>OY015311.1:142235728-143435728 GCA_955612985.1 Cheilosia scutellata
CATCAACTTTACTTCAAGTATGTAAAATCGTTATTTACTGAGTCGGAAGCGAGAAATAAAAACGATTCGCACTAGTTTGGTTTGATCCTGACAATTTTTGTTGTAATATTTCAGTCTACGAACTGAGAGAATAATAATACCTAACAACTCGTAGACACAGTAATTTTTGTTCAAATCGTAGCGTTAAAGCCGTTTTCGAAAAAATCTAACTTGTTTAAAATGTTGATATGGGAAGTACCGTTAAAAATAGGCCTAAAATACAAAAAACAAAAGGGTGTTTCGAGTTGTAAGCCTACAAACTCTAAATACGAAGTTTAAAACAAATCCCTCCAGCCGTTTAGGCTGCAGTCCTATGGGACAAACAGACAGACAGAATTGCGAGACTCACATTTTTGGGTTCACCTATTATTAATTGATTCAAATCTCGGGCTCGAAATAATACTTAAAATGAAAAAAAAAAAATAAGTTGAAAAACAATGGCTACACTTACAATAAATGACTTTAAGATTTTTGAAAGCCAGGAATCTATTGTTTGATATTATTTTTAAATCAATGTTAATAGTTTTTGAAAAAAATACTTTCAAACTTCAAATTTAAGGAAAAAATGTTGGATGCTGATTTTTTTAATATTAAGAAAATAGATACTTAATTTGTTTATAGTTTTTACTGCCTAAATCAATTCTTAATCGAACACTGAAAATCAGATTGGTTGATTTCCATTTTAAACAATTTAGAAGAGATTCATGGCTTTGAAAAATACTATAGTTCTTTGTTGTAAGTGTTGCCATTGTTGTTTTTACCCCTCCCGCCTAACCGGAGCGAGATAGACCCCCTTCGCATAGTAAACAATTTTTTGTATTTAACTCCTCTACATAAATCCGTCATTAGTTTTCATCGCCAAAATTATTGTACACACCCCAATTTTTGTCCTTAAATTTAAAGTTTGAAATTGTTTTTTTTTTTAACTATTAACAGAAATAACTTGATTTAAAAAAAAAATATGAAAGAACAGATTCCGGGTTTTCAAAAATGATATAGTCTTTTATTATAAGTGTTGCCATTGTTGTTTAATGCATTTTTTCCCATTTAAAGTATCATTTTCTTTAAATAAACCCCCCCCCCCTCGCATAGTAAAAAGTGCTTGTATTTAACCGCTCTACAAAATACCGTTATCAATTTTTGGCGCCATAGTTATCGTACTCTCACCCAAAGTATCTTTGAAGGACTGCGTAGGAATAGGTACGAGAATCTCCAGTTTTTATGATCCGATTTTGAAAAAACTTTTGACAAAATTGTAGGTACACTCCATTCCTGAAATGTTGGTACCTTTTCATATGGTATTTTTGAAACTTTGCAAATGGCAGTAAAGAAAAATATTGCCCTTATAATGTTCCACTTAATATTGAGGGCAAAGAAGGAAAATACTCATCCGTCATACTTCATACAGTCTTCAAAACCGATACAGTCAAAATGGGTTACCTCCCATTTTGTTGCTACCGCCTTTTGCCAGACTTGTATACCTACTTAACAAAAAAAAATAATAATTCAAATACATATAATTAGTTACACCCACACTTCGCGTTCGCACATCAAAAAAACGAAGGAGGGGTGTAATCCATTGAACTTATTCCATTGCATCTTTGAGTAAGGCATTGATAGTCAACCACCGGGAGTCCATATTTCGAGTCAATAATTCTGGAAAAATACCACTAAATCCACATGGAGTCTGGTCTGTGGCATGCATCAATGGTCGTGCAAATAATCAAACCGATTTACATCTGTCCGTCTGTTGGATGCGCATTATTAAACTTCCTACAAAAACCACATCGAATCACTTTTATTTTCCTTCGCTTTTATATGAATCATAAAATCACCCTCACACCCAATGGTGCCAGTGTACACTTGCATGCAAGTAGCCGCTTTTACTCCCTTCCCTTGCGGTGCGGAACATGTACTCATTTGGAGTACAAAGACTGAGCACATCTGGCCAAGTGGCAGATTGGAGCCTGCCAACATTAAACATCATCTATCCGCAGACAAAGTTATATTATGTGAATGAAGCGCCGCCACCACCATTCCCGTCCTTGTGCGGTTACTTTTTTATGCAGTACCTATGTGTATGCATACAACTGCAGTTGTTGTTGGCAATAATTACTCCGCGAAATCTAATTTCGTTCCACTAGACTTTGCATTACTGGAATTAAATCCACAACTTAGGATAAGGAAGCAGAATTCTAATTACACCTTCAGTTCAGTTCGTTCTGCTTAGCCCATGCAGTCGTTAGGAGGGAGCGTCTCCATGGTAGGCCATGCCTCTGAAGGATAAGTTTCAAGACAAGTCAAGTGAACGCTAGGTACAAGGTACTAAAAAGCGGTCAGCGGGAGATGCGAATGAGGGAACGTTTTCGCTTTGTTTTCCACTAAATTGCAGCTCACTCTCATATACCTACATAATGTTGGCTTGGCATCCGAGACCCAGACCTGCCTACTTCTTCAGCGAATAATACAAAATTGCGGAAGCGTTGTGCTTGTGAGGTTGTACTATTTAAGTTCTGTAAAGTACAATAAATTACTCTTTATAAGTTTTATGGAACAAGGTCTGGTCCGGATAGTTAACCTCCTTTTTCATTCATAATTAAACTGGGTAGGTCTTAGAAGATTACGTTCGTCGCTAGTAAGGACAACTACAGGTATTTGTTTGACTATAGAATTGAGTCGTCACGAATGTACTTACATAATGAGGTGTCGTAAAGTTGAATGGCCTCTTTTTGCAATGAAAATAATCTTTACTGCTTCGCGTTTCAGATGAATGCGTTCCACTAATCGAAATCGAAACTGCCGTCATTTTGCCTTGATTAGTGGAATAGAAGTGGTGTTAGTATAGATACGTAAGGTCGTAAGGTAGCGATGCATGCTCAAAGTTAGTGAAAGCATGCCGAACCGGATGACGAGACGACCATTGGAATGAGTGTGCAGCGCCGGTAGTATACATTTCCAACAAATCAGATGTATTTAGAAAATCATAAACATAATGTAGATGTAGAGACAGAGGGGCTCATTGCCTCTGAACGCGTTCATTACGAATTATCGGACAAATCGCGTGCCAGACGATACTGGTGTATACTAGACACACAATATCCATGGCAATATCTACTTGATCGTTAAAGTTTTAAAGAAATTCTCAAACTACAACAACAACTCAGGATATTGGTCGGAATATTGTATACGCACTATCTTCGCAGACAGCACCTCAAGGACTGGCAGACTCGGAAGCTTGGCGGTTTTGCAATGACCAATATTTCGAGGAAGATAGAATAGAATAGGTAATGTGTGAAGCAAAATGCTGCAGTCCAAAGAAGACCCTTCTTTCAAAATTTAGAAGATATGTACCTACCTACCATACCATACTAATTTCAAAAGGCTACCTAGTTTCTACAGGGAAATAGGGAATTTTTCAAGATTTTTAATTCATTGTGCCTAGTGCCTTATGAGACTCTCTCTCACACACATTATTTTTAAAGTACCATAAAGAAAAGATGGAAGTCGCCTTTTTTCGTCAGACAATCGTTTGTTAGCCTCAATGGCGTCATGCCGTGGTATCCAAGCAACGGTGACAATATTGTCTTTAGCCACATCTATGAGCCTTATGAGCCTTATTAGCCTTATTAGCCTTATGAGCTGCTAATTTCGGGAAGGTTGTAGAAGTAGATACTCTTAGAATGCGTCTTTGTAAGCATTTTGGAAGTCATGTCTCTATGGACTTTACCTCACCTGAAAATATCAAAGAGTGCAAGATACCTGGGTATAGTCCTGGACTCCAAGCTCAGCTGGAAGGAAAACATAGAGGATCGCATCAAAAAGGCATACGCGGCACTATACGCCTGTATAGAGGCACATTCGGCAACACATGGGGTTTCAGGCCGCACGCTTCAGGTACACTGGCTGTACACAGCAATAGTGCGGCACATTCTGACATTATGGTACAATCATGTGGTGGAAGGCCACAGAGAAGAAAAACCATCTCTCAAGCCTCAATAAAGTCCAAAGGGCGGTATGCATTGGGATAAAGGGTTCCTTACGAACAACACCCACCGCAGCAATGGAGGTGATGCTAAACCTCACCCCTCTGAATATTTATTGCAGACTAAGAGAGTCTGGAATATGGTCATCCGAAACACAATGGAGCGCGTCGAAGGAGAATATAAGCACCGACTATCTACCCCGACTCTTATTTTTGAAAGGAGATTCAAAACCAGAATTCCGGACAGAAGCGAGTAGAAGGGGATCATGACGTAATCTCGAATGACAAAAATCTCGAAAGACTATATCTCGAAAAAATCTCGAAAATAAAAAGTAAATTCGAGCTTTCTCACTTTTTAACACCATTTTTAATAGGAATTCGAGATTTTTGTCATTCGAGATTTTTGCTTTCTAGATTTTTTTTTTTTTCGAGACATCGTGGTAGACCCGAGTAGAAGTAGTCACAAAAGAAAATAAGATAGCCCTCTATACCGATGGTTTTAAGATGGATGTCGGTACAGGCGCGAGTATCTTCAGTGAAACACTTCACCTGCGAGAATCTTTTCGAATTAATGATGCTGCTATAACCCTAGCGGCAAAAGACCTAAAGAGACGATACATTACCGACAAACAAATCACTATATTATATACTCAGACAGCCAAGCGGCCATAAAAGCCATGGAGTCTGTTGTGGTGAAGTCAAGGGCGGTAAGTCATTGGAAGATATATACCTGAATGAACTATCACAAGCCAACACGGTGACCCTATGCTGGGTACCACCAGGGCATATGGATATTCCGGGCAACGAACAGGCGGATGAGACTGCAAGAAACGGGTCGAAAATGCACGCATCAATGGCCCTAGAATCTGTAAGAACTCCGCTAAGCACGCTTGCTAGGAAGATTGACATTGAATCCTTGAGTAGAACAAACCTACGCTGGGATAATCTCAACACCTGCAGGCACGCAAAAGAATCTTTAGGTATGGCCAGAAGTGAGTAAAAAGAGATCCAGATTCATACTCGGACTGAGCCGCAAGGAGATTCGCATACTCACAGGGGTCATAACTGGAGACTGTCCGATAGGCATACACGCGGACTTTTGCAGAAGCTGCAGAGACGTTGAAGAATTAGAATCTGTTCGCCATCTGCTTTGCGAATGCCAAGCCCTTAAAAACAGCAGACACATTATTCTCAACAGCTTCTTCTTCGATGAACTAGGAGATCGGGAGAATGTAGAGATTCATATTTAAATCGGGGTGGTTCCAGTAGATAGACAATCTCCACACCCTTCGGTTACTCTAAGAACAAGCTGGAATTCTCGATACAAGAGCTTATATTAATACTAAATCTAGGTGACTCAAATAAAAGTGGTAAAATGTTTGTCTCCAACAGGTATGCAATGGAAGGTTCCCGTGACTGGACAGAATGGACCTAACTGATGGTGTAGGTACGTATATATTTTCACTTCAGAAAATACATTTTGGCTAAAAACTGTTCCTAAGGACGTGGCTATAGCCTATAGCAGTTTCACAGTCTTAAGGAATATTTAAAAAAAAGTTTCATCGAAATCTGTCCAGTAGTTTTTGAGTTTTGAGCTGACAAAGAAAAGTCGGTGTACGGAATTTGTGATCCTTGTGGCAATACGATGGTGGTCATATTTGACTACATTATTTCGAATTGAGAAGTATTGCAACTGGGTTGCCCCAACGCATACTTATACTAGCTCCATTTTTACCAATCACGGTACACAAAACAACATCTTTGTGACTAGATGAAAGTGAGTATTGATAGGCGATCACACAGAATAACAACTTTAGCATAATTCCGAACGTCAACATAGTGAGGTCTGCATGTCACGGAATGACACAATTCTTCACTTGTAAATTGTAGTTTATGAGTTTGGTTTATTTTTTCTGTACACTCTGGTGGAATTTTTATTTTTTAGATTTTAATATGAAAAGAGAGTATCAAAGGGTAGGAAATAGTTCCCCACAATATCAAAATGTACCAAAGACATTCCCTTGTGAATATCACGGGTCAAATAATCGACCACTTTACTCAATTGTTCATGGCGACTTATTGTTTGCCTATTTTGCAATAGAAGCTATTTTCATCTTAGAATTATAAGCCCTGTAAAACCTATTGCTAATTAATTTTGAGTTAGCTTTGGTTACAACTCCATTCCCCAATTAACAAATATCGCTCATGGGCATAAATTAGTGTTTGTTCGTGTTGTCTCTATTCCTAAAGAGCTAACTACTATTAATCAGTAAAATCACATCTTACGAGCAAAAGATGCAGATTACCTTCATCGTCCGACAAGCTACTAAACTCTATAATCTTCCCAACCAATTTCCAAAAGTGGCGTAACAAATAAAAACCAACAACCTCTTAAGTTAATTGCCACAAGCCAACGACCGTGCGTTCATCTATTTTCAGGTATCATTGCCAAAGCGAAGCAGCTCGTTACTCTTGTGTAGAAAGTGTCCGAAATGAGATGACAACCGAACCCTCAAAATACATCCATATCTGAAAATCGAAAGCAGCATACTATCACATTAATTCCCATTTACGCATTTACGCAGGTTACCTATAAATCTGATAATTGATCCAATAGATAAACGTGAGAAAGCCCTAATGACATCAAACTCAGCGATTACCATAAACTAACAGCGGTACGCGTGTGTGTATTGTATAAGTGAGTTCAATCTAAACAAACGAAAAATGGAAAAACCTCAGGAAAACATTAATATTATCTGTGCAAGGGTAAACAGATGGACTCCCCGCCACCCTCTCCACCAACTGACCCAAATACCTGGTGCAATTGAGTTTCGGACCGCAACAGCCGGAGAATGTGTTTATTTTGGGCATCAGCAGCAGCAGCATTGCATCGACCGTTTTAAGTTGCCCAGAAGCCCCAAAATCTAATTAAGTGATTGCTCCTCATTAATATTCGGCGGTGCTATAGATGAAATTTAATTGATTGGAACGGCTAAAAATAGCCGCGCCATATCTGTCCATGGGATAACTCCTCTGTTCCGGCACACTACATGTTATATACCCACTCTTTCGGCCAACAATGCGCTGCCTTGTCTTTTGAAAATGGCCACTCTCCACTGGTTCTCGGAAATTAAGTTCGTTATGCAATTACACGCATCTATAAATTGCGTTTTGTTTAGATTGAAAGGCGGAATGGGGGCGAGTGCAGAACACTCTTCTTCACTCCCAATATGGGGGCATCCCAATGCATCAGCATCTTCCTATCGGGCCAGAGGTTATTATAGCGTTGCTTTGGGAGGCAGTTACTTAGTCAAAACGTTCGCGTTTTGTTGTTGCTGATCGTGATCTTTTGAAGATGAAGCTACTCTCGGTACCTTGAGTTACAAAAAAGAAAAAAATAAATAAATAGAAGAGATAAATATACACAAGGCTGGAGGAAAACATTTACCGCGATCTTCAAGTAAATTATGAACTGGAAAAGTACTTTAATGAGTAGCGAACCGACATGCCAGGCAAAGAGACCTTTTAATTTACAGGAAGAGTGCGTGCTGTATGTATAGAGAGTACATGGGGACGGGGAGGTGGTGAGGTAAAATTGATTTTATGATTCCTTTCATGGGCTTCTGGTCTCTAAACAAAACAAAAAGCTGATTTACTTTCCATACGTGTTTTTGTATGATTTTCTAAACAAAACCTGAATTGTGTACTCTATACGTTATATTGTTTTATTTAGTCGGTTGAATAGATCGGATTACTTTTGCTATGACGAAAGGAGTCGTATTTATTGGTATACATATACAAGGTGGCGCAAAAATAACCTTCCGATGTTTTTTGGCTGTAATTAAAAAACAAAATGAAAAACTTTGATTCTTGATGTGGATTATTTTTATTTGGTCTTTTAATTTTTTTTAAAACAAAATGAAAAACTTTGATTCTTGATGTGGATTATTTTTATTTGGTCTTTTAATTTTTTTTACATCAAGTCGAGAATATGATGTCATGTAAATGGCCGCCGCCACAGTTGATTGTCATTTGAGCCCTTTTTATGGCATTTTCCATTACTTTGGCCAAAACTTCCGGCGATAGGTCCTCACATTCTTGACGGATATTGTCTTTAAGAGCTGCAAGAGTCTGAGGCTTGTTGACATAAACCCGCGACTTCAAAAAGCCCCACAAAAAGGAAATCTGGAGCGGTCAAATCAGGCGATCTTGCTGGCCAGTGCAAATCGCCAAAACGGGAGAGGCGCCCGGGAAATGCATCCTTCAGCATATCGGTTGTGGCACGTGCAGTGTGTGCCGTTGCACCGTCCTGTTGGAACCACATATTTTCCAATCCCAATTCATCAAGTTGCGGCAAAAAAAACTCGTTGATCATTGCTCTGTAGCGCTCACCATTCACATGTCGATGTCGACGCCGCTTCCATGACATCTTCGGCTACAGCAGCAATATTCTCTGCAGAACGGCTACTCCGGGGTCTGCCACGCCTGGCAGCATCTCGTGTTGTGCCAGTCTATTCGAGGCGAGCGGCTAAACGTCGCAGTATTTCACCAGTAGGCGTTGGACGGCTAGGAAATCTGCGACGAAATTCACGTTGTGCCAAAGTCGCCGACCGATTATTGCTCAAATAAATAGTCACCAATATTTCGCGTTCTGGAGCAGTGTAGCGTAACATTGTTTATTAACGTGTATTTCGCATGTGTTTACTACACAAATGTCAAAACAGAACTGACATTAGGGGCCAATCGCAAAATTTATAGCATTTTCTGATAGGAGGATTACTTTTGCGCCACCTTGTACTTCCAATACAGGATTATATACTTGATATAGAAATTTGTATGTTAGCGTTGGCCAGCTGGAATAAGTTCCTACAAACCAATCTATTGCATTAATCAGCTAGGTAGGTAGGTAGGTAATGGCTACCCTTGTGGCAAATTGTCACAGCTTCACTTATATCATCAGCAGACCCGTTCATCGTATAGGCATCACAGTCAGACAGTGTCCAGTAATTCAATAATTAATTTCTAAACACAATTCATAGTCTTAGCACCTCCGTACCTAACTGTCAATAACTGCTTATAGACAGTACCCACCAAGAGGGGTCGATAGAGATGTCGCTCAGTTAATGAGGCTCGAAAGAAAACATGTCCAGGCTACAAAGCCTGAGTAAGGAATCACATCAACATCAGTAGTCACAGTCAGTAGGTACCAACATGTTGGAAAGATCACTTACAGACTGTCTGACAAACAAGACTACTCCGCTGTCAAAAGTACAACTCATACATTTACGAAAGTAAACAACAATTTCGTCAATCCTTAACCATTTCCAAGGGTAATGTAAAGATGATTTCAAGTTGTTAGGCAAGATCTACAGCATAGTTTGATATACTCGGTAGACCAGTAAACTTAACACTTTCCACGGCATTTTTGATAGGTCTGCTGTAACAATGGTCGAATAAGCGTAAACCTACCTACCATCTAAAGTGAGTTAAATTAATTCTATCCTGTGTGTCTATCTATCTATTGAAAACACGATAGCGTCCAAGCGAATCGACCTAAGAGAATAAAATTTTGTGAGAGGACTTCTTTTTACCGTCTTAAGATTAGTATTGAAAATGGGGCATACTGGTCCAGTAGTTCTAGTACCTCCCAAGTCCCAAACAAAAGCAATATTAGTCTCATGTGTTGAGTATGTACTAACTCACATGCTTAACAATTTGCATGACTTGTATGTAGTATCAAAACATCGGCCAGGCCGGTATTGATATTAATAGGTTTGTAAAGTTATCACTTACTTTAAAAGTCTGGCGCGAACCTGAGCCTCAACCAAAATGCCTGTCTAATCGATCGATCTATCGATAGCTGCCTCCAGTTGCGCACCCCATGTTGGTTCCGGCCCCTTTCCAACTGCACGTCCCAACTTAGGCAAGGGTAAATTCGTCTTCTATCACGTAGTCTGATAGAACTGACGATTCTGCGGCCCGGTGAATTTATTCTCATGTGCTCTATATGCCCCAGACGCCTGGAACCGATAGCCGATTAATGTTACTTTTTTTGGATACGCCTTTATCCCTCTACAGTCCGCATAGTTCTTTTGTACCTTTAGACTTTTGTGATACGAACTGGACTAAAGATCACACGGAAAACTTTTAGCTTGAAACAACTGAATGTGTTTTCATAACGCGCTTGACAGAGTCGATGTTTCTGTGTCAAAAAGCAGGACACGGATGATAAAAGTCTTACACAACGTCTACTTATATTGTAGTTTTTCAATAAACTACAAGTGTTTTATGAAGAAGTGGTTGGTGTCGATTTGAAATTTACTGACTCTTTTCCATTATCTGCCGTAGTGTGAAAATTTGGCCAATGGTGGACTTACCCGACATAAAACCACACTGAAAAGGACTTATCAGTTTGTTGACTATGGGCTTTAGACGTTCCCAAATTGTTACACATCTTGTATGCAGTGTTGAGGAGATTTGTATACCTCTGTTGGTTTGGCGCAAATCAAATGATCTCTTTTTTTCCTGGAGCCGACTGAAATTCCCTTCACATAAAGATATGTGTATTTTAATCCGACCAAATTTTACAAATGAGTTGTTGTGTGGCTAAGCTAAGTCAGCACCCGCAGCTTTATTGAATTCAAGTTTCAATATGGCTACCCTCACTTCATAATGGTCAGGTTGATGGAATTCCTGTCTATCATCATCAATGCTGCGCCTAATGACTCATGACTACCTGTCAGCGGGATCTTGGTCATCATCGCAGTTTAACAGCCTGCAGAAGTGGGCCGGCCAAATTCTCACAACCAACTGTAACTCTATGACTATGTTCCTTTATTCGTCTTTGCAAGATTTTTTTTTCAGGATTTAGAGTCTTGACGTGTACTCTTCACCTTTGGGTACAACTTTCAAACCTCGCTCCTGGAGTCTCATCTCTCTATCGACTAGGATCTCAATGTCTCCATCAGTTGTTCGTCAGCCATAGTGGCCTATTAAAAGTCCTCAGGAATAGGTGAAATGTACGTAAATTCAAATCAACAAAACATTCGACTGTAAATTGTTTAGTTACGTTTATGTACCTAAAATCACTTGATTATATTCCGGTGTAAATTCATTTTTACTATTCGTATCTGTATAAATATATAAAAAAATTTATAAAATTTATAAAAAATAGCTTCTGGCAGCCGTATTTTCTTTTTTAACAAATATCGTGATTAAATGTATAATTGGCGCAACAGATCCATTTACTAACCTAGGTCTACATTCCCACAAAATTGTGATTAGCATCCATTACCACACATTGAGATGAATCACATCTAAAATCTTTTTCGAGTGTATCCAAAATCCAACATGTATGTTCAAATTCAGTATGAGTATGGTACGACCAACAATGAAGCTATGAATGAATTTTCATCATGAGAATCACATTTTTAATGCCCTCTCTTTGCTATAAAGTGAACTATAGTGAACTCGCTAAATCAAGAAATGAAGAGAGAGGAAAACCATTACTAAGCAAAATGAACTGTTTAAACCCAAACCAGAATCAGCTGTGCTTTGTTATTGTTTACCTTCCATTCAATTTCAACTGCCGGCAGTATGTATTTTTATATTTACCAAACTTTCATCCCCCGAAAATTGCTTCATTTGATGAACGATGTGCTGTATTGGTAGCTGTATTAAATCGGGTAACCACTTCCGTTATAATGAAGGTATTTCGTGTTTTCCGTGTGTAGTTCATGACCTGACATTTGACAAATGGCAGTAGGTACATTATTTGGAAATCCGACAAAAAATATCATAATTGTTTTAGTTTTCTATTTTAAAAAAGTTGAATAGCTACCATTCATTTAGAGTTCGTATTATTATTTATTTTGCTCCTGTTTGGTAAGTTTTAAATTATTTATTTTATTGCGTTCATTCAATATTAATTTATTTTATTTCTTATAACATATTTTATTTAATTATTCTTTTTAAATTTAGATGTAAGATTTATTTAATATATTTTATTTAATTAGTTCGGTAAATTCGTTAACCTAATTTATTTAATGAATATATAAATCACTCATTTTACTTAATTATTTTAATATATGTAATTATTTTACAAGTTTTGTTTAATTTATTTAATAAATTACGAGATTTAAATATACAAATATTTATTTATATACATTTATATATTTATTACATTTTTATATATTTTTAGGCCATTTCGCCTCATTTGTAAGTATTTTTTTTATAAAAACAATTGAACGATATTTTATGCCCATCCGTAGTACTTCTAAAACCAATATAAGGCCAGCCAACTCTCTTTTGAAAGTTTGAAGTGTAGGTATCTCCATTCTATAGAAACTGTTCTTTCGTGACTAAATTAAAAAAAAATTACATCTGATCAAAGAGCAAACTTAAAAAAAAAAAATTAAAATCAAAGGAAAAAAAATCATCTTGAGTCATAAAACTCACAAAGCGTCCTAATTGATACGCATTTTCCACTTGAGATGCAATTACCATTAATTAGATACTTATACATCCGTTAGGGATGTGCTCTTCAAATCAGTTGCTCGTTCACCCTATTCTTCTAATTCAGGTTCCCTTTTTCTCAGACCCTTTGTAGTAGATGCGATCGAAATACATAAAACATACCTCATCCGCAGCACTTAACATTTTCTAACACCGACCGACGATAGCAAATGTTCGACAATAAACCTGACATGGATTCTGTTGTGGCGCCAAAACCTAAACAGAGAATCCTCTATCATCATGCCTTCCCACGCAAAATGAACTCGAAATGAACCGCTAAGTATCTGTAAGATACACCATACAAATCAGGCGTACGCATATGATGAAAATGCATCGGCTTCGGCTAACTTTTCCTGTAGTATGTCAGTTCTTCACCGGGCGTTGTAAATTCAGTTCTTCGTGAACCTCCTAATGGAAGAGTCGTTTCGGAATTTATCGCGTGTCGGTTGTTAGAATATCCCTATAGCCTCGTGAAGAACGAAGAAGCAAAGAAAACGTCCATCGTTCGGCTTACCTTTCTGTAGACTGGTGGGTTCTATGATTATGCGTTGATTGTTGGAATTTTTATTTCATAATATTTTTTTTTTGTGTTTTCTGCTTCGTGCTGTCTAGAACGTCTGTCTCAAGATAAGGATATTAAAAAAAAACAAAAAAAAAAAAACGATTGCGCGACGCGTGAAAATATGTAGGAGTGCATTGCATTCGCGGTGGTGCGTCTAAATTTCTCTTCCTATCGCGTGTAGGTGGTGGAGGTTTTTCATTATTAATTTCTGTATAGTGTTTTTTTTTTATTATTTTTTTTTTTGTAATTTCGGCGCGAAGTGTTGATCAATTTTTAACGAGTGTTACAAGTTCCAACAAACGAATGTTTAAACTTTATGGGCTTGATGTAAAATATGCAAGTGAATTATGATTAATTGGATGGGATGTGATTGACGGGAAAATATTTACGAAAATGAGTTATAAAGTTGTAAACTTCGTGTACGTATGCCAATTACGACGAGTTAGTGTCTAACATTCTATGAAAACGTTTTTTTTTTTAATAACGAACACGTACGAGGTACGAGAGCTCCCTTGGATTACGACTGTAATTATTGTGGATTTTCATTACTGAACATGGATTATAAATTTTAATCAACTTGTAGAAGGTAAGTTCATGCATAGGCATTACAAGAAGGTGTATGTAGTAGATACAGCTATATCAAGAGATTCAAATAAATGGGAGGGTGGCAAGGGACATTTTTGTTATTCGTCAACAAGGTGGATAGGCTCACGTGGAATAGAATTATATTTTACGGGTAAACAGTAGGTAAACGTTGTTGTTTGTTTTTGCTCTAAGTGGTTATAAATTATGAATGGTTAAGAGCGTATATAAAGTCGTGAAGTGTCTACCTTATATCTATCTACCTTCTTTATAGTTGCTACACCGAAAGAAAAACGTTGGTAAAATCAAGCATGAACCTTGTTTGATTTTGCGTCAACCAATGGGCATTGTCATTTCAACAAATGCGACATTGTCAATTTTTTATAAAAAAATATAACGGGTATTTTTGTATAAATCTATCAGGCCATTGTCAATTTCGTGTTTAAATAACCACGCATTAGATTCTTCGTATTAAAGCAAGCACGATGAGTGATTGATTAAGCACGATCATTGTTGATTAACAAATTCTAAATTGTACAATGGTCGTGCTTCTTTTAACACGTTCATGCTTACTTTATCATAGGGAAGCGATTGATCAAGCATGATCATTGTTAATCAACAATGAAAACATTGTACATTTTTCGTGATACTTTTAAAACGTCCATAGGTACTTATACTTCACCGTTTTACTTCTACTCGCACCCAGCCGGAAATAGTAATAAAAACTTAAAAAAACAAAATTACATTACATTTACATTTTAGTATTTATTGAACTTTCATATATACAATTTGACTTAAGGCTAGTTAACAAAATGTGAAGGCATAATTAACGGAGTACAATTAATTTTTTTAATAATTATATTTACCCACATAAATTGTGAGTTGTGTGGTCTCGTATTCATCGTTGTTTGTGTTGACTTCAGGGTGTTGAAATCCGGGTGTCGAATCTAAGCAAAATTTCAAAATTATGAGTTACTTTTATTATTATTATTAGTTTAAAAATTTATTACTTACTTTAGATGGTACCTACAGTCGGGGGTGGACGACAGCCACAACCAACAATTTGTTGTTGATTAACAAAAAAAAATAATAAAAAATTGCGACACTATACAATACAAATAAAAATTCACTAAAATACACTGTTGACACTCTCACGTAACGTAACGTAGGACTCTTATACTTCTGACTAAATACTGAATATTTTGTCAAGAAAAAAGACGGTCGGACCGACCGACGACAACGAGGCGAACTAACAAGAAAAATTCCGTTAATCACTTCGCGACTGCGATGTTCGTGGTTGGTTTAACAAGAAATCATGTAAATTAACTACATTCGTGATAGTTCCACAATGTTTGTGTTTCTTTAGCAATGTTTATGCTTGGCTGCATTATTACTTCAACATTTTTGTGATAAATTAACAACGTTTGTGTTCCTACAACAATGTTTCATGCTTGACCGATAATAAACATTATTACTTAAACATTTTTGTGATACGTTAACAACGT
This sequence comes from Cheilosia scutellata, assembly GCA_955612985.1. Classification (NCBI taxonomy): domain Eukaryota; kingdom Metazoa; phylum Arthropoda; class Insecta; order Diptera; family Syrphidae; genus Cheilosia; species Cheilosia scutellata. The sequence goes on from OY015311.1 coordinate 142,250,913, forward strand.
TTCTGATTGTTATACGTGACCGCTTTACAACACGTCTTGGCAGGAATGTAGGTTGTGATAATGAGAAATATTTTTAGAAGAAAATGTCCGTAGATACTTTTAACATGTTCATGATACTTTAATAATGGTCAATGCTATTTTACCTTAAAAATGTTTGTGTTAAATTGCACTGTAAACATTGTACGCCAACTACGAACGTGTTTAATTTATAAGAAATATGGTTGATTTTAAATTTATTGACCACGTTTGTGTTTAATGAAAAACGCTCATGGTCAAATTATTTGTAAAATCCGTAAGTTGTAACTTCATCATGTTTATTGTTGTTTAACAATGAAATCAACAATTAAATTGTTGGCTAACAATGTTACCATTTTTGAAACAACTATGAATATGTTCAAACTAAATATACCTGTGATACTTACGAGGATTTTAATCAACAACGCCAAAGTAGTTGTTTCAAACATGCAGCGTTGTTTGTTTTAATCACGTACGTATTTGATTTGACAATTTTAAGCCCATTGTTAGCTAACAACGAAACATTTTTGATTCAACCAATGTTTTTTCTTTCGGTGTAGTGTTACAATATACCTACACTGATGATTGCGACTCGTAGCGGCATGCTTCCGGTGGCACCTACCTACCTTTCAGACGTTAAAAGTTTGATGCTGTCAATTAGGGGCGCGTATTTCATCGAAATTTAGAAACTTTTTACAAGTAGGTACCTACCTTATTATGTATGGAAGCTCTATTTGCTATAGTCTATTTATTTGTAGTCGCTATTTACGGTGTGGATCGAGGATGTTATATGGTCACAGTTTTATTTAGCCATGTATCCATTTAGCCCGTTTAATGCGGGCTTTACTCACATTATCCTTTAATAACCCGCCATCTGGACGCTTTCGGCCCTTTTGTCTCGTTTTTTGTTGGTAAATTTTCGGAGTTTTGTAAACTATTTAAGAAGTTCCGCCATATCTTGTCATACACCCTAGCACATGCACAGCACACCTTATACGTTTCTGTAAACAAAATGGCTGAATGTTTTGTATCTTAGGCTGCTGTTATAGCTATCAGGAAAATGCATCCGTAAAAAAATTTTTTCACTTTTTTTGAGCACTTAAACTCAATCGTTGAACTCAATCTTGGTCCTAAAATGTTGCTTTTGAATTATAAAACTAATTCGTCAAAAAAAATTAAGCAATTGATCTTTAAATTTTCTAAGAAAGGAATTTCTTTATTTTTTCCGTACGAAAAACTTTTTCTGTTCAATTTCTCAACCAGTTTCACGAAGTATTCCACTGAATTCCTATGATATGCTATGGCTAAATGTGTCAGTTTTGTTCTGTTTCGTGTTTTTACGGATGGATTTTTCTGATGGCTATAACTGAAGCCTTATACTCAGTTTTTAAATTACGCACATGGATAAGAAATTGAAAGCGAAATCTATGTGACGGATGTGAACAAAATTAAGGGTAGGTAGCTACCAGAGGAAAGAGACTTCGGAATTGAGAATCCCAACATTTTTTTTGACAATTTATTTTATAAATTCACAGCTTTCCAATAGTATTAGCGAATTTTTGGTACCGTGCACTACTATTGAAATCAGGATGAAAAATAATATTGAAAATAAATTAAAACATATTTTTAATTTTTCTCGACGTTTTTAAACGTTTCATATTATGTATTTGTTTCTCTACAAGAAAAAAAAATTAATGTAGCGATTTCAACCAATTTCAGCCATTTTTGAGTTACATATAGCTATGTATATATAATTGTTTGGGTAATGAAACAAAGTGATTTTGGAATATGTGAATCCCAAACTAACGGTAGATATTTCCTGTAAAACTATTTTGTAAAAAAAAAACTGATTTTCTCGAAATCTTTTCGTTCGATTTTGACAAAAATATAGAAATATGTATGTAGGTATAATAGAAAATATAAATTTGAAATAACTAATCGGAAAGTGTGATCAATCTCTTTAATGCAAGAATATCTTTTAAAAAGCTGGGGTGGGATTCTGTAAAAACGAAACGAAAACCGCTTTCAGAGACTGCTATTGTCGAAACGAAAACGTTCGACACACGAGACACAAGTGTGATTCCGGCTTAATTTATTTAATTGACATTATCTTCATTTAAAATAATTGACGACTGGGTCTTACGAAAACTTATCGTTGTTGCAATTTATGGTTAAAGTCAAAATGATTGCGGAAATCAATACAGTGTTGAATACTGTTTAGTTGGAATTCGGGTTACAGATTACAAAAATCGGTCTAGGGTTCGGATTGTAGAGGACATAATGAGAAAAAATAATAATTAAACGTTCGTACTAGCGCGATATTCGGATACAAATACCCGGTACTATATTATTGTAAAATAAAAAAAATATTTTAGTATTAAAAAATTATTTGTATGGGAGGTATGGATTCGACCAAGCTCATTTTTTTCAAAAATGTTTAAATATTATCAAAACAATATGTGCAAAGTTTAAACTTGCTATCTTTACTGTAGCTATTTAAATTTAATTTTTAACATAAAAAGCTATATAAATCTGATATTTTTGTATGGGAGGTAGTAGTAGTTTTCATCCGATCTTGCTCATCTTCGCACTTAGTCTCAGTTTGGTGGATAAAAGCTTACATACCAAATTTCAAGTCTCTCAGATAGCTCTTAAATTACGGCTGTAATCGTGCGAACAGACGGACAGACAGACGGACATCGCTAGATCGACTAAGAAAGTGATGCTGATCAATAATATATATAGTTTGTCATACCTACAACGCCTCCTTATGGGCGTTACAAATGGAATGACAAAGTGAATATACCCTCACCACAGTGTGGTACCGGGTATAAAAAGTTTAAGATACAGTTCTATCAAGAATATTGAGGATAGCGTGAACATTTTAACAGCGTCCAGCTGTTCTCTATATTATTTTCTTTGGTTCTCTATATTCCAAATCTCATAATTCAGTTTTCCTGGAAAATGGAAAACTTTTCCATTCCGATATTTTGGAAAAAATATATTTCTTTACTATACCTGTACCTACGTAAAGTATACTAAGAATTTGCAGTCGTCTTGGACATTATCTTGTTAGAGATATGTTTTCACTTGATGTGACCGGGATCCCTACGTTATCTCCTTTTCCAAAATCCCTTATTGGACATAATCTCTCATTTTTTTTTATCTCTTTTTTCAAAATCTTCCGGGACGAAATCCCCTATGCCAAAATCTCCCATTTACATACATACTTATTAAATCCCTCGTTAAAATCCCCTGTTCCACAGTTTAGAATCTATTCGTTTTTTAAACCCGTAGTGTTGGCAGTAAAATTAAGCAAACAACATAATATAAACTTTGTATATACTCAATTTCGCACATATACCGCATATCTGACATTTAACCCAAGCAGGGGGGTTGCAGGGGGGCAGCATGCCTGTTAAAAATGTACGGCTAAAAAACGTATACAATACCTAACAAAAAACGTATCTGAGCTCATATATCCATTTTGTGGTCTCAAGAAGGCGGTCAAATGCTAATTGTGTGTTTCTGTCAGGAAGCCGAATAACATCCACTTAGGCCAACCAAGTTTCAATAGGTATATTGTTGAAGGTGAACATTTACAAATGTTAGACATTAAATTTTGACACATTCTATACCCGCGTAGATGGTAATAAATTTCCCAACTAATCTGCTTCTACATTAACTCTCAGGACGGCCTTATATAACTTTATCATGCAAGCCCATTTGTCTATTGTTTATAGCTGCTGTCGGCCTTTTAAGAAAAATATATTTACAAATATTTAATCCATCGGCAAGCGGATCTTGTGATCTTCTTCAAAATTTACCGTTCTAAAACTCACACTACACACACACACCGCGTCGTCATTTTATCAATTCTCTGCGCACACATGAAAAAAGCCAATTTGTGGGCACCACAACATACCATTAAATTTAATATGCGCGTCCATTATTATCCGGACCTTAGTGCCCGATGCCCATTCCCCAACAATACCACAGGCACTTGGATGGAATCCGACTCTACATAACGTGATCGATCCAATATACCTAATGCCGAAAGACAATTTCGGATTTGGGACTTGGATGGAAACGATCGTTTGTTACTGTATTTATGACAACGCAATCGTGTTCATAATGCGTCGATCGGTCAAACAAAAACAAAAAGATACAAAACGGACTATTCGGACCACCGGAATCTAAAGGGAAATAAATGTGACAGCGGTAGCCAGCTAATCGCTGTGCAGAGTGCAGAGTTTGCTTCAATCCCAATCATTAATATTCATCTAGCATTGAAATTATAAACAATTTCCCCTTTTCGCTCTTGTGGAATATTAATCAAATTGAAAATAAAATAGAAAATTGTGATTAGAGCGATCATAATCAAGACAGGGTTGGAAATGGAAAGCCAAATGAGATGCTATACTGACCCGGGTAATAAATCTCGAAAATGTGATATAGATGGTGTCAGACGAACATGATATTAGTAGTTAGAGGTTATAGAATCACTAATGTTTAAATTTTCGATAAATTTGTTATTTCATTGGGGACCGTGTCATCCGTGCCTACTATTAGTTCCTTTTCTTTTGTAGTGAAAATGGAAAAGAGTCTCTCTCTTAGAGATGCATATTACGAAAATGCTAGCAAACGCTTATGTAGGTATAAGTCTATGAAAATGACAGATGCATTTTGTTTTTCCTTAAATTGGAGTAGATGTGAATAATATGCGATGTGACATTTTTGTTTGTCCATTATTAGGTTGTGTGCCAAATAGAACAACAAATTTAAACTAATCTGTTAATTGTCAAGTGACTGATAGCTTTTTACAATTCTTACTACAAGAAATTTGTTGACTAAAAACTAGTAAAATTAGTGAAGGGGTAATATCCTGATCTATCTAAGCTCCTCTATTTTACGAATTGTTTGAGTTAAGAAACGGCTTTGAATAAAAATTCGTAAAATTTAAAAGTAAGATTACAGACCTTATATAGAGCTGAAGAATGCACCCTAGGCGGATGAAATCGCATTCAGCTGTATAGGGTAGGGACAGAAACCTTCTCAAACTGACCCTACGCTTACTGTGATTTGTTGTTAATTTTCTATGGAAGGGGGAAATAATTGTTCCTTTTTTAAGATGCGGTGTACCGCAGGGTTCTATCTATTCTTAGACCTCTTCTTTTTTCCTTATTTATAAACGACCTGGCCATCTGCTATTAAGTATTGCTACTCCTACATTTATTCAGCTGTATCTCAACTTATGTATATAGGTATTGTTGAAGAAGCAGCCGTAGTGAAAATGAACGAGGAATTGCCATCCAATTCAAAACCAGTAGCTATTAGATCCTGCTTAAACAAAATGTTAACCGATTGGAAACTACTAACCAAATTTTGTAGATTTCCCTCGCATTTTATTACGGAACACAAGTTAAAGTGGTATCGAAAACTCGAATTTGGTAATACTGAAATGCCCGTTTTTGGTAAATGTAACGTATACACTTACTAGGCACTTTCATTATTTGAGAATTTGAAGACGATACCTACCTAAAAGTGAAAAAAATAAAATTGGTTTACATCGAAATAAAAATGTAGAGGATAAAACGAGACTGGTAAAATCATTGATTATACAAACCCATTCTGATGGTTGCGATATTTTTGCCGACTTAGATTCTGCCTCGTTACGTAAACTGCTTTCAATTAGCCTTTGACCTTCGCGATTTGGGTCACATTTTCGGATATTCGTAGCAAATCCTCGGATGCAACTTGCATTATGTTCTTCGCTTACATTGTTTTTTCACTGTCAGGGCAGAGTAAGACCTTAGTATCTACCTGTCTGTGTCTCATAACTCGTCATCAATTTTTCATTTACTCTATTAAGCCTATGGAATCATTCTATCCTCTCTTTGAGGAACAAAATCAAAAATAGCCAATTTTTACCTGTTGTTTTTCCAACATACCAACACATTTGAATCTTGTACTAAGCTCGCCCAATGGCCCAAAATTCGGTCAAATACATTTATATTTCAATAAGTCTTTCCCAATGTATAAAGGTTTCAAAACTGAACCTTAACTGAAAATTCAAATCAAAATGTTCTTTAGGTACTTACAAGATTCATCGATTCTAAAAAAAAATTATTTTCGTAGCGCTTTCTTTTATCCTTGTCCGCTTTAAGCACTTATTTCAAATTTTCCACTTTCAAGGTAATGAGTGCTCTAAATTTTGTCAGATACTTACTCGTATATGCAATACAGTCTGAAATGAAAATTAGATCTTTTAGCTGGAGCTGTGTAGGTACCGTACCGCTTGGCTAACGGGAATAGCTTAAATTCAGCTCAGCTAAATTTTGGAGAACATTTTCTAAGGGAGCTAAAATTAAGCTCGAGGAGGGTACTAATCTAAATAGGTACTAAAATAAATGATTGTATCTACATAAGGACCCTAGGATTTGCTTCTGACGACCATTCGCTTGTGTGAAATTTTATTTTTGAACGAATGGGAAAAAGGTTAGCTCTCTTCCAAAAGTATAGTGTAATGCCCAAAACACATGTGCAGAATTCACTGCGCAGCAGGATTAGAATACACATGTTCTTATGTGGTGAAACAAATGTAAATTCTGCAGCCACGGCAGCACTGCAACATGTCTCTATTTCTAAATCCACTGCATAGCAACGCAGTGAATTAAATTAAGTAGACTTGGCAGCATCGAATTTTTAAATTCAGCTACTGATGCATACGAGGAAAAGAAAGACGGGAATTATTTGTCGTCTTTGTCTCACTCACATATTTTTCCCCTCATTGACAGCAACCGCTGCAAATTGAATTCTGCACATGTGTTTCATCTGCAGTACTGCATGCAGTGAAGCATTCAGAATTTCTGCACATGTGTTTTGGGCATAAGATCTTCGTGTTTACGGTACGGTACGATCTGTGCTGTGTTGCCGAGAACGTATGAATTTTGAAATAAATTTCAATAATAGCGTACAGTCATTCGTTTCGGTGATATTGCTTGGTAGCCGTAGAACTGTGATTTGTAGCCCTTGGAATTTTTATGGCTCACGTTTCGATTACTAAGCAAATTTTTTTTTTTTTATTTTTCTGTTTTTAATTTGACTTATTTTAAGATGTATACTGTAAAATAATTTTTCTGCGGAAACTTTAATTTCTATTTTTATACCCGGTACCACACTGTGGTGAGGGTATATTCACTTTGTCATTCCATTTGTAACGCCCATAAGGAGGAGTTGTAGGTATGACAAACTATATATATTATTGATCAGCATCACTTTCTTAGTCGATCTAGCGATGTCCGTCTGTCTGTCCGTCTGTCCGTCTGTCTGTCTGTCTGTCCGTCTGTCCGCACGATTACGGCCGTAATTTAAGAGCTATCGACTTGAAATTTGGTACGTAAGCTTTTATCCACCAAACTGAGGCTAAGTTCGAAGATGAGCAAGATCGGATGAAAACTACTACTACCTCCCATACAAAAATATCAGATTTACATAGCTTTTTATGTTAAAAATTAAATTTAAATAGCTACAGTAAAGATAACAAGTTTAAACTTTGCACATATTGTTTTAATAATATTTAAAAATTTTTGACAAAAAATGAGCTTGGTCGAATAAAAAGTACCCATACCTCCCATACAAATATATAATTTTTTAATACTAAAATATTTTTTTTATTTTACAATAATATAGTACCGGGTATTTGAGCTTCGGCATAGTCGAAGATAATTGTCTTACTGTTTTTTTTTTTATTTTAAAGTTTTCAATTTTCACAGAAAAGTGCATGTATTTTTATTGACTACCTACTGCTAAATACCCCACCAGAGTAAATATAATTCAACTTTAGCTCCGTTCGCCTGCAACACAGTTGTTGATATACCCGTAGCGGAGCGACGAAGTCGCGTGAGCTGCTAAACCCTGCGAAAAGTTAAAATCCTCTTAGCGAGCGAAGCGAGCCACCCACCCCATACTTTTAATACACCAGACTTTCTCACAGGCGCCTATCTGACAGTTTTTGGTATAAAAAAAAAAAAATATATATTAAAATTTAGACAAAAAAAGAAAAAAATATTATATTATATTTTTTAGGCTATTTTATAAACCAGAAAAAAACCAATTTTTTTTTGCCAAGTAACCCGCCCCCTTTTTTTAGTGACACATCAATCATCAAAAATGTCCTTCCAAAAGTTTGTCGCATTTATGTTAAATATTAAACAGCCCAAATGTATGTATACTGAACAAAATACGTTAAATGTTCGTTGTTACAATATCAGCCCTAAGTGCGTCAATATTAATATGTATTATGAAATATTTTAACAACAGCTATATTGCTCAACATACAAAAAAAAATGGTAGCCCTGGTTTCAGTTCATATTCAACTGGTAGAGCACTATGCTATGACACACCAAAATATAGGGGTGCGTAATATCTTCAACATTAATAGTAAGTAGTTCTTCTATATCTAATTCGCATAAGGAGAGAGCTCTTCGTCATCAACTTCCTGGAAAGCATCCCAAGCAGATGAAAGTTTTCTCAGAAATATTCGTGATTTATTTGGTAGATTGTTGTAGATGATTTTATATATGTATATAGGGACACAGCGAAAAAATGAACAGTATCTGTATTTTTATTATAAGTATCAAAAATGTTGTACATTCCTAATTGAAAAGAGTTTAAAGCAACATGGTACCGGTTACCAAGAAATCTTAGAAATCTTGGAAATATAAATATACAAAAAAAAAAGTCAGTCACTGTTGAAGCTATTGAAATCTAGGCACTCCTTGAATTGCATTCACTTCTGAAGCAAAATAAAATCCTTTTGGGCGACTCTCAGTATCTCGAGCTGTAATAGAAGGGTGGCTGGGTTATATTGGTTATTATGTATCTTTCGATATGGTCTGCAGTTAATAGGATGTATTGTAATAAAAAAGGACCAATTTTAGTACATGCTGTAAATATAAACCAAGTCGTTATTCAGTGATATTACGAGTATATTACGAGTATATGGAGTACACATAAAAGAAGAAGGCCCATATGTACCTACACAAGTATCAATCGAATGAAATGAAAATTAACTCAACTGTATCTAAATCTTTTACGACAAAATAATGTTGAGTTACATGGAAATATGACGGAAGCGGAGAATATAAGCTGATGGGATTGCAAACCTTATTTATGTATCTGGAGTGAGTGATAATTTTGGGAGAAGGCTCTACTAATATAGAATAGCTAGAGACTAACGCACTTTGGATTTTTTCGTACGTAAAATTCGGGCTGACGTTAATTCGTACATATTGCCCGGTCAGAAATATTTATTTTCCAAAAATAACGAAGAGAAAACTACAAATGCGATACCTATCTATAGGGGAACGAAATATATACTATGTACATTGTACATAATAGGATTCAAAGGATTGCAGAAACTGTTGCCATGAGGAGCGATTAAGATCGATTAAGCTGCGATTTCTTGCGATTTGTTTGTAGATGTTGAATATTTTGGTTGTACTTTTGTGTGTTACGTGTTACCTAACCTATGTAGTTTATGCTTCTACAATCCACACTTCTTATGCATATACTAGTCCATACTATTATTTATTTGCGAAAGTAACGTTGTCTGTTTCACGACTAAACCGTCTTAAAGTCTTAACCACGAGTGCCGATTCGTTGCCTAAGTTTAAGTTCATTGTGCTTGGATAGGGCCTGCAAAATATCGTAGCAGCACCTTACTATCCATTGTATTGGATGATAGAGCTCGTAAGGCCGGTTGAGTATCCCAGAAGATTTGTATATTGGCGCCTTTAATTCGCTTTTTTGAATTTAAAACTGGATCAGATCTCAATGTCACGGACTCCCATCTGTAAAACAGTGAGACATAGGTATATCGAGACTTTGGTGTCAGCATCAACTTCAGACTACATTTTCGATCCGTCGGTGTACCAAACTAGATATACTTTTTGGGTCCAGTTGCAGTGTCGGAAAACCCTTGGCCCATTTTGCACGGTTCAGTATTTCTGCCTCAAATAAATTCACAAAACTGTATTCTCTAACCATATCTAGTGTCAGGAATGGAGCAGAACTTATTTTCTGTTGGAAGCATTTTACAAAATGTGGGCGGGATTGGACAAAGAGGAGTGGGGCCTCTCATACAAAGGAAAGATACAAATGCTGTTTATGGACAGCTCATGGTAGCCAAAGTTCTAAAATTTGTAACATTGATTATAGACAAAAACTTATTCAAGTAATACAATTCCTGCAGGGTACAGCTAGTAACAATCCATATAAATGCATGAAAGTTACTCTTTCTGTATGTTTGTTACCTTTTCACGACTACTAAGCCTCTGCACCAATCGTGATATAATTTGACAAAGGGATAGCCTGTTACCCGAAGAAGGACATAGGTGATTTTTTATACTATATTTACGAGAAAAGAGGGTGGGGAAACGAAGCTAAAGATGTACCTACAATTTGGAATACTGATTCATAAACCATTGTCTGCGACAAAGACAAATCGTTAACCATTCAACCTTTTCAGCACTCAAAAGCCTTTCGTAAGTCGCCCTGACATTAAAAAAATCATTAACGACATTTATGTATATGCACACTTTATCCCATCCACAAAATTTTCCGGACAATTTACTTCAATCTTTGTTGAAAGAAGGTATCTAATGTCTCGAACGGATTTCTTTCAGTCAATTTAAATGCAAATTTCTCATTTCGCACACACGTCTTCTATCCCAGTTAACACACTTTTCAAATCATCGCCTCTTAGGGTTGCATAAAATATTCACTCTATTTCAATCGTAAAGCTCGCATCTGCCATAAATTCCACTCACACTTCATCATGCATGTTAGTCTCTTCAAAGGGAATCACTGTGGAACATATTTTCAATTTTCTCCAACAGTACATATGGTAAAAAACTGGGAAATAAAAAAAAAAAAAATTCAAACACAAAACTCCAATCAAATAAATTTCGAATTATTCCAGAAGGGGTCCCGCCTCGTCCATCAACCCATTCATGCACTGCACTTTTCGGTCCAGTGCAGATTCAGTAGAAAAATATATCAGCATCGGTACTAGTAACAACAGAAGCAGTAGCTGTAGTGCATTGTCCATCTTTCCTGGTAGCATCGAGCGAAGTTAAAGCAGAAGAAACTCCTTCGGTATAGAGAGATACTACGTACATATACGGGGGCAGAAAAAAAATCGAATTGAAAAGTTATGTTCGAGCATACTTAACACGAAACACATGGTACCACTGCTGTTCCATTCGGAGTTCACGTCGAACATGGCGAGCATCCTATCGGTTGGCCATATACGTGGATGCTGGATGTACCACCTAACATTCTCGTTGGATTTAGAGAAATCCCATTGTGTCGACAGGTCAAGCCAACGAGAAGGTATCTTCAAGGTTTTTCATTCTTCCTTTCGGGGAGATATCACAATCGAAGGAAACAGGAACAGAAGCAGCTGTATACAGATAGCACGTACCTACATTTTTTTTTCATGCTCCACAATATTGCCCTACACATACAATAGTCACACAAAATGTGCAAACAGGAGGGAAGAGGCACCCATGTCGCAGCTAATTGATTGTGCACTAATTTATGTAGTTCAGCATCGTGTCCCGCCGCACACACACCTCGCTTTCATTGAGCTAAATAGTTGGGACTGAAGCAATGGGGGGATCTGCAAAATCTCACATCGCATCATCAACATAAGTCAACGGGACGGAGTGGCGTGCACGAGGATTCCTCTTTCGAATGAGAGTTGCCTTGTGGGAATGCTTGTATTTTTTTTAGATGAATTTAAAAAAAAAAATTTAATAAAAAAAATGGATAGCTCCACAAAAACGTATATGTAGCTATACGGTACACATTTTAAGCTGGCAACAAATTGGTCTGTATCGCTATGTTTGGCTGAAATGGTTAGCATTCCATGATAGCCTAGTTTTCCACATATTCTTGATGAATACCGATTTTGGAAATGGACAAGGACATACCTATATAAATTCAAAATTCAATTACTCTTCACTATTTGCGCCTTCAAATATATACGAGCTTTCAATGAAATATAACAGCAAACCTTGTCGTAGTTGGCGAATATGCGCCATATATAAAATATTTCTGAGTTATGCTAAGTTGTTCTGAATTGCGGTTAATTTGGCACCGCAGCCACTCTCTTTCTAGCACTTGAGCCTTTATTAGTCTACCGATCTGGAATTTAACTCTCAACGAACTTTTGATTTTCGTGGAGAATTGTGAAAAGTTTTAGTCAATGCGAACGATGTCGCTTTATTCGCTTAAAGAAAGTAAACCCAACACTCTCCGATCGTATGTAATTCGTCCTCCGCAAATTAGTATCCTGAACCGATATCTGGCTCAGTAGTCTAGCTGAGCCACTGGTTAATTAGACCGATGATTCTTCACGTCATCGTCAGCGCTCTGGAAACCATGCTTAACACTTTTCCTTTAGGTTGGATAAATGAAGCAATTAGGCTAATGCAAAACAAACAATATAGAGACCAACCAATCATTCTTGCATCGTTTTCCAGACACGTTCTTCTTTTCCAAAACCGCTGATCACCTTCCTACGAAAGTAGGTATTTTAACTATGAGATACAGGAAATTAGGTTAGGCTTAGGTTAGGTGGCTGCCGACAGGAAGACGCACTGAGATCATAAATATAGATCCATTGTGATACCACATATGAGCGGGAGCAGAAGGTAGCCCGGAGCAGAAACGGATGATTAAAGCTATACATACCCTTCTGCCAAACATCGAATATTGACGGGGTGTATGAAGTTGTCGCTCGTTAGATTGCTGCAAGTGGGTCCAGGTGGAGACGACTGATGCAGTTTGTACCTCCTGTTGATGGTTAGTCTTCAGGGAAAGACCCCAAAACTGTGTATACCTACCCGACCATTTGTAGGATGTGTTGAGTATAGTCGTTCAAAGGACGCTGTGTATTGATGTCCAGTGAAGCCAGTTGGAGTTTGCAACTTTTTCTTTGTGTTGCAGCAAACGTCAGTTCGAGACAGGTCGATCAGGTCATCAAAAACGCTGTTAAGGCTTCCCATGCATAAGGTGGCAAAAGCTGGACAGGTGCAGAGGAGTTGGACAATGGTTTCTTTCTTTTTCTTGTCTATACAGCTCCTACTGAAATCGTTTTGGGATACTCCCATTCTACAGGCGTGCCTACCTCTCAAACAGTACCCAGTTAGTGATCCCAGAATGGAACTAATTTTGTTCCCATTTAAAGGAAGAAGAATGTTTGTTCTTTTAGCATCTTAATAGTAATAGTTGGCGCAAAGGTCCATTTAAGACTCTAGACTTAGATTTTTACATCCATTTTTATTTGGTTTTCCATTCAATTTAGTCTTCACGGACGGCTACAAAATCCCTAAATAAATTGGTACTGGTGTCTTCTTGGCCTTTCCTTTTGAATTTCAAATCATTGTACTGTCTTTCGAGCCGAAATCACAGCTATTCGTGAAGCCACAAGATGGCTCTCGGTTAATACCAGTAGCAAAGGGGGATATCACCATTCGTTCGTACATCGATAACCGACGCGACGTACCTATCCAGTAAAGCCTTTCTTTCCAGCGAAATGAAATCTCATGCGATGGAAGAGGCGCTTACCGTATGCAACTAACATCTAAGTGGTTGTTAATGCTATTATACAGGGCACTGCCTTAGACAGACATTCGCAGGTTAAATCCACCATTTACCATTTTCTCAGCATGAGCTTTTCTTGTGTGCCTCAACTCCAAAAATATGTGTATGGCCCTAATGATGGTGGGTTTTATCAAGAAAATTATATAATACGAGAACCACTTATATGGAGAAAATGGCTAACATGATCATTCGTTTTCGTTGTCGTCTTGTCAAGGATCTGTGCATATCTTACCACATATTTGCCTCATTTGCCAACTTATCATATACAGTAGAAATCGTTTATAACGATGTTGAAGGGACCTTAGAATTTCATCGTTATAACCGGTCCATCGTTATATCCGGAACAATAAAAAAAAGTGCTCTAAATTTGAGAAAAGTCTCGAGGAACAAAATCACAAATTTGTTATTCTTTTCGAAGTGTATATTCGCACGTTCATTTTGACAGATTTTGTACTGAACTGACGTTTCCTATGTTCGGGACACGGGCACGTACCGTAATTCTATTTTCATTAAAAACTCTTTATAAATATAACTGTTGGATCCTAAACGTACGGCATAATGTCCGAAAATGATTATACTGGAGTTTAGAGTCCTTGCCGCGAGCGTAGCGAGCCACATACCCCAACTTGACGCAGTCGTGTCCCAAAGCCGTGTCCCGAACAACGTGCGAATAGCAAAAGCCTATTCTTTTGCACATTTGGTTGTGTAAAATATTTTTCTAAGAGAGTTGTTCAATATTTGGATTTTAATTTGAAGCGGCCATATACCATCTTGTGAACTACCTCCCTTCAATTAACTTTAACGCTGTAGACCTGTGAGAACATCCAAGGACCGGTGACTGCGATCTCTGGAAATTTACATACCATCTGTTGTAATAAACTCGGCATTTTATTTTCTCTTCAACATTCTAGCAAAACTCAAGTAGCAAATTTATAAAAATTTAGCATATAGGATAATTTATTATCTTGCTCCCCGACCAGGATCATTTTTTGACAGCCGAAAATTCGTTTTTCACCACGATAGTGTCAGAAAACTGTAGGAGGATAATTATTTAGCGCAATTGATACACGGCTTTAGAAACAGAATGAAAATAACAATCCGTAAACTGTAAAAACAGTTTTTACTATCGTTATAAACAGTTTTTAGACTTAAATCTGGTACATTTTCATCGCTACAACCGATTTCATCGTCATATCCGGCATCGTTGTAACCGATTGCAAATTACTTTGAATTAAACAGAGTTTTGCCGGGACTTTGAAAATGTATCGTTATATCCGGTTCATCGCTATATCAGTTATTGTTATAACCGATTTCTACTGTATATAAAAAATTTTGTCCTGACTGATTAGTGATCAACTCCCAGCCTAATCGGTAATATCTAGGAAGCTGATATCTTGAAACAAATATCCTTTTATGGGTAAAGCGAGTACATAGTAGCGATTTAGGGAAATTCGAACTCCAAAAGTGGGAAACGGGGGATCAATAATGTTGTATGGCGAAATTCTTATTTTTCATTCGATCGATTTTAAACCCGGTTTGTGTACTCTATATAAGAAATAAAGAAGATCCGTTTACCTGATTTTGGAAATTTTGCTATAGGTGTACGAGTTATTAGCTACGGTATAGGTTTGTATGGGGAACATTTTTTTTTATCCTACCGAGCCCGTAGCAAAGCACACTAAGTAGCTAGCATCTGTCCGCGAAGCCGAGCTCGTATACGATTATACAAAGGATATAAAAAAAAAAATAAGTGGCGCAACAGGCGGTAGACACCCTAGGCCTAGCTTCTCGCAACCATTCCTTTTATATCAGTTTCAATTTTTGGGACGAATGGAAGGGACCTACAATTTTATGCCGAGTCCGAACGGCTGAATTGAGAAGCTTTTTAAGGGCAGTCATACTCTCGGATGTTTGTCAGACGTTCGCGAGAGGTATCGCAGTAGAAAAAACCCTAAGATGTAATTTGTGTCTTTCCGGGGATCGAACCTGGGATCCCTCGCACAGTAGTCCAGCACACTAACCACTGCCCTACTGCGCCCACGAAGCGTATACTAAGTGTAAATCGGCTGGTATTTTAGAAACCTAAGCTTGGATTTGCTGAATGTACTATTTTTTGCAGTTAGTTGAAAAGATTCAGTAGAAAACTTTTGTTTTGTGTTGCTGATTGTTAAAGCCATTCTTTCCTTGAGCATCTCCCTTTCTAAGACTTAAAATTTAAGTCCTTCGAGTATGTATATTATTTTACCTATGATTATAGAAAATAACGCTCCCAAAAGTCTGGGCTTCTTTTTTATAAACGGCGCGTCATTCAATAACGTTTCTTCGACCATATTTCATTTGACATAACTTCTAGTATACCGAATTTAAGTATGTTGTACTCCCTTTTCCCATACATCGATTTCGAATCCAATAGTTATGCGTATATTTTCCCAGATGACTCAACAATAGTCTGCCATAAAGGGTTCCTTTGAATTGATTTTGATTAGGTTAGATTGTTATAAGGAAGGCAGTTTTCCCTAGAAGATATACGAAGCCATACCTACACTTGTTTGGATTATACCTTTATATCCAGATACAAACCCCAAGCCTATTAAGTGCAGCCCATACCGATAGATGTTATGGTATGGGTTTTCTTTTTCCAGGTTAATGTATTTCTGATTATAAATCGACAGAACAGATTTCATTTCTTTCGGAAATATTTGTTATATACCAGCAACGTGTATCCTCTTAATATTGCAAAAGGTATTGAAAGGAATTTCATATTAATTTCCGCATTTGTTGGAAGTTGTTAGCCTCCGGAATTCCGCCCAACAAAATCCAACAATCATCGGGGTATATATACCTAAATACAACATGGTGTAGGTATGCCAGGATTTTAATCTCTTCAAAGTAAATATTTCCTCTTGTCAATATGTACATCAGGCATTCCAATATAAGAATCAATGGAATTGTTTTATTTTGCGTTGTTTATTCCTGGCAATTGTATAGGTAGTTACTCAGTCTTGATTACAAGCTACCGCTCATGCATTTTAAATATCTGTATTCATTATACCAATTTCGACTGGCAGCTCATTGGGAATTCATATTCCCAGATCTATATAACTAGCTAGTTGTGTGAAACAATTTTCACACCTAAATCATTCTGTCGAGGGTTACATTCAACCGGTTGAACGAACTTAAACATGTGCATGTGCACCCGCCTCGCCGCTCCCTCAGCTAATTACTTTTATGGCCCACTTATTATTGAAAAATTCCCCTCTTCTTTTTCAATTACATTAAAACAGCTATCACCTCGGATTGCGACACGAGAATGACATCGCTTCCCCTTTCCACACGCATAAAAATGAAATAAAAACTCCGATAAACACTGCCTCGTTATCTAAACAACAAATCGTTTCAATTTGTCTTATTATCGAACTATAAAAATTGTTTACTGTCTACCCTCGCCCCTCGTCTAAACACAGTCGAAATTCCAAACATCCAGCCTTATCTTTTCTCGCTCGGTTAAAGGTGAAAGATACGTCCCAAACGGGGATAGATACGTGTACATATATACTATAGGCAGCCCTCCTTCAAGCTGTAACCGCACATTGTTGCTTGCGCTCGCTCATGGATCCTCGTCAATCATTCAGTCAAGCAAATGTCGGAAGAAGCATCCAACAAAATCAGGAAGACTCCATCTGAGACATCCAACTTAGGAACAACAAACAGAAGCCACCCTTTTCCATTTCGAGGATTAGCTGTGCGTCGCTCGTCCAATGCTGCAGTGGTTGCGGTGTGCTCTCGAGGTATTCCATCATCATTCGCGTGCCCCAGTTGGCTGGGAATATTTGTTGTGATTTGTCTTCGAAATCGTATCAACTGGGATTACGAAAACAAATGGCCATCCATTAGCTTGGATTTGGATATGGGCAGATGTATTATATATGTATGTAATGATAGCCCAAAAACAGAGCTTTCCATGTCATCCATTTGAATTAGAATCATAGTCACGGCACACATGGCCAATTGCAATGCAATTTCCAGGAATAGATACAAGACCACATTACCAAACATCTGTAAGATACATGTTGTCTGCTGTAAACAAATCGCACGTGTATGGCCAGGAAACCAAAGCCAATTTCAGAGTTGTACTGTGCACTGTTTTTGGAAATCACACTCGATTTCGACGAGTCCATACGATGACTGGTTAAGTCAATTAGTGCGTACTGTTGCGGTGCGCGATATATGCGGAACAGATACAAGTGCCGTGCGTGTTAGTCGTCTGCTTTTGAAATTATTTACTTTGTGTGGTTTTCTAGAGGCGCGCTCGCCTCTTTGATGTTTCGCCCCAAAAAACACGGCTCACTTTTTGTATTTATTTTAGATGTGGATATACAAAAGTACGTATCTCCATATGAAGCAATTGCAAATGTAAGTATAGAAATTGTGTAATTTCGTTGGAGGTGGTACAGGAAGAACACAAGTATCTATAGCTTTTGGCAGTTTCAATTTGTGGAAAATTGTTTTGCAGACATTCGACGGCGGGTATCCTTCTTTGAAAGTGCTGGAGAGTGAATTTTCTTGAGGGAGGAAATTTAATTTAATATCCTTTTATGATTGTAGGGGGTAGCGAAAAAAAAAACTGCCAACGGCAATCGGTTTTGTTTCGGCATTTTTTTTTTAGCGTCGGGAATGTTTTTCAAGGTCTGGTTTCGGTTAATTTGTCTCGAAAGCCATGTAAAATTTCCAATTCAAAGCATGTGGGAGTTCAATGTCTTACTTTGTACACGCAGTTTTTAAAGCAGTGATAACATCTAGGGAGCATCTGCTTCTGGAGTTGATATTAAAATTCTAATCACAGTCACTGGTGGACATGTATTTATTTGCGCAAAGTGTTGGCGTTATTTAGTTCGGTAGCGATGGGTATTTATGCGGTGTCGTGATGTGTACCTATACTCTGTTTTGGCTTCTGATTTTATTGTCTCCTTTAATGTCAAGTAAAATGTCTGATGGAATTGTAAAACTAGACGGATGGGTTGGGCAAGTTTACTTTACCAGAAGGCAAAGCATAGGAAGAGCGGAGAAATTGTTTTACTTTGTGATGTCACCAGTGACACTCATTCAAATGCTAAATAGTGCTTGGATGTTTTACGATCAGACGACCGACGTTAGGTCTACGAGTACCTATAAAAAAATTGTGGTAATGTGAATGCGTATAAACAATTTTGTTAAGAGGTATGGAATACTCAAAACTAAAATATAAATTTCAATTGGACACAAATTTCGAACTCGAAACAAACAAAGAATTTTTAACATGATCTCTTGGTGATAAATCTCAATCTCTTGGCTATAGCGTATATCTTCGAAATAAGGCCTTACTACTGACAAGGCCATCACTTTTTAACTATTAGTATCTAGTAAGAATTCCTCGAACCTACGGTTCATATTCAATGAAAATATCATTGCATAGGTACATACTTAATATGACCCTGCCTAACATCCCGCTTCGCCTACAATTCGTTGGTTTGAGTCTTTATTTTGAGCAATTGTGGCCAATTTTATATACAGAATCCTAAATTCTTTCTCAGGTCAGTTAATTACTCCCGGATATTTATCAGAAGATAGTCAGATGTGTTTTTTTCGAGTGTCAGAGACCCATTCCTCAGTGGTACAAAAGCCATACTAATCTCACGAAAATTATTTTCAGTTTCAATCATTGACAATCAGAAACTTTAGTGACCGTATTTAAGCACAATTAGCGATGACTTCAGACTTTTACTAGAACAGTTTCGGCCCTTGCTAAAACAGCCTTAAGCTTAGCTACACTATCCACTATATAAATGTTTAAACTTGCCGAAGTTTGTTGGAAAATTAAAGTCGATTACTCCATAAAGTTTCCTAGGGTTATAGATATAACGTCATCGAGTTTCACCCCATAGAAGATGTTTTTTGTATATAGGAAGTATAAGATTTTAAATTTTTTTTGTATGGATTTATAGAGATAAAGATAGAGATAAAGATAGAGATAGAGATAGAGATAGAGATAGAGATAGAGATAGAGATAGAGATAGAGATAGAGATAGAGATAGAGATAGAGATAGAGATAGAGATAGAGATAGAGATAGAGATAGAGATAGAGATAGAGATAGAGATAGAGATAGAGATAGAGATAGAGATAGAGATAGAGATAGAGATAGAGATAGAGATAGAGATAGAGATAGAGATAGAGATAGAGATAGAGATAGAGATAGAGATAGAGATAGAGATAGAGATAGAGATAGAGATAGAGATAGAGATAGAGATAGAGATAGAGATAGAGATAGAGATAGAGATAGAGATAGAGATAGAGATAGAGATAGAGATAGAGATAGAGATAGAGATAGAGATAGAGATAGAGATAGAGATAGAGATAGAGATAGAGATAGAGATAGAGATAGAGATAGAGATAGCCCAAGTAGAAATTGTTGGTTACAGTTCATGCGCTGTTACTACAATACGGAAACTTTACCTTGGCGGTCAAATTGTGTTTAACTTATCAAAGTGCAATCTGTTTCTCTTATGGGATGGAACGGTGATCAAATGGGGAATTAGTTTGAGATATTTATATGCCTATTTTGTGAAGCACACATTATGGTATATTTGGCAATGATTTGCAACCGAAATTTAACCGAATTTTTACAGTGGTTAGTCCGTCACAGTGTGCACAATGTTAACAGTACCGGGACTACACAATTCGGTCACAATGTGTGTTGTAACAAACAAATGAAGCTGTCAAATTTGTTTTAATGTGTTTGTAAAATGAGTGGCAAAAATAAAATACAATACACACTTATAGGTATAAAGTCTTTATACAAATACAACCAGATACAAATAAAACATAATACACATCGCCTTCTTCCTTTTAATGGCAAAATACTTATACAAATATGGTGCGTGGAGAATAGAAATACTAATTGAATTTAAATTGCATATTTTCGTAACCGCAGGCAAAATATTTAAACGGAAGTAAGTTTTATCACGAATATGAATAAGTTATAGTGGCAAAAACTCACGCGCTCAAGAAATATTGAACATTTACATATTCAATTTTATTTTCAGATTATTTTAATTTGTTCTCGGGGCATCGAACATGATCTCAAATGAATTAAGATGTTATTAAAGGCATTATCGGTTATATTTCTAGATTGAAACTATGTATATTTACGTAATAAAGAAGTTCCAAATTATAATTGTGAAATTATCTCATTAAAAATGGCTAATGATTAAAGATGGCGATCTGTTTGTGCATTATAACACATATGCGTTTCCTTTGGTAGGGGCAAAGGGTACCTAAATAAATGTGCTCCCTAATACTTAAAATAAATGGTCTTATGCATTTATTATTAGAAAGAAAACCATGGATGCCAACATTTTACCATGCCTGTCTGTCTGTCTGTCGAACTATATTTTGGGATATATAATATATTTATTTCGAAATGTCACCAGATAGCCGTAAAATCGCAATTTTTCAAGCAAAAAATATGACACTCAAATTTTGAATATTTCTATCTGTCTGTCTGTCATATCTGTCATATCTGTCTGTCTGTCATATCTGTCTGTCTGTCTGTCATGTCTGTCTGTCTGTCGAACTATATTTTGGGATGATACTATATTTTTTATTCGAAATGTCACAAATCGTCTCAATTGAAGATTTCTTAGACGTTTTTTAATCCATTGACATCGTAGCCATCCTTTGTTGGAATTTGTTACTTTATGTCTTGATAGAAAGAAGACAAACTATATTTTGAGATATATACTATATTTATTTCGAAATGTCACCAGAAAGCCGTAAAATCGCAATTTTTCAAGCAAAAAATATGACACTCAAATTTTGAATATTTCTGTCTGTCTGTCATGTCTGTCTGTCTGTCATGTCTGTCATGTCTGTCATGTCTGTCATGTCTGTCATGTCTGTCATGTCTGTCTGTCTGTCATATCTGTCTGTCTGTCATATCTGTCTGTCTGTCTGTCAAAGACATTATAAATCTGTCATGTCTGTCTGTCTGTCGAACTATATTTTGGGATGATACTATATTTTTTATTCGAAATGTCACAAATCGTCTCAATTGAAGATTTCTTAGACGTTTATTAATCCATTGACATCGTAGCCATCCTTTGTTGGAATTTGTTACTTTATGTCTTGATAGAAAGAAGACAAACTATATTTTGAGATATATACTATATTTATTTCGAAATGTCAACAGAAAGCCGTAAAATCGCAATTTTTTAAGCAAAAAAAAAAAGACACTCAAATTTTGAATATTTCTGTCCGTCTGTCTGTTATGTCTGTCTGTCATGTCTGTCTGTCTGTGCCCCCTATAAACTCTACGCCTATGTCCTGAACAATGGCATGTTAAAAATGTTGCATATGTGTGCGTGCAAAAGTAAAATCCTCCACAGTCCGCGCGTTTTATATACTGTCTGTCTATCTGTCATTTTATTTTTGCGTTGCGTGTACAACATCAATAGTTTTTGAAACATTTTTAAAATAATAATAATAGTAAAACAGTAAAACATAGTGAAACACATAAAACGAAAAAATGGTTTTTAAAATTGGTACAACTGTGGAGTCCGATGGGAGCATTGCAGTGATTGCGGTTCCAGCTGGTTGGGAGCGCGGTGGCATTTTATACTGGCCACAGCATTTAAAAGAGCAAAAGCTTAACAAACTAAGAAGAGATCCTGCGTCTATTCCGGAAGAAAGTAGTTGGTTGCAACAAAGTTTCAACGTGAAAGCTACGGCGAAGGATTTTGCAGCTGCATTTAAAATGGAGAAGATATTGTCCACATTGGATGATACTGAGGCTGAAGAAGATTATTTGGCACATAATAAACTAAAAAGAACACGGCCAGGATACATACAGCAACAACAGCAAATTGAAAACTATGATGAGCTGTTTGATGACCCGTGTTCATCTATCACCAAGCGCAGTGCAGCACACAATTCGAATTCCAAAGTCGAAATGGAACAGTGCACAACACTATATATCGAGGAGCAGCTAATTGCTGAAGAAGCTTTGGATGCCAGCCAGCCATCCATCATACAATTTGAAGATAGCCAAAATATTGTTGCTGACAATTTGCAAAATACAATCCCTATAGCCGAATGCAACCACAGTGAGGAATTTGAGCTGCTGGACAAGAAGATTTCTCACTGCGTGGAGTCAAACATTAAAATGCACTTAAAAATGGATAACTTGCAAAAAACGTTGGACAAACTTTTAAACAGTATCGGCAACTTGGCATCAATTTCCAATCCTGAAGTTGATAATGAAAATGTACTGGAATCTTTTGAACTTCCGATACTAACAGATACTAAATTGTGTGAATTGAATACAGAAATCCTAAAAAGTCTGCAATTGGAATCAACTCTGGTAAGTATCTTTATCAAACTGTAATATATTTTTTCAATATTCTATTGTGAAATGTATTAAATTAACTTTTTATTCAACAGATTGCAAAGCTCACATCAATTGCGGGAACTTCTGGCATAAAAACTGCAAGTAAAGTGGGGCTGAAAATTGTCCACAGCGTCATTTCACAAGAGCTCCTTACAAACTATTCGTGGACTGGTCGTTCAGGTGCAGGGAAAGATGGCAAAATGCCCTTTATGAAATATGGTGCGATTGTTTCATTATTTCAAAAAGTAATATCAAAGGCCGACAATAGATTTAGCACTGTAGAATGTGAAAACTTTTTTAAGCAAAACATTCTAAAACACAGTACCATGAGACTTGCGCGTAAACTGTAAGTTCAATTTATGACGCAATTGATTAATTTATCCTTATCTGAAATGTTATATTTTCTTGTAGAAAAGCTATCGGTCCTGAGTCCAACAACACCATGCAGCCAAGTTCCGAAGATTTCCACCTTTCCAGAAGCCAAGATACCAGTAGCGACAATACCTAAAGCCAAAAACGGAATACTTACCTATGTAAATCTGCCTGTATTAATAATAACATAAGTTTAGAAATAAAAGATATGAAGTATATGTTAATCTACATGATTAAATTTACGAATTTTGAAAATATTTATTTATGTTTGAAAAATACTTCTAATATTATAACTACAAACATTTTTAATCCAAAGTTCATATATTTGAATCGAGAGTGTGAACTAATGGTAAAAAAACAAATTGATCGTGATATTCTAACGACATCAACTTACATTTAATATTTGATAGTGCATACAGCGTTGGAGAGTTAAAATCGATTTCAGCTGGCGACATATATATATTTAATTTGGATGACGAAATTGGGCGATTAAAAAAATCACCCTTCTTTTTAATACTTGCTCCAAATATGCACAAATGACCTTCATATCTGGTAGCAAATTGCATTTCTACAATTTCATTTTGTTTAGTCATAAACCACTTGTCTTTAATATTTCTTTTCAGTACAAACCCGTCAGATATCTGCAAGTAGTAATAAATTGTTGGAAATCGTGAATCATTTGACTTATGTTCCATTTTAACGAAAGGAATATTAGAAACATTTGGTTCAGATACATATGTTAATTTTGAAAGCTCAATCATTCGTTTCGCTACTTGCGCTAAAGGACGGTTTCCAGACCGAAGGAATAGTTTAAGTTGACCTAAATAATTCTCAAATGGATAAGCGCTGAATGTGGGCAGGTGTCCGAACTTCTGCACGTCTTTAACTACATGGCATAGGTTATGAATGTTGCTGCTGACAGAGTCGATTCCATAAATCTCGATGAACTTCTCCGCATACTCTCTAAATAAAACTTCTGCAACTTTAAGATGTTGTAAATACATTTTGCAGGAGCAGATTGTGACAGCACAACATAGCTGTAAAAAATGATAATAAACATCAACTGGCAAGTAATCTTTCAATACAACAGGTCCAAGGTAAAGCAAGAAGGTACGGAATTCTAAGCCTTTCCAAAAACTAAGGCAGTCTAATTTTCGTACAGAACGATGAAGCTCAATAGGTTTTCTTTTGTTGCATTTTTCCAGTGCCTCGGAAATATCAATTATTTCTCTTGCTGATAGCTTGGTACGAAAATTAAAGCTTCCATTTACCCAACCTTTTAAACATCTTTTCATTATTCCCAAATCGAAAAGATGTAGTGAATCTGCTACCGGAAAGTTTTCAATCATATCGATGGGTAAATTTAAAAGTGGTGTATCCACTTTATGATGATCGGGATCAGTTTTGTGTCGAAATGAGATGTTCGTTCTTAATGGCATATCGAATCTAGGATAGCTCATGTGATGACCATGTGAATAGTATTCTCCGACAATCGTGCATTTTGTGCATCCGTGATAAGCATTTGAGCTCACTGTACCTATACGAAAATAAATAGGTAGGTATTTATAAAAATGAATATAAAACCATAAATGCATAAAAACCTTTTATAAACGATCTTGCTGGTGTATCGCATAAGAAACACCTAATTGATACATCAATCTTATTGTTCTGTATGTATAATCCATTCTGCATAACGTCTTGAAGTTCATCTACGAATTCTAATAGGTAATCTTGAAGTTTTGGTTTAGAGTCCCCTGAGTAAATTCCAATTACCAGCGGCTGCATCATAGGTTTCTCCTCAACCGTGCACAATATTGGCCAAAATTCTTTCTTGGAACTTTTTTCAATTGGTAATCCGTCGATATTAAAATTAAGTTGAATACTAATTGATTCACTAATACCACTGAATAAATTTAGTAAACCACTTTTAAGTCCATTATGCCAGTACTCTCCACTTCCCATTGGAATTATTTTTACTGCAGATGCAGTTTTTAGTAGAGTCTTGCTGCATTTTGGTAAGTAATTAAAAGCTGGGGAACGACGTAATAGTTTTAGTAGACTGGACAAAGCAGTATGACTAATTCTATTAATTAAAGACCAATCCTTCAGTTCATCCATGAAAGATATTTTGCTTTCAAAATGTTCTTGCTCGTCAGCCTCTGTATCACTGGGTATTTCATTTTCCACACCTTCACTAGGGTCAATGTTAGCATCAGAAGCTGGAGCACGTATTGTTTCAGCATATTCACTTTCACTATTCATTAATGATACACATTCTGGGGGACGCAGTACATTTTCAATTTCTGGTTGTGCTTCTCCAATCTGATTTTTGAATTGTAAATTTTCTCTACGTTGCAGTAACTGCAATTTTGTTAACTCAATTTGTTTTTTCACTGTTCTGTAATATGTTGTAGTGTATTTAAACGATTTCGAATTTTTGGTAAATTTTGGTAAAACTTTCTGTGACATTTTGATTTTTTTTTTGACAACTGCAAATACGCCTATTTAGAAACTGTATGTAAGGTAGTTGTAGTGGTGGAAGTAACATTCAACCATTTTAGTTAGATATTAATGTGTCACCTTCTTCAATAGTTATTTCGGCAGTGTGTGGATATTGTGTGCAAATAAAAACCAAAAGACAATAAGGCATATTGTGGTGACATTCCGAGGTCATAATTCAGACTGTATGTAGTCTATTCGTGTAATTGTTTAGTGGTAACATTGAATAGCAACTTATCAGTTTTTGTGACTTTAGTTTTGTCACTTTGAAGTAATTTTAAAGACACAAAGTTTACTGAAATGTTACCATAATGGACATATGTATCTTTAATACACGTAATAGTAACAAACTTGTCAAATAGTTCCCATCTTCACAGTAATGTCTTTATCTACTCAAAGCAGAGTCGAAAATACCATATGGTGACCATAATTTAAATTAAATTTGCATCAAAGTCACAAATTTCTACTTGGGAGAGATAGAGATAGAGATAGAGATAGAGATAGAGATAGAGATAGAGATAGAGATAGAGATAGAGATAGAGATAGAGATAGAGATAGAGATAGAGATAGAGATAGAGATAGAGATAGAGATAGAGATAGAGATAGAGATAGAGATAGAGATAGAGATAGAGATAGAGATAGAGATAGAGATAGAGATAGAGATTGAATTTGTATACTTACCTCTAAAAAGAAACATCCTTTTTCTTCCAATCTAAAAGAAGGCATTTACAGAAATCCAGGCTTCGATAGAGAGTGTGCTTCTTCTGAGAGATTTATCGGGATCTTATGAAAGCCAAAGCTTTTCAATGCTCGAACATTTTGAAAGAATGTTAGTTGGACTAACACCAACAGATGGCGTAGTAAACTAAAAGAAGATTTGGAAGAGATCGAAGGCAATACTCACATTTCTTATATTATGATTTTGAAAGTATATAGTACTCACGTATTTTTGGGTACACTATTGGGTTCTCGGAGAGCATTGCTCTAAATTTGTTGAATTAGACAGACTGTTAGTGCCAAATAGCCAAGAACTATTTTCACAAGTAGGTATATACTATACCGTCGAATGCCTATTCTGTTCTGACTAGAGTTTTCCAAATAAACAAGTTTAACAAGTGGAATCGCTTACAGTTTTTCTTTAATAATGCACGCTATGATTTTTCCCATTGTATTAAAGACGCATATTGATCGATAAGAGGACCCTTCCTAAGACTAAATGCTACCCCACTTAATTTAAAAGTTAGAATAAGTTAGTTGTTTGATTAACTAAAAGGCGCATAAATACCCACCTACATAGATACATTGTCCAATAGTATGGCATGAGGGTTCATCACTTTTGGAAGGCCCTTTTTATAATAATCCGGATCATCTAAAGCAGCACAAAAAATTGAAAGCAAACTCATTTTGATTCCAAACAATTGCCAAATGCTCACCCTACCTTTAGCAACCATCCACTCTGACATCTGGCAAGTGAAATAAAAAATGTTTCAATTGTTTCGTTCTTTTGACGTCCTTCAGTCGTCCACTCAGCCTTCATAATCATGGCATCTAGGGAGCAAGCAAATTGTTTTCAATTTATCATTACTCCAATCTCCGTCACCACCACGGCACCACAACTCCTCGTCCTCGCTGTCCATTTAATGATGAGTTAAATGCCACTTCCCTTCAGTTAAATACCCAATGGCTTGGGCGGAACACAGTCAGGATTAACTGAGAGCTGTAACTGCTCCCTGAATAATCACATTGTTCTGCCTACCAGCTCGGATAACAATTACAAATGGAAAAGTCACGCTAATGATGGCTGCTACCGAACGGCAGCATACCCCATCATAGTGTGCTCCTTCTAATGAGTCAGGAGGAGTTCCGAGTCAACGCCAGTCACCCACTTTGTACTTCATCGCCGAATCCACTTCTTCTGCAAAAAGTATCTTCATTTTCTTCAATGGAAGTGTTTTTTTTTTTTTTTGCTGTTTGTTTCCTTTTCATTTCTGCCTTTCCTTTATCCGTAACTTTTGTTTCGGTAGGATTTAATTTGCCTAATAGTATCCGTAGCCTTGGAATGAGACCGAGCTGCTACATTATCATCGTCATGAGTCGTAAAGAAGATGTGCTCTTAAAGCGTTATTTGCTATGATTCGTGCGGTAGCACCCACGAATACATATATGATAAATTGCACTCCCGCTCCGGATAATCCAAGGCTGCATGCATTACATATACATGAGAGCCCAACATGTAACATCCTCCAGAATGCATCTGAATAAATTACCCAGCAGAGATTTCTGACTTTTAAGTATCATCAACGGACTACAGCAGCCGCGGGTGTCTAGCGCCGTGATGCGACGCGCTTCCTTGGCACTATTTGATGCGTGCAACAAATGCAAAACGTTACAAAGAGCTAGATACGGATACAATATCGAACGTGAAATTTTATGGGGGGAAATCGGCCTCAGATGGAATGATATGCTCGTCTGTATCTACAGCATCTGGAGGCAGATAAAAAGATACAACGCAATACAATGAAGTTTTATTACGATCGCAGCTTAAAAAAAAAATAAAAAATAAAATTGTATTCGTTGGATTTATTTTTAAGTGGAGAACTTTGTGTATTCCAAGTGGGAGTGTACAACACTTTACCGTGCACATCCATCAGTCATTGTTAGATGCAAATTGTTTTGTTTGAGTTTTTCAATTAAAATGTTGCATGAGCTCTTTCAAATGGAAACGATTTCAATTCTTAAGCCGAACGGACATCCGGGAAGATGTACGTACTAGTTTCCGCTTCAAGGTAGGACGGATGCGTTCTGAATATAGTTTTGGATTAGTAATCAAATTGCTTTTAGAAATAATAATAGCCCAACTAAAATGAAGATGTATAGTTTTATACCTATACACTCTACAGTTTAGCTTTGAAATGAGTTTGTTATATGGCTAGAGCGGGTTGTTCTTGTATTTATTCCAGTCTGCTGAATAGCCTCTCACCGTTTACACCAAAAATATTGCATAGCACTATCATGCTATGGAACCGTGTGGATATATGTCGATGCATATGGCTGGCCAAATGCTTAATCCCATCTTCATTTATCTTTCTCTAAGTTTTTTAATTTGAAAAAATATACTTTGGTCATGATCTGCACGCCTCTTTCGATTAGTTGATTCAATTGATGCAATTGAAGGAGTTGGATATATATTTTAATATATCCATATATACATCCATATATATCCAACTTGATTGTTTGTCTTCCTTGCAAAGCTCAATGCTTCAACTAATTGCCGTGAAATTTGACACAAGTTTAGTTCATGACACGCAAACGGACATAGACTACATTTTGCGGAAGTAAATTTGTTTGCCTGTTTGTCCTGATTTTAAACCTGAATGTTTCAACTGAAATTTTTCACAGGGTTAGTTTGTGACAGGCAGACGGATGCAGACTACATATCGTGAAAGTGACTACCGAAATTTGGTATCAACCAGTTGTTGTAGTAGCTGCCCCCCTACACTCTCACTCTACGCAGTTCCGCTGATCGATTTAATTTACTCGATTCTCCCCCTAACCCAGGATCGATTACCTCTTTTAGATCCACAGTGGTCGTAAGGCTCTTAACTTTACCTGATCCAGGACAACGCTTTTATCGTTAACTAACTTTTAATTTATTTAAGTAGATATTTGGAGGTTTACACATTAAGATAATATTATCTTTTAACAAGTAAAAGTGTTATCATCGGCTTGGCCGATGCTTTGATACCCTCCACTCCATAAAAGTCATGCAAAATGTTTGCCATGCCATATTGGCTTGTTATAGGAGGTACCAGAACTACTTGACCGACATAGCCCATTTTCAAAACCAACCTGACGACGATAAAAAGAAGTCCTCTCACAAAATTTCATTCACCTAGAGGTTGATTCGTTTGGACGCTATCGTGTTTTCAACAGACAGACAGACGGACAGACAGACAGACAGACGAACAAACAGACAGACGGACATGGCTAAATCGATTCAGAATGTGATCCTGATTCAGAATATATATACTTTATAGGGTCTCCGGTGAATCCTTCTTGGCGTTACAAGTGTAATGACAAAGTGAATATACCTTCCTGTGGAGGGTATAAAAAAGTGATAAGCTAAATATTGAATTTAAAAGAAACAATGAATACTTTAACGAAAATCATAACAATTAAAAATATAAACGGCCGATTAAAATTTACAAATACAATAAGAAGTTGAAAGATCAACCCTAGCTCTAGGTGTAGATATGCACCAAATCTGGAATCGGGGAACGCAGCTTTCTTAGATGAAGTTGATGCAGCCCTTGAAAAGGTTGCAGATATGGACTATGGGGCAGCGCGATTGGGAAACACGGTGACCCCGATCAGAACGCGAACGGAGAGAAGTTGCTGCACTTTTGCTGTTCAAATGGAATGTCCATTATGAACACTTTCTTTCCACACAAAGATATCCATAAATACACATGGTACAGCCGAAGTCTTCAGCAAAAATAGCTGATAGATTTTTTTGTGGTACTGTCGTGTATTAAAAGGATGGTTTGTGATGTTCGTGTGTTGAGAGGAGCTGAACTGTCAACTGATCACCACCTGGTGTTGTGTAAATTGTAACGATCAAATACCTACCCTACCAAAGCGCAAACCAAGAATGGTTACGCGCATACGGTGGGAGGGGCTACAGAACGATGAGATACGGCAGGAATTTGCACGGCAGGTATCTGAAAGGTTTAAACAAATTCCAAATGTTCCATTGAATGTAGAGGAAGAATGGCTGTTGATTTCAACAGCAGTCATTGCTTCTGCAGGACATGTTTGCGGAGTGAAGCGGCTCGATGTGGTGGTTTAAAACGCCCAGAGTTAAAGAAGCCATCAGAGAGAAGAAGAAGGATTTCAAGGTATGGATTCACTTGGGGGACTCATCTTCTCGAAACCGGTACATTGAAGCGCGAAGGCCTTAGGTGAAGAGGGAGTTAAATGGCTCTCTCGTGTCATTAAAGTGGCCTGGGAATGCGGCGAAACTCCCAGCGATTGTCAGATTGGGGTGATTGTGCCCCTTTTCAAGAAAGGGGATAAAAGGGATTAATGACGGAAAGAATAAGACCGCGGATACAAGCTGCCGAAATAAGATTTCTCCGTTGTATTGCTGGTGTGACCCGTAGAGATCGCATTAGAAATACCAGAATACGTGAGGAACTCAATGTCGAGCAGCTACTTCTCCGGACAGAGCGGTCCATGCTTCGGTGGATTGGTCATGTTAAACGCATGTCCCCGACCAGGATTCCACGACGTGCTATGGAATCAGTACCATTAGGCAGGCGTCCTCTAGGTAGACCCAGGATGAGATGGTCAGATCATGTCCATAATCTCTCCTTTACCCGTATGGGGCGGAGGATCGAGAGCTATGGAGGGTCCACTTAAGCAACCTACACCCGCGACCCACTTAATGGACAAGCGGACCATTTGAAAATGAATGAATGAATGATGATGATGAGTCAGAAGTTGATACATAACCCAGACCCACTATATTTGTAGAGCTGCTTTCGGTTGCCTGACTTAGGACCACGCTATGTCTTTCACTCACTGACATAGGACCACTTTACTACTTAAGCTAGTATTAGACGATATGTTGAATCATCATACGTATGCTGACTATCATTTGCTAACAATTCTAAGCATATATGCATATTTTCGTCTGGCGTATGATGCCATATTACACGATATGCTGAATTACTCCGAAAGCAGCAAATTGTTTGCTGTCAGCATATGCTAACATACGGTTTGCTATCATATTTTTTCAGGACGTATGATGCCATATTAGACGATATGTCGAATTCGGTATGCTTAAAAATTTGAAGACTCGTATGATTATATGCTGTTAAATTAACAAATCGGGATTTTAGCATTGTATTTATCGATTTTCTGCGATTCTGTTGAAAGGTACGCGTTCAACGTACAACGAAATGAAAAGACAACAGACTCAGAGTAGGGCACTAGCTCCTATACGGTTTTGGGCATAATAAGCTGTAAATGGGTCGTCGGTGCTTGTTATACCTTCTACAGTGTACAGGAAGGTATATTCACTTTGCCATTACATTTTTAACGCCAAGAAGGAGACATCGGAGACCCCATATATTCTGAATCAGGATCAAATTCTGAATCCATTTAGCTATGTCCATCTGTCTGTCTGTCTGTGCAAAACACGATAGCGTAGAAACGAATCGACCTAGGCGAATGAAACTTTGTGAGATGACTTGTTTTTAGCGTCGTCAGATTAGTTTGGAAAATGAAGTATTTCGGTAAAGTAGTTATGGTACCGCCCATACAAAACCAATATTAGAATACAATATTAGAACCATATTGTGTTGTGTACGTACTCAAATGCCTCACATTTTGCCTCACTTGTATCCAGTGGAGGGTATGAAAGCATCGGCCAGGCCTATGATAATACTTTTACTTGTTTTCTCTTGTATTTGTACCATATTAAAAACGACCACGACGACAGGAAGAAGGAAAAAGAAACGAATGAATTTTTTTATTATTAACTTTTTATTGAAGAAAATGATAATATGCACGAGACAATTATTTACATTTCGCAAATATCACTTATGCGGCTCGAAGACTCCGCAATTCACCTGCAATATAATGCTGCATTTCCGGCACACCCAAGTCATTCAAAATTGACTTGTCACTAACCGCGGATAGATAAAAAATGCACAACAAAACCAGGCTATAAGCTGCGAACAGAACAACTCAGACATTTTTTCTTTTAAAAGCAAAAATCAAGGCAATATAAATACAAAAGACATGTCCGGCGCGTTCAAAATGTATCGAAACTTCAAAAATAACAAAACCGTATGCTGAAAAATGTGGTGTATGCTGATGAGCCTACTTTAGCTCGTAAGCATATATCATACGAGTCATCATACACCGAACATTTGTCCGAATGTTAGCATACGGTCCCAAAAGGGGTATTACACGATATGTTTAGTTCGTCAACATACGTATGCTGACTAGCCAACAAATTTGTCAACAAACGCCTTTCAGCATACATATGATGACAGAAATTTGCCTATTACACGATATGTTGCGATTCGGAATCAATTTTCAGCATACGTATGCTGATTCAACATATCGTCTAATACTAGCTTTACTAAGGAAAAGTATAGCTTACACAAATTGTTGAAGTAGTTTTAAGCATTATTGAAATTAATTTAAACTCCTGCCCTGATCCAAAGTTTTGTCTTTCTTTATATCGTGAGCTAATATCAGGATAGTTTTGGCAGAAGTAGCCTTGGGTTGCTACTATGCGTTTCCTACCCGTTTATGGCTAAATGGTACTAAAGTAGCCCCTCCCACTCCCCTTCCCACCTTGATCCGGATGACATCTTTCCTCTACTCCAAAATCATTTATAACATCTCAATATGCAAATTTTGCTATTTTGCTATAAACTTAACAGATAAATGAAACAATTTTCCATTACATTTGCATCCAATCCCCTGCCTGATGTGTGGTCTCCTATAGACATCCCCGAAACAATCATCATCCTCCATCCAATTAATCTACATCGCGACGAACTCTTTGACGCGCAATCATTGTGCCTCCCATGAGGATAAACAATTCGCAATTAGAAGTAATAAAATCCCTTTGGCGATTGTCCTCAATTTGCAATTCAAAATACCAACAATTGCATAGCTAGAGCTATCTGTGACTCTGATGTCTGATCCGACCAAGATGAGTAATTTGTTTTGCCTACAATAAGCGGAGTACTCCTGTCAGTTTGGATTGCCTCCCGGTCCCGGTCCCATCCCTGCAGCCCAGAGCCCGTGTGGTTATTTGTTCATATTATTGCATCACATGTCAAAAAGCCTGCGCCACTACAACTCTGCCTTGCATTCAAAAATACTCATGATGGGACAAAAGTCATAATATATAAATAGGTAAAGGAGCAGACGCAAGAAAAGTGCATGAATACAATTTTAGCGATAAGAACTCAAGCGCGTGCAAACGTCTTCACTGCGACTGTATGTATCCCAATCCCACTGATCGCGTCTCTTTGATTTCATTGTACAGCAAACTTGTGTGATTAATTCGAGATGTCTTCGAAGGCGACTGCCGGTTGTCATGAAGGCGCCTCTTTCATTCGCAGATACAAACACAGAAAATACAGCAGTCAAAGGAGGTGGTGGCTTCCTATAAGCAAAAGTTGATGATCTTCGTTGGGTGGCTGGTGTATATGGTGAAGTATATCTGTATCTGCATGTGAGACGATACCATGCTTGCTCGATTTCGAAAAGATTTATTGATTGTTATTACATTTTGAACAGTCGCCATCGATTAAGACCATTAAGATGACATCTATACACTTCCATATTGTGCATGAGCATGCGCCTTCTTAATGGAGGGCAAAATGATCTTTATGATGTTTTGATCTTTGATGTTGTGCGTGAGCGAAGCGCTTGGATGGATGGATGTCATATTGATCTTTCTTCAGGGAATTGACGAGTTATGAGTTTTACATTTAGCTTCTTTAAGCAAGATGGAAATTGTATACTAAAGATATATGAAAATGGAAAAAAAGGAGCCATCAAAATAGATAGAAAGAGATCGAGTCTGACGTCAAACCATTCACCAATAAAGTATCTAAATGAGTCTAATCAAGATGTTTGACAAATTGGTTCGGAAATTGATCTAACTTGAAGTTATTAGATGACCGGGTTTTCAAATTGATCTTTAATTTTGTTAATTTGGAATTCTGATTGAATATTTATGCGAGCCTGTCAAATAGATGCGGAAATGGTATTTCATAAGATTACATAATGATTATAGTTACACAACGACCGTTGAAATGTGTACAGATAAATTAAGATACATTTCGTCACACAAGGCAACGGACAAAATGTATGTCATAATTGCTTCTTAAATAAAAAAAGGAATGTCGCTTACGGACTTAGGTTAGATTCGTTGTAGGTACGGGTTGGCAGAGCAGATTCAACCATGCTTTACCACACTTAGGTTCTTGTGGACCCATTGTGTTAATACCCTTTTAACCGACTCACCAAGATTTTTTATTTGGTTCCAGTTTCTGCTCTTTTTTGGACTCTGCACAATTAATTACTTGATGTTGTATGCCTTATGTAAGAAAGCCTATACTACTAGGGAGGCATCCATAGGACAGAACGGGACGTTCCACAGCTATATACATAAAGAGAACCATTTTGAGTTGAAGTCTCCA
The DNA here is from genome assembly GCA_955612985.1 of Cheilosia scutellata. Classification (NCBI taxonomy): domain Eukaryota; kingdom Metazoa; phylum Arthropoda; class Insecta; order Diptera; family Syrphidae; genus Cheilosia; species Cheilosia scutellata. The sequence continues at coordinate 142,286,131 of OY015311.1, forward strand.
TTTTGTTACCGGCATTAAAGCTATATGCTATAGCTTTCAGTGATTGATTTCGAATTAAATTTTTGGGTTAAGGTTGAGTATAGGTTAGGTTGGTTAGTGGGTTGGCAAGACAGGAGGTCCTCATGGACCTCCTCATCACCACATCCACAGGTCATATGTACTGATTCACATTTTTTTGGTATAGTATTTCTGAATATTGCGTCCGGTGATAATACCCACAATCGAGGACAATGATTTCTTGTTCAATTGTGAAATTTTTTTAGTTTTCTGTTTGTTGTAGATTGGCCACATTTTCCTAGTTATGCCACAGAAGTCGAGTTTGCTTCAAGATTCATTTGTCGCCATTAGATAGAATTTATTTCGTTACAAAAAATTTACAAAGGCTAGCCACCGCACAATTTACAGTACAGAGATATGATATAGGAGTACATTTATATCTTTCAGCTGAAACATTTTAATCGATTTAATACATATCATTTAATTAAATATTATTTATTTTGAAGGAAAACAACGAAAAAAAAACCTTCATTTGACGAAAAAAAAAAAATAAATAAATAAATAAAAAATAGTAATATTAAATTATTAAATAAATATATATCTCTCTATATATATATAGATATTCATAATATATATAAATTAAAAGGTAGAATAAAATAAATAAATAACACATAACAAATAAATAAATAAAAAAGCAAATATATAACAAATAAATAAATAAATAAATATATAAATAAATTAATATATAAATAAATAAATAAATAAATAAATAAATAAATAAATAAATAAATAAATAAATAAATAAATAAATAAATAAATAAATAAATAAATAAATAAATAAATAAATAAATAAATAAATAAATAAATAAATAAATAAATAAATAAATAAATAAATAAATAAGTAAATAAATAAATAACAAAAAAATAAAAATAATAATGATATAAAAATACAAAGATATTAATAACAATTAACGCAAATATAATATGCAAACAAATAAGGTTGGTAATCACAGAAAAAAACACAAGAAATCAGTTTAAACTTTGGTGAGTAATATTCAACTCATTTATTAGGGGGTTATCAGCGAAGTTACATCTAGTTATAAAAACTTGGTTTAGTTTCGTAATTCTCTCTGAGATCAATTCAACATTAGCTCTGTTATGCAAATCTAGGGTAGAGTAGTGCCAAGGGAGGTTCAGCATCATTTTTAAGAGTTTGTTTTGCTGAATTTGTAATTTTTTTAAATGACAATCTGCACATTTACCCCACACTTGACAGCCATATAATAAAATTTATTGGAAGATCACTTTGTGGATAAGTATTTTATTGTCATTAGACAATAAGGAATTCCTATTTATAAAAGGATAATCTTAATAGCAATACCGGTTTTATGTAGTGTCCTTGCAGTATGTTCCTTGAAATTTAATTTTTGATCCATATAGACTCCTAAATATTTAACAAATGGTTCCCAATTTATCTGATGGCCATTTATCATCAGCTGATTGGACGGTAAGAAACAAGGCTTTCTTTTTCTTGTAAAAAAGATAGCTTGAATCTTGTCCGTATTTACTTTTATTTTCCATTTATTATAATATTTATCTAAAATTTCAGCCGCATTTTGAAGATTAGTCTCAATGTTGAGACCAACTACATGCGAGGAAAATACAGCAGTATCATCAGCGTACACAGCAATTTCGCATTCCGGTAAATTCGGGATATCTGCTGTGTATAAGTTGTATAAGTCGCCATTAGTATTTTATTACCAATCGTCTGTCTGAGACTACAGGTATATCAACGGCAGATATCGCTTTTATTGCCGCTTGACTGTCATTGAAAAAGGTAATACATATCTGCATGAGGTATTGCCGTCTTTGCACTGGTCACTGCCAGTACCTCAGCTTGGAATACGCTGCTGTAATCGGGAAGTCTGATTGAACTGGATAGTCCAAGACTTTCGGAGTTGAAACCCGCGCCAACGCCGATTTCCATTTTTGATCCATCCGTGTAGATAGGTATTAGGTATGGTTGATCCGATTGATGTTGATTGATTTTCGTACCATTCGTCCCTTCTGGGAAAACACGTGGTAAATGGTCTAGTGAAATCTAGCCGGAGAGTAGTCCGTGCATACATTATTGCCCGTGTATTGTTCAGAATTTGTGCATGGCCTGTCAGGCTGTGTTTCCAGTTTTTGGTCTGGCTTAACCAAAGGGCGCTATTAGCAGCAGATTCTTGTACAAAGAGGTCTAGGGGTTTAAGATTGAGTACAGACTCTAGCCCTGCTGTGGGGCTGGTTCTCATTGCCCCCGTAGTGCCAATACAGACCAAATACCTCCTAAGTAGTTGGTACTGGTGAATTCATAAACTGAATAGGATATCTACGAGGATATTTGCAGTCGACAGATTGATTGATACTTGTTGTAAAATTTGGAATATTCTTTAGTTCATGTCTTGGACGTGTTGTCAAGGGCGGGTTTCTGCCTTCAATTTTATTTTGCAGTTCTTTAGAGAAACTATCTAGGTACATATTTCTTTCGACATGACAATCGGAGCTAATTTTGCTTTCAACACAGCTGTTTGGAACTGTCCATTTTCTCAAAGATTCTGGTTACAATTCCCACTATGACCTCTACGTTATTTGTATTTTTCTTGAAAAACATTTACATTCCAACAATTTTTCATTAAAATAATAACTAAGTAGAGCATTTCACCCCTATTTCGTTTGCCCTTAAAATTTCTTCCTAACTCGATATATTTCCCCATTTTTCTCACGAATGTTCCATTGCATTTAGGTCTAATCTAATTTCCGAATGCAGTGGTGCGCATCTAAGGCACTTCTTCATCGCGTTCCCTCCACTCAGCTCAACTGATTGTAATCTATATGTAAGATAGACCTTTTAAACTCAATTTCAGTCTTATAATTAGCCGTCTTATTAGTGTCATCTTGGAATTCAAAAATATTACATTAATCCAGTCTCTCTGATGAGCACTATAAGACATTTTGACATGGCAATTATATTAATCTGAAGTGCATTCCATTACAAGTTCAATTCGATGACAAAGGACAATCCCTTCAACTGGATCACACAGATAGTGATCAAAAACAAAACTGAAAACCGCTGTCTCATCGCAACACCACAAGCCTCCTCCGAAACACCGAAAATACACAAAAGCCCCCTAATTGCGGTCAGCACCAAATATAAAAAAATGCCAACGCCAGACAATAATCCGATAATTTGATGGCGCGTCACCGTCAGTTACACTGCACTGGAGGGACAAAAGCGGACCCATGCTCTTATCATCTCCATACTCTGAGTTGGTTGTCTGCGACGGAGCATGCGGTGCTGGTGCACTAATTTCTTGGGCAAAGAAAACCGCCGCACAGCAAATCCACGTCGAGTGAAGGGCAACCATACTATATCTCCATTGGACCAACATCAACAACCACCCAGGAGTTACGAGATGTGGATCAAAGATCCCTTCTCATTCGACACGTGAACGAGGAAAAAAAAGTCAACCACTAGAGATGAGATAGTGTGATGTTATGTGATCTTCCTGGACCCCGAAGATGAGACTTTTTAGTTGGCCCTTCTCATATGTGTTTGTATTTCGGAGGTCTGGAAATTTGAGACGCATTGTAAATTTGACAGTCACATGACAGAAGACAGAATCTCTAAATTGAGAAGGAACAGCGTGTCAACGATGTTATCGGTGCGATGGGGTGTGACTGTAGGACTTAGCCGATGAATGATTGATGTTTACGATTATGATTATGCTGTTGAGTATTATGATGTGCGTGGGTCAGGCCGACACGACGACACGGGTTGCACGATTTGACTCCACACGACATTAGTGTTGTCAATTAACTCGTCAACGATGGCGACGACGAGACATGGGCTAATTAAGAACTCTTTGTGGAGTTCAATGAACTGGTGAAATTTTTGAGTGTTTTTCCAAGTTGAGGGTGGAAAGCCAAATTTTGCTTCATTGAATATTTACACTTGAGTAAATCGCACTCGTATATTGACATCCGGAGCTGGCACGAGGGTTACAGTATTGCAAAAAAGAAAGGGTCGGATAGCTTTTTGTTGCTCTGACATATAAAATCGGATTTATTTTTGTATCCAAATCAAAGACATGAAATCATAGTAAACAAATCAAAGTCAAAAAATTAACAATTCAAAATTATCTATGTGATAAAGTCAACAAATCAAAGTCGTAGTAAAAAGATAAGGACTAACAGCGGTATTAAAAATGTTTCCTCTCATGTTTTAGCTATAGCAGACAGATAGTGGACTTGTTCATTTGATAAATTTTAATATTCGTAAATACATTCTATATCCATATTAGCTATTCGGTCTTTATCACTTAACGCACAGGAGGACTGCACCTAAACTGTACTAAATATGCCTGTAAATCTGTCATATCCCATCAGATGACACTATCGTGCTCAGAATTATTTGTGATCTCTTGTTTGTGATGTTAGCAAGTTAACCACTTTCTATACGCATAATTCGGTGAGTTAAGCTATCCGTTCATTAAGGGGATCATGACGTAATATCGAATGACAAAAATCTCGAAGGCTAAAAATCTCGAAAAGTTTTTTTTTAATCTCGAATGCAAAAATTTCAAATGTACAAAAATCTCGAAAGACTATATATCTCGAAAAAATTTCGAAAATAAAAACTAAATTTGAGATCTTTTGTTTGCACCCACTCCATATCCAAGCAGGGGGTTGTATCTCACTTTTTAACACAATTTTTGGGTCTCGCGACGACAGAATTAATAACACCACATCTAAAAATCGGGGGTTTTCTCTTAGGGTCTTTTGGAGTAAGATATTTCAGCACAGGGGATTTTGGAAAAGGAGATTTCATCACCAACCCGTGAAGAAGCTCAATCCAAATCAACAAAAGTCGACTGGTATGGCATGACGTATGAGTTAAGGTAGGGTTGCCAGAAATAATTTAAAGAAAGTAGTTATAGAGCATGAAAATCCAGGACTTTCCTGGACAAAATAGGATCCGAAAAAGAGAACAAAAATTGGACCAAAATGCGCGTACTATTTGTTACAAAATGATTTTAACTTTCTCGTTTTCAATGCTGTTGGTATCCATGTTTTAAGGCCGTGTGTCAATTGCGCAGAATAATTATTTGTCGGCTGATTTTCTGACACATGTGAAAGTGTTGAAAATAGATGTTCACTAAACTCAAATCTTAAGATAGAGATATGTATTTCCTTAGTCATTTTACTCCATTTTTTTTCCAAAAAGTTTGTGTTATAAATTACGTGAATTTTGTCATTCACGGATTTTCAAAATATTGGAAAATGTTTTCTCATTTAAAGAAACCCTGCCGCATTAAACAACCAAAAAGAAAAAAAAAATTGTATATTTGCGGCGGATTTTTGTCGACTTCGAAATATTATTTTAGGGTTTAGTATTCACTGCTCGGTATACATTTTTCAATTAAACAACTCTGAAATACCAGAATACGTGAGGAACTCAATGTCGAGCAGCTACTTCTTCGGACAGAGCGGTGCATGCTTCGGTAGTTTGGTCATGTTAAACGCATGTCCCCGACCACGATCCCACGACGAGCTATGCGGAGTCCGTACCATCGGGCAGGCGTCCTCTAGGTAGACCCAGGATGAGATGGTTAGATTAAATTCATAATCTCTCCTCTACCCGTATGGGGATTGCCCTTGATGATTTGGAGTCGATGGCGGAAGATCGAGAGCTATGGAGGGTCCACTTGAGCAACCTACACCCGCGACCCACTTAATGGATAAGCGGGCCATTGAAAATGCATGTATGTATGTATATTCCCGAATTAAAACAATATACGTCAGCACGAACCGAAATGTCAAACGTCAGATGACACAAATGTTGCTACAAATAGACGTTAACTTAGTAGTAAGTCGAGAAATTCTTCTACAAGCCAAATTAAACTAAATTAAAATCTAAAATCAACATTTTTAATGTTGACATTTTCAACTTCTTCTAGATGGTACCTACCCTCAAGAACCTCGAAACCTAGAACAGGAACGGTAAGAATGCGGTCTTACGGTTAATCTCTAGAAAAACTAGTAATTTTCATATATCTTCTGTTGTGTACACAGCCTTCGGAATCGCTGATACCTGAAATTTAGACTGGACAAAAAAGAAAAAAGAAAAATTAACGCCAATGAAAGAAAAGCCACAACATATAGCCTCGCCCTTGACCATCTTTCAACAAAGTACTGAATGTATTGTACATGGGAACACACCCTACGAGAAGAGTTCAGGAGGATTTTCAATCGAAAAAGAACCGCATCTTTTAAAAACCTTCAGGACCTAAAGCAATCTAAGAAACTTCTAGGGAACTATAACCTAAAAAGAGTCAAGGCATGTATTGGTCGAAGCAAGAACAACCTAAGAATCCTCACAGGAACGGGACTGCAGACTGAGGGAACATCTGAGGAAAATGGGTTTATCAGAAGAAGGTCTCTGCGGATTCTGCGATGAGAACGCACAGGAGGATTAAATATTTGGGCAAGTACCAGATAACAGATAAGGATAATACAAACTATAAACCCGCTACTCATTCTCAGATTCATAAAAGAAACTGGAGAAATTGATATTCTTGCAAGGCTAAAGACAGAGCAAAAGCCCTCAAACGCGGTTCTTAACGGAACTGTGTGGGGCTCTGAAAAAGGAAAGGGACATGAAACTTTCCAAGGTATAAGCAGGGGGCACAATAGACCACAAGGTCGCAGTGCGCTAAACCCTCTCCATTATTATTATTATTGTACAATCATATGAATAGTAATATTAAAATCCGTACACCTCCTCGAAGATAGCTGTGTTTTCTTGGCAGTAGTTCTGGCAGTGACAACAGCAGCTTGTGAGTCTTTGGAAACGACAATACCACCCGAAGGTATTCACTATTCAGCCATATCGCGAATAATGTTTTCCCCGGAATGTTTCCCATTCAGCAATTTGATTTACATTGCTGACAAGGGAAAAAATTCCACAGGAATTTATTAACGATATCCCTAATTATGTATTAGAAATAAAGTCGCAGCTCTTAAAATGCTGTCGCGAAGAACTCGAGGTTATTGAAACATAGCACAAGGTATCGCTCTGCTGAGACATGAAGGGACTCCAGCCAATGAGAAGCAGATGAATTAGCAAGACAAGGTTCGACAGCTATTTCGATACAAGCTGTTCCCTTTGTGAGTATCCCGCCTTACCCATACTCATGCTTGAAGCAGGGCAAAAGCCACAAAAGACGCGAATGGTAGATGTACCACAAGAATGCTATGATCGGTCTTCAATAATGCCAGGACCGAGAGACTCATACGGAACGATAGAAAATCCCTTTCTACCCTCATAATCATAAAATACTCTGCAGTCCCACATAAGAAAACTGCGCTCGATGGAAAAAGAGCTTTCTTTTCTTTGTAGAGGCTGCGGTCTTTGGGAAGTTCTTGATAGTGGCATGAGTATGTGTCCATTACATGTTCGATAGAATATTTTTTCGCCTCATCTTTAGCTATTGGCCTGATTCTTGTTAAAATATTTTAGTCGTTGAGTTTCAGTGTCGAGCTAACTTATCAATCTTCAAACCATCTACAGTACACAATATCTTGTTTAAGAACTTCCCTTGAACAAATAATTCTCACAAACACAATACTGCTTAGCACCTATACAGCATTATCCCCTCACTGTTGTACTCGTAAGACAATCAAAACGTTAGCCAACTTTATTAAGGGGTGCATGCACCAGTTGTAAAGCCACCCCCATGGTTTACCATGCTATAGGTAATTTTCAAATCCCGGTATTCACACATCAACACATCCGAACAATGCACAATTATGAATTGTCCTCGAATTATGACTCGAGATGGGGGTGCGGGTGATAACTGCGTGGATTAAGTGAGACCATGAACAGCTAACACAATGTCACCCTCTTGAAAACATACAATATCCCATTTGAAGCCCCCACCACCCTATCGAAGAGGGTGACCTGACGCGACGCTACAGCTGAAAATTAATATTTAAGAGCGCACATTTTGACAGATCAATTTTAAAGTCGTACTCTTGTTAGTCTAACCCTGTTATCCTCACCCTGTACACATAGCATGCCTTTATCCACAACGCACGACGACGATTTTAATTTGCGCGTCTACGGCTGAGTGCATCCGTAGCGAGCAGGAGGAGGAAAATACCAAAAAAAAAAAAAGCAATTTCACGATTAATTTCGCAGGCACAATCCTGGCGATTGTCAAAAAGGAGGTTGTTTAGTGGAGCACAATTGACGTGGTCTCTGGCCGGATGGTTCACAATTCTCAACCACGTGTGCGTTTGTGTGTGCGGTATCACACACCGCACGGGATAAGTTGAAGGATGAGGCCTTTCGCTGGATTTGGTCTTATTTTTTCGTGGCCTTCGCCTAAAATCGGTAGTCCTTGCACAGTGTGTGGAAACGCTTTTTGGCAAATATTTTTTTAAACTGATTGAAATGTGTTTTAGGCGGATGGGCGATGTTTGAACTTTTGATAAGGATTGGTATATGGCGATGAAATGATTGCTGTTGTATTTGCTGAGTGATTTTCTTCTTTTTTTTCCCCCATTCATCTTCAATCTGCTTGTGTGGCATTATGTATTGGAAGGATTGTAAGAGGATTTATTTTTTTTCTGTTTTTTTTTTTAAGGATCAAAAGAGGCCGAGCGAAATAATGGATTTGACAGGAGAATGCGTAGGTGGTCCTGGTCAGTGTTGATTGTTTGCTTTTGACTTTTTTGTGTGTTGTAAGTGTGCGAACGTTTGCAGATGACAATGGACCTTAGAATTCGTAAGTTGTATTCAAGTACTATAGGGACATTAGAAAAGGGTTCAAAGGAAAACTTTTCCAATATAACTAGCGTGACTACCTATATGATGTAAGAGGAGATCTTTTTTGTTGTGAAATTAAATTTGTATTATATGTGAAATTTATGTCCTCCCTTTTTAGGCGTGTGTTTGATTTAGGTAGGTACGCGTGATTTGCTCATTGTGTTGAGTATGCTTTTACATATAAGTACCTAAATAGCAAAAACGATAGGTCACAGTTGGGCTTAGGCCAATATGATATGTAGCTCATCAACAGGTGTCCTAAGATGATGCAAGTATCTTATTACAATCTTACAGCAGGGAGTGGCAATAGTGACAATGGTGTAGTGGATATTAGAGTCATTGCTTGTAACCCGAGCGGCTAAAGTTCGAGCCCTGCCAGAGGACAGCAATTCTCGGCCACCGACCATAAATGGAAATGAATTACATCAACTCTAGGATCCTACATTATTCGTTAAGAATATCACAACGAAAATTGGTCAGGAACCGCTCCTCAATTTAACCGACAAATATTTTTTAGTGCTCCCTTCCCTCATTCAGCATTTAGGAAACCTACTGAGAATACCAGCAGTCTAAGTAAGTAGGTACAGCCTTTTTAACACAATTGGCAACTTCCATGACTTAGGCTGTTGGTGAGTGTCTAAAGTCCATGGAGTTGAGAGAATTGATGTTGTTGTTATGATGATTGATTGCTAACAAGCTTTTAACAAGTACGCCTCTCTATAGTTGGCGGCGCATTCCGGATGATTTGTTTTCAAAACTACGCAAGTCGTGGATTTTTATATGAGGACCTCATCTTCCTGAATATGACACAGTTAATAATGTTCCACTTCGAGTTGGTGCCTAATTGTACATTTTATGAGTCTTATTGAGGAAAAGACTGCCTCTGCAAGGGTGCTGTCAAAAGCCTGTTTCCTTACCTTCTCTATTATCTACATTAAAGTGGAGTATGTGGTGCTTTAATGGCTGCATGGCTATCAATGAAGATGGATATATCTGCCACTAGACCGAGTGAATTCGAATAACCCTGCGATATTAGCGCTACCCCATGCAATATGGCCAGGGACATAAGTCCCGAAGACATATAAGTCCCGAATTCTTTTTTTCGGGACCTATGTCCCACTTTAGTGGGACTTTAGTGGGACATAAGTTCATAATTGAATTGGGGACCTATGTCCCAGCCCAGCGAGACATAAATCCCGAAAAAAAAGTCGGGACTTATGTCCCACCAAACATATTTTCGTAGAGCTATGGTGCCGTGACATTAGGCTCAGCGACATAAGACCAAATCTGTAAATCTGGATATATGTCGTGTTGTGAAGGTGACATAAAGCCAAATTCTTTAATATGGCAGAATGACGCTTTGGTAAATTAACATTAGGCTATTTAGACTTTGTCATTTTCCACTGCATATCCGATTTTGCTTAAATGATTAGTTAGAAAATACGCTCCGTTGACCATTTTGAGAAGTTTAAAATGGATGCAACTACAAAAAATTGATTATTTTTGTTTGCTGAATTGGAAATACATATTTAATTTTTGGGGCACCTTTTCTTTTTATTTTTCTAATTCATTCATGATGATGCATATCTCCTGGTAAGTTCTGGCACTCTACAGAATAAGAGAAATAAACTTGGGCATACAAATAATCCAGAGACGTAGATAGCAACGAAAAGGGAGGATCAAAAATCCTAAAGGCGTAGCCAAAAAAAATTTTTGAGCAATGGAGGATCGATTTGGGGTGTGAAAATTAAAAATTCGAAATTTTTGAGCAAGGGAGGATCGATTTGGGGTGTGAAAATTAAAAATTCGCGTGGAGTGCCATTTAAAGTAAGTCAATTGCAGATGCTTTAAGAAAATGAAAGGAAAATAATAGCTGTCCTTGCTAGTGTACATAAAGTGTTGAAGATATCTAACATCGAAGTGTAGCTGTACCTACATAAAAAGCAATAATATCGTATCGTAAAATCGTTGTTGTTGTTGTTTGCTGTATAATTATGGAGCCTTATTTCGCAGAGCCGGAAGTACCTATAGAACAAGCATAGGTCAGCGACTTGTCTTTTGTGCACCAACGGTTGTAGATTCGATGTGAGTGTAGGGTCTCCAATAAGTCGAACTGCTCGTCTTTGTATGCTGTCAAGTTATGGTTAAGTGAATGTTTTGGAGCCGAGCTCGATATAATATTCCAGGCCTAGTCTAACCTGTGCTTTGTAGAGAAGGAGAAGTTGCTTTAGGCTAAATTACCTCTTTGCTCTAAATAGGTAGCTCAACTTAGCGGATGCCGATCTTGCGATATAGGATATGTGGTCCTGCCATTTGTTTCCCGAATTGGCTGTGACTCATAGAAGGTGCATTGAGTCCTTGGGATGGATTGGATGGTCATCCATTTGGACCTGAGGAACTGTTGATGCATTTTTCCTAGAAAAAGTTGTGAGCTGTGTCTTGTTTGCATTAAGTACAACCAAGTTGTCTTTTCCCCAATTCAAGATTTTGTCCAGATCATCATTTAGAGAGCTAATTTGTTCATATCTCTGACTGTTTGATGTAGCCGCATTCACAGACGCATCCTCCGCATATACTAGCGGATTTGCATATGAACCTATTTTTTCTTGGCATTAGATTAAGTAAACGATATTATATACCTACTACTACACAATGTATAAATATAAAGTGATAGCAATAATTTATTTTATATTTTATTTTATATTTTATTATGTCAGCACCTAACAAAACAGTTCTGAATTTATAAGACACATTATGCGCACTACAAGCATGCTTAACGTGACCAACCCTTTTACAGGTCGACGCTGTAAATCCGAGACCGAAAAACTGTATAAAAACTGTACCAATTTAACAGCAAATTATTATGATTTTTTAATTATTCAAATAACATTTCTAAGACAAGGCGCGCACCGAAGTGGCGTGGCGGTCGTGTGGTGACCGTGGCAGGTGCCATATGAGTGGTGTGGCGATGAAATCGCGACGAAGTGGTATGAAAGTGATTTAACGCGGCGTTGAACAATAACGCCCAAGGAAATAACGCCCAAATTAATTTGAAAATAACGCCCTAAAAAAACTCGTACCTACAATTATTGTTGTTGCAAAATGTTTCGTCATTTTGGGTGTTATTTCCTTTCCAGGGCTCATTTTTTGACATGCAGTAAAGCCCAAAATAGTAACTGGAAATTAATAAACAGTGGAATATGCATGGGGGGCATGCTGCCCTCCTGCAACCCCTTGGGTTTTCTGTTGGATTTTGGAGTAGGTGGGAGTTTGAACTGCAAAAAAGAGATAGTTATATTATTATCTAAATATATGAAAACAGTCGATCACATTTCAGAACGAATACGCGAATGAGATGCGCGGTCAGAAAATCTGCGAGGGCAAGTATACTCCACTCGTATCATTCGAACCTTCACTGCTTTACATTGCACAGAGTGCACCCGTGGAGTGCAAGAAACAGTCATTTGTTTTTTGATTTCGGTAGGTCTAGGTCTTTTTTTTTTCATGTAGGAAAAACTGTATAAATGCTGTATTCTCATCTTTTCGCTGTATATGCTTTTCTGACAATTTCGCGCTGTATCGACTGGCTGAAAAACTGTAGTATACAGCGAAAAACTGTACAGTTGGTCACTTTAAGCATGCTAGATGCATATAACCGCAAATCTTACACGGACATTATTAAAATCCAAAATATCCACTGACTTGTTTGCGTTTCATTCGGGGCTTGTGTCCCATTTTCGACAATAAAAATTCGGGACTTACGTCCCGCTGGGGTGGGCCATAGGTCCCCAATTCAATTAGGAACTTATGACCCACTAAAGTGGGACATAGGTCCCGAAAAAAGAATTCGGAACTTATGTCTTCGGGACTTATGTCCCTGCGCTATGCAATATATACCTTTGCATGTGGGTATGAAATAAGGTCCAACATTGTGGTGCGTTTGAAGTGCGAATCAAAGGACCACCATTCAACGTCTATTGTGGACGAACTATTTGTATGGATTCGTACTGCAAAATTGGCTTAGAGCAAAATCTAGTGACTTTAGGGCAAAGAGTGATAAGCAGGCTATAATAAAATACAAAAAAAAACCTTCCAAAACATAAGTTCCTTACTGAACGATGAGCTTTATAACCTCCTGATAACCTGTCGGGTTGTTGTTGTCAAAGTTGTGTTCCGGTACATTTGAAATGTCAACGTTTGAAAGAAAAAATCTTCGGCGGGCTCAACCTACATGTAACGATAACAGGCAATGATTACCGACAAATAATTTTTATGCAGTAACTCATTGACATACTGCCTCGGCAAAGGAAGCTGTGGACTTTTGGCGACCCTATTGTCATACCTACTCACGAATCCAATGTGGAGTTTTATCTTCTGGACGGCAGATTCTTCTCGTTAGTCAGTCTGGGTAGGAATTTAACTGCAACAAGAAAATGTTTAGATACGACGTTGGATTCCATTTGTACCATAAGGCCAATTGTGATTAGGCTTTTGTAGTACCTACGTGGGAAGACGTGCAACTAATAAAACCATTGGTATATGGGATCTGTTGGTGAATATTCTCAAATCTGATGGAAGGGGTATCATTTCTATATCGTCCAGGCTGTCAAAAAGAACCGTGCTTCCATAAAAGAGATGAACCATTTGTAGTACATAATATCCTAATCCTAAGTGTACCTAGAGTGGCCACATGAGTCTAAAGATTGCTTTCCCAAGGCTGCTTGTTTTTCCCTTATAACGTGAGTTATTTTCATGGTCGGACAGTTTACTAACGGCAAGGGCACAGTGGCTTAGTGGTTAGTGTGCTGGACTATAGCAATAAAATATATCTATCTACTGTGGAAGGGGTGTCTGGTTCGATCCGTGGAAAAACAAAAATTACATCTTAAGTTTTTTTTCGACTGATGCGATACCTCTTTTGAATGTCTGACAAACATCCGAGGGTATAGCTTACCCAAAAGAATTTTTGTGAGAAGTTAGCCTTAGTAAACTAGTTGTTTCATTTTTACAACCCCCAACTTGAAGAACTAAGCGTTTTTATTGACCCTGCCGTTAGACCATTTAGGATGCATTCGTCACCATCTTCTTTTCAGCACCTGGCTTCAGCTCCAAATAAATATATTGGGGTAGCTTATATGTATGGTATCTGGCCATCCTGGACTGACGACACCCTTAATTCAATTGTATCAATTTGTGAATTCTTTCGTGTGTCGTATGTCATTGACGCCTGATGGCTGGACTAACAACAAATTTGTTCTATAATTCAAGGGTGATGTGTGTAGCTACAATTGCAACACTGGGCATTGGCAGGTCGATGTCAATCCATCCCTATAACATCCAGCCATCAAGGAAAGTTATTCCTGACGTTGTGACATTGTAATGGACCACAATTTTTGTACAATCCCTAAATGATTCAAATTGTATTTCAGGTTCCATAGACTCTATTCACCCTCCATCATTGTTGCTGATTTTTTAACTGCGCACAGTAAAATTAATTCAACGCAAAACATTTGATTGTCAACACCTACCCTTCTAATTAAGCTGTTGCCTAACGTTTCAGTTTCACTCAATTCAGTCACATTTAACAACATTTTAACATTTTCAAAGCCCGCGTACAAAATGATTTATGACCCATCGTACTACTTTAAAGTACACCCCGACTGCATCTTTCGCAAAGATATCAATTTCGTTTCATTTGTCACCCTTACCCATAAACAGCACATTCCTTTGTCGCAATTCAATTAGCAATCGTCATTAATCACTCATCCCCCCTTAAAGCATCTCCTTACCATCGACTTGACGACTTGTCCTTGTTATTCGTGTACCCATCCCGACATTGCTGAACGATGGCAATAAAACGAAACAAATTGAATATTTCTTTTCCAAAAATGTCCCTCTATTTGAAGATTAAAAAAAATTCACACCCTCACCCCTAATCCGCTGTATCTCTTACCAAATTCGACAATCTGTGAGAACGAGTAATGCTCCATCCACCACTTTTCCATGCTTAATTATCCCATCTTCCTGTCGCATTGCTGCAAAGACAAACCCTCCGAAGGTATTTACTCTCAAGTGTGTATACACAAACCCATAGATACAGCTGAGCACTCGGCAAAGGTAAACAAATAGAAAACCTCATGTTTGAGACAATGCCAAAGGTCAACGTCATGTGTAAGTGCTGCCCATTCATCCCGTCAATTGAGCGACGACTCATAAATTCTAAATGAACTGCAAGCAGATGGGAATTTTAATGATGCTCCATCTCGAGACAACAGCACAACATCAAGATGCACCAGCACCAGCACACACAAATATTCATAGTCCCTCCGTATTCACTAGCCAACTTCGTGGAGTATCTTTGTGCACACGTATTCACTTGCTAACTTTTCAGGATGACTTTAAATAGTCATAGGGGCATAAAGATGCTTCCGCAGCTACGCATATAACCCTTCTAATTTACTATGGACTATGAATACGAGATGTTGCTGATGAAGTCGTATACGAGAGGGATGTGCTCGAATCTTCATTAAAAAAGAAAATAATAAAAAATTAGCATCTGGCTGCTGACAGTGTGAAGAATCTCATAGCTGATAGCTTTCACTTGATTTATGGCCTGCGCTGTTAAACAGTCCGCCTTTTAATTGGTCTAACACAAGTTGCGATTTGACGTGTCGGCAGGGTGCACGGTGCACCCCGGCTATATCCTATTCATAGTTCATAGTTCTTAGTTACTGGAAACAAATCCACTGGAGATTTATTACTTCGTGGAACATTTGGTGTGGGGTTAAACGGATGCGGCAGGAGCCCGTGCCCTACATTTCGCTTCCAAGAAAGCTATTTAGCGTCATATTTCCCCCCGGATGATGTTTATAAATGATTTGGTGGTGCATGTGTCACTGATGGGATGCGTTTCGAAATGTGTCGGTGGGATTGTGGACGTTGTGATTTTTGGACAGAGTCTCTGTATTCCCTGTGACAGTTTGACAAAGTAATACACAGCTTAGGAGTGACACGGAGATTATAGGAGCTTGTCAGAAGTCATGACTTGTGGAGTTGATCTCATTTTGGTCGGTTGTTTATGGCTGAGATGGTGGATTGGGTTTTCTCTAAAAAGTTCGTCATTAGCAGATTATTAAAATGCGATGTTGTGTAGTCGTCGTAAATAAGGCAGCAACATGGTGTGATGAAACTGTAAACGGGCCAAGGCTTTTGTAATATCTATATTTCAGGCATGAGACACCCAGTAATGTTTGCCATGTCCGGCAGGGTAGCAAAAGTAGGGGCACAGAGAAATATTTTATAAGACAATTTTTAGAAGTGTCACAGAGGGTCTTCTAAAGAGTCATCCGTAATGGTACTATGTGAGCCCTGACTCGTGTCAAAGTAGTGCCCAAAAATTCACTTAAGTTCAGTGAAACGCGATTTCTCAAACACTTCTAATTGAATTTAAAATCCCGCTCAACAATAGAAAAAAAAATTTGTCGCCACGCAGAACATCAATCAATGTAAAATGTAAGTTGAGGTCCTTTTCCACTTGTGCGCGCCACGTAGGGCGAGGTCTTCCACCTGCCCAGAATTGTTTGCCTGATCCATAAAAAAGGCGCCTACAAGATCCTGTCAGCCGTACTGTGTGAACGCCTGAAGACATTTGTCAACGAACTGATTGGACCCTATCAGTGCGGTTTTAGGCCCTGTAAGTCCACAACCAAATATTCACACTACGGCAGATCCTTACCGAACAATCTTACCGAAACCTTTGATGTCAAAAAAGGATTTAGACAATGTGATGCGCTGTCATATGTGACTTTTTCACCATCATTCTGGAGAAAATTGTGCGAAACTCGCAAGCCAACACCAGGTGCACAATTTTCCAAAAGTCTGTGCAACTACTTGCATACGCAGACGAAATCGACGTCATTGGCAGAACACAGCGAGCTGTCACTGGTGCGTTTGCAAGTACCTATCAGTATAGAGGCGGAAAAAATGGGTTTCGTGGTGAATGAGGGCAAAACAAAATATATATACTGTCAACAAGAAGGAACACACAACATCGACGACGAATCGGACAGAACGTCACGATAGCTAGCTATAACTTTGAGGTAGTTCGGTACTTTGGCTACCTCGGCTCCACTATTAACTCTGAATATTATGACATCACTTCAGAAATCAAGCGAAGAACTGCAATTGCCAACCGCTGTTACTTCGGCCTACGAACAAGCCTTCTTTGAAAACTGAGGTTGTTCCATAATTATCTACACGAGACGGATGATTATGACTTATCTGACTCAGCCAGTGCTTAAAGGCGTCACTATTCAGATCTCCGATTAAGCGAAATATCTTGGAGTAAATCTAAACTTCCTTGGGCAAAGCATGACAAGTCGAAGACGAAGACATCCAAGGCGTTCAGGACTGGCTTCAGCCGGTTCCAACCCTATTATACTTGTAACCCAGCAGAGTTTGAACAAATAAAGCTATAATGATAACTGCTTTCTATTAAATTTAATCGATTCCCCCAAGGATTCTTGACTATCAGCAGAGATAGTTATATATTTAACCGAGGAGTTGACTCTGTTTTCTAATCTTCCTAATTTTTCTAGGATTTCAGCTTGGAATAAACTCCAAGCTTCTAAAAGATGGTTATTTTTGCAGTGCCTCTAATTAAAAACTTGCTATCGTACCTATCTTCATTTTTGAGCTATCCGTTTTGTTATCTGTATACCTAACCTACTATCGCTGTCCTTTTTCAACATTTCGTTTACAAAATAATTTAAAGTCTAGAGTCTTAAATGGCACCGAGATGTTAACCATCTTTCTCTTCCGATGCTCCAAGTGAATAATCCGAAGTCACTTCTTCAAGTGACCCCAAACCGGTCAGCTAGTTTGTTGCAGCTTCATGGAAGGGAAAAATAAAAAGTTCAGGGACGGAAGTCCTGCATCCGATTTTTGTCCAGATCTGGGAACAGATATTCGTGGCTGGGCACTAATATGTCTACGAGCGTCTTTTCACCTGGACAGGGTTGCATCAGCAGGACATTGACGCTGAAAAAAAAAAAGAATTGGAGAAATCCAATTACATGGCCACCAGATTTCCAGGTCGGAAGGGAAATGGCGGGAATTGAATTCCATCTTCAGCGCCACTCGATGTTTTGAAGTTCCGTCCGCTGTGGTGATGGTAAGCAGTAAGTACCTGTTTTTCTGATAAACTTCTGAGAGTATTACTGTCATGAGGTCAGATGGATGAAATCGAATGGTTATGAGAAGCTAGGTCTATATATTGTGGCGACAAGTATAGTTACATATTTGCATATTTGTACCTGGAAGCAAGTTCGGCACTCCAAACTGATGGACAAACATCTGACAATCGTTTATTGTAGGTAGATCAATCTGCAAACTATCCATCAGTTTGCCACTTCACAAATATCCTTCCACCTTAATCCTAAAAGAACAAAAACACATGTTTTGCAGACTAATTAAATACAACTACAACCAACAGCTGGTAAATTTTCACGAGAATTTGCTGGCGCCTATAAATGAGTCCTGAAACCAACAATCAAGTGTAACTGGCTCCAAATCACCAGTAAATTGATGTAGGCAGGCACTCTGTGCTCCCAATAGATAGTTATCCAATCCATCAACACACGCAATCACCATCCGCATGCAGACTACGAGTAGAATGGTGGATACACTTACTTTTGTCTGTCATGACAGTAACATGTTAAAATGTCCTTTCGAGGCAATCTGACGATAACAATCGAAAAAAGTGATGCAAACAACTAAATGCACACATGCGATCCTGGATATCATGTAAAGGTGCACCAATTTTCAGACAAATAGACATGAACCCTTGAATTGTCATATAAGCCAGAGAGCAATATAAGAATGCAACGAAATTGGAATTAAACCCATACGATTGAATGCACCGAATACAAAAGGACTGAACCTGCATGACAATTTGTTATAACCGGCACGATGCAATCCAACACAAACAAGCACTGTGTGTTGTGTTGTGTGTAGCAAATCTAACACTCATCATCATCATATCATCGTTGTCGTCCAAATGAATGCACTACGTATCTAGGGTTCTCATCGTCAAAGAGGGGTCATTCCAGTGCCAGAGAATGTCGGTTTTTGTTTTCTACGCTAAAATTGGAATGGGCGTCGTTCATATATATAGATGCAGCCGCCCGCCCGCCTCTCCTGGATGTAGGGAAATTGTCAACATCCTCTTGCAATTGTCCCTCGAGTTGATAGACTGCAGAATGACTTTTTTTGTGCATTCACATTCATCATTTCTTTTATGATGTTTGTGTATCCTTTGATATCCGGGAGATATGTTTTATTTGCGTCCCAGACGTGGGTCAGTCGCTATTAAATGGGTTTTGTTTGGCTCCCTTTTTATTTACAGTGGGCATAGATTTATCATAAAGAAATTGTGACCACATGCATAATTTCTGGATGTGTGTAGAAGAAACTAATTTACTCTTTTTTTTTCTCTCCTTTCAGGACATGCAGTGCCGATAAAATGCCCGAGAACAAGCCGAAATCGAATCGAATACCACGGCGACGACCATCGAATTTGAATTTGAAAGTTGTGCGTGTAGAGCAACTGGAAGATGGGTGAGTTTCTCAAACTGTTTCACCTGCCATCTTACGGCAAGACTATCAATGGCAGAGTGGTTGCTGTCTTAGGCTTTCTGAAAAATAAACAGGGTGCGTGACCAGGGTTCCTCAGCTTACAGTTGGGAATATACTGCAAATGTTAGGTTTATACCGTAGCTACTCTTATCGCAGATATAAATCAATTTCGAGAAGACATTTTGAGAATATCTGAATAGGTTTCTATTTTTCAACCAACCAGTTTAGTCGATACATAAACCAGTCGATTTTCTCGTTAAGTTCGTTGTTGCATGCCGTTGCTGCTAGAATTTAGCTGCTGCTCATTTTGAATATTATCTGCAATTTTTGTCTTCGCTCGGTTCACAATGGAAATTTCATCCATTCATTCATTCATTCATTCATTCATTCATTTTCAAATGGTCCGCTTGTCCATTAAGTGGGTCGCGGGTGTAGGTTGCTCAAGTGGACCCTCCATAGCTCTCGATCCTCCGCCATCGACTCCAAATCATCAAGGGCAATCCCCATACGGATAGAGGAGAGATTATGGACTTGATCTAACCATCTCATCCTAGGTCTACCTAGAGGACGCCTGACTGTTGGTACGGATTCCATAGCACGTCGTGGAATCCTGGTCGGGGACATGCGTTTAAAATGACCAAACCACCGAAGCATGGACCGCTCCGTCCGGAGAAGTAGCTGCTCGACATTGAGTTCCTCACGTATTCTGGTATTTCTAATGCGATCTCTACGAGTCACACCAGCAATACAACGGAGAAATCTCATTTCGGCAGCTTGTATTCGCGATCTTATTCTTTCGGTCATTACCCAAACCTCATGACCATAGGTAAGAGTTGGAACAAACACCGAATTAAAGACTGACAACTTAGCTTTGACACCAAGTTCAGTCTTCCTAATCAGTGCCGTAACTAGGGCGGTGCCAGCGGTACCCAGGCACAGGGCGTAGGACCAGGAGGGCGCAAAAATGACCAGGACCAACTTTTAGGTAATTCGGGTTGAAAGATCTTTAAACTGTGACACTCGTAAGTCTCGCAATATTACAAACCCAAACAAGATAAGTTTACTAATTAAAAAAAGGTTGCAGGTGTCATGAATATAAACTTTGATTTAAAATGCAGTCCAATTAGCGCCAGTCGAGAAACCGAAATTAGTACACCGATAAAAGTGTTTTCCTACCTTTCATGAACTCACTACACAATCACAATCACACACACAATACCCAATGCACCAGCAACCTCTTATGTGTACGTACAAGATACCTATTGGAAATTGTAAATGTTTGTCTTTTTTCCCAAACTTCAATTACATATCACAAGCATAGATCTTAAATTTTTCGTGGCAAATGGAACATGAAAGCAGATTGATCTGATTTTGTAAATGTATTAGTGCGTTATTTGACAGTACATCAGCTGTGCAAATTGTTTTCGTTTGTCGATGGAAACATACAAACTTCATATGGATAATCATATCGACGAAGAATCGAAATCCACAGATGAGGAGGAAGAAGAATAATATGACGAAGATGATAGCAATTGCTTCAAAATTAAGTCCATGTCCATTATTTACGTTTTTGCTCTGAATAATTGCTTTTCAAAAGGCTTTTCGTAATTTTGTTTTGAAAACAAATTCTGAATGACGTAAAACAGCTGTGCAACTGTCGACTGTCGAAAAATTTCGAGATCTACAAAAAGTGATCCGGATCAAAAAAAGATTGATTTTTTTTTGCCAAATGGATTATGAAAAGTTATCTTTATAAAAAAAAGATTTATTTTCTGTTCCAATGAAAAACCACATTAGACAATTATTAATCTGTACATATTCATTCATAGTCATCATCACAAGTCACATAGAATAGACCGTCTCCGTCGATTTATACAAGCTGCCTGCGGGCCCAGGATTTTTCATGTATTGGTGCTGTACAAAATCATAGGGTCGCCATTAACGCACGCATACTTGAGCAATTCTAGGTCCATTGTGGGATATCAAGTGTGGGACTGTGTTCTCCATGCCTTTTCTCTTTCAGTTACATTTCGTTCACATCACAGTTTAGTTTTAGGGAATGTTAAATTGTTCAAAATGTTCATATCAATAAAATTGGCGAAGTAAAGGAATATTCATATGAGAATCAACGAACGAATTGATAATAATAATAGGCGAACAAACCACTTTTGATGCATTTATATAAACAAAAAAATGCTCAATTTACTATTGCAAGCGAGTACATAGAACAAAAAATAATCCATGAAAATATGGGAAAAACAAGTTTGGAAAGAGTTTAAACATCGGAATTTCGAATTGTCACAAGTTTATTAAAAATTCACGACATTAAAACCCGTTTCACAAACTATCAAATAAAAAAAAATCGTTCGAACTTGAGCCCTTATTGTGATTGTCGATCAGCGATCGTCACGACAATTGTCGATTGCGTCGATTGATTTTAGCCAATCGTACCCACAACATTTTTTAACTTCCAAGAGAAAGCATCGACCAGATATTTGTAATCGACTGTCAAATCGACAAATATCAATCGCAATCGACAATCACAATACTAAAATTTACAATCGACAATCGACAGTTGTCGCTCAACGATCAATTATCGACACTCACAATAGGGACCTTAAGCTCAAATCATAGATTGTTAAGTATAGTAGAAGTTGATGTGACATAAATGCCACAGAATTTTGGGCCGAAATATAAACTTTTAAGAATCAAATTCAAGCGACTTCATTATGTGAATGTTAATCATCTGACCTAGCAATTTTGTCGATTGAAGCTGACATCGCACGACTCCTGTCGTATGATGATGTCATTAAGGACTTCACTATGAGGAAAGCCCGTAGACGTAGAGTAAATCTTTAAGTAAATAGTTGACTTATTTTGTTTACGTTTACTGGTGTTTTATGTCTATTATACCTACCTATCCTATATGTACCTACATATTTTGGCAAATATATTTGTTTTATTTGCCTAAAGTTAATATATTTTTAATTCTAATAAGTAACTAAGCATAATAAGTAACTCGCAAACCCAGTATATTTTTCGAAGGCGCAAATATAGGAGCTCGCACCGGGCGCATAACAGCCTAGTTACGGCACTGCTCCTAATAACAGAATGACCAAGCTGTTTCAAAATTGACCCAGCCTGACCAATCCTACAGGAAAACTCGGCATTGCTCCTTCCATCACTCGTGAATAAGACCCCGATATACTTAAACTTCTCCACCTGTTTCAATGGGACTCCACTAACATGCAGAGTGCATTGAACAGGCGTTCTGGAGACGACCATCACTTCAGATTTGTTCACGTTAACCTTCATCTCAGCTTCAACACAAACGGCTACAAACCGATCGAGTGCGCGCTGAAGTTCAGTCTGAGAGGACCCAAGGATGACCAGGATGACAAGGATGGAAATTTAAGTAAAGAAAATTTGATAAAATGGAGACTGGAAGAAAGTGTTTGATGAAACGACATTTTTTTTGTTTGTTCCAATTTACCGAAAGATAGGGCATAGTGGCCGGTCTGCTACAGTCAAACGTCCATAACTCGAACTTCTTTCAGTCGAATTTCTCTATTACTCGTTTTATTGAGAACCCTGCGTTTTCAACTGTTTGAACTTTTGCCCTCCATAACTCGAAGTTTCTTTAACTCGAATTTATTTTCTTTCATTTTGAGAGTTCGACTTGTGGAAGTTCCACTGTATACCTATCTGTTGTTGGAGTCCCATTGAAATAGGTGATGAAGTTCACATTCACGCGCGATATAAGGGGCAATACTGGCGCTGGGCTATCCTTTAGTATTGGTAGGGTTGTGTCAATTTTGAGAAAGTTACGTCAATCTGTTATCAGGAAGGAGGAACTATTACCTGAGGAAAATATCTTTTGTGTGAACAGTCAAATAGCACTTAGGGCCGTTTGCTTGCTGATACGACTCATAACGATTAAAGTTCGACTTAAATTCTGATGGGGTACTTTTTGTTTGGCATAAACGGTCACAAGAGTTAATGTGGAACTTAAATCTCTATGAGTCGTATCAGCAAACGGCCCTTAGATCGACTATCTTCAATCTGGTAAATTATAGAAGTACCATAAGCCAGTAAAAGAAAAGGTGTGGGGACAAGATTGCAGATCATCTGGCAATATGCGGCTCTGAATTATACATGATATTTGCGACTAAAAAGTAATACCGGCTTAAAAGACAGCAAGAGCTTCATTTATAAAAAATAATATAAAAAATAAATAGGCGGCGCAACAGGCGGTAGACACCCAAGGCCTAGCTTCTCGCAACCATTCGTATTGTGTGAGTTTCTATTTTTGGAACGAATGGAAGGGACCTACAATTTTACCACCATATTTGTCATCAGGATGGCTAGTTCTATATATAGGAACAATTTAAAAAAAAATCGATTTTTAGGTTACTTTAAGAGCGTCTTGCAGGCAGAAGGCCGCCTGCAAAACGTCTTGGACCACCATATTGGTAATCAGGGCACTTAACTCTACATTTTGAAATTATATTAAAGTTGTTATACCAATTATTTGTAATTCAGAAAAAAAAATGCAATTTTTGACATGGCATTACTCACAATGGCCCCCACTACAGCATGCAAGACGGTAACATTTAGGAACAACTACTTAAGACCTACCTAATTATGTGAGTTATTTGGTGTTATCAATCACACCCAAAAATTACTGTGGGCTCTCGGTCTATTAGGTATGCTATCCTCACTTCACTTAGTCGGGTGGACTACGGAAATCTTGGCTCGTTCGTCTGTTTTGATTCTGACAGCCGAATTTCGTTAAATAACCTACAATTGTTTTTTCTATCACAAATTTTTCAATCTGAGTTGGCCTCGACTCCAGAAATGCGTTTCGCCCCGATGTGGTGGGTGGGCTCATCAGTAGACGACCACCACATCTGTTCTAGACGCACTGTTTGCTCGATTTTCACCGAGACTAATGATTTTTCAATCAACAAGTGACTGTGAATCATTTCTATCCTCGTTTTTAACTGTGAGTTACAAGGTTTTCTTGCCCATCTTGGGTCTTGCTGACCACTTAATCTCTACAGCGCTCCTTTGCTTTGAGTACATCAGTTGGGTTGTCAGCGTCAAGCGTCTTCTTGGATACCTCATAGCGGCTGCAAAGTATTATGTGTTTTGAAAGATACGCAATCGGCTAAGGTTCCGGCATTCCAGCATTTCTTTGTTGTTGCGGCGACTGAGATATCCGCATTCACACGCATGTACCTTGGCTAAATGGCTACATAATAGTAGCTATAATATGATATAGAAGGAAGATTTCGGACTAGATCTAACCATTTCACCTTGGATCTACTTAGAGACGTCTGACGTTGTTATTTTTGCTTGAAATGGCCTACCAATTGGAAGCAACTCTATATAGTACCATCTTCAACGTAGTCCTGCTCTGCACGGCCATTAAGGAAGGCGAAGGTATGAATTACTCTCGGTTACTGTAGTGTATCTTCCAATTGAGATTGGCATGAAAACACTCCTCAACACTTTCCAGATGTACCTACCAACAAAACGAACAACATCCAGAACCATCAAGTTGGTGTGTGATCCATTCGCGCCCTCGTTCGTTTAGCATGTCTTGTCTTCAATTCCAATAAATTTTCAGAAGATATCCCTCTAAATACAAACATCTTGTTAAGTGGATATTAAAACGAGCGAACGATTTAATTTTTTCATAAAATTAAAAAAAGAATCCAAGATGGAACATTTAAAGTCCCATCGCTCTTGTGATACAAATTAACCTTTTGACAAATTTATGGAACCAATTTTGAAGGCACTTAAAGTCTCCTCTGCTCCACCATAAACTGTTTCCTTTAATCGTCGGAATCTGAATATTGCAAAGTTTCAATATCGACAATAAAAATTCCCCCCAATCGTACTTAGGGGCGATTTTTTCTCCAGAAATAAATTTTAATATTATTCGAACAGTTTTTATGAACACTTTTTATGAATATACATTTTCTTCTCTTCCAGCGGCAGCGATGATTCCTCTCAATCGGCAGCACCCGTTTTCGTAAGTATCTATAACAATATTTCCGATACCAGGCAAGCAAATTTTCGTATTAGGTAGTAAAAAAAATATTTAATTACCGCATAAACAATTAGCAGCCCATCCACTTGAGTGAGTGCACACCCAGACCGCTCCTGAAAGCGGAAGAAAAACAAATACCCTGCCGGATATTTCTGAGGAAATATCGTATCGACCTACAGGTCGTAAAAACTAAGTATGCGTAAGGATGGGATTACATTTTTAGTGGGACCAGAATGCATCTAGCTGTCGACTTTAAATCACTTTCGGGGTGAATCTTAAGAATTTTACTATACATACGAAAAAGATTTGCTGCCTGGCTCTTTGTTGTCTATTTCGATGTGACTTTCATTTATACATCATTTCAGGCATCTGTGCACCGGCCACGACACACAGGCAGTTCAGCAATTAAACGAGACGGATTACAACTGCATCATCATCATCAACATCATCCGCACAGACAACAATCATCATCATCATCTTCCGGTGTTCGCATTCATCATTCATCCAACCCCCAGGCAGTTCCGCACCCACCGTCGACGGCGGTACTGCCTCCAGGTTCTACATTCCGGGCGAGCCATTCGAATAGTTCAGCCTTTGATTTGCCTGGTGCTGCTGGTGGTGCTTCAAATCCAGCCACAGCGTCAGACAATGCCGGCAGATCAAAAACGAGATGTTGGCCTGATAGAGTCGTACTGCCGCCCCAGTATGCCAGCAACAATACGACTGCCATAATGGCTGGCGGAAAGCAATCAATTGCGGTGCCAATTCCGCAACCCTTCCGACCATTACCACCTGGAGTACAGCATCAATACCAGCAACAACATCGAACAATGCCCGTCACATATTCAAACGCCAATGGAGTACATATCCAACATCAGCACCCTTCGGCGACAAGTCAGCCAGAGGGGGTGAGTGGTGCCGGAGAAGGAGTGGTGCACACCAGCCGAATTCCTCTGGTACAACAGAATTTTAATCAAATTTCCAAAACTGCCACCAATTTGCTGAACGACATTTACGAGAAACACTTGTTGAATCAGACTACATTCGACATGCGTTCTGTTGGCCCAAGCAACTACCACATGGATGGGGACTTTCATTTGAATAATTTGCCACCTCCATCCGGCAAGCATCAGCATCATCTGCAACAGCAGAACCAACAACAACAACAACAACAACAACAACAACAACAACAGCAGCAGCAGCACTACCACCACCAACAGTCATCATTCACAAGAGAGTCCTCGTCAAAACAACCGAAGGGATTGCATTTTTTGAAGATACCTCCTCCGCCGCCGCAACAGCAAATGGTTTCGTCTGCCGCACCCCATTTGCACTTTCATTTTCCCGGCGGGTTTGTCGAACCGATGTGTGACAAGGCGGCTGCACTCCATCACCAGCAACAGCAACAACAACAGAAATACCAACAGCAGCATCAGGAACTTCCGAACAACCACGTCTACGAAACAATACCCGAACGACCGCACCTCAACACCAGCACGGCGCACCCGAACGGAAACAATAACTCCAACACCAACGGCCACCGGAATCTAAGAAGACGCACTCCCGGAAGGGGTTCACAAAAATCCGCCACAACATCGGATGGAAGCAAAAGAGCAGCATCATCTGCGCTCCCAGTTTCCTCGTCTAACAATGACGCTGTCGTCAGTGGCTGTGGCTACAAAGAACAAAGTGGCGGCAACAACAATCCGTCAAATCAGAGAAAACATATGTCAGCTGGAGTCAGTGGCATTGGGTATGAGGAGAATTACTTTCAGCATCATCAGGAAGAGTTTCATTACCGCAACCAGCAGCCGCCGCCGCCGCCATTTCCAACGCTACCACCACCACCGCCACCACCGAAAAACCCACCCCCTCCAACGCTGCCTAGCACGTCACATCAACGGACCAGAGCCGACGGCGAGTATAATCAAAGGCATAGCCTGCATAGTCAAGGCCAACAGCAAGCTATGATGAACACCAGCACGACGACGGCGTCCGTCATTCCGACAAATGCCAGTGCCACTGGACGTGGTATGATAGAAGATCACATCAGCATACGTGAGGTTCCTTTGGGTAGTGCAGCTATGCATTCAAGTTTCGTTGAGGATAATCTAAGAGAGGCTGGTCTGTTGGACAAGCAACCAGGAAAGGGAATAGGCAGTGCTTTGCCGATTGTTTTCGAAGAGGAAGTTGCCAGTACAGCGACAGGAGGTGAATTGAATGCCACTGGCCTGGACGAGGGGATAGCAAAGTATCCCTACCGGAATTGTAAAATTGATCTGATGATGGAGACAGCTCAGGCGATGGCTGCTGCTGCATACTATGCGAGGTGAGTCTTTCAAGTTTATGCACCATTTGTGATTATGGAAGTTTGCTTAAAGCCTATTTTCAAATAGGGTCCCGCCCTGGAATTTATCAAAATAAGAATTAAGCAGGCAGCATGCTTAAAAAATTTTTTTTTTAGTTCAGATATTAAAAAATTGAATTTAAAGTGAAGGCTAAAAATTATTACTACAGTCTTAGTCCAATGTCCCTATAAGCATAATTCATGGGCAAGTTGGCGGTTTAGGGTGACTTTTGCGTTTTTCGCTCAGACCATCAAACTCTATTAGCACAAGGAGCCCTTTGTTTTTTTCCTTTGTAGACTGTAGGTATTCAAACGATGTTTGCTATGGAATTCTGAAAGTTGTGGAATGAAATTTTGGTAATATGGTATTTGAAGGTCGCTTCTGTTCGACTTTTCTAATTTGAAGCCTAAAAGCCGCAAGTCGCAGCACAAGTATGCAACAATTTTTTTCTCAATCGCCAGTTCGACTGCGACCTTAAAATAATTTCTGTCATAGGACCCTAGGTTAGGTCACAAAAGCTAGAATGAACAATTTCACATTTTTAAGTTCGTAAAACTTAAGCTGGGCCCTTGAAATGATTATAAGTACTGCGCATAGGGTAACTCATCCCAAAAGACGTACAAAATCACTGATGAAGTCTATGATATTTACGTATAATCGGTTCCTTTAACATCGCCGATGAACCGACATTGGTCTTAAACATACATTTAATTTGCTAAATGAAATCTGAGGAAACAGTAGCCGATGCATAAGCTTTCTTAATAGTTTTCCGCATCTAATATGTTTCTTTTAAATACTTACCTCGGGAAAGGCTATTCTATAAATGCTTCATCATTGCCAAGAGATGCTTGAAAATATAGGAGTTAGCTAGCTTGAATTCTTGTCAACTAGGAAATGCATGAAAGAAGACCCAAGAGCAGTGGCGAAAGATGCATTCAGTGCCACTCCAATGAAAGGAGGTGACCGGGCAGCCCAATCTGAGCCAATCGCAGGACAGATCAAATATAGCGGTGGGAATCCCGACAGTAGGTACAACAAAAGGTCACTCCAAAACTGGTACCATCTATCTACCACCGGCTGCGTGGGGAATCCACCAGCACCATTGGAGCTGAAGCTCAAGGACCGATCCCAGCGAGCGTATTCCACTCACAGTTGCCAACAGAGGAACAGATGCGCATACCCAGGCACGGCTGAAATATGAAGAGAAACCTACGAAGGGCTCGAGGAGGCTCACCGGATCCAGGATTTAACAATGATTAGATTCCTATAAGTTGACGCTAAGTATACGGAATGCGGCCCCACGACAAACGTGGAGAAGCGGACAAACGACTAGCGTGGCTCTGAGTAGTCCGAGTGCGAGATGCAGCCATGCAGCCCAACGACAAACGTGACTACGAGAAGCGGTCCAACGACAACCGTGGCTCTGAGATGCGGTCCAAGGACTAGCTTGGCTCCGAGATAAAGCAGGACAACCAAAAGTGTTGACGCCGCTAATTTAAAGCCCAGTTTCCCAAAGGAAATTTAGTTAGAATACTGATCGAGGTCAATTTTTATACGGCAAACGGGAGCCTTATCTGGTACACTAGATAGGTACGATCAATTTCGTACATTTAGGGCCGTTTGCTTTGTTTTTGGCTCAACAACAACGTTTACATTGATTTTTTTTTTTGTTTAAATAAATCGATTTACATAAATTGTGATTGTTTTCTCAGATTCATACTCGTATAGTATGCATCTTTGTCAGGGTTGATCGCAGGGTGTTCAAATCCGGGTCTCGATGTCCTGGTGGTGGTAGAGAGGGTTGCTGTTGGTGTTATCCTCGATGGTGGGTTGTCTCGGTCAAATCGTAGAAGGGTATAGTTGCCCTGTCGGTGTCTCTTGGGAATTGATCCTCGTTTAGTAAAACCAATGTATGGAGGTAACGATGCTCGGTTTCCGCAATCCTTCAGACTAGAGGGTTTGGATAGCTGGATGCATTCCCGAGTATTCTCTGGAAAAGTGTGACGATATGTACTTTCCAGGGGGTTGACGCTGGCTTCTTCGTAGAGTCTTGAACTTCTGACGATGGGGAAACCGTAAGTCCGTTCCGCTTCTTCATCAGCGGGTAGACTCGATGAGACGCGAATGCAGCCTTCCTGAGAACAGTGTTCAGGTGTGGGTTGAATCTAAATCGCTCGTTAAAGTTGACTCCAAGATATTTAATGTCGTTTATGGTTGATATAGCGCTGATCCATTAGGTAGTCTCAGATCGTCCTCTACTTATTCCTCTAATGAGTCTTCTGATGCAGATCAGTTCGGATTTGGCTGTGTTGATCCGTATGCCCCATTTTTGGTAGTACTCGAAAAGTTTCCTGACCCCTGACGTGGACTTCAACTCTTCGTGCTGCTATGGCTGGGGCCATCGAGCTGCTATATGTGGCGGAGTCGTCAGCGAAAAGGCAGCTGTTGGTTGTGTTTTCGAGCTGAGGCTGGTCGAATGTAAAAATGTTGAAAAGTAAAATAAATAAATAAATAATTAAATAAATAGGTGGCGCGACAGGCGGTAGACACCCTAGGCCTAGCTTCTCGTAACCATTCGTTTGTGCGAGTTTCTATTTTTGGGAATTGAGAAGCTTTTTCAGGACAGTCATACTCTCGGATGTTTGTCCGACTTACGCGAGAGGTGGCGCAGTAGAAAAAGCCTTAAGATGTAATTTGTGCTTTTTCGGGGATCGAAACTGGGATCCCTCGTACAGTAGTCCAGCACACTAATCATTGCGCACGTTGAAAAGTAGTGGACCTAGTTTTGATCCTTGGACTACACCGGCTCTACAAAAAAGGACCTAGAGTGAAGAAAACTAAAAATTATTTTAATAAGGATATGTTTTTTTGATGGGCTATAGGTCAAAATTTAAGAAATACTAATAAGGGGTATAGGAAAACTTAGCTGTTTGTGAATAAGTCCTTGAATCCACACTGAATCGAATGCTTTCTCCACATCTAGAAAGTATGAGATTGTGACTTGGTGCTTGTTGAGAGCCTTCGTTACATCATGGTGGAGGTTTATTAACGGTAGCAACGTAGAATGATTTTCCCGAAATTCAAATTGAATGTCCGGTATGATGTTGAGTTGGTTACAAACATATTTCACTCTCCGCAAGATGAGTTCCTCGAGAATTTTACTCACACTACAAACAAGCGATATCGGCATATATCCTCTGATGTTGTTGCGGTCGCCTTTCTTCGGAATGGCTATTATTTTAGCGGTCTTCCATTTCCTAAGAAAGTAGCAGTTGTTGATGTAGTTGTTCATCACATAACTGTAGCTAGCAAGATCATAATTGACTGCAGCAGCTTTTTCAGAAGTTGAATCTTTTGTCCGGTCCAGTTGACTTTTTTGAGTGACTGCTCTGATTTATAACGATTTCCTCTGGTGTTAACAAGGTATCACCCACGGGGTTGTCAGCTGGATGTGTGTCAGTGAATTCCGTAGTTGCAGTAGTCGATTCTTCGATGCAACAAACGAAAATAGGCAAAAACGTATACTTTTAGGTAATGCTGTCAAGAATAAAAGTGTCTCGAACAATGAAAATGACCCTAAACGTATGCAATTTCAACACACTGCTTCTTAAAGGTATGCAAAGAAGAAGAACAAAAAATCGAAATTATTTACAGGAAGCAATTTTCATCGCTTCGCATGATTTCTTTCGTTTTTGAAAAGCGAAAGAGGTTTTCGTTTCGTTTTTTTTTTTTGCAGAATCCCACCTCTAGTTTTGACAACCGCTTTTATCAGAAACAAACTTAAAAAACGAATCACTCAGAAGCAGATGAGTTTGGTAGGAAAGGTGCATATTCAAGAACCTACCCATAGCTGGTTGATGGACAACGATTTTCAAATATCCCTACAAAAAATATAAGAAAAATAAAAAAATAATAACCTTTAGATACTTTAGGTAGATAATAACCTTTAGATACTTTAGGTAGATATATCGGAATACACTTTTCATAAGAGATTTGCCCAACAAGATAATAATACCTTTTCACCATCATTCATGGCCTTAAGCCAATTTAGCAATTAGCTCGTTCATAATTGAACCAATTTAAAGTTTCCATGTAAATGTTCCATTTGAAGCCGCGATGGGTGCGGAAAACAATATTGATCCACATCGCAGTACAATATGGTCCAACCCCCCACAGTCAAACCATCAACTATATACACAAAGCGTCTTGCTAATTAATTTTACCCACCACACGAATCGGATACAATACAATCCAATACAATCTATATACCGAACGCCAACAATAACAAATAAGTAGCGCAACGTAAAAATGTATCTAAAAAGTTGTTATAATTGCTGTTAACGGAAACTTTTTCCAATCAAGCGAACTTTTGTGCGCTTCGTCCTCTCCAGCAGAGCCAGCAGCCAGCAAGCAGCAGCCCTCTCATCATTTCACAGAAAATTCTCATTAGAAGGTAGGGATCATGTTTTCCTGACCCGCATTAACGTCGAGGAGTTGTTTCTTCGTCACTTGTTTTTGCTGCCGGGCGCTTCTGTGGGGTATCATAAAATCATGAAAAATGCTTCATCCTTAAGCCACTAATTGACTTCCAATTTCGAAAGGTTCTTCCAAAGAAGAAGGAAAAACAACAACTGCCAATGGATCCTGAACATAAAGGACGAACGAAAGTCGAACGCGCAAAAAGTTTCGTTGGTCATGATGACTATATGGAGTATATCCTACTTCTATTCAGGACACGGATAAACAAATTGGTCCTCATTTGGCTTGACAGTCCGAATCGGGATTGTCCATTGGGTTCGGTTGGAGTTGGCAAATTCAGATTGATTTCCGTGTGTATCGGGCAGAGATTTTGAAATCCTTCTGCTCACTCTCTCATCGATGATGGAAACTCAGTTACAATTTGAATTCAAATGGGCAAGAAAGGATATTGCCTTGGAATGATGAATGAATTGAACCAAGGGAGGGGGCGAATTCCGGAAAAGGGAAAACGGAATAAATTGTGTACGAACATTAGTCCTGGGCGTGCTTTGATTTTGCAATTCTTTTCCCGCGCAGTCAGGATCCCTGAATCATCATTAAATTTGAAGACAATCGTGGAAGGTGTCTTTTGGATTTATGATGCCTATGCCACCACATTCCACACTCGTTCAATTAGTCACACCACCAGTCGTTTCAGATTAATCAGATGAAACAACGCGCGCTTCCATCTCCTTGTCAACACATCTTCAGGCGTCACACCGCCGTAAACTAAATTCAAATTAATAAACTGTACAGCGGGAGTGTAAGCGTATAGGACTGCGATTGACATAGAGATAGACACTAAAACAGACAGGATGACAATGCTGCCTGTTTGGACACGGCTTGTGAAATTGTCGTGTTTTTGAGTGTAATTCTGGATATTGTATGCCTACCTCCTGTCTTTGTTAGCTCTGACAGTGTTTTGTCGTAATTTGTCACCTGTTAAATCATCCCTGGAAAAGCAATTAGACACGTTCCACTTGCATGATGAGTGGGTCTACAGTCACTTGAGATACGTTGCTTTGGAGTGTGATGCCTTTTTTCCGGTTGCGGGATATAGGCATGGAAACGGGAGAAAATTAGGGAAAACTTTAGTAAATACTTGAGTTTGTTGTTCTTGGGGTGGCGGCCTTTATGATTTCTGTGAGGCGATGGAATGAAGAATGACGAATATTGAAATTCTCGAGCGATGTAAAATGAAAATAATTCCAACTGGTTTAATAGTATTTTGTCTTTTCATATGGGTTTTGGAAGCTATATCAAAGGAAATAAAAAAGCGAATGCATTCAATCTACCTATAAATCCAAATATGTAAGTTAGCAATGGGGTTGAGTGATTCGACTATCTTCAGACCTCTAAAACATTATCGACACCTACAACTTATCAAATGAAATGTGTATTATGTTGAACTCAGCCCTCCACGATTCCCGATCTTCCTCCACCGGCCCTAAGCCATCAGGAGCAACGCTCATACGTTTACTGTCAGAGATGTCGGACTTGATCCAAACATCTCATTAATGGGCGTTGGGCGTACCCCCAGACTATGCCTGCTTAACTCACGGATTCGATGGTACGTCATGGAGCTACGCCTTAAAAATGTCATTAGACTAGAACATCTTCAAAATGTTTCGTAGGCCATTTTTCAAATAAATGGACTATATGCGTATACATAAAGGCTGGGCCAAATACAAGTCCCTTTTTAAAAATGCAATAAAATGAACTAAATTACATTGTTTCCATGTATTATGGCTTTATCCTTTATTAGTAAGAACAAACATTCCCTAAATTCAGAGCTCGGCTGTCCAACGAGAAGAAGCTGCGAACCGCCCAGAAGAAGAAATTCGACGTTGGACGCCTTAGCACACCTGGAGTAGCCAGAGCCTACAGCGAGCGCCTGAGCATGAAACTCTCCTCTGTGCACTCACCTACCACAGACGCCAACAATCAGTGGTGCGAGTACCGCGACATCTTCAAGGAGCTATAGCTATAAAAAAGCCTAGCTATAAAAAAGCTTAAGAACAACAAAGCCGCAGGCTCTGATGGTTTACCAGCGGAGCTCTTTAAATACGGTGGTGATGTTTTGGTAGGGAGCATGCACCGAATCATCAACCAAGTATGGCTGGAAGAAAAGATGCCCGATGACTCGACTATCAGCTCCATATGCCCATCTACAAAAAAGGCGATCCTATGTCTTGCAAGAACTATCGAGGCATATCCCTGCTTAATGTTGCATACAAGATCCTATCCAACGTACTGTGTGAACGTCTTAAACCGTTCTGCAACACACTAATCGGCACGTACCAGTGTGGCTTCCGGCCCGGCAGATCGACTATAGACCAAATTTTCACACTGAGGCAAATCCTGGAAAAGACCAACGAATTTCAAGTCGAAACTCACCACCTATTCAAAGCCGCGTATGATAGCATACATCGTCAGGAGCTCTATGTGGCGATGGCCGAATTCGGAATCCCGGCAAAACTGATTCAGCTGTGTCGCGTGACGCTGGAAAACACGCGCTGCAACGTGCAGTTTGGAAACAGCTCCTCCGATCTATTTCAAACTTGCACCGGATTTCGGCAAGGAGACGCGCTGTCATGCGATTTCTTCAATCTCGTACTGGAGCAGATAGTGCGCAGGGCAGGTGTCAACACGGAAGGCACTATCTTCAACAGATCCGTCCAGCTGCTGGGCTATGCGGACGATATTGACATCATCGGTCGCTCCCAGCGTGCCGTGATAGAAGCGTTTACGGCGATTGAAGAACAGGCGAAATCCGTTGGCCTTGAAGTAAATGAGGACAAGACTAAATACATGCTATCAACAAACAAACAAGCATCTGTCCACCGCCTAGGACAAAACGTCACTATTGATAGCAACAACTTTGAGGTAGTTAAGGAGTTCACCTACCTCGGAGTAAATATGAACTCCACGAACGACACCCTAGTGGAGATCCGGCGAAGAATTACCCTAGGAAACCGTTGCTACTTCGGTTTGGCAAAACAACTGGGTTCAAAACTCCTAACTCGAAGGACGAAATGTGTGCTCTACAAAACCCTCATCCTGCCAGTTCTGCTTTATGGCGCCGAGTGCTGGACGATAAGCAAGAAGGGAGAGCTAATACTGGGCTCCTTCGAAAGAAAAATACTTCGGCGGATTTTTGGTCCTGTGTGCGAGGAGGGCGAATGGAGAAGAAGATATAACCGCGAACTCTATGAGCTGTACCAAGATGTGGATGTAGTCCAAAAAGCCAAAACACGTCGACTACATTGGCTCGGCCACATCGAGCGAATGGACAATAATGCTCCAGCTAAGAGGATCTTCGAATCCCAGCCCCCAGGTTCGAGAAGACAAGGAAGACCGAACCTCCGTTTCAAAAACCAAGCCATCGCGGATGCCAGAGCGCTTGGTCTGGACAACTGGAAGCAGCGTGCCCGGGATCGTAGAGGATGGAAGGCTGCAGTGTCTCAGGCAGAGACTCTTCACGGGTCGGGAGCCCGATAAGTAAAGTAAGTAAACATTCCCATTAATTATGGAACACAACGTTGTTCAAGTGGCTGCCTCGTCTGGCTTCGCAGGAGCACATTCTGCCACTCCAATTTTCCAAGACCTTTTTGATGGCTTCGGGCTGTAGCTCATAAATTGCTTGGATGATATTGGCCTTAAGTGCTTGAATCGCTTCCGGATTATTGGCATAACATCGGTCCTTCATCACGGTTCCCCAAAAAAGTTCAAATGGGTCATATCGCAGCTCCGAGGCGGCCAATTGACATCGCCAAGACGGCTGATAACACGATTTGGGAATTTGGTGTGCAAAAGATCGATTGTGGCATGGGCTGTGTGGCATGGAGCGCCATTCTTTATGAACCAGAGTCGTCCAAAAAAAAGTCGGTTAACATGGCTCTGTAACGCCCACCGTTGACCGAAACGTTGTTCCCAGACTCATTTTTGAAGAAAAATGATCCAAAGATGATGATGCCACCAATTGAGTCTCACACTCTCGGCTACAGCGGCCACATTCTCGTCTGTGGGCACCGTATGACGACGTGGTCCAAGAGTGTTGTCCACATGCGTACAGCTGGCGCGGTTGGTGCTTCATTTCGGCCAAAACTTCTTGTCAAAAAACGCACTGCTATACATAGCACGGCTACATAGCACCAACGCTGTTCAAGCGTAAAGCGACTCATTTCGTTCCGCGGTGGTATGATACTGACTTTCTGTCAAGATTTTGAGAGGGAAACAATCTCAAAATAAGCTATAAAAGAAACCGCTAGATGGCCCACCCTGTATAACCACAAGTACTTTGCTAAATCCATGACCATCTTGATTCACTAACACCATAGGTATACAAAACTTCTGTTCTTGTCTGAGGAAGCTGTAATTCTAATGATCCCCTGCTTGAGACGAGTTATTTCCTAGTTCAAATTCATTTAAAAGGTTGTATTATATTATAACTTTTATTACTTAACGGACTCCCGAACTGTGAGTAGTTTCTGACTGAGGCATATTGCAGCCATCCGGAAGACATATGGGCTCGTTTCCAGTCCGCCAGACGAAATTTTTTATAGCTTGGTCTTGGAAATGGTCTTTGGTGTTCTTTATCGTATCGAATCTGTTAATTGAACTGATTATGCTTTACATTATATATTATTCTAGGTGACCCAGTGAACTTCGTACCACCTAAAATTGATTGGTTTGTAAATCTTCATAAGCTATTATGAATCCCAATCAACCTTCCAACCCCAGTTCATTGAAATCGGCAATATTGGAAGCACTGTGTAGGTACAGATGAAGTTTTGTTTGGGGATTAAATGAAACTCGTTCTTAATTCAAATGAATTCACTCCCCTTTGTTCAATTTCACCTAACCTTCACAAAAACTCCTTTGGGCCAAAAACAAAGAATTTTCCCAAAAATTAAGTTCAATCGGTTTTGTGGTTTTCGAGTTTTGCGATCTTTGGTGGTGTATATTGGCATACAAAATGGAAATTTAGATTATTTCGATTTTCCAACTTTTCATTTCAGGTCTCAAAGAGGACAAAACAAAAGAAGAATCATCCAAATCGCTCCAGCAGGTCTCTAGTTTTTGTGAGACTAACGCACACCAACTGATTTTTTATAATACATAAGAACTATGATATTTATTTTAATCCCTACTTACTTTTGATGATAAAAGAATTCGCTTTGAAATAAAAAGGCGACAAACCAATTACAAAATTCAAGTAGTAAATTTTATTTAGGATTTCAGTGATAGATTCAGATTATAAACGTGACTTATCTTTTGCGATGCTGAAGGAAGAAGAAGGTTACAAAATTGACAGATCAGTTTTGACATTATAGCTTAACGAAAAGTTTAGCAAAATAATGATGACGTTCAGCTAATTATAAGAATGGGAATGTTGCATCTTTGAAAGCGATATTTCCAACACTCCCTCTCGCTTTCACATAAAGCTCAGCTTCAATCATCGGACAATCCCAACAGCTCAACAAGCCTTCTAAATTTCTCTTTTGGTAATGGTTTGGTCAATGGATCAGCCAATTGATCATTATAGTGGACACATCAACCATCGCCATTTTCTGCATGTCACATGTGTAAAAATATTGAGTATCAATGTGTTTTGTTCGTTTTGATGACTCTGGATGTTTAACTAATGTATAATTGCCCGTTGATTGTCACATCTGATACACGTAGGTTTAATTTGCTGTTGGTCCAAATCAGCCAGTAATCTTCTAAGATGTATAGTCGCCTTTGTCGATGAACACAAAGCTACAAATTCTGCCTCTGTTGTTGACGTTGCAATCACGCTTTGTTTCTTGGAACTCCAAGCAATTGAGCCTCCATTCAAAAGCACGATCCAACCTGTTGTACTTCGTCTCGTGTCGACGTCTCCAGCCCAGCATCACAGTACACTACACGGTCATTTCGGTACAGTTGGATTTTCCATCAAATGTTATTCCTCGTTCTGGTGTCCCTCGTAAGAATTTAAGAATTCGTTTAATTCCTTGCCAGTGCGTCAAAGTAGAGGTCTCCAAAAACCTGCTGAGAACACCAACAATATAGGCAATGTCTGGTCTTGTACATACCATCAAATACATAAGCGAACCAATCGCTTCTCTATACGGAAAAACTGCTGTACTCGTCGATCCATGTTCCTCTTTCGTAAATTTTATTCCAGGTTCTGCGGGTATAGAAATAGATGAGCAATTAGCATGATTAAAACGATCTAAAACTTTGTTTGTATATATGCTTTGATAGATTTTTAGAGTGCCATTATCCCTATCCCTTTTTATTTGCATGCCGACGAAGTATTCAGCTTCTCTGAAAGTAATCTCAAATTCTTCATTAAGATTATTCAAAAGTAATTTTATAAATAAAATATCGTTTCCACATATAAGTCCATCATCCACGTAAAGAGCTAAGTATGTTATGGATTCCTCTGACTTACGGACAAATATACATGGATCAGCTGTTGACTGTTTGAGTTCATATTGCAGCAGAAACTCAACAATCATTTTGTTCTATTGCCTCGACGCTTGCTTAAGTCCATACAAACTTTTATTTAATAGACAAATTTGATTACCTTGCTCGAACCCATACGACTGTTCCATATAAATATGCTCTTCCAGGTTTTTTTTTTTTTTTTTTTTTTTATTTATTTATTTTATTCACATTTATGTATTTACAAAAGTATTACCCGCAAAGCAAAAAGCTTATCTGCAGGTGGTTACAAACAATATTCAGTTTCCGATTTTTATCAGATTTCAGCTTAACATTATTACATTTATGAATATGTTTTGAGTCAAATTCAAAGTGAACAATTTAACAATCAAATTCAATAATTTTGCTACTGTATATAGTAAAAATCAAGCAAATATTTTTTTATTTCTCTTTTTCTTTTCTTAAAATTTAATAAGTTTTTTATGTTTTGTGGGATTGAATTAATTGTTTTAGGAATCACGCATCTCAATTCGCGTTTTCCGTATATGTTAAAATGTGCAGGTACTTCAAGCATCCCCTGTGCTCGTCTTCTTGTGTTTTGGTTGTGTCTTATTGGCTGAAGAAATCTTGGATCATCCATGTAGTGTTGTAGTAATGTCATCTGGTATATCGCATTAACATCTAGAACTTTAAAGCATGAGTTAGGTTGTCTAAAAAGCTTAATGAGACGATGTTGAATATTTTTGATATCTTATCAAGATGTGATTTTGAAGCATGACCCCATGCCAGGATCCCGTATCTTATTCTGGATTCAGCAAGCGAATAGTACACCTGTTTCTGCACGTCGAGGTTAGAATATTTTTTGAGGTATACCATGGCGAAAAGAGCACTTTTCAGTTGGAGTCGTTGAACATTGATGTGCTGCCGCCAGAGAAAATGGTCGTCGATAGTGACTCCTAAATATTTAATTGTTCTAACAGTTTCGATAGCTGAGTTGTTGGCTGATGTAGGGCAACGATCGTTTCTATGAAAAAGATTGAAAGTTTCCTCGCACTTAGATGAATGGCGTATATGCATCACTTTTGTTTTTCCAACATTAATAATTAATTCTTGGTCATGACACCATTTTGAAAACGCGTCGAATTCTTCTTGAATTATTTCCAGGGCTGAGTTAAAGCTTTTATGTTTAACGACAATGCTATGTCATCCGCATAAGCATAGGCAGTACACTTTTTAAATAAACGCAAAAGCTCATTTGTATATAAAATAAACAAAATCGGGCCTAATTTGGAGCCTTGAGGAACACCAAATGATATTGGCCTTTCATTGCTTACTGTATTCGAAACTTTTACTCTAATTTTCCTGTCAGTAAGATAGCTTTTGATCCAGTTCGCTAGTACTCCTCTCACACCAATTCTATAGAGACTTTCAATTAGCTTTCGATGAGTTAAGGTGTCAAATGCTTTGCTGAAGTCGACAAATATAACAAGTACATGCAGGTTTCTATTAAGGGCCGCATTAACGGTATTAGTAAACTCTCCTAATAATGCTCCTGTACTCTTGTTTTTCTGAAACCCGTACTGATTCGGGTGCAACACTTTATGCCTTTGGCTACGTCCATAGTGAAACCAGCTTCTCGCTTTCTCACCCTAAAAAGCTGGTTACCGGCGTCAACAAGAATTAAAAATGCATTCCGGTAAAAGCTGGTAAGCGAGAAGCTGGTTCACTATGGACGTAGCCTTTGAATGAAGTTAATAAGCCGATTAACAATGACTTATTCTAGGCATTTCTCAACTGCCGAAAGTATTGCAATTGGCCTATAATTCTCAAAATGTTTTTTGGTACCTCCTTTAAAGATTGGCCTAATGATTGAAGTTCTCATTAATTTTGGGACATAGGCTTGTTCAATACTACGGCTAATAATTGTTTGAGTAATTCGCGCAAGAAAAGTGGCATTCATTTTTAAATCAATAGGTCTTATGTTGTCCACTCCGGAACCTTTTTTGCTGTCTAAGTTACATAGCATTAGAAATATTTCTTGTTCACTTGGTTCTTCAATGAATATGCTCTGCTGCAGATGGAAGTTCTCGTGGTTTGACGTTTTTACATTGCATATATGCATGATCGACGAAGTTTGATCAGAGAACTGACTTGCAAACTTCTCCACAATGCTATTCAAATTATCGCCACTATTGCATAAATTGGTTTTGATGACTTCATCAACTGAGGGTTGTTTTCTTCCTAAAAGATCATTAATTATATTCCATGTTTTTCTAGGATCATTTTGGGAATTTTTGAATTTTTGTTTGTAGAAATTGGCTTTAGTATTTTGTATGTTTTGGTTTACAAAATTTCGGAAACGCTTATATTCAGTTTCGTAACTTTGACATCTTGGGTTATTTTTCCATTTCCTATAGAGTTCATCTCTTTTTCTACACATTGCAATTATCTCGTGTGAAATCCATGGTTTTTGTTTGCGTTTTCTGTCGGCTGTCTCTATTTTGCTAGATTCAGCGTATATTCTGTTCATGACATTTACGAAATTGTTGTACAGAACTTCGACATTGTTTTCTTCCATCATATTCTGCCAGTTTGTCTGCTCAATAAGCTCATTAACTCGTTTTGAGTTAATATGCACAGTATTAACTTGTTGATTCGGTCGGTCATTGCTTAAGTCTTTAGTTGCGTACAAAACTGCAAAGTGATCAGATAAGTCGGTTTCAATAATGGCTGAGTGATGCTGACATAAATATGATCAAGAAGAGTACCTAGATGTATTTCTTTTTATATCAACGCGTGTGGACTCCTTGATTACGTTTATGAGACCATTTGAGGCCATCATTTGCCATGTAGAAACGCCGTTTTCACATCAAATTGATAAATTTCTAGATTTTTCGCCGCTGCTATCGCCAACAATGTCCTAACAGAGTCGTATCTTACAACCGGAGCAAATGTTTCTTCGAAGTCGATCCCATACTTTTGAGAGCAGCCCCTTGCGACTAATCTCGCTTTGTATTTGTCGATTTCGCCATTAGCTTTATATTTTATTTTAAACACCCATCGATTAGTAATTAAAGATCGGAACCCCTATGGGGGTCACCTATTTGTAAATGTCCGACTGACATGCATATGAACCATTCTTCTTTATTATCCATTGAGTTTTAGACGTCATCGACCTACATCAGAAATGTTATTTTATCCATGGCACCTATGAGCCCACATTGCATGCGAATTGCATCCCCTCACCACATCCTAAAACAAACATATGCACACAAAGGACACCCATTATACATAAATCCACTTTACATAGGCTCTCAAGGAAGTACAAACCTATGCTGTTAACATTTAATGCGACTTGTCCCTGCAGTCTTCCTGTATATCATTTTTAATCCAAAAGATATTCCATGACAATTGAATGGCAGTGTGCAGCCTCACTCGCTAACTTCCCCAAATGTCTCACCCCTAAGTATGTATGCAGCATGTTCTGTTTTTCTTTACTTTGTACCATCGCTCTATACTCTCGAGTGTACTCAGTTTCTCACTCTCTCTCCAAAGTTACGAGCATCATCCTCATCCCCCATTAAACAGTTCCGTTCTTGTTACTTTATACTTCCTTTTTATTATTTTACTGCCATTCCTTCTGTCAGGCAGTGACATTTCTTCATCTGCTCCCTATAGCCCCCACCGCTACCGCCCATGTATACGGGATGCGAAGTTGTTTCATAACTCATTCGTGTTAAACACTTGCTGCCGTTTTCTCTGTTTTGTTGCATGGCAAAGCAAAGCAACAAAAAAAAAAGAAAAAGAATAAATTGTGACAACTTAATAAGTGGAACAGATTTCACTGC
Organism: Cheilosia scutellata; assembly: GCA_955612985.1. NCBI lineage: Eukaryota > Metazoa > Arthropoda > Insecta > Diptera > Syrphidae > Cheilosia > Cheilosia scutellata. Next base: position 142,328,845 of record OY015311.1, read on the forward strand.
TTTTTTTTTGTAGCTCTATCAACCCTCCACCGCCAACACCACCCCCTGCACTTATGAGATGGGTTGTTGGAGGGTATGTTTTTATTTTTCTTAAATGGCTGCGGAGTCCTACCGGGATGAAATAAATCTCTTCTTCGTTTTCCTCCCCAATCGGGGGGTGGGTCGGCTCTTTGAGTGTAATGCGACGAGATTTTGTATCAGAATTCTATAAAAGATAAAAGTTGAATCGAATGGTACTGGTAGGGGTGGCTGGGTGGCTGATGTATCATTTTGTTATTCGATTGTGATAAGAGCACACGTGACAAATCGAAACATTTGGTGTTCCATATAGATGAGACGGCGGGGGTGACAATTACCTCAGGAAGTTCGGCATGTGGATGTCGTAAATTTGTTGGGCGCAGCACACATTTTTATGAAAGTTTCTTCGGAATATGAGTTGATTTTCGATCAAGTTAATATGGTGGTAAGAATGTTATACAAGGAATGCGATTAAAGCGGGGATACAACAGATGTTTTTCGGGCAATTCTGTGATTTCAGATAAGTGGTTGGAGGCCGGTTCCAAAGTGACCAGGATGCACACAAATCTGTTAAAATGAACTTTTTATATCTTTCTAATAGGTATAATAAAAATCTCGTGTTAGTGGTCGAACTCCTCCGCAACAGCTCGACCGATTTTTATGACAATTTTTGTGTATATTTGGTAGGTCTGAGAATAGGATGTAAAGAATATTTCATCAAAATTGGACAAATGGGCGTGACACCGCCCATAAAAAAAAAAATTAAAAATTGTATATCTCGAAAACCGCTGAACCGTTTGAGTTGAGCTCAAATGTTCAGGCAATTTTAGGTATTGCCCCGGGATAGTTCCTGTGATCAAAATTGGACAAAGCGGGGTGGCGCCTCCCATACAAAAAACATCTTTTATGGGGTGAAACTCGATGACTTTATAACTCGATAGCGCCCGGGCCGATTTTCGTGATTCTTTTTTGTATTGCTGTATTTGAATTGCTTATTTCAGAAACAGCATAAGTCAGCTTTTTCCAATTTTTTTTTTTTTTTTGCAAATTTCTCATTTTTATATAGTTATTCATCTTTTCGAGAGAAACTATACATGTCAGACCCCTCAAAGTACAAAAGCTGAGAGTACTATTTCAGTGTTTTAAAGAGAAACGACATAAATCATTGACTTATGGTATATCCACAAAACTTTTTTACTTTGGAGTTTTGGACGTCCTCAGGTGGACACATCTTGTATGTGTGAGGAGCTAGAAGTAAAGATAAAAAACACTTTTTTCAACGATGTGGCAAAGAGGATGGCAGTTGCTGAAAAATACTACATCTAAGACGGGCTAATAAGTTCTATTCGACCATTAGATTAGGTTAGGTTAGGTTGAATAGGGTGTGAGTTCATCACATTGGACTAGGCACCATATTGGGCCCATCGCCATCCCTGGGGGCGCCCGCCCATCGCCCAAACAATTAATTTCCCTACAAAACCTGAACATTAATTTAAAATTTGTTTGCGAGGCCAACCTCCTCCAAATTATCGAAGAAGTATCTTCCAAGGTATTTCCTCATGTACCGAGCAATAGCTTGACATTCACAGAGGAGATGAGTTATATCTTCTGCGACATGTAAGTCTTCGCAATACCTGCATGTCTCCGTCCATCTCATAGCGTGCTTCCTTAGAAGACAGTGGCCCGGAGAGTATCCCTATTGCCATTCGTAGCTTTGATCTGCTGAGCTTTAATAATTCTACAGATTTTTTCCGATCTAGCTTAAGCCACAGAGCCTTTGAGACCCTGTGCCCTACTATATCCGACCATCTTTGATCTGCCATATTTTTGTCTTTCTCGAGAATAATAATCTTGGCCATGGCTATTGGTGGTCTTATACCATCAATTGAATAGGGTGTGAGTCAGCCCTTTCGTTACGCTCATATTCGACCATTAAGTCAATTCAGAAAAAATTACAGTTGGATGAAACAAAACCTATTGGCGGGATATTGTATTGACAGCATGCAAAATCTTCAATATAATAAATAATAAAAAAAAGAATTAAAACAAAAGTTTTACCAAAAAAAGTTCGTTTATTGTAGAAACGACATAAGTCAAGCGACTTTAAAGGCTTTAAAACCGGTTAAGTCTTAAAAAAGCTAAACATTTTAGCGGTTTTCGAATACATCTTAAGCCAAATTATAACTTGGCATACTCAAAGTTTTTAGTGTAGTGGAATTTTTTCATATAAAACAGTTTTTTGTTGCTCCTGAAAAGTTAGTGCTCATTGACTTATGTTGTTTCTGAAATAAGCGATTCATTTTAGGTTTATGCTGAAAGAAAATTCCGGAAAATCAATTTATTCGCATTTTACGATAGGTGGCGTTGGCCAACTGTTGCGGACAAAACGGAGTTATACCGGGTCCCAGCTAGTATTTTTATAGAAAAAAAATGTTCTGAAGCCCAGTATAACTTAATTATAAATAATTCTTTTATTCGAATTACATAAATGACATTTAAAAATTACTTCGGAGGTATTGCTACCGGCGACTATAGTTCTTACGAATCGTCACTTGGTCTCTCCATTTTGGGTAACTTTTCGACCATTGCTGGTGGTAGGTACCTACCCACAAAATATATACACCGAACAATGTTGCCCCTCAAGGAGTCAATTGTAAACATTGACAAGTTTATTTATCGAATTTACCTTCTTGCGAAATTGTGATTCTGACATCTAGTTGACACCCACACCACAAATCACCCGCATGTAAACCGTTCCGATTTTAAGTTCGTTGAACAGAATTTCGGGGGAAGAAATGCTCAACAGTTTGCCAAATCGACACCTGACTTTCAAAGTAAATGTAAAGGAAATTTGGGTTGGTATAAATAGTAAGATCAAGGGCGAGCAAAATGTCTTGATAAACTCTTTTCCTTTTTCTGATATGGTGCTGTACGGTTCGGGTTGATGCGGAGGTTCAACTAACAAACCTTATCAGCTAGTCTCGGTCGTTAGACAACTACTGCCTTCTGTTTCTTTCTATCGTAATCGATCAGAAAAATCAAAGCAAGATCTTAAAGCGTTATTCTGATTTATATTACGTCCCAAATGACTTGCAGAGAACTCGATTCAATGACATATTACATCGCAAAATGGTCCCGAAAAATTGACACTGAGATCTTGCGATTTGACAATTGGGCACAAAACTCGAAATGTAGATATGCTTTACAAAATCCTTATCCTGTTCTCCGAGTGCTGGACGATAAGCAAGAAGGAAGAGCTGATATTGGGCTCTTCGAAAGAAAAATACTTCGGCGGATTTTTTGGTCCTGTGTGCGAATGGAGGAGAAGATACAACAGCGAAATCTGTGTGCTGTCAGCTGTACCAAGATGTGGATGCAGTCCAAAAGCCAAAAGACGCCGACTACATTGGCTCGGCCACATCGAGCGAATGCACAATAATGCTGTCGGTAAGAGGATCTTCGAATCCCAGCTCCCAGGTTCGAGAATACAAGACTCCCGTTTCAAAGACCATCAAATATTCATCGCGAATGTCAGCGCATTTTGTCTGGAAAACTGGGAGCAGCGTACCCGGGATCGCAGAGGATTGAAGGCTTGACGGGTCGGGAGCCCGATAAGTAAGTAAGTGAGTAAGAAATGTTGTTGTATTTGTGTTGCCACAATCCTCTTTTAAAACATTGGGTTTATTATGTAATCAACGAAGTGCCACAATGCTCGGTCGTAGGCCCCCTACTCTTTTTTGTAGTTGTCAGCAAAAGAGTAAGTGTACTGCGTTCAGACTGGGCTCAAACTATCAGAAAATGAACCAGTTAAACCGGAGAATGGACATACTGGAGAACCTTTGAGGAAATTCGTTAAAAGGGATACTATATCCTTAAGTTGGTATGCTTAAATATTATGCATAAAACGAAAAGGTAATCTGATGTATTCTCACATCTGCTCCTACCGACTTAAAAAAAAGCGACAATTAACGGCTTTGTAGCTGTCGCAATGTACGTCCCAAATAGATAGAAAAATTAGGAAATAGAGCAAACTTTCTGCAATAGTGAGTAATATCATATACCTAGTCATAATAAGTCTAAAGCAGGTGATTATTTTGAGTTGATTTCTTCTTAAGCAGTCATCATTCATTGAAATTTATTTCCAAGAAAATTTGAAACATTTGTAATGCTTGTAACTCATAGCCGCCTTTATTTTTTAATACTTTATAAAGCAACTTCATTTGATTGTTAAAATTCTAAATCATTATAGATAGGCATGTTATCTCATGACTTATACCAACTGATGCTCACTACGGCTATGGCGTAATTTTCTTCACGAACACTTGAAAACCTCAGTTTCGTGCAGCTTTTAATCAAAAGACTGTCTTATCATAGATGCTGTAGTGATGTCATTGTTAGCTTATAGAATATTGTATAATATTCTGTCTTACTAATATGTTCATTGTACATGTATACAATCATGCTTTATTTTACAAGAATACTTGGCATTCACGGTCAGAGTTCTTTCATTCCATTCATACCTCTCCTATTGAATGGAATGCAGTTTTTTTTTATCAATGTATACTTAAAAATATACCCTGTCGCTCCAATGTAAACAATCGGTTTGAAAAAAAAAACCCCTCCCTCCCGTATTCAAGTAATCTCTTCAAATCACACTCCAGTACAATTCAATGCAAAAATGAACACCAACTCTAATGGCGCCTGGTACTTAGGACAAACTGTCTCGTTCTCTCTTTTATCAAACGCCCTTCAATGTATCAAATATCTCAATTAACTCTCAACCGATCCTTTATGCCTGCATCAAAGCAACGATTTACACCACCGCCACCGCGTGCGAGTATCCTTCTAAAATATACAACTGAAGGATGGATCAGACCCTTCGGTAAACACTTTACACCCAAACCGTCCATTGATGCACATCACCCTTCGAAAACAACTCTTAACTTCGATTGCACTCACGCAATCTCTTCGAGAGGGATTGCACCACCACCCACCCACTCTATACCACTACATGAAATCGATTCGGTCTTGATATTCCTTCGTGCCCCCAGGCAGCAGCGAGGTATTAAAAACGTCTGAAAACGCATTTCGACGCATTTCAAAAAGTGGTTCCTATGCCAGCTCCCGCACCACCCTCAAGTGGTCTTGCTAATGTTTGCAATGTGAGCCATAAAACCAAACTTTAATTTCCGCTCCGCAAGGCGTTCCCATAAGCAAGACGAACATGTCACAACTGTTGTGTTGTTGTTTAGAAATTGCAACATGACACTTTATGGCCATGTGCACACGTCCAACTCCTGGGACATCTGTTCCGAAATGAGTCCTGCTTATCGGTAATCGCTTCCAGGAAGCGACCATGCGCCATTCAGTCTGAGCCCAACTGTGCCGAGTATGATGAAATTTTACGACCACAGAAGAAGGCCCAGTGTTTGGACACTCGACAAACTTTCTCCAGAAGGCTTTAATAATTAAACGGTCCTTAAAATTTTACGATAATGAGTGTCATTACAACGTTCTGTGGGATGTGCGGTTCGCTTTAATTACCAACAAGGTACCTTGTTGCTCCAAAATTGTGTTGTCGCACTGAAAGTTTGACAGCGCTAATCTCTGTCAAAACGAATTTCCCTGATGTTTCCTTGAATGAACAGGCGTCGTCTGAGTTTGTCCATAAATCCATCTCGTAATCTTTTGTTTGCATTAAAGAATAACAAATCCTATTTGATGTCAAACATCCGTGTGTGTGGTTGGAGTTTGGTAAAACAAAGACACGGCGAACACTTTTCAAGGCTGATGATCCAGTGTGTCTACTCACATCCACTTTAAGGCACTTATGACACGATTTGTATTTTTGGACACGACAACGCATCAGTGTCCCGAAATTAATGCTGCGGCATCTCTAAGTAGCAAGATACATGGGTGTATGTATCTCTAACGCGGAACGGATTTATAGTTGGACAGATGTTTCCCATCGCAACGGGGCACAGTCATAATTTCGTTTTGCTTCTCTAATGTCTTCAATCGAATTCGACTATGGAACTGTTGGACTATGGGGTGAGACTGGGAGGCAGCACTTTACACATTCGCTTATAGGGGTCGTAAATTAGGAATTTTCCCATTTTTGAAATTCATTTTTCGGAAAAATGGATTTGAAAATCCCGCTCACAATTGAATTATGGGAATGAATCTGATTTTGAATGAATTCGTTAGGGAAATAGAAGGGAACACACACGCGCATATCTCCTTAATGGCACTATCATGTGCTGATTTATAGGGTAATGTGTTTAAGTGATATGTTAGCCACATGACAGCCCAGAGGTAATACACTTTTGTATAATTGGAGGAACGGTGTCCTCTTAAGCGATAAATGCGAAGTGAACATAAATTCGAAGGACCACCAGAATATCTGAACTAACAGAAGAAAGCATGTCACGCCTTTCTTTTATAGGGATATTCAAATGAAGTCTTGATGTACATGCTGTTGTACATAATTTGTTGAATGGGTACAAATCGACTGCGTAGATACTTTTTCGTCTTTCTAGGAGAAGAAGTTCGAAAACTAACTTTTTTAAGGTAGAATGTATTAAATTAATTTTTGGAAAAATGATATTCTCTCGAGTATGACCCGCACAATTTTCATATTTGGGTCTTGGGTGACTCGGCTTCTCGAACATACGGAGGCGCGAATAGCTTACTCTCAGTTCAAGTAGCTAGTGAACAGTCCTTGAAGAAGTTCGGCAAAAAAAAATACCGTGATCGATAAAAAAGTGTTCTGAGAGTGAGACTTATATTTTTTACCGTATTGGGGAGGAAAGAAGTCAACAAAGACGGTGCACTTCTTTCCCTGAGAACGACATCTTATATCGCTTACGACGGAGTTCTTCTTTGAGTTGCTCAATCCAGAGCAGAGCAGTGAGAGTGACAGGTCTATCGATTTGAGGAAGGCGGGAAATAGTCGCACGGAAAATAGATACCAAATCAATAAAATTTGGCGTAGATCTTTCTTTTCAACAAAGGATAAAAGGGATAGCTGCAATATTAGCTTAAGGCCATGAAAAAGTCTTTACTAAGGTATTAGATTGGAAATGCCTTGCAGTTCTGTGATCATATCAAGGTTAGGGGAAGACGTGTGTGGTTTTTGTCTAGGTGGAAACATAGTCTATTCAACTATTCACTCCTTGATGAAGGCTATTATTTGGGTCGAAGGTATACCTAAACAAATCTAAAGTGGTGATCGTCTCAAGAGCTCCTCTTTAATAAAGAAAATCCGGCTCGAAAGACCAGTGATTGCATCTATGCAGTTAAATTCTGAATAATACTGTCTTAGAGTTATCCATTGCGTTGGATGGATGGGACATTATAATTAAACATGTTGAAATAATAATCTAAGCAGAGGCAAACCTTTAACGCCTTTAACAGCACCCCGAGTTGTTTGAGGATGTATGCTAGTTCTGCTCTAGAATTGTCCTAAGTTGTATAATACGAAAGAATACGAATCCAAAATACGCCAAAAAACCTCCAAAATACTCTCCAAAAATCTTTCGAAAAACGCCCCGAACAACGCGCAAAAAACCAGCGGAAAACAGCTCCAATGCTTAAATTTATATGACTAGGTATATATGATATAATGTAATGTAACATACAAATAATTTTAAAATACTAAACGGCATCTATGGTCTTACTACCCTGATGCCTTTTATATTAATTTATAAATTAATTTTGTAAATTAGTTTTTATAAATAAATAAATAAATAAAATAAATATGATAGGTTACGTAAGTTGTGGCGCGAGAGGGCTAAATTTGACTATTTCTGCAGATCAGTGTAATACATCAGAACGGAGGCGAGAGCAGAGTTCATACTACTCTATAAAATGCAACGTCTGTCTGTTTGTTTGTTCTTCCATAATTCAATACCCTTTATTTTCGTGATTTTTGAATTTATATGTACTTCTTACCGGATGCGGACATAGCTGCCAGCACACCCAAAGAGCTAGCCGCCTTTATAACAAACTGCGGCATCATAGATGAGCTATAAATGGAGGACATCACAATAGGCCTAATTGTGGCCGAAGTGATCTGGGATTTAATATACCACCTCCCCCCTACAATCTACAATCTCTTACCGGAGATCGAAAAGTTGACACCGTAGGGCATTTCATCTACGTCACAAACAACTGAAGAAAGGAAAGAGACTTTGGAAATTCCATTCAATATCGTTATTTGTTGACATTCTTACCATTTCTCCTTTCACATTGCCTAAGCATAAGGTAAGAAAAAGCTCATCTACTAGTTACAGAAAGTCAAAGGTCAATGCCTTTCAAAATAAACAGATTTAACGAACTAATAAAAACTTCCCATGTTCCCACGTCTCTTGTCAATCGCTTCATGCGATCATTTAAAAATGCAAGCCCATTTGAACCTAAAAAGAGAAAAAAAAAACTTTAAAATTCCTCTACATCAACAGCAGCAGTTTCAACGTTTCCTCCTTAATTCGATTGGATTTGTTGCCACCCCACCTATTCCGTATATATGAAGCTGAAAATAATTATCATTTCCAGAGCGCACTTCAATCCGTGAACACTTTCGTTGAATGTCAATCATACGCTTCAGTAATTGTTTCCAACATTTTCCGCCGGAGTCGGGGGATTAGGAGAACAAAAACACTCATGTGTGACAAGCCGTCAGAATGCATGAATCCCCCAAAAAATTATCCTCCTCAAGCCACTTTACCCCATTCAGTATCATCAGTATCCTGCCGCACGGTGTGTTCGCATTCGCAAGGGACACATCCGCCCAGAGTATCTGCTTCTGCACCCTTTTGACTCTACGAATCCATCGAGTGAAAAAGTATGGAGCATAATATAAGAAAGAGGTATTCCATCATCATCATCGTCATCCTCGTCACCTCTATCATCACACGCCCAACTGTGTCGTGTGCTGTCGTCTCATCATCTAATATGTGCTAATGGCACGAGCGAGATGAATAGCGCACATTGCCATCGTCATTATGCTCGTCACCCCGGAATGTTGCCAGATCATATGGTGATGGTGATGTTGAATGGGACCCCAAATTGATGGGAATATTATGATGAGCTGTGGAGGCCTGCGATATGGCAGATTGGAGTGGAGTTGCTTGAGATGCCCTTTATCCCACCATCTTTCACCAATCGACCAATTTGTCTCGCCATAGGTTAATGTGAAAGTTTCATCCCGGAACTACGAAAGTAATGAACATGTCATAAACAACACTTTTCCAGTTGCTCGTGGTGCAGAACCTAACAAGAGTCCTGTGGACTTGGTTGTGGAACTGCGACATGGGAATTGCTAAATGACCCGGAAAGGGTCGTCGATTCAAAGGCAGTACTATACACCCAGTCGATGCCATATACGAGTATAGTGACATGGGTGACTGTGTAATCGAATCGAACAGAATGCAGTCAAACGTAATTTTATTGCATATCACGGCAAGTGCCTGAAGTTGGTAGTGGTTGTTGTTGTTGGTAATGGTGTTAGTGCTGCTGTTATATAGTTAGTCGAGTGGAAGTTAACTTTTGGCTTATTCGAGTGAGAGACAGTTTTATTAGCCACATCCACTCATAGAGTTGAACAACGTTTTGGAGTTGATGGTGTTTTTTGTTTTTCACCACATAGAGGTGGTTCGTTTAGTTCGTGAAGGTTATGACAGAGAGTGTAACTAAATGTTACATTTAGTGTGTTACTTATAGTTATATCCACAGGAAAACTCAGTCACCTGCTGATCTTATATTTTATTAGATCAGATGTTATATAATTCACACTTGCTGAGTGTTTAAAATTGTCTTACGCTACTGGATACGTTATGGTATACTATCCTAAAGTTCGTATACAGGCCTGCAGAGTGGCAATACCATACTAAAAAAATTACAAGTGGACTACAACTCTAACGGAGAGGCAGACTATCAACAACACAAACACAATGGGAACAAAATATTTATTTAAAAAATGTGTGTGGGTACCTTGCAGCTCATCTACTGGCAAGCCACCAAAGGTCCTTTCAAGCTCGTCTGCGAAACATCTGAGCTACTGGACAACTGATCCATGCACTTTTCACTACTTTTATTACTGCACAGGAAAATGTTGATGATGTCAGAAAATTATATAGCAGAATAGCAGTCTTGGGGCGCAGTAGCGCAGTGGTTAGTGTGCTGGACTGCTGTGCGAGGGATCCCAGGTTCGATCCCCGGAAAAACACAAATTACATACTTAGTGTTTTTTTCTACTGCGTCACCTCTCGCGAACGTCTGACAAACATCCGAGAGTATAACTGTCCTGAAAAAGCTTCTCAATTTAGCCGTTCGGAATCGGTATAAAATTGTAGGTCCCTTCCATTCGTCCCAAAAATAGAAACTCACACAAACGAATGGTTGCGAGAAGCTAGGCCTAGGCAGCGATGCCACTTCTGAAAAATTTGCTGGAGTAGAATTGTCTAAAAAAGTGGAGTAGATAGGAAAAAACGGGAGTGGATTTTCAAAAAGCATCAATGTACATACCTTTTTCAAGGTAGAACGCCGAAATGTTTGAATTTTGCGAATATAATGATAGGGCATAGCTCGTGACTAAGTCCCCAAACTATTCTATCCTATAACTAAAACCAATATTTCATACATGGTTAGGTTAGGTTGAAATGGCTGCCGACAAAAGGCCGATACATTTAGACCATAAGGTTCTGTCTTTTGATACCACATGAATCTAGAAGAAGTTTCGTACTACTCGTTGAACCAGTTTGAGCTTCTAAAGAAGCATAGGAGATTACGAATACAATCTAGGCTTCTTAGATCGTTTAGATTGTTGTAATAGAAAGCTCCCACATGGAGCTTCTTTCCTGCTCCTCCTTCTTGACCAAACAACTTCTACAAAAATCGTTTGAGTATGTTGTATGCTTGCCAATAAGACAGTGTCCCGTAATGACACCTATTGTGGCGCTTATATGCCTTCTGTCAAGATCAATCAATATTTCTTACATAACTGCTTTTAGCAGTCGTAGTACGCAAATTTATTGTAGGGTGAAAACTGCAAGTCCTCGTAAGGTACTCTTGGTTTAGCATTAAGAGCCTAAAAGATATACAATCTATTTTATAAATTCGCCTTACATAGTTTTTCATTGGGCTACCAGTTTTGCAGATAAATTCCAATAAATTAATCCATAAAGTGGCTACATACTACTTACTAACTTATCATTAATGGCCTAAAAAACATTTTAGAAAATTGTGAAATATTTTTTATTAAACAAAATAAAGAAATGGATTCCAAATTTGAAATTGGAGTAGATAATGGGAAATTAGAAATAAGTGAAGTAGGGAGTAGATTTCTGAAATTTGTGAAAAAGTGAAGTAGATCTACTCCAAATGGAGTAAAGTGTCATCGCTGGGCCTAGGGTGTCTACCGCCTGTTGCGCCACCTATTTATTTTTTTTATTTTAGAATAGCAGTCTCAGTCGAGGGAAGCGAAGGCTAAAGTGTATATGGTGTCTATGGTAGATCAAGTGGCCTGAGGTTTAGTTTATCCCCATATTATAAGTTGTATGGGTATGAGATGGCCACGGATGAGTTGTTGTAAGTATCTGATTTTCTTTTACCCACATTTTAGTAATCTGCAGGCATCTAGCCCATTGCAGACACTAATATAGAAGGTTATCCGATGAGGTTGTTAACAGAACAAATTTACATCGGATATGAATACCACATTGGACCACTCGGACTCGTGCCACCATGAGAAGCTGCGGCGGACATTTTGACATGGTGTTATATTCTATACAATAATGGTATAATGGGCCTTTCAGATAAAGAAAAAGGATTTTGTTAATACCTCGCACGCAGGTTGACATTGAAAAGTCAACCCACCCTTATTGAAAATACCTTTAGTGAATCTTCAGTAAGCTTAGCTTCTATTCACATATCTCTGGTGTGTTCATTTGTGTGCTTTTATGAGGGGCGTCGTAAAAATATGAGGGCAAGACAAAGTATATGCTGTCATCAAGAAAGGACACCCAACACCGACGTCTTGGACAGAATGTCACTATAGACAGATATAACTTTGAGGTGGTAAAGGACTTTGTCTACCTAGGCTCCGCTATGAACTCAGACAATGACATCAGCGCTGAGATTAAGCGAAGAATAACTTTTGCCAATCGCTGTTTCTTTGGGCTAAGAAAGCAGTTGAGTAGCAAAGCCCTCTCTCGAACAACTAAAGTGACCCTTTATAAGACCTTAATCATCCCAGTCCTACTTTATGGTGCAGAGGCATGGACTCTATCAAAAGCGGATGAGCTTACTCTTGGTTGCTTTGAGAGGAAAGTTCTTCGAGTAATTTTCGGTCCCGTCTGCATAGACGGTGAATGGAGGAGGAGATACAACGACGAACTGTACGGGCTGTACAGCGACATCGACCTAGCCAGAAGAGTGAAGGTCCAACGACTGCGGTGGCTGGGGCATGTAGAGCGAATGGACGTGAATGCTCCGGCCCGGAAGATCTTCGAATCCACACCCGAGGGACGGCGCAGTAGAGGAAGACCGCGACTCAGGTGGCGCACGCAAGTGGAAGGGGACCTCAACCAACTTAGCGTGCGAAACTGGAGACAGCTGGCCAAAGATCGTGCTGGCTGGAGACGCTTGTTGGTTGAGGCCCATCAGGTCCACCCCGGACTGTAGCCCCACCTTACGTAAGTAAGTCGTAAAAATATTATAACCTGTATAGGGAGTCGCTGTATGGAAAAGATTGGGAACCCCTGCCGTACAACAAAGTTTGGTTACACTTACAAATTGTCTTGCTAGGCTCTCATTATAAAGAACAAGTTGATTCCCATACTGGTAAATTCAATTACACCGTTCAACTTCATGATCCATGAGTGGAACCTATTTCCACTTATTTTTTGTAAATGTTTCAGCGCTTTTTTTGGGTTTTTTTCGACGGACTTTTTGGTTCTGTGTACTCAGAAAACAGTGCATTCCATATTCGTGTTGTATAATGTATCTATACCTATACGGCTTGTGAGAAATCCCTATATTATCATAGTACTGTAGAACAGTGAGAGATACGTTAAATTTCTGTGATGTTCAAGCAGTTTAGTTTAACGCAATATTTTGGATCCTATCCAGTAGTTGGAATGTGGTTTTCGGCGCAACAGACCAGATATGAGAATTGTATTCAAGTTTGGAGCGAATGAACGCCATATACGCCTTATGCATATACATAGAAGACAAATTCGAAGAGGCTATATATAATAATTTTTGGACCGTTTGATGGAACCTAGAAATTTCACAACGCTTTTGGCGACTTCGGGAATATGGTCGATCCAATGATAATTTTCACACATACCCAGCATGGAAAGTCTTTCGGTTTCGTTTGCAAAACATAAAATTCCACTCCATTAGCAGAACTCGATTTTTTGGAGACAATACGGAGGCTTGGGGAAACCATCAAATAAATGGTAAGTTTTAGACTTGAAACAATCGAAAACAACTTAGTGATCGGCCATGAAAGTAGGTTCTATATTCAAAGACGCATTTTCAACAAAAGATCTCGATGGGATCCCTACGTTATCTCTATTTCCAAAATCCCTTATTGGACATAATCTCTCATTTTTTTTATCTCTTTTTCCAAAATCTTCCGCGACAAAATCTCTATGCCAAAATCTCCCATTTACATATGTACATACTTATTAAATCTTATCCGTTTTTTAAATGCGTAGTTTTAGCAGTAAAATTAAGCAAACAACATTATATAAACTTTGCATATATACCTAATTTCGCACAAATTCCGCAAATCTGACAGTAAACCCAAGCAGGGGGGTTGCAGGGGGGCAGCATGGCCATACGTATCTCACTCTGTTGCGCGACAGAATTAATAACACCAAATTTAAAAATGGGAGATTTTGTCCCGTGGGGACTTTCTCTCAGGGTCATTTGGAGTAAGGGATTCCATCACAGGGGATTATAGAATAGAGGATTTTGGAAAGGGGATTTTGGAAAAGGAAATATCATCACCAACCCGATCTCGATGCCAAGACTCTAAGGTCTTTGAAATATCATGGGCAACAATCTTCGTTTCACGGAAGTGATGGAGAAATTGCTTCCACTTTTCGGTGAGATAAGATCAGTTGATCTGTTGCCACGAAAATTATACTGCCATTCATTAAGAAGTTTCCGTGATTCAAGATATTTCATAAACTGATGATCTATCAGCGTTTTCCGAGCTTAAAAATTGGACGTAAGTTCTATGGGTTGGTAATTTGTTGGCGCATTTTTTTCCATCTTTTCAGGAAGAGACCAGAAAAATACTACACATGGAAAAGCTTACACAGTGGTTTTGCCAGTGTTTACGACCACCTCTTCAGAATGATGAGGGAGATAGAGTTTGAATCAGCGGAATTGTTTACATTGAGATCATAAAGTGGGACAAAGCGCAATCTGATCAGCATCGATATATGTCTAAAGAGCTGATAGCTGCAGTGCCATTGTTGGTATCGATGATGAGGCCGAATTTTTAACATATTTTTGGGTTTATTGCTATGGGATCGGAATTAATAAAATAGGAGCTAGCTAAAGCAGAAGTCCGGCTGAAATTCTTATGGACTCAGCTTTCTTATACGGCTTCACTTGCTAGTTATCGCCCATCGTATACAAAATTTCACTATTAAACTGGAAACTAAGCCATTGCCATGATTATCATCGGGCTATGGTGCTCAAGAATCTTTTTTCATTCTTTTTGCATGCTTTACATTTAGTTTGGTTAGTGTTTCCAATGATAAGAGTGTTTTCTCTGTAGTCTCTCTAGACTCAAGCGTAAATTATTCCCAAATTAGGCCCTCTGAGATGGCGCAATTCAAATTCCTCTTCAAAGAGACTTCGGATAGAATTTTTCTACTATTTGGGTTTAAATTAAGCGAGTGTGAATCGAGAAAACGCTTGTGATATGCTACAAATGTCAATCGTTTGCCAATACAGGGTGGATAATCACACGATCATACATATAGAACAATGAAGTCGGATTATCTCTGGCTTCGAAAGAGTTCACAGTACCAACTTAAATTCTACCAGCCCTGCCAATTTGATGCAAATAAGCCTCACGTGAATACCTTGTTCAAATAAATGTACCTGCACCAACCATCATAAGCACTGGACATTCAAAAACCCAACAAGGATTCCCTAATTCCGTCTGAACTACAGAATCGAACTTCCAACTATTTGAATCATTGAAGATCGTCCCTCTCCGGAGACAAGGGAAACTCTTACGTTAAGTGGTTCCCTGTTGCTTTTTATGGTCGAGAAAAACTACTTTTATTTCCCTTTCAATTGAATCCGCTACCACTATCGAGTCCCCAATCCAACCCCAACTTCCTCTTGTTTATGTGCAGTGAAAATTGCCAAACACTCACACAACACATCGAAACTAACGACACGTTTCACGCCTCAGTTGTGGCGGTACCCGACCCGACTACTGATTTTTGTTCTGTTCGATTCACTAGTGTGTGGTGCGAGATTCTATTTTCGAATCGAGATTTCCTCTAGCCCAAATGATGCAATTAGTGATATTGGTCCAAGGGGGACACTTTTAGTTTTACTGTATGTTTGCGATGTTCGCTTCGGCGTTGATATTCCCGGAATGTGTGGGCTGAACGATTGGGGACGGTTAACCTGTTGGAATCGTTGGCAATTTATTTTCGTCAAGGAATCTCGGTTTTGATGGCTTGTTTGAGAAAGCGTATTTTTAGTGTACGGCACTTCGGGTCAACACCTTTGGGAGCAGGTGTCCTCCGATATGTTTCTATATAAATGTCTGTTGAGCCATATGTCACTGAGAGATGTTTAGTGCAGTTGTTTGGATGAGTGAAAGCACGTTCCGCGCATAAATAGTTGGATGGAATATTTGGGATGCCTGAGGGATCTATCCAAAATCGGGTGATATTTGTAAATCAATGGTTTCGTGTTAGTCGATAAATTAATGAAGGTATTTTAAGTAGTTACATTGGTCGACAACGAATTGGCTCATATCTTTGAAACCAATGATGGATGAAGGGTTCCTGAAACAATGGGAATTAATGGTAATTTTGAATCTCTCTTTTTAAGATTTAGTAGACTGGACTTGTAGTTGCGCTGAGTGTAAAGTCCTGGCATTCAATGCCGTATATAGTTTTCATTACTTCAGTTCTAGAAAATATATGAAAAACTATGGAAGAACGTTGGAATTTCATAGCTTTTTAGACATAGAGTTAGAATAGCGCAGAAATCCGCTTTCCTATGTACGAACCACCTAGATGAGCTTGAATCGCAAGGGCTCTTAGCCCTATAGTGGCTGGATTCTCCAGTGCGTCCTAGGAGTAACTAAGAAGTGAAATCCGTTTATCTGCCAGAATCTCCCAGAGTTCAGTACGAATCTTAGGAGTCCCTTAGGATCCATATTCACCAGATCCTTCAGTTCATTGTAGCAGCGGTTGGTCCGCTGATTTTGAAGGGGTGAGCATTCGTAAAGCAGTTAACGTACAGCTTCTTTATCTTCGACTTATTTGTTCTACTAAAGGATTCAATACCATTCCCAGCGTAGGTACTTAGCGGAGTTCTTACTGACTTTAAACCCTTCATTTTTGACCCACTTCTTGTAAACTCATTCATCTCTTTATCTCCATATGACCTGATACCCAGTATAAACTAGACCTCACCGGCTACAGGCTCCATGACTTTTATGGGCTCATGGTTTGGTGCTATTTTTTCCGACGTAGTAAGGTCTCCTTGAGCCTTTCCCAGCTTGGTTATAGGATCTATCTCTGGCTGAAATATACTGCAGTCATGGATGAGTCTAAATGATTCTCGACAATTTAGAGCTTCGGTAGAAATACCCGCGCCTATTCTGATATCCGTCTTGAGGGCTAGCGCGTCCTAGTGTATAACTACATACTTTATTGTTATAATTGCGACATGATCGGCGTATGGGCCCACAAATACTTTTTCTTGTTCCAGTATTTTTATCAATTCGTTATAACTATACGAGGACATACATATATGAGTGGCGAGAGTACACCACCTTGTGGTATTCCGCTGCTGACTTCTTGTACAAGCGAGTGTAGCAAACCCTTCGTTTGTTTTGGCTGGATTAGTCACTGTATTCTCTATCCGTGGCTGATATTTTCAGAGAGCGTCCTTTCTGTCAGAACCGTTGGCCACCTAAGGAAGATCTCATTGAACTTTAGCTCAAAAGTGTATAGCTGTGTATAGTAATAAACAAACAGTAGTATTGTCCTTAGCACAATGAAATGCTAATTATTTCAATAGACCCACCAACCTAGTTGCCAGTTGCCTGAAATTAGGCCCCAGATGCATGAATATAATGTACATGTATAACAATTCCGTAAAACAAATAGACTAACAGAGATAAGCTAGATGACTGCCCACAGGACATATGTTCTCTAGCCCATAATTCCAACCATCATAATCGTTTTATTATCCGCTCTCAATCAACACAATTAGCATCAGTGTCAACACTATGCATATACAATATACACCCCCAGATAGCCGCAACCAAATTAAACACAAACAATCCGTCAGTTTCGCATTTCACAAATTTTCACTAATCCTCGCACCCATGCCATACAGCCGTCTCCATATCTGTCGAGCAAACACCCATCAACCGAAATATCAATTTTTCTGTCTGTCTACAAAAACAAATTATCATCAATTGACACAATCATACACATGGACGCAGAGAAATATTCCCGATGCATACCACAAAGTGACATTTATCATCCTTATGTCCGTTCGTTAGAATTTTGTTTACGTTTTCGGAGTTTTTCACGCCAATTAACGCCCCGAAGACATTCGTCAGTTTTGCCATCCAGCGCATGATGATGTGATGGTCACAAAACTATCCACAGGCGTTACATGTGTATCCATGTGAGGCCATTTAACCAACAAGGAGTACAAGAAGAACCACTCGAAGGCGATGAGCTCTATGTTGTGATCTGTTTACATTTTGTTTGCTTTCTCTCACTATACTCCTGGCAAATTGATTGATGAGGATTGAAGTGGGTATTACAGAGGATGGCGCTGGTTGGTTGTGACTCTTTGAAATAGACACCCCCTCCGAAGCAGACAAATAGACAGATAGACCATCGCGCGCAATCCTAGTCATCTGTGGATCTGTATAGCACCCAGCCTGCAACCATATGGTAATGGAATTCCAGGCAACAAATTCGTAGATGTTTCAACGACTGAATCCGTCATCGGTTGGGTATTGTATCTGATGGACATGACATTGAGTTTTATCGTAAACATTTCCGAGTGGATTGAAAGCAGAGTTGCTTGCTGGGAAGGAATGTCCAAACCAAATGCCAGTTCGGTGATAAACCACACTCGGGTTGTTAGGAATTTCGATTCAGTTGTGGATGCGAGTGAGGTGAATGCCAAGAATTTGCAATGTAACCGCCGAAGTCTGTATTGGGTATTTGTTCGTTTTAAGGACTGTGTGCTTCCTTGATTCCATTTGAACTGTGGTCACATTTGAGGTAACTATTTTTTCCACAACAGAAATAAATATATTTAAAGGATGAAGGCTTGTGTGTCACATTTAGCTAAGAAGCATTAAATTATCCCATCCTATTCCTATCATCTTCTGTAGAGTTTTATGTTATGAGCAGTCTTTAATTTATTTTTGGATACTTCTGCGCTCAGTGTTCATAACGAGAGGGTGTCCTGAGGGGGCGCCCTCTCGCTACTCGTATGATCACTGGTCATACTGCAGTCCCTGTAAAATCAAGAGATTATTGCCATAGGATATACCGAGGACGTAGCAAAAGTAATAGTAATAGTAAATGTTGTAATACTGTACAACAATTTTTAGTCAAGCACTGACGAACCCTTTGCAAATTTTGTTGCTATCTGCATTCAGCTACCAGTCACTACCTCAACACAACCCCATCAGTAATCTTTTCTCAGCCCGACCAATCAAAATAAGAAAACAGCCAAATTATGTAGACAGATAGACAGTGTATCCTTGATCCCCAATTGCTAATGAATAGCCGCACCGAAAGTGGACAACCATATCATTGACACCATCTCCCCCTGCTGACACAATCGAGACCACCATCGCCTTCTAATAATAAATCACAAATTAAATAATCCTCTCTTGTCCGATTGAAATCTACACTCAACTAACAAAATGATAAACATACACATCACGGCCACCCCTCCAAATGGACTACAACCGACCGACGAGCCGGCCGGGCGAACAAAAAAGAAAATCACCTAATTCATGGCGTTGTTCGTTCATCACCATTATTGACCTATCCACACACACAAATTGGCCTAATTTGACTTTTCTAACTGTCCGTATCGAAATGATAATCACAAGGGATCATCGCACATCACAATACACCCATGCGAACCATGCCACCCTTCGGCGAGCAGCAGCACCATCAGACACTACCATTATCGTCCATTGAAAGGACCGGAAATACCGCACTCTCACCCTCACCCTCAATATCCGAACGTTCTATATGATCATAAAAACCAAAGAAAAAATCATTCACCCTCGCATTATTTACCTTCTTCCTGTCAGGTTCCTTGCTCTTTGCTGCGCTTTAAGTAAACAAATATTACTGCCATCATCCAACACCATCGCCGCTCGCTGCCACCCCCTTTGAATGAGGGTGGCGGCAGTGGATCGTCCTTGACGGAGAGCCCTTAGCGTTAGTATCACTCGATTAAAAAGAATCGCTAACTGCAGTTTGTTTAAGGAAAAGTCAAGCCGTCCCTGTGTGTCGGCCTGTGAAGAGGAGGGTGAACATGTTCATTTGGTTAAAAGAAAGGGATGTGTAGCCACATTGATTGCAGACACACACCCAACCACTGTATCGTAGACCCTTTTGATATGAACACATTGCCGAAAATATTTCAATCAAGGATTCGCACTTTTAATCGACTTTTGTGCGCTTGTGGACAGTGGAGTGGAGTTAGAACAGACTTCTTTGAAATTAATTTTTTTCTTTCTTAAATTTAAAACACAAAAGAAGAATCTAAACTGGAAAAGGACATGTAAGAAGAATTTCCTTCGAATTATTTTTTTTTGTGTTTCCAATTTTGTTTGGCACATGGGAGGATACCATTACCAAGTCTGGTTGTTGTAGAGTAGCACGTGATTTTATAATTCTCTCGAGTGAGGATGAAGAAGAGGAATGGGTAGGCGTAGGGAACATTGAAATGATTCCATACAAGTTGTATGGCGGAGTTCGAAGCTCCATAGGACAAGTCCTTTCTGCTTGGGGAAGGGAAAATCATGTATTTTGTGGGATATTTTCACCAAAAATATAGAGTTGTTTTCTTGATAATTACAGTTCTTAGTTTATTCGATATCGAAAACAGGTGGCTGGCAGTACCTTTGCAACTATTTTGTGGAACAGCATTCTTCCGATTAGGTTGATTTTGTGGTGGTTTCTAAAAACCGTATTTTTTTAATGCAAAAGCGGGTAGTAAAAATGTTTTTGTTTTATATGTGGAAGCAGCCCCGAACTCACTGGGAAGGGATAAACCAAATTCGTTCAAAACACGTCAAAAAAACTAACAAACAATTTTTTTAAAACTATGTAAATGTAGGTGTATTAATAAACAAATTGAAAAACTAAGCGCCAGTTTCAAGGATAGCCTATCCGGAACTTATTATGTCAGATAAACTTAAAGTTTTGGTTTCAAGGGTTTCGGATGGGGATATCTGACAGACAAAGTCTCGGATAGCCTAACAGCTGGTTCAAGTGGCTGCTAAAGCCTTTGTCCGGAAGATAAACGAAATGTTTATTTGAAGTGGGAAGTGGCAGGACAGAAGTTCAAAGCATTCTTTCGTTGACAGGCGTAGACAGCAGTCAGAAGTGTCCTATCATGGATTTATTTGCATTCTTAAACGACGAATTTGATAAATATGGATTACAACCATAATCCCGTAGGAACAGAGAATTTCAAATCATTATATGGAAAACTCTCGAAGATGAAGATTTCTGAATTTTCACTATTTTGTTTAACTTTATCCATGCTTAATCAATACCTTGGACTTCGCCAGGAGGAGTGCGTTTTATCCCCTCTCCTTCATTACTTATATGGGCTGGATGTTACAGCGCAGTCTTGGCGAAGAATTGGGAGATCTGAGGATAAGCCATTTGTCCTTGGGTCCTCTCAGACTGAGCCGTTGTTGTTTGTAGCCGTTTGTGTTAAAGCTGAGATGAAAGTAAACATGAACAAATCTGAAGTGATGGTCGTCTCCAGAACGCTTGTTCAACACCAGAATACGTGAGGAACTACGCATGGCTCCAACCAGGATCCCATGACGTGCTATTGAATCTGTACCATCAGGCAGGCGTCCTCTAGGTAGACGGTGAGATGGTTAGATCAAGTCCATAATCTCTCCTCTACTCGTATGGCGATTGCCCTTGATGACTATTATATAGATATTAGGGATTTTATTGCAGCTTGGCTATCAATGTATATGACGATATCCCATTGTGATACCGAGAGCCAAGCAGTAACTTGACGAATGGCTGTAATATCGGCTTGTTTAGGAAGACAGAAAGACATGCCCAGATTCAGTTCTTCTGAAAAGACCCCGGTCCCCGGCGCCAACACCCTCCAGTGTCTTGGAACCGTCTGTGAATATTTAGTGATTTGTCGTGTAATACATTTTGTGAATCCTATTGGTTTTACAGGAGTATTGAGCCACTAGAGATTTCCTAGCGCTTTCGGCAATATTTTCTCTCCATCCTCAGCCCCAAATATTTAGCGCTGCTATTAAACTGGAATGGAGTTCCTTTGAGCTTTGGGGGAGTGACAACGGGTAGCTTAACCTTCCTGATGAATAAAATCTCGATCGAGATCAGAAGTTCGTTAAGAACTATATTCCATAACAATGAGTGTGGTAAATGTTGATATTTTATTTTAACTTGATATTTTATTTTATTTTTCTTAGTGGATTAACGATTTTATTTTTATCCAATGTAAAATTGTCAATACTTTTTTTTTTATTCAAATGAAAATAAATACTACTTCGAATTATTTTTGCGGTGGTATATTATTTGCAAAATGATTTAAAGATATTTATGAACAATAAAATGGAGGGACTTAAACTAAAAACATGTTAATCGTTACAACTACCTTTCTGGAGAAAGCTTTCATATCCTCGTATCTCTTACCGTTAAGACAGCATTCGTAGGAAACATATTCGCTTCACCGTTTTTTTTTTTGCACAACTTAGGTGTAGGTACCTACGTTGCAAAAAAAAAAATCAGTGATTAGTCTGCTGAACTACTGTGCGAGGAGCCCCAGGTTCCATCCCCGGAAAAACACAAATTACATATTAAGGTTTTTTCCACTGCGCCAACGCTCGCGAATGTCAGACAAACATCCGAGAGTCCTGAAAAAGTTTCTCAATTCAGCCGTTCGGACTCGGCATAAAATTGTGGGTTCGTCACTAAAATAAAAACTTTCACAAACAAAATGGTTGTGAGAAGCTAGGCCTGTTGCGCCAACTATTTATTTGATTATTTTACATTTCAAAATTCATTTTCAAATTATATCCACCCTAAAAAGCCCATTCCAAATATTGGTGAACAAATTTTTGAAAACGGCTGACGCTGAGTAGTTTCCGAGGTTACCTCCTACATACAAATTTGAAAATTTTAGCTCTAGTGTAGATAAGCAACTTCTTAGAACAAAATGGTAGATTTTCAAGATAATATTTATCAATTAGCTTGAGGGTTTTTTAATGATATTTTAGCCGAGGCGGGGATGATTATTGTCACACATTTGAGACAATTACCGTGACGATTTTTATCACATTTTTTGTTGGGAATTTTTACTTTATGAGTCTTTTTGAATTGTCAAAGACATGTTTTTTAATGCAATTTCTTTAAAAGTTTTAATTTCATTTTTAAACACATTTTCATCATGACTCTGATGAAATATTTGGATGCTTTTTAAACAGACATTTAAACAAACTTTACGTTTCTATACATTATTTTAAACAGTTTATAAATATGTACGTTTGATATTAAAGACGAATTTGCGGTCCATTTTTAGAGACTTTTTTTTACACCACTTTGACCTATTTATGGACCTGTGTTTTGATGATATTACTAGCATAGTAAAGACCCTTCTAAACTGATCCAAAAGACCAAGTATTGTTCATTGTTGTTGCTAAAAAAAAGAAATGACATTGCAATCATACACAAATGGCCAATCTGGTACGACCTGGAAGTACCTTCCCGCATGAATGTTTAAAAAGTGTTTTCGTTGTTTCCATAAATAATATCGATTCAGACTACTTGAGGTTCACATCTGCGGTAAAAACGGAATTTTTCATTAAGCTCTAAAATGCCCTTTTTCATTATTGTGGTTTCTTTGCGATTTTAAGATGATATTTTTTCAAACGATTTTTTCACTTGATTACCAGAGACTGGTAGAGAGAATGGTTGTGAGAAAATAGGTCAGACCTGTTGCTCCTACTGTTTATTTGCTTTGATTATGACACGTTTATATGTAGCGTCTTTTTCAAACGTTCATAACTTGCTTAACTGTTTTTGAATAGTTTACAGACAAATTTCTTTATCACCACTCAAGCGTATCTATAGTGCGTTCTGTATTCCCTCGACACGCCACGATTTCACGGTTTTGGAATGCTTTTTGAAACGGCTTTTGCCGAGTTTTCTGATACATCTTTTTAAAGCGTTTTCTCTTTAAAAACTTTATTTTTGTATTTTTGTGGACCGAATATTTATACACTAGATATCAAGTCGATTTTAGAAGTTTTTTTAGGGGAAGCTCTGGAATCATGCCCAGAAATTATCCCAAAAATCACTTTTATGACTATTATTATGAGACTGAATTTCTCGATTGCTCATTTATAGGTCAAAATTTATTCACGACCTTTGAAAGGTACATTCGAGTCTATTGTTAATCCGTTACCAAGATGGATATGTACCTATATTCGTATGTTTACTTTTACACAATTTTGCTCCATTTGGATACAGTAAAATTACATAGTCACTTCTAAGGGTTTACTGCCCCAGTATTCAGTATCGTCTTCCTTCCGATGCTGTTCAAAATACCTTCAATAACAACTCACTGTGCGATTATTTAAAATATCTCTAGAGTGATGTATTACATTTTGAAAGCATGAGTCTTTAATAGATGTAAGTTGGTCATTTTAATGCTCGTTCAGTAAAAAATGGATATGTGTTCTTATTTGGCATCCTATTAAGATTACTGCAAACCAAATACCTATACCAAAATTTCCCATTATTTTCTCCTCTTCTAATGCCAATATGATGCCGCATTTATCCTCTATCCACATCAACCCCCTTGCAACATCACTGAGCCAGGGCCAGACATCAGAAAACTCCCCCACAAGTATCCATGATGGAAATTTTCCCGGTAACTGTATAACCATAACCACCCCCTCAACATGCAGCACGTTGGTCGCGTGGCATTGCCAATTCGTTCCAACTCTAACAAAACCATGCGCTCCCGCAACCATCGTCGTTATCCAATTTTCATTCAAAAAATCCACTGTGCACAGTAGACTCAGTAGTATTCGAACGTCGGCCGCGTATAGAACGTTTTCGGTCGTGTTTCGTCGAGTGCCGTCGACGTTTTGTCATTATTTATATCCACAAATTCAACACTCCAAAGCGGAGACTCAAACGGAACTAGAGAGTGCGTGTGGACAACCCCAACTTCACATCCTTTTATGGGAATACAAGGATTTAACATTTACGTTGTCACGGGAAGAATTCATGTGAATGGAGAAAAGGTGCTGACCGATAGTAGTATAGTAGTTGTTAATGATGTTATTATTAATTTCCTTCCATATGAGTCCTTTCGTTCGATCCTTTATTTTTGCATTTCCCATTCGAATCACGTTGCCTTAGGAAAACAAGCAACAACAACGAAATAATTAATTTCGTTCTTCTTCTTCTTCGTCATATTGTGGATACAAGGCTTGTGCGGAAGAGAAAAATCCAAACCTTGGGGGTGTCCTTTCTGTTCCTGTTTTGTTGTTGTAAAACACACCCATTTTTTATTGCACACTTCAACATTTCGCGTTTGTGGTTAATTTTTTACGAGCCACACTGTGTTATGTTGGGTGCAGCATAAGGAAACAGAAACAGGTCCTTCCTCTTTTATTGCATAAAAGCTTCGCTCGGCTGGAATTGTTTCCTTCTTTTTTTGTTTATTTTTTATGATGATGTCCTTCATTTAAATTACTCTCCGTTTCTATTTTGTTTATATGGGTAGTTTTTTTTTTTTTTACTGTGTCAAATTAAAAAAAATGCAATAAACAAGTGACGGGTGGAATCGATGGAGGAAGCAACAAGAAAATTGCTTAATTATTCTCTTCAATATTGTCCTTGTGTATGGTTGGTGTCATGTCGGTGGAAACAAAAAATAAAATAAAATAAAAGTCCTCCTGAGTGCAACAGAGGATATACGATTAAAGGAATTACAGTGTACGGTAACATATGGTGTGAATATTTTATGAGTGGTTATCCTTTTGCGTCCTTTTATACTGTGAAACATATTGTAAGTTATTGTTGAGTGTTATCCCACTGGGCGGGTGGTATAGTATCGCCCACACCCATACCGTTTTTATTTACGAGAATAGAATTTAATTTGTAGAAAGGAAAACAAAAAAAAAACAAAGCGGATTATCCTTGTGTGCTACCTATATAAAAAAAAATTGCCAAATGTTTTATTATTACATAAAAAGAAGAATTTCCTTCAAATAACAAGGACTTGATCCTCATAAAGTGTGTGTTGTGATTATTTTGTGTTCAGTGAGTGTAAACTACTGTCTCAAACAGGAGACATCCAAAGATGACGACTGTGTTGATCACAAAGGATAACAGGTTTGATACAGAAACATATTTATTTACCTCCTAACTAATTAGATGGCTGTGACATCTAAATGCGTACCGGAATGTGAAAGGACATTTAGTACACAATTGGGACCTATCTTCTATTATCCTCATGTGTGTTTTGTTTGGTATATTGCTTCGCATTTGTTACGCTATACAGTTTATTGAATTTGGCAGTACAAAGGATATGATTCCCGTTCATTGAATCGGGACAGATGGGAACGGGGAATGTGTTTTGTTCGCTATTTGGTGGCTAGCGATGCGTTTAATTGAAGCGATTACTAAGCGACAAAATAATGTTATTGGAGTTGTATAGCAAAATAACATCATCGAAATTGATGTTGATTGAAAAGGACGATTGTGTTGAATGTCAAAGATAACAATGTAGCAGTTGGTGGCATGTGTTTTTAAGTTGGAAATTCCATGAGCGGGGATTATTATGTTTAGCTCTGGGCATGGGATTATGGAATTTCGATATTTTTTATTGAATTAGCTGCGTGTTGCCATAATTGAATGCATAGAGAGGTAGGTAGGTACTGATCCAGTTTAGTAATTATGCAGATACTCAAATGAAATTTAATTACGAAGTGGATTATTATCTATGTATTGTAGGTAGGTATGGATTTTATGGAGTGAATTATAGAGGCACATACCTAATTGGATTTAGATATTTATTTTATACATTTAATTATAAATACGAAGTGAGTTCGATCGATGCAGTAAAAGGGCGTTTAACATTTAAATAAAATAGATACTCTCCTCGAGAAAGGCGAGGATGTGGCCCAGTACGAATTGGGTCTATTCCAAGGGAAATATGTCTAAAGAAAACTACATACATAGTTGCAAAGTTAAATTAATCTGTACCAGGTCTGATCTGATTCGCAGTAGATCTGTTTGCTTTTATCCAAAACGCCTCTATATCACTATCTGGCCGACGACGTCGGATTTCAAGCACTTCAATAATCGAATACCACTGAAAAAAATTCTTTCCAGTCATTACGGGACACTGCAACATTGGGAAGCTTGCCCTTAGGTTAAGCCCCCATGCAAACGATTTCTGCGGAGCTGCATGGACAACGAGGAGGATGAGATTTAGACTATTCTTCACCAGCCCTTTCAACTTGAAGAAGACTTGTTCTAGGGGAATACTTCTTCGACAACTTAGGTCGTTAAAATAAGCATCAGCAACCTCCAACGCTTGATTTTTAGCTCCTGGTTGGTTTAACGGCATAAGTGTGGTTGGTGGCTGCACTCTAACTTACCCTAACCTTGACTAGGTATTCTCTAAGAAAAATAATTTTAGAGAAGTGAATATTTCCTTTAAGTTTTTTTGAACATTGTCAGCTATATTCATCAATTAGGAATGTCATTAGTGCATAAGCATAAAAAGCATTTATCTTATGTGGCTAACTGAATAAAGGCATTAAGGACTTCATCTGCAACAAATTTAATAAAGTCGGTCTCACTTGTTTGCATGGTGGTTGGCAATCTGTATAAATTTGTTGTCTCTGATTCAAAATTAATAAAGCTTTAAAGACTCTTTAGATTTACGCACAATTTTGGTGGTTCAAATGTAAAAATAAGTTGTATGAGCTGTAAAAATAACAGGTACCTAGTCAACCTGATACAAGTTATAATAATTGTTAGTCTGTACTAAACGTAATTTTTCTGAAGACGAAGTCACTATCATCATCACTAACAATCACAATATTTTGTTTTGTTTTGATAACAAGACTAAGACTATGCTGCTCAATGGACCCTACATCTCCTCGATCATGCGCCATCAACTCTAAATTCTCAGCGGAAATCCATCACAAAAGTGATGGTTTAATATGGTCAACCATTCCATACTCGTTGGAAATTTTAGTTTTTGTGACAGGGCTTCAAGGCTCATTGGTAGCTATTTGTAACTGATAAATGTGCAACGAGTGGTGGTTGGGGAGATCACTAGCTTACACTGTTTATATACCTTTGATTGAATGTATCTATTTTGATTGATTCGAAGGAGATGAGTGCAGAAAAATAGTAAACAAAATTCTGCCACGTCACATTAAAAAATATTTAAAATTAAAATTCAAAAAGAATGCTAGAAAAAAAAAAGAAATACTTTTTTTTTATAACTATTTGAATCAGTTTCACTTAAAATAGACCAAAAGTAGTCCCCTAACATACCATCATCCCAAAAACCCTTGTGTCGATCTTCAAAAATTTTCAGATCTTGGTGAAAACGCTCGCCATTCGGTCGGGTCATAGTTTTGATCCATCGCAAGTCCAGAAAGTGTCAGAAGTTAAAATCACCGCCATAAGAGAAAAAAAAATATTTAAATATGCTGATATTCAGTTATTTAGTGATTCCGATGTAGGACTTCCTTTTGTATATACCCTCCAGAGGAGAGTATATTAATTATGTCATTACATTTGTATACATAATATTCTGAAGGATCAAATTATGACTGTCTGTCTGTTAGTGCAGTAGTCTGGACTCTGGCGTGATTTAGTGATCCCAACTCCCAAAATTCATGCAGGATTTGAATTATATTCAAATCAGTCTTTTTAAAATTTAGGCATAAAGCTGATAGAATAAAGTTATGTAGGGAATAACACATCCAACAGAGTACACGACCAAGAAATGTTTCATGCAGTATATACCTAATTGATTTGTTTCATACGAGTCTTTCGCTTTATCTTGTTGAAACCACATGTCGACAACATATCATTAACTCAATTTAGGTAGAAATATTTCGATTACAATGTCACAATGTAACCAGTAACAATAACTGCTTAACCAGTCTTATTTTCATACTCTCACCCAAACTCTCTCGCACTGCTTCGATATTATATCACTTGAGCGGGCAATTTTTTAGACGTGCAGTGTCGGTGTGCTGTCTGCTGTCAAAGTATATTTGTGCCAACACTTACAACACAAATGGCGGCAAATTCAAATCTTGCATGCATTTTGGCACAATATTTATATACGAACTAGATGACCCGGCGAACTTCATACCTAATTACCTACAACCTAAAACTGACCCCTATTTCATAAACATTGACAGGTGAGAATTCAACAAATTTGTCACACTTTTCTGACAAATTTTCATTTCATAAAATATTGACAGGTGACATAATTGTCAGTTAAATACAACGACAAATTTGTCATGACTATTTTGTCATTGTCATATTTTGACAAATTTGTCTTGACAATTTTTGCATAGTTATAGATATTTTGACAAATTTGTCGTGAGTCTTATCAAGAGAGTAGGTGCGGTAGGTATGCTTTTGATGTCCACCACTTTTTTAACAAAATATACTTCAGTGCTGTTTTCCGGACATGGAATTTTTTTCTTAAATTTGAAATAACTTAATGCAATAAAATATTATTATTTATTCTTTCTTTAAAGTGTCGAGTGCGTACGTCCACGAAATTAGATTTGAGATTCTTCATCACTTCCGCTTGAAGAATTAATAATATTTAACATTTTAAATCATACTTGTCACTTCACTTTCAATACTTGACCGAAACTCAAACGCCTGTTGAATTGTTAATTACATGCTGAGAAAATTGTAAATTGTAAAATTATATTTGTCCCATAAAAAAATATTCAGTACAAATTTGTCAGAAAATTCCTGACAATTTTTTATGAAACCAAAACTTGAAAAAATGTCGGCTATTTTCCGACGATTCTACAAAATTGTCTAATTATTTATGAAACAGAAATTTGACAAATTGTACAATTGTCAGTTTACAGATTGTCACCTGTCGCAATTGTCAATTTTTATGAAACAGGGCCTAGTTCCTTGAGATCGGCAATATTGCGACTGCACATAATACAGTTTATGTTTCGTTTGGTGATTAAACGAAACTCGTCCGTAATTATTGAAATGAATTCACTCGTCTTCAATTTCGACTAATCTGCACATGAACACTCCCAGGACAAATGTTAGCTTCATCCTTTCGATTTGTTTCGAGATATGTATAAGATTTTTAAGGTTTTTTTTTTTTTGTATGGGAGGTGCTTTTGTCTAATTTTGACCACACAGAAACACTATTCCGCCAATATCCAAGATTTTCTTAAAGTGTGAGTGCCACGTCCCTTTGTCCAATTCGGTCCACCAGTTGAGTTTTTGAGAGACTAACGCTCAACAATTGGTTGATTTTATGTATGTATATCTGGATAGATTATTGTTAAAATGATGTTCCACTAGAAATTTTCAGGGAAATACGAGGGGACTTCAATATAGCTATTCTCGGTATGGGATTTTAGTAATTCAATTATTCAAGTGTTTTACTGTAAAATTTCATTTGGCTGTTATTATTAGTTTGCTTTTTGTCTTGTGTTGAACCTAATCGCAATGGCTGGCGTGGCCAAGATAACGAAAATTGAGCACCGAGCTGTATTGTAAGGAATTTTTGGGGCTGTCTAGGGAAGATCCGGTAAGAATTTTTAATAGAACTGTTACTGGGGGCGAAACGTGGGTTCATCATTATGACCCTGAAAGCAAACAGGAGTCTATGCAGTGGCACAAAAAGGCCACAGGTCCCCGGAAGAAGTTCAGGTCCCTCAGTCTGCTGGGAAGATGATGGCTACAGTGTTTTGGAACTCAAAGGGAATTTTGCTAATAGAGTACAAAAAAAAGGTGAAACCATAGACACCACATCCTGCGCATCAACTTTGCATCATTTACGGGAAGAAATAAAGAAAAAAGGACGGGGGTAAACTGGCTGCTGTAGTCTTGCTTCTTCACGACAACGCTCCGGTGCATACGGCTCATGTTTCTAAGGCTGCATTGCGAGATTGTGGTTTCGAAGATATTGAACACCCACCCTATAGTCCGGACCTTGCCCCTAGTGATTATTTTTTGTTCCCAGATTTTAAAAAAAATCTTCGTGGGAAGCGATTTACCGATGATGAGGAGCTCAAGGCCGCAATAAATGAACATTTTGAAGAGAAGGATGAAAACTATTTTTTTGAGGGTATAGAAAAGTTAATCTTAAGATGTATTAAATGCATTAATGTAAGAGGAGATAATATTGAAAAATACATATGTATTTTTAATTTGATTCGCGTTTTTGTTCATGTCGATACCGAGAATATTTTGAACTCGCCTCGTAATAACTCAAACGAGAGTCGTTGTTACTCCTCGCTTCCTATTCCAACCAGTGTCATTGTAGATATGTATATACGACCGTATATATGTCTATAGTCAACCGAATAGTCGCATTCGTCAGCGAGCATTGTGTTATCGAAATATTTCAGTTTTCCAAAAAAAGACAACCATCCGTGAAATATGCAGTTCAAGGCTATATTGCCTGTCGTCTAAAATAAGCGCAAATTTTTTTTCCAATAAAAATATCCATGTTTGTATAGAGGAAATGAAAATTCCTCAAACATTTTAAAGTCCTCGAATGGAAAGCGACAAGAGACAATGATTGTCGTTTAAATTTTATAACATTGCACGTTTCTAACAATGCAACACGAATATATTGCGACTGAAAACCAAATGCTTAACTCATTGACCAAAAATCAATATCCAAAGCACATCATAAATCTTCACCCATTCAAACGGATGCCGCTCTATTATTATGACTCACTCAAAAAACATGTTTTACAATAAATTAGCCACAAGCCCAAATTTCGTTCTTCACACACAATTCAAAAACTCATTCGAAAATATAAACGATGTGCTAAAATAGACACAAAGCGCATCAGCCTGCTCCCAATTTCCCATTCAAAGGCAGAATGACAAATGTGTTCAGAGGAACAAAATCATGTAACTGCCGCCCGAAAATTGTTTCATTTCACAAATATTTTCATAACATCACTGTGGCACCTCCAGCTCCACTTCATCCCTCCGACAGACAACATTCTATGTCCATCCATCCGCACTTTGTATTTAGAATCAACCGAAAAATACCCATGCGTTGTGTGCGCGAATACTTGCACTCGACCATAAAGTATCGCCCATAAATTTTAATTTCAAATTCTGTGCATGCTCTACTTTGGCGCTTTGAACAATTATTATTCCGTTTAATTAGGAATTTTAATGACACTCGATGGTGTCACGTCACGACGACGACGACGGGTGACACTGACAACGAGTGTGGGGCGTGTGGTCTTATTCGCGGATACAATAATTTCCCTCGCGCGCCTACTCATGTGAAACATCTGCAGTACTTCAACGGAATTCTTCCTTAAGTGGAGGAGCAACCATTGATTCAGAAAACCGTTTCAGGGTCAATGGAGTGCGACCTTCAAAGAAAAAGAGCAAACATAAATATAAAAAGAAACCACCAAGAATAAGCAATCAAAAAACCCCTTAATAAAATCAGTGAAAAGGTATACGGAACGGGTATACAGTACATCGAATATAAATAAACAATTGTTTCCGCTCTAACCCCCGCATTCAATTGACCCAATTTCCGATTCACTTATTCTTATTATTTACGCCTTTGCCATTTTCTTTTGACTCTTGGCAGCTCTTTGTGCACCGCAACAACAATGAACTTCGCATAGGAATTGATTTGATTAGACCGATGTAGCGGAGTAACCCTACCCACCGGCTTCACCGAAACACTTTTGGGACATCAAACGTGTGCAAACAGAAATTAACTGAGGGAAAATATTGTTCAACCCTTTATTGGCTAAAGTGTGTCTTACAAGAAAAATGTCTACCTACCTAGATGTGTATACAAAAAAAAAAAACAGGAAAAAGAACGCGAAGGACAAATTGGGCATTTATATGAAAGCAAGCGTTTTGTTGGAGGCCAACATTTTCATTTTTCCCTTATACAATGCTGGCGGGTGGTCTTATCAATAGGGTAGCAGTCACCTCTGCTTTCGCTTAAGTCAGGTGCTGCCGACTTAATAACTCATTTAGCTCCCCGTTTTATTATAGAAATATGCTCCATTATTTTCTATTCGCTTCTACTAAGTACAATATTGCACAACGCCATTGTTGACCGAATGAAAGTTGCAGTTTTCCCCTTAAAGAAGGGTTAAAGGGGTAACTTTATAAAATGGTGAAATACCTGTCGAATAGTTTTCGCTTCTCACTCAAAGTGAAAACTTTCAAAAGAACGCGATGTGCGGTTGGTGAGTTGTGTTGTTTAAAAAAAACTAATACTCCCACAGGCAGGGGTCGGGGGTCGGGGGTTATATCTAAACATTATAGACACGCATATACCGCTAGTAAAGCATGCACTTAACGTGAATAGACGACCGACTTACACTCACTTAGGACAAACTCTTTTACAGGTATAGATGTACACCATAGTCTCCATAGACAACGAGTGAATTGCATCTAGATAAGAGATGTCGGTCTAACATAGATACATTAGTAGCGCCCCTACCATATCAGAATTCAAACGCAATATTTGATGCAGAGACTACCTCAAATATCGGCGTTTATACACAAAATGTTTATTTAGGCATTTGAGACAGGTCCTTGTAACTATTCGTTGGTGTTAGTTTTATTTTTGGCACGAATGGAAGGAATCTACAAATTAACGCCGTATACGAACGACTGAAGAAACAAGATCTTTCAGGACAGGCAGTGGAAACAACATTATTGTGGAATAGTGCGGGTTGAACCTAAAGACCTCTATCAATAGTCCAGCACAACGATCATTAGATCCCTTTTTGTGCTTATAGGTCTCTAAAATTGAATTTTAGGTAGAGGTATTTTACAGCAAGCAATTTATGGACGCAGTCTTTTTAAGAGCTCTTTTCTTGCTTTCATTTTACAGTTTTGGCATACTTTTACCAATTCTTCCAACATGACATTCAAGTGCGTAACATGTTACATGTTACACTATTACAGGTATTTACACATATTAAAAAAAAATCCATCTAAGAGTTTGAAGTATAATGATTTAAACCATTTAAAAAGTGCAGACATACGAACTTACGTTTCATTGGAAGCTTTTACTGGTTAGCGAGGGGGAACGTTTTTTTATAGATTAACGTGGTATCGTAAGCGATCTCTGTTGAAGATCAGGAAACTTTGTTTACAAAAATCTAAGCGATCTTGACTATTAATGTTTTTATAATATTTTATTTTTCAAATAAAACTTTTATTTTTCTCTAAAACTCCAATCCGATTAGACCTACATATTTCAATAATGTCCCGTGGTTTATTTATTTTTTTTTTTTTAAGTTCCCTGTCCATTTGGCTGACACTGCGACCTAAAAAGATCAATTGTATCGAAGAGAGATTTAGTTATTCTAAGAGACGTGTGACCTCCTTAACGAAGGCCAATAAGCGTTCCTAAGCTCTGCTGGTGTACGTGTCTCCCTGGTGAAGACACGTTTTCTTAACTAATGAAGTGCCGGGCAATCACAGAGAATGTGTTCGGAGGATTCTTCATCCTCAAGACAGAACCTGCATTCTGTCTCCGGGCACAAATTAATTTTGATGAGATGATATCTCAAGCCACAATGGCCTGTGAGAAAGCCCACCAGCTTTCTGATACTATCCTTATTTAGGTTGAGGATTCCCTTGTAGGAATAAGGTTTAATTAAACTTTTGGATTGTCTTAAACCCGGAACATTTTCCCAGTGGCACAGACGAAGTTGATGTTCCCAGTTGTTAATTATACACAGAGCAGTAGTCCAATTGACCCTGCAATAAGGTTCTGGTCCACAGAACGCGGATTCAGAACCAGTCCTAGCTAGTTGGTCCGCCGATTCGTTGCCCTCAATACCTTGATGTCCAGGTACCCAACCAAGTTTGACCTTGTTGTGTTTGGATAGGACTTGCAAGGCATCGTAGCAGTACCTACCTACTTTACTATTTTTGAGTCTATCGTGTTGGACGATAGAGCTTGTAAGGCCGCTTGACTATCTGAGAAGATTTGTATTTTGGCGCTTTTAATTCCCTTATTGGAGATTAAAACGGCACAGATCTCAATGGCATGGACTTCAGCCTGAAAAACCGTGGTACTCATTCCCATGGGACTTGGGTATTGGGTCCAAAGACACCAGCACCAAACTCCAGATTCCATTTTCGATCTGTCAGTGTACCAGACCATACTTTTAGGGTCCAGTGTCGGAACACCATTGGCCCATTTCGTGTGGCTCCCTTGGTCTAAGTACGCTTGATTTGCCACATGGTAGCAAACATGCACTTATATCTAACCTCATTTAGGTTTTGCACCACCTGATAGTAAGAGACCACTTTCCTTTAGACCATTTGACATCGCATCTAAGTAGATGTTAACTTCCAAAGCTGAAATAGTTTTCGGCTTTTCCCCAATGACCAACGTCTTCGAATAGACCCGCAGCAAATTGTTCGATGATTTCTCTCCTGTTGAAAAATTTGATATTAGATCGACAGCTATTTCAATATTACCAAATTAAAAACCTCTCAGACACAAGCTGAGCAAATTAGTATTATTAATTTTTTTTTTTTGTATAAGAATATGTACATAGTGAGGCATCCTGCTTTATCGCATATTTCATGAAGTACAGCAAATTGCCCTTTCACGTTTTTGTGTCTTTCAAAAGCAATAAATTCTGAACTAAATGTGAAAGATATTGAATTTATATGCCACGACCACGAGTGCATTAAAACAAACCAAAGTCGTGAAGACTTCATATTCGTATGTTTCTGTAATCGTTTCCGTTCCTCTTTATAAATCATATTCTTTTCTTTTTCAAATCACATTGAAGAAGACAAGAAAGTTATTTTTCAAACCAAATGATACTTATCCTGAAAATGAGCGATACATTAGTATCTAATTGTTGATATTTACAAATTGGATTAGGTAGTGACAATTATTGGGTAGAAAACCATGGGCCTTACTATTCATTAATTTTATAACCTTCCGTTTAAGTTTTGTTGTAGGTCACAATAGAATAATTTTATATGAAAAAAAAAAAACCGAAACTGTATGAACGTAAAATTTAACCTGGGCTAATGCGATCCAATTGAATGCCGATATAAATTTATATTTTCGTACTCAAAATTTGTGCATATTCATTTCAAATTCAAATTAGCATTAGGCGTGAAATTGAAAAGTTTGGACTTTTCTTCCCTCTGTCTTAGTTGACCATCCAAAGAGCATATCGGCTGAGTTCTTAGAGAATTTCACGATATAAAGCTTCTCGCGGTTCCTTCAATTCTCCACTAAGCTGCAAAATCTGACTCGTATATGAGCTGACGCCCCTATCGAAGGATAGTTGTTTTCGAAATGCAAAGTTTAGTTTGCTTGTGGGAGATTTTGGCATAGGGGATTTCGTCCCGAGAGATTTTGGAAAAATAGAAGAAAAAAATGGGAGATTATGTCCAATAAGAGATTTTGCAGAAGGGGATAACGTAGGGATCCCGTAATCGTTGTGTAGGATGGACTGATGTCGCTGATGACATCGCTTACAATATCTCCTCATATTGTCTAGTTCAAGTGAGTGCGTTTCAATATCTTGTGCTTTGTGCTGTCGAAATACTACCCAAAACAGGAAGCCGTGTGGTAACTACAGACTTAATTGTAGTGGCAGTAAAATGCACGACTGTGTTCTTTTCACAATAAAATTTATTGATATAAGCATTAAGAAGGTTCAAAGTTAAAAAATGTTGTAGGTTCACTGGTCAAGTTTTCAAAATTTGTATACTTATTATATAGGTACCTAATTATAAACGCAAAACTTGAAAAAAAAAATTTTTAACATTGAACCTTTTTAAACTAAAAACTTGGCGTACATTTAGATCTCATTACTTTTCGTGGCTAATTAGTTACACACTTAATTTTTATTTTTTTTTTTTCTATGTAAAAAAAACTTGGCTTTTTTTAGATTTATGTTTTTAGTCACTACTTCTTAAAAAAAAATGATATTAGATTTCACAAACAATTTTGAAATGTCTTCGCTTTTTAATATGTCAACAGACACTGAATACCATCACTTTTATTCTTTATAAAGAATTCATTAAAATTTCATACAACAGGCAGCGTTCCCTCCCGTGCTACTATTGTACTCATTTGCTCATTTTGAGTACATTTTTATGAACTGAGTACGGGTACTACTTTGAAGCCGTCGCGTACTACTATTTCATAACATATAAACATAATTCATTTTTAATTTTTTTCGAAATACATAATATTTTTGTTTCCCAAGCCTGACACTTGAGGAGTAATTAATTACCTACTTATAAGGACCTTTTTACTTTCCCATACAATTTTAGTATGAACTGTCAATTTCATAGATTAAAAAGTGCCCAATTATAACACAAAATCACAAAACGTTTTGCAAGAGAACAAAACTTGACTTTATATAGTGAGAGATTTGTTTTCTTTAAAAATTGTTGCAATGTGCATAATACAATAATAGTACGAATAAGAATAATGGACATGATGGTGCAATTAAAACTGTAAGCTACGTAATTCTAATGTTATACATATGTACCTACTTTTTTTTAAAGAAGATGTGTAACTTACTCAATAAATATTATTTACTAATGGAGCTGGAGTGGTCAAGCACTGACGCACTGTGTAGAGTAAACTCCGTTACATAAAACTTTCAGGAATAATGAGGATTACTTCGATTTTCAACCGTTTATTTGAAACGAAGTTGTCTCTTTATGCACTGGAACTAAGTCAAAGCTTCAGCAAAGTCCAAGAATTGACTGGTGAATCTGCCCGCTGCCTATTTGATGTATTTTCATACTATTGGGGAGGTAACTTCTATGTTTGCGCAATTTTTTCAATGCTTTTCGTATTTTGCACTTTTTCAACAATTTTTAAAGAAAACTGAAAAATGGTTTTGTTTTCATACAAATTTATTTGATGTTTAACAAATCAGATATAATTCGCTATGCGAAACAACATACATATTGATATGAAATAAAGGAAAACTAACTTCGTCTTTATTTATTTGTGAATTTGTAAAAGTAAGAAAACAATTTATATTGGGAAATTAAAGTCGAATTTTCTAGAAATGAATGTTAAGAAAATACCATATAGTCCCATTGGTCGGAATTATAGCTTTTTGAACAACGTCCCTAATATAGTCTTAACAATAACTTTGTTTGAATATACGAATTCTAACAGCTTGGAAAAAACAGCTCAGTTTATTTATGATATTTTTTAACTAAAGAATGTAGTCTCAAAAACAATAAAACTACAACTAACAATTTATAGAAAAACAAATATGACCATAAAAAAAAAATATATGCAT
Source organism: Cheilosia scutellata (assembly GCA_955612985.1). Taxonomy (NCBI): domain Eukaryota; kingdom Metazoa; phylum Arthropoda; class Insecta; order Diptera; family Syrphidae; genus Cheilosia; species Cheilosia scutellata. The sequence goes on from OY015311.1 coordinate 142,366,949, forward strand.
CGCCACACCACATTTAGGCACTATTTTTATCAAATTTGTCTGTCAAAATCAGCATGGCCACATGGTGTTATTACTTCAATAGATTACTGATTGCGTAAATTGATAGAAATTCTAATTTTGACCACTTTTGTACTTATACCTGGAAAGTACACTTTAGTTTAGGTGCATTGCGAGACGTACTACCTTGGAAGCCATTTGAGTACTATTTTCCACCGAGATGGAAATCTCTGCCCAACCAAAAGGGAGGGAACGCTGACAACAGGTAGATTCATATTTTAAGTAGGCAGATTCCACGCTCCTAAAATGGAAACTTTTGTTTTTGTGATATTTCTCTTTTCGTACAATGTTCTATCGCTGTACCACATTTCACCACCTTACGCTAATCTGAAGTGGCCCAAATAAATAATGACAGATTTCAAAAAGTGAGCCAATACCACGCCTCCTAAATGGAGGATATAGAATGTTTGATTGTTTTTACTGTACTCTGCAAGTCCTTTGTAATTTGTAATTAATGGCAAAATTATAACTTCGCGGAACAATTATTTTTCTGCCACCTCTCGCAAGTCGCACCCACGTTTCTTCTTGTTGTTCTCCGTTCTCCGTCAGTTTGACAGCTGTAGTTCAGATAGTCAGTTGGACAAGTGAGATTTTTCACCGATGATAATAAAGGGTGTCTCATAATAAACGCAAAATGTAATTTTGATAGAAAATTCAGATTTTTAATTAGAAAGCTTAATTGCTGACAAACCTTCATTTTTTTTTTAAATATTGCTCACCAATTAAAATGCGTTGTTCTTTCGTATAGCGCTCCATTTTTACTAACCCCGAACTGTCAGTTGGCATCACTGTACTATGAAATGTCGATAAATTCAAATTTTGCGTGAATTATGGGGCACCCTTTGTGATCATTGAATAATTGGTCCAAGGCTCTAAGTATGGATGTTACTATCGAGTAAACGCATAAAGTGATATTTTACTACTCCTTACGTTTCCTTGTCAACTTCCTACATAGACTTCATCAGGTGCATAAAACACCAAATAAAATAAAACCTTTCAAAATCTGTTTCCCGTTTTGCATCAGTTACTGTCGCGTGTAATTAAAAAACAAAAAACTCGGTGTTGCTTAAATCAGAAACTTGCCACGCTGTATTTACATCGACCAGAAAATGTTTGATAATGAATGTAATCACAGCAATTGAGATAGACTTTAAATAGACCAAAAATCGCAATTAAGTACTTTATTCATGCGGGCCAAAAGGAAAGCCAACTCAACCTCCATTTAAAAGGCATCTGCAATAAAAAGCAATATGGCCCAACTCAAACCCCTTTCATACTTAAGCCGGGTTATGAAAAAGAAAACCAACATTTGCCTGTTTCCAGAAAATGTTAAATTCATTGGAGTCCTTATCCCCTAATTTAGATATCCTTTTTTGCCTTTTCCTTACGTGCGGCCAACAAACGTAGGAAGAAAATATAAATCTAAGAAAAACTTCATTTCTTTCCATTCGTTGTTATTATGTTTTGCGTGACCCTGATTGTGTGTTTGTGTATATGTGAGAGATCCTGTTTCAAGGAAAGCCGCCCCCTCTGCCGCTTTGAATGATATTTTTAGCTCTACGTCTATTGAAAACAAAAAATTGAACCAAAATTCAGGATTTTTGTTTTCGTGCCTTTTTCTTTCCTCCCGTTGTCGTCCTTTTGTGCAATTTACGAGCTCAGGATACTATGTGTCACGCGCATACAACTGGGTAATCACTCTGATTGTATTTAGATTTGAAAGGGAAATGGCAAAATGAATTCCCGTATAATAGCCTAGGAATACCCCCCAAGTATGTATGGAGGGGTATGGTTGTTGCTGCGGCTCCAACTTCGTTAAGACGGAGGAATTTTCATTGTTGTTATCGGGATTTTCTAATCGATCGACCGGGATAAAGGATATGTGAAGAGAAAAAAACGAGAAATACTCTAATGCCCAAATGAAAAGCAGTTTTTATGGCAAGAGATGCCAGTAATACCACCTATACCCACACCGCATCACCAACATACGCCAGGTGAAATGTGCAAACTTTGACCCAGTTTCCGAAGAGTGTCCCCAAAGGGTGGGAGACACCCTAGGGGCGCATGAAAAGGGACTTCTTTGCAGAAATGGAAAGATCTTATCGGTTGCGATGCCAATGATGATGATGATGCTATTGCTGGTGGGAAGGGATTTTACTCTCATTGCGTAGCCTCAATCCGCAGATGCTTTTGAAATTTATATTTCATTTATTTTCTTTCAAGGATCCAATCTTAGAGGCAACTTTATTGCAGGATAACATTTTTCTGTTGGACTCCGTAAAGTAAATGGCAAAAGGGCATGTATAGGCTATATGTAATTTATTTTTGCGAAGGCAACTGATGTTGCATTAGATATTCTGTCTGTAATCGTAGGAGCTGCTTGCTTTAGTCCTTTATTCGGTAGTAAACAACTTAAGAGGTACATTAGGAGTGCATAATTCAATGGGCTACTAGGGAAGTAACAAGGATATCAATATTTTATATCTTTGTCCCTGGAAATAATATTTGTTTGTATTCCGATTTCGTAGAGCTTTTGGCTAAGCAATGAAAGTATTTTCTTGCCAAGAGATTATTAACAATGTACCTTGTACCTACTGTAATTTTGTGTGCTTCTTATTCATTATTTAAAATCAGTGCATTGCACTTTCCCGTAATTTAATTTTACATTGTTTGTATTTTGTGGTATGCTCTAAGAAAAGAAGAGTCGGTTGCTAAGGATCCAGAGAAGTCTTCGCTCTGGCTGTTGTATTTTTTTTTTTTTTTTGTCTAATGAGACATTGAGTTGGAGTGACCATCAGCATTAGCTATCGAGTAATCCGATATACATAGCGAAGTTAATTCTGTCTCTACCTAGGTAAATACGACTCAAAATCATGTGCTAGTCAGCTTTATATAAATGGCCAGTTTAATATTTGGTGTACCTCTTGATGTGGATGAGCCGTAGCGCCAGACCGAAATAAAATCGAGTGCTTCCTGATGGAGGAAAAGGACAGAAATGAACATAGTAACAGGAAATACCTATACCTAAGTTCTATAGAGGTGTTCAGTGGGTTAAACTATGCTTTTCAAAAATGTAGGTTGCTATTGTCCGCTTCTCCTTCCGTTAATAGACGTGCCCAAGCTTAGATTTATAGATGAGTTGTCCTAAATTTATTGTATGTTATGCTGTCTTTGCAACTCATCCACAGCCTTTGTTATAGTCGTAACATACTTACACAGCTCATCCTTTAAAATTTCAACCAACATTAGTCATTGCATTGATTTATAGATTTTGAAGAAAATATTTGGGTAGGTACACTCAGAGGAAAAACGAGCTAAAATCAAGAATATCAGTGTCAGATCAAGCTCGTTCGTTGACGGAAGTATGGTAATCTCGGAAAATCTTATTTCAAGTACGAAAATCTTATTTTGAGCTCGTTTTTTCAAGACCAAAAAATCTTACTTCAATCCTGTTTCGGGATTGATTTAAGCTCGAAAATTCTCAAATCAAGACCAAAAAATCTTACTTCAATCCTGTTTCGAGATTGATTTAAGAATGTGGTTCTTACATTATGCGATGCCTGAAAAAAATGTATTTTGGGTATTCAAGATCTAAACCTAAGATCTTAGTTACCTACCATCTTATAATATATCATCACATCATTCATTCACATTTCACATCAGTAGATAACATAGGTAATAATATTAAATTTTCAATGTTGCCTTATGAGAATGCACTCAGTAAGTGAGTGTGAATTTTAGGAACGAATAGAAATCAAAATAAAGTACATGCGCATGCAATTTAAGTATTGTTGCGCTTATTTCAATCATGAACAAGCTTGAAATAACATTGTTTCGGCTTATTTCAAGAACAAAAAAAGTAACTGAAGACTTTGCGAGCTCATTTGTGTTTGAATGTCCTCTTTTAAGATTGTTTGGGCTTATTTCAACAACAATTGGTGTCATATTAAAATTTAGCACGTAAGAATGAAAAAATCTAAAATCAAGCTTGAGCATACTTGATTTGAGCTTGCGATTTTTCTCTGAGTGGCACGAACAAGCTTGAAATAAGATTGTTTGGGCTTATTTCAACAACAATTGGTGTCATATTAAAATTTAGCACGTAAGAATGAAAAAATATAAAATCAAGCTTGAGCATACTTGATTTTAGCCTGCGATTTTTCTCTGAGTGTATACTAATCGTACAGTCCGTTAAATGTTATTCTAGAATTACGAGCGATTGGCGGGAGCTAAGTGATTATGTTTGATATTATGTTTTCAATACGTCTAGAATAGCTGTTTATAAGTGACTCTGAAAAAATGACTCTGCATATGGTCGCAGAAGTAAAAATACAAAGATAACGATAAACTAAACACTATAGAGTGGCTTCGCTATAACACTTGCCTGAGATTAGAAGCGTGGCATCTACTGAAATTCGCTAAACTCACTTTATTGTTGAGCTGTGTGGAGAGTGCAATATTTAACAGCGTTTCACTTTTCGTTACGCGTCTGTTAAAATTTCAACTTACCCTTTTGCGTGAAATGCAAATTTACTTCGAAGGGCCTCGGCTAAATTGAAATATTGTGCCTATTTCACTTGAGTTTTCTATCATTGACAGAGTCCATCAAATTTCTTAAATTCTGCAACAATATAGTTTTCAATTTGAATTCGAAAATTACTTTTATTATTTATTTATTTATTTTATTTTAATTAGAAATGAAGCCTAGTTTTCACTCTCTTCTTATATTTCAATTAGCGTAGTGCAATTATTATCCTTAGCCACGAGATAGCAAATTTCACAAGCTTCGTGTAAACCCGTTCGATACGAGATATAAATAATGTGAATTAATTCAATCCCTATTTTAAACACCTGTTGAAATCTATATAGTCTAAGCCCTAAATGCTATTCTTTGAGTTGAGTTCATACTCCTACCTTATCCTGAATCCTGATATCAGTTCTACCTAGCAATTGGTAATATTAAAGCTCTTTTTAAGAAATATTTCAGAAGCTCTTCGACTTTATCAAATTCCGCCTAACCATTTTTGAGCATCATAGCTACTTAGCACATTATTCCAGGAGTTGTTCAAGGCAATCTTTGCTTTCCCTAGTTTAGCCGTCAAGTGCTTGTGCAAGCTCAAATTTCTCGAAATGTTCACTCCCGCAGATACTTGTACTCATTGATTACCACCTCAATATTTTGATTTCCGATATGCCAATTTTTATTACTGCAATTTCTGTCTCCTCTTTTACGAAGGTAGTCTTCGATTTTGACAGGTCTCCACTATGTGCAATAATCAAAAACAGTCTGTTCATTATCAGCTGAATTCTAGCTGGGTATCAAAGGAGGTAGTACCTCAGCCAAGTTCTCTAGTAAAGGCACTTCCTTTTTACAGGAACGAACTCAAGCTGTTTTCGACCCCTCTCTAACCTCGGAACCAAAATCTTCAAATTTGAAACATTTACCAAGTTAATTAAAAAGGTCCACCGAACCAAATTCATCTCTATAGCATTAGTGGTTCTCAACATACAGGACTTCAAAAATCGCAAAAACCGTAACTGACTGATGCACTCCACTCACTTAGATGATGAACATCAAAATTATGAAGCACTTGCGGCCATCCTAGGTTTAAAACCCCTGAAAAATTATAGGTCACTCTTTTGAACGTAATACCAAATACAAGGTTAGTTTTAAATATACCTACATTTTTTATTTGTTAAAGAGTTTTAGGAAAATCAAAAGAAAATTTAAGCTTTGTCCTTGGCTATATTTAAAAAAAAATGTACATTCCATAATTTAATCTGACATTTTTATCAAGAGCAGTGACGTCTTCGAAGAAGTTATGGTTTATTTCAATGACTAGGACACGTGCCGTTCGATTACCCAAACCTATTCCATTTTTTTTTTCTTGAGACGCGCAACACGAAAGTCACAAATTGTATCATTATTATTGAACAACCAAAATAAAAATAAAAATCTAACTAACATTGAAGTACGAAATATACTTGTACTCGTACATCACCTCAAATGAAATTTCGTCTCCCGATTGCCTCAGGGAAATTCTATTTACCTGACCCTGTTCTCTGGCTGTTCTCGTGCCTGAGTGTTTTTCTACTTGTACATCAACTGTCATTCCCTCCGAAGTTCTATGTCATACCTGCCGTCAGTCATCCCCCCCTTGAATGATAACCCTCGTCAACTTTGCTCCATCATATAGCACGAGCAGACGAAATGGAACAAGAAGAAGGCAAAAATCAAATCAAGGATAATTGAAGATGAGTCGGAGTTAAAGGAGAGGAGAAAAAAGACCAAACTACCAGAAATAGGCTACCGCTTTTTTGCGCTTCGAAATTTGTTTGTTCCCCTTTCGAAATGTCATGAAATATGACTTTCACTTTTGCACTTTTGTGCGCTATACATTTTACATTTGTGTCCTTATTTTTGTTTAACTTTTTGGCATCGTCATTTTCTGATTACAAATAACTCAATACAATTGACTGTTATTCATCCAGTCAGAAAAAACGACTGCAAAAATGTCTGTTCTAGGAATGTGCCCATTTTCACTGTTTCGTTTTTATTATAGGGGAAATGTAACTACCCATTTTTGTCTGCAACGGCAACTGAACCCCTTTTCGGATGGATTTCATTTTTCTGTGTACTTTTCAACAATTTTTCATTTATACTTCAAGCTGTGTTTGTTTGGGTTTTTTTTTTCATCTGTTTCAACAGTGTATATAGAAAATTCATTTAATTTTATGGAATCGGTCATTTTTCACCCACTGACACTTTTTTTCTGGTCTTCTATTTCCCAGTTCCTCTGGGGAGTTTGTCGTTGGTCACTTAACATTTTTTGTCCTGTCAAATGAAATTTTTTTTTTTCTTTGCTTTCTTTAATTTTTAATATTTGGGTGGAATATTGAGCAAGGGTTCGGAAAGCAGGGGTAGGGAGTGTTCAAGTGGTCGTTAAGAATAAAATGTTGTTCCTCAGTTTTGAACTGAAAGGGGTAAGTTTCTTTTTTTTTAATTTTGTTGGTTAGAGGTTTTTTTTCAATTAAAATGAATGATTTGCTTGTTTTAGTGGCGGTTAATTTGAAAGATATTGTTTTCAGAGCATTCGATTGGGTAAATTAAATTAATTGATACCAATTGATGTTGAGAGTGCAGTTGGGGTTAGTTGGGAATTGATTGCTTTATTGTTGACATTGAATCTATTGCGAATGGAAGGCGGTAGGGGTCAATTAGACATGAGTTTACCTATTGGTAACGGTATTTGTGCATACAAATAGAACAAACATTTTAACAAGTGATTGTATTTATGATGAGTTGATGATTTCAATCAAAAATTTTAAATAAGTTTGTCATCCCTCAGAATGGAATTCATCGTACCAAAGGGGTTATAATTTCCAGTTGTTTAGCTTTTTTTTTTTTTTTTTTTGTCGGAGGTTGTTACCGACCTCCTCACAAAATTTCCTATAAGAGTCATTTTTCGATTTACGAATCAGTCTCTTAAATTCTTTTTGCTTCGATCGATACAGATTCCAGTCTTCTTCTAAGTTGGTTTTTAAAGACCGATTTAGGAGCTTCCTGGTTTCTCTGCGAATACACTGCAGTTCGGTATTCCACCAAGGTACCGGTTTTCTGCAGGAGTTTTTTGTAACCGGACACGCTTGTTCAAAACAACGGATAAGGACGCTGTTCAGATGCTGAGCAGAGCTCTCTACCCCTTGTATTGACCTTAATTTAAGTGGAGTCTTAAGACAAGACCAATCTTTTTGACCTCGCAGTACTCTATGAGCTCAACAACTGCCTTTGGTGGTGGAGGAATTAGAGAGTCGTAGGGGAAGTAAGCCGATGCAACAACAAAGGTTTCCCAATTGCCATTTGCATGGTAAGTGATAGTTGCAGCAACCAAATCTTGGCCACAAAACCGTTTGATTTTAACTGCCGTGAGGGATTTCGATACAACAAGACATGTCCTAGGTCTCTCGGACAGTTCATCGTAAAGAACATGGTATGCACCGCTCAACTCACCAAGGCCACAGATGCGATTTTTCCACACCCATGGTTCCTGGATGGATGTTATGCGGTTTTTTGTCCTACTGACAGCAAGCCTCCTACTTAAAAGAGCAGTAGCAGCCTTACAGTGTTGTAGGTTGTTTAGCTTTCTCCACGCCTCATCATTTTGTGTGTAAATGTAAGATGCAGAGATTAATAGTTCCTTCTTCTTTCTCAGCAGTAAGCCATTTAACTGCTGCACTCTTTCTTTAATCATTCTCTATAGATTAGGTATCTACCCAGCGGTTCCCAAACTGGGCGTTGCAAGTTTCATATTTTCACTGCTGTAAGACTCCGAACAAAGGAAAAGCATTAAGTTTCTCTTTACGAATATACCAAGAGCAAGGTCGAAGCTAAATCCAATAGTTCATTGCAGTCGAAGATTAAGCATGTTTGTGTTTCCCGCATTTCCAGTCAGACTTGCTTTGTGGCTGCCACTCATACATGTATTTGCTTGGCACTCAAAATTATAATGGGCACGGGTAGTTGCCAGCCAGATTGGTCGGGAGGATTACCGCGCTCCATGAGAGTGTACAGGAGAACCCGATGCAACCAATTCCTCGTCGTGCACAAGGAATCGGCCTTTCGCAGATTCCAAGTCGGCGAATTTTGCATCCGGACTTGAGCTTACGCCCCTACAATATCCAACTATTCCAGGAGTTCAACGTTAATGACCATAGACAAAACCGTTTTTCGCTGACTTGGTTTCGAAGAGTTTGGAATGCGAGTATGTTAACACACAAAATTGCCATAAATATGGGACGGCAATATTTCATCGTTGTCGGCCCGTCCTTATTGAAAAACCCTTTAGTGAAGCTTCAGTAAGATCAGCTTCTATTCACATATCTGTGCTTTTAGAAGGGCGTCGCAAATATTGTTCAACCTCTCTAGGGAGTCGCAGTATGAAAAAGATTGGGAACCCCTGACCTAACCTATGTGTTTCAATATTTATTGAAATGACTCATACTTTATTAGTGGCTTATTTCATCAACTTACAAATTTGTATTTTTCACAAAATCTGTAGAAAGATTACAAATTTGTGAAATCGACTTTTTACCTTTTCCTTTGTTAACGATTTTTTGTGCATTTTTAAATTTTATTTTCTAAAATTTTTTAAAGCTTAAAGTCACTTCTGTTTTTAAAATAACTTTTAATTTTATATTTAAACAATTTGAAAAAAAAAAATTAAAATACAAATTTTCACCTATCAACTTAATTTCACTGCAAAATTTAGGTATTTAATTTTGTAAATGCTTTAAAATAGACAAAAATATACGTCTTTCAAAAAAATAAGTAAAGCCCCCGTCCGGGGCTATTTCACGTCACGTATTAAGCCTACGAAGCTGAAATTATAAACATTATGGAAATCTTACTGAAAATATGTGCAGGAATATTATTTTGGGCTTTTAATTTTTTACCAAAATTACCTTATGAGGGCTTGTTGCAGTTTTCATTATACAACAAATTTCCTAAATTGGCCGCCCGCTAGAAGTATGAAAAATATTGGTTCTGATTATAGGGTACAATAGTTTGTGTATTTTGGTAGAAATCTTAAATTTCCTTGTTAATAAAGTCTCCCACTTTATTACAATCCTTCAGAACCAACTTTTAAAAGATTGACAAATGATGATTCTTTCAGATATTTTAATGTAATGTTGAGGAACATTTTTCCGTTTTTTAGGATCACAATCTCATGTGGCTTAGTTCTTTTCGGAATATTACAATAGAGAATATAAATTCGCAGAACAACACAAATATTACCTCCGTCTTAAGGTTTTTACTTACAAACCCACCTCGACTTCGCGCAGCAATCTATCGGCTTGAACAGCCGTGATTCCTTGAGATAGTTGTTGATTCAGCATTCAAATTGTATTATGTTATAGTATTCTAGAAATAATATGTCTCTAGAAAGCGAGTTCCGAAGATGGCTTTTCCAAAACTGCTTTGGCTAGAAACAGGAGTTTTAGGAAAGTCATGTTTACGCAGTGGAAGTGATGAGTGATGTATACATTGGTCTACTTTGTTTTGTCTCATGTGTCATATTTGGAGAACTAATTTCGTTCAGTCTCTAAATAATAATGTCAATAGAATAAACATAACGATTAGTTCTTAGTTCGCAGTATGTAGGCTTAATGTTAGCGAAGGATCTACTATTTGTCGAATTGCTTTAGATCAATGAGGTTAAGTGAATATTTCGGAGGCGAGAAATATTGGAAGCCAGGTTTAAGCTGAATTTTATAGTGAAAGAAAATTAGCTTCGATCTCAGATAACTCGGATTGAACTGTATATTTGCTTATTACAGTTCTATGTTAGACTCCATTAAAATCTGTTGAGATGTTCAAGGCTACGGCTCTGGATTCTCCATGTTGTTCGATTGCATATACGTCCATAGGTGTGTTACATAGTTTTACAGACCTTCAGTAAAACGGTTGGCTTCGAAATCCATATTGCTTGCCGTTTATTTATCGGTTGTCATCCTATCAATTGAGTGTGAGGGGCCATCGTAGGGATTCGTTGCTCGTTGGTTGAATTTTTATATTCTGTCATTGATGATTCCACTCTTTAGAAAGATGGCCTCTCCAGATGTACAGAATCTAGAGTAGACTTTTCCGAGAATATTAAAGCAAAAATATCAACCGTTTTGCTCAGGTGTTGATGCTAGCGACCAGTCTTGATTACTATAAAGAAGAAAAAAAAATAGCAACTGAAGCTCCGATGGTTGTGACTACCATTCCTTGAATGACCTTTCCTTCGCTGCGGTAGGTGACTTGCTTTCAGTATTTTTTGAACCAAGGTGTACTATTGTGTTTGATCCACTTGGGATCGTCTACAAACTGCAGCACAAATGTCGACATTAATTATGTCATATTTAAGACTAGGATGTAACGAAATAAATGGAAGGCTACAGGGGTACAAGGACTTCTGCAGGAAGGCATACCATCCTACAGGTGCTTGCACACCTGGGTCGTATCGTAACCGCCGATCGACTTGAGCAGATGAAAAAAATATTCACGACCAAATTCCAAAAAAAAAAACCTTCCGCCTCCTTTACCACCCATATGACCTAAGGCTACAGGAGACCTTAAGTCAGTCCGGGCAGTGAGATCGGAAGGGCGTCCATGATACTGCAGCTCTGCATGCTTGCACCTGGCTCGACCTAGCTCGTCGGATATGGGGGGGGAATCTTGCTGCAGCATCAGGACATTTGTTACGAATTTCCATGCAAGTATAGGTGTTATTTACTGAAGATATTGAAGATAGAGGCCCGAGTCGTCCTTACATATTAATACACAATGTTTAAATTTTTCCGAGGATGGGAAGCGAAAGATCTTATTTGCTCCCCAGAGTTAACCCACCCCTACTCAACACAGACCGCAGTCTGCGTAAAGATACCTTGGCTACCATGGCACTCAATATTTATGGAAGCCCCTTACATGCGTCTTCATCGGCGTTACACGCTTAAGTTAATCGTCTTTTCATTGATGACCAATCCCTGCCACATCCACCTAAACTAAAGTCCTCTCACTTCATGATAGCATTCACCAATCGAGAGTAAATGTTTTACACCACATCAATCTCTTTTAAGATTGCACCGCCAAACAAAAAAAAAAAGTTAAATTTCTTTTTACCTATTTATTACAAAAAAAATTAATATCTAATTATTCATCTAGCGAATTAAACAATGCGTGGTCTTTTCGTACCCAGTTCTTCTCACCACACTATTCTTTACGATTACCCAATAATTCTTGCGTGTAATATGTGAACAGACTAAATTTCACCACGATATTTATATATGTACAACATATAATAATCTAGTATCTACACGTTAATTTGCACGAGCAGCATGAAGGTTTGATAACATGATACGATGATTCGGTATCCCAAAATTGATTAACCGAACTTAATAATGTTTGAATGCTTGATATATTTCATATAATATGTATGTACTTTACTTAATTAGCATTGTAGGAACTATGATATGAGCATTTTACTTTAGCTTATCATCTTTGAATAATGCAAGATAATGCAAGAAGCGATAGCGCGGCTACTCGCGACTCGCGTTCGTACTGGCCGCTGCACCAAAATGACGTGCAAAGGCAAACGAATGAAAAGACAAGTTATGATACAAAAAAAAAGTACTACCTAATTAAATAGTCCTATTAATTATTGTGGTACAAACTAATAATAATGAAAATATAATTCAATGATCACTTACCGATCTTTACCATGAATGCGATGAATATTGCAGGGGTGAGGAGATGTTGTGCGCACAGCATGCCAGCCCGAATTGTGTTGTCTTGTAGACTTAGATGATTGTTAAAATGTATGATCGCGCTATATTTTGGAAATTTTGTACCGTATAATTAAAATGGACCTTACATTAACGAATTAAAGAATAATACATACTTAGCTTGACTATGAATACTTGACCTAGGTTGCTCGTGTTTGCGATCGGGTGGTTATTTTTTTTCTTTTACTTTTTCTAGGGTACTATCTGGTGGGTGGTATTTGGCTTTATTGAAGCGGGTTTTGTCACAGGTACTTTACTTATGGCTAATTTGTTTGCCAATTAATGTGACTGTTGTAATTTCGGCTGGTGGAGAGGTTGTTGCTGGTTTCTGGAGATGGGGATTCTCTTGACGGCTAAGGGTGATGGCGCTGAGGGAAATGATAGTGATAGGGAGTTCGTTGCTGCGGCGAGATATCGTTTTTTGTTTGAAGATCATACGTATCAAAACGTCGTTTAAGCCAGGTCCTTTTAATTAAAAGTAGGTTGTGTGTGCACCTGCGACACAGAGGACGGCTGAGACGTGGTCGAATAGTGATTATATTTAGCTTGAATGCTATATACGTATAGTTTCACACACCACTGCTGCACCGAATTTCCCTTTTCCCAACTTGGCGGGGCCTTTTCTGGGATGGAAATCGGGCTGTTCGCAAATGTACGACGCGGCTGGAAGAGGTATATGAATACGTTCAACAAGGAACACTTGGTGGGGGTTTAGGTACTTACCAGGTGGTGTGCGAAAAGGTAATTCCGGGTATACTCAGGTGTGGCCACTAGATACGTATTGTAAACTAGGGTACAACACAACAAGGATCACTTCGTGTCTACTTCCAAAATGCACTAGAATGCAGAGCACTATTAAAGCCTGCTAAATTATTAGGTCGAACTAACAATATACCTATATGCACGCTGGACGAAGTGTAAAACACACTGTTTTATTTTCAGGCTCAGACAATAGTCTGTGAATTAGGCACTTTATTTAGTATTTATGCGATAAGGTTATTCGGATTAATTTAGAATGAATTACTAAGAATTTTTTTCTTATTTTCCGAAACACACTGCTTTTCGCGTATAACAATAGCTAAGTGTATAGCTGGAAGTAAGTATGCACGTATAAAGATTCACGCACTGGACACGGTACTTGATTGCAAACCAAAAGGGAAGCCGACAACGAGTTATAGGTCTTATATAAACTCGTTAATCCGTTCGTGGTTGGCGTTATTTACCAAGCTATGAGCTGATAGCTCCGTTTTTGACAAAAAAAATAGTTTTTCTCTCATGAATATCACTATCGCTGTCGATATTCTGTGAAGCTTGCGGTGCAAACGTTTTCTGGTTTGCGAGTGTACTGTTTCCTCAAAACCACCTCCTCGCAGAGTAGCGTACGCTTCGAGCGAGCTGAGCTTACCACTGATAGTGCAATAAAACGAAGCTTTCCCACACGCTTAGCCAATGCATGCAATAGGTTATCGAAGACACTAATCATTTTTGGGACAAAGCTGAATTCTAGCTATTAGTACAGTGGCTGTACAACTTTAGGTTTAGAAATTAGATTTTGGTATAAGTAAATTTTTTATGGTGTGGTTTAAGGTGTTGGATATTCCAATATCATTTTCTTGCGTTTAAAAATAAAAATGTTGGTTCCCTACAAGGATGTAATTCTTCTCTCTTGCAGATGATAACGTGCTTCGTTAGCGTTGACATAGATTTAAATGGGAGACTGGGTTGCCTCCGGAAGCCGGAACTCTTTGTCTCAGAAAGTTGCGTCACGTACTTGGTGACCCGTCCGTGATCCATCTGCCCATCTGTCAACTGCTAAACTTCAAAGCATAGTAAAGATTACTTCACCGAGTCTATAGCAGTCTTATCAAATGTGGATTATTACCTGTGGATTGTCTTACACACTTACGGAAATCAAGAGCTTAGGTTCTTCCTTTTAGCTCTTTAATTCTAATTAATTCCGCGAGCCGCATTGGACTATATTATTAGGGCCTAGCGTTGTAGAGAAATATTCCGTCATAATTTCTGATCAGAGTGACTCACCATTACCAATAAAATCAAAATTATTCCATAGAAACTCACACTAATTGTTCTATCAAAATCCAGCAACCCCCCAAAAGGATAATGATTCATAATATACCTGCCAGCCTGCCACTCACCAAAAGCTACATAGATATGTAATTTTACATCTCTGAATCTATAATATTCCGATATAGATACATATACTTATGACTACTATAAATGCATTTTTTAATTCAAATTGAAGTGTGGTCGTAAATTTCATGTCAGCTTATTCGACTGTGAAATTAATTCAAAATCATGTCGATGAGATAACGATTGGTGTACAACAATTGCTGAAGGGGTGTATAATACAAAATACAGCCTCCCTCCCTTGTTGATTAAAACGAAAAATTAAAAACAAACAAATTTACCCTAACAAATGATACTGTTTTTTACATTTTTATTGCACACGTAAACCACAAAAAAATTGTGATTCAAAATCACCCCTCAATATATGCCACCCCCACCGCACTGTAGTTGATATTTTGAAGTTTCTTTATGACGCTGTAAACTATCAAATTAAATTTAAAAATCAAAAACACTGAATGCTTTTTTAGCACTGCAGACGCCTCTCGGCTCTTGTCCCGCGTTTTTAATCAGGGTAAGCGCGTGAGGATATTAAATTACAATTACAAAGTGCATATTACACATTAAGCCCATTAAAATCATTTTATATGGGAAAAATCTGTTCTGCACAATAAGGACGCGTTTGGGTAGGGTACTCTGACCGTGTATATGTAGAGCAGTTCGTTTTCACTCCGTACACCGTTTATGCGAGCGGATTCTGGAATATGTTGGGCTTTTTTATTCGTGTGCCTTTTTTTTCTGGTGGATCCATTAAAGTTGAATATATTTTTTTTTAAGTTTTGCTTTTCACGTCGTGTTTTTTGTTTTTATTTGCAACTGCCTCCATCTGACATATTTATGCTCTCTGAGCGTGTAAAATGCGAATTAAAATTCTTTTCAAGTTGAGTTTGGTCCTTTTTTTTTCATGTTGCACTCATTGCAGTGTATCGGTGGTGGATCGTAACTTGTGTTATTATCCTTCGAATGGAGGTGGAGGAGGGTATGGAAATTCCTATCAACAAATTACCAACTATGAAGTTGTACTGGCAGAATAATACTCGCAGTAGTTGGAAAGTCAGTAGGATTTTAATTTTTACCGATTGGGTTTTTTTTTTTTGGTTTTGGTGTTCAGAAAAAAAAATCGTTAATTGTTATAGAAGAGGACTCCGGCTGTTTGCAGAGCACTGCCACTGAGATATGGTAATTTGTTTTTAATTTCGAGTAATTAAATTAAAAATGTTGATTGGAATTCGATGCAAGGGCGGGACTGAGATGTATATTGAAATTGTGTCAGCAGGCATTTAAATTTAGATTTTTTCTAGAGAATATAAATAAGATTGGGTTAGAGTTAGATAACTTGAAAGGCTGCGCGTGATGATGTACAGTAATTTTGTTCTTTATACGTTTTTCTTATTTGTATGCATATTTATGGAAAGTTCTGAGAAATGTTACTTTTAAAAGAGTCCTAGTGGCAAATCAATATTGCTCTAACAATTGCTCCCCACCACAAGTTTGGAGAAGGTTGTTTTTGAGTTTTAAGTCTACCAAATTGACTACCAAAGAAACAAACCCGTATTTGGAAGACATCAAAAAATCGTATTATTGGAAGGTTTAAATAAATTGGTGCCGCGTTGGACGAAATCTATCTATCGAGCTAAAAGGAGACTACCCAACCCATGTTAAGTAGCTCTTATTTCAATTTTGAGAACCTATTGACCCACCCTGCCCTCGCAATATCTTACGTGTTTTTTTTTTTATAGCTATCACTTCGGTTTAAAAAAAACTCTAAGCTTGGTCTTCTAACTGGTCGCGACTCCGCATACCACCTCAATTTTTTCATAATAGGGCATTATTTCTATATGCATAAGCTAAGCATACATCTTGCTAGACCTTAGTGTATATAAAAGTTTTTTTTTGTTAGAGGTAAAGAACTAAGTATAAAATAAAATTTCTAATTCATGTGGTAATAATCATGGTATTGGCTTCATTAGAAAGATCATCATAAGTACGATTTCGGGCATATACACCTCGAATTGAGCGTAATCTGGAAGTCTAATTTTATACCCCTTTTTCGAGCAGCTTAGACCCGGCGGTGTACATCGTCAATAAGGTGGCGAATGTTGGCTGCCTAGTCGCCCATAGTTCCTTTTTTACTATTTGTACAATAAAAAAATAAATAAGTGGCGCAACAGGCGGTAGACACCCTAGGCCTAGCTTCTCGCAACCATTCGTTTGTGTGAGTTTCTATTTTGGGGGCGAATGGAAAGGACCTACAATTTTATGCCGAGTCCGAACGGCTGAATTGAGAAGCTTTTTCAGAACCAGTCATACATACTCTCGAATGTTTGGCAGACGTTCGCGAGTAGAAAAAAACCTTAAGATGTAATTTAGTGTTTTTCCGGTGATCGAACCTGGGATCCCTCGCACTGTAGTCCAGCACACTAACCACTGCGCTACTGCGCCCACTATTTGTACAAGCTAGTGTTAAATCGTATGATATTGGATTCCAATTCGCATGTCCATTGTTAGGTTAGGTTTGTGGGCTGGCGAGGATTTCTCCGTGCCACACTCAGGTCAATACTGACCCATTGTGATGCCCGTAGGGGAAAGAAGTTGTCCCTTACCCATTATAACCCTGTATTCAAATTACTTACTGTGCTGCTACATACAAACCATATCGTTGATTTGACGAAGTTCATTATTTTGTCGATTGATGTGCTGGATAGCTCGTCCAGGTCGTTGAAGAAGTGACTCCCTAGGAATTTATACCTGGTGTGTTGGAGTCGGGGGCAGTGACATAGGAAGTGCCTCTACAGAGTTCTTCTTCCGTTAAGCCCATTTTCTTCATAATGGTACCGCAGAGTATTGTGCCCCGGTTATGATACCTACGAGGGTGGACAGGGATTTCCTATATTTCCTCATTATCTTTTCTGTTTTGGGTTCTTTGAATAACGGCTATAGCATTCTTGTGGTATTACAAGTATTTAAGGTGGTCCATCTAGCGCGTTCCCCTCTCTTGTGGCTTTTCTCCCTGCTTCAAGCTTGAGTGTGCAAGGCGGGATGTCCACAGAGGGATCAGCTTGTTCTGAAACAGCTGTTGAACCTTGTCATGCTAATTCGTCTGCTTTTTCATTGCCTGGAATGCCGTCATGTCCCGGGGCCCAGCAGAACGATACCTTGTGCTGTGTACTAAGAGGCTTGAGTTCTTCGCGACAGCACTATTCAAGCTTCAATTTCATTACCGGTGCAGTTATGGCTTTTAATGCTTGGGTAACGAAAATGTAAGTAATCATGCACATATAGCACTCCCTTTTTGGGATACCTACATAATACACAAGTGCAAAATCCCCAAACCCCAAAATCCCCACTTTTTGAAAAATCTTCAAATTGATTATCCCCAAACACAAAATCCCCAAATTCAAAATCCACCAAATCAAAAATCCCCAAAATGTTAATTCAAAATATTTAAAGAAATTTTCGTATATCTAACCTTGCGCCTACTCCAAATCCAATAGTGACCTCAAGCAGGGGGGTTGCAGAGGGGCAGCATTCACCCATATATTTTACTGTTAATGCATTGTGAATTCACTCGAAATCTATTTGGGTTTTTTTTTGTTTTTGGGGATTTTGGGTTTGGGGATATTGACTTGGGATATTGACCCTCCCTTTTTAACTGTAAAATTCTTGACTACATCATCATTCATCATCTAAATTGTATTTCTACAAAATTCTTACGAACTATTTTCAAAATTTGTTTTACTGTGTACGGAGGTGATTTCGAATACGTAACCTAAAAAATAACTACTGTAGGTACCTACCACAATGGACTACGTTCGGTGACAAGTCGCGTAGTTAAAATTAAATTGACTAAAAATCAAAATTGGGAAATCATTTGTTTTCATCAATGACACGCGTCGTGTTTTATTTCTTTAAATTTCACCGCGCTACACGACACCGCGTAAGCAACTTCAACTTCAATGTGCAAACGAAATGTCCTTCAAGAGAACTTGAAATGTGAATGAAATGTTAATCGTCTGGTTTGTTGGGTTATTACAAATTTTGACCCGACCAACAAACACCGCATCACACATTTCGCATTCCAATATGTACATACTTCGGAAAATAGTGGACAAAATGAATATTTAGTGTACTACACTGCAACTTGGCATAGGCTGGCTTAGGATGACTTCTAACCAACATTTCAATAAAAATATATTGTAAAAAATTTAAGAAAATTGTATATAAAATGCCAAATTAGAAACAACGGCTCCGCTGCAGAATACCTAGTGTGCTTTGCTACGCGCTCGATAGATGAGAAAAAAAGGCCCAAACCAAATTGAACCTCTTTTTCAAGTCACTAAAATCTCTGCCGCAAACAAAATTTCAAAATCAGAGAAGGTGTCCTTTTTTTTCTTCTTATATACTATGTAGAGTAACTAAACAAACCCAGCTTGAAATCGATTAGTAAAAAAATTTAATTTTCCTGTACAAAATGTTGGCCCTCTTTTGTGGCTTTTGGAGTTCGAATTTCCCCAAAACGCTTTTAGTGATTACTTTGGCCATGAAAAGAAAATTTGTTTCAAAATTTCAGCTATTTATCTCTTACCGGTTGAGGTTATGATAGACAATTTAATTCTCTCCTTATGGTATCGAACAATTTTCCCAACACTATCTAACATCCCACTGCCGACTCTACCATTATTTGGCCACGTCAGCCCAGCATTCAACTGGAGTCCATTGACACTCGCCTCCTCGGTCGTTATTCAAAACGACAAATAAAAACAAAGCGTCAGTCGCCGAAAAATCGTAAATGCACGTCCGAAAAACTTCAAATGCTTCCAAGGGGAATTTTTGTGACAATTCCTTACCGGCCCACCGGTGTGTCCATGCAGCAAGCATAAAATCGCTCCATATGCCCATTTGGAGCATAAATAACATCGCACAATGTGACACGTGGTATGTCGTATGTTATGCCAGGCATAGCGTCTGTGATATAGGTCGTTGTATGCAAAAACTTGAGAAAATGTCCTCAGCACACACCAGCGAATGCATTATGCATGCAAAAAGGACATGCGACAATGCTATACAAGAAGAGTATGCTGTATGCATGACTTGTACATACCTAAACACATACTCATAAGTATATCTTATACAATAACAAGGATATCACATTGGTTTGATGTCTTTTGTCCCAAGACACTTAGGCGACACTATCCAACGAAGCGAACGATAAGTAAAACTTGAAGGAGCAAAATAAAAAGCTTCTTCGCCGCCGCAGTCGCCCGCCCCACCGTTCATCACTTTTAATAGAGAAAAGGATTAAAAATCACTTTGAAAAGTTGCCCCAGCAAAGGTATATCGTAACGTAAATCCGTTTTTTATTGCACCCAAACTGTTGGCATGTTGTCTTTCGTTGAATGGGATTCATTCAAGGATACACCCAATTGGGTGGCGGTACTTCATCATTCTGTTTTTGTGCTTCTGCATCAGAAGCAGCATTATGGAACGGGGATATTTAAGGTTTGTCGGTGTATCCAGTTTCTGGACCTAGCCCAATTAATTTTCTACCAAAACACACCGTTTTTGCTCGGCGTCTCAAAGGGGCCTGAATACATTTTGTGTATATTGTATATTGTTCCTTGTGTGGGCGGGTGGTGTACCTTAAATAAACACAAGACCAGGATAATGGGTGTGCGAATTGAACAGGATATTCTGCAGCCAGAGGCCTTTTGCAGCTTCACTTTCAGATACAACGGGCAAAGGTTTTTCTTTCCCGCCAAACTATGAATCTTTTGTCTGCCCGCAGGACGGAATTGAGAAAAAAAAAAGATTTTCAAGCGGGATTGCAGCGGAAGGAGTCAGATAGATAGAATCAATGGGCGAAGAGGGTAAAAAAAGAAAACTTCCTTCCTCGTCGTGCTGCGTGATTATAGAGTCTCCTCGTGATCCTACAACTAGTCCATACGGTTTGTCTGCAAGATGCCACGTTTCTCATAGTTTCTCCCGCTGAAGGGGTGATTTCGCAGGAGTCGTTAAGAAAATTGAGATTAAGAACACAACCAGTCTGGGTCTGGCTAAAGGAATGAACTTCGCTGAGGAAGTATTTTGATTAAGTTCCACTATCCTTGCACGTAGCTGGAGCGAAATTCTCCTCTTTCTTTGTACACTATTCACTATGATGCGATGACGACAAAAAGGACACACATTCGCATTTTTGTTGTCATAATATTCTTGCCGTCATCGTCGTCGTCTCGCTGAGATTTACGTGATTTCGCCTAATGCACGAACAATTTTCAGTTTAAAGCTTTAAAATTGACAGTGTCCTTCTTGTCGCATAGGGATAGAGTGCGGGAAGGATGTTCTTCGATTTACATATTGAGGAATGAAAATTTGCCAATGGAATTCTGATGAGCGGTACTCCCCGGGAGGGAGTAGTTTTAAATTAAAACATTCCTACTGGCATCCTTTGACAAAATTATTACCACCATCACAACTACTCCTATGTGTACATGTACACCCTGAAGGGTCTTCAATGTTGCGGGTGAAATAATGCTGAGAATAATGAATGCTATGACATCTGTGTGTATGTAGGAGACCTTTTTTTCGGAATAGGGACTCTGGTGTGCATACAGGACAGACAGCTTCATTTATCCTGAACCTGACCTGAATTTTTGATTTGCGTTCTTGAAGCTTCTTGAAGAAAAGGATTCATACTCCCAGTGGACAATGGCGAGAGTTATTTGTCGGTGTAGTATATTTTTTTATGCAGATGACCTATCAAATAGATTGAGATGGAATGTTGGCTGGCTTCCACTGGGGATGATACTTTTGACAGGTTGCTTTGGAGAAAGTTATTAAAAAATTCTATCGTTGACCTAAAATAATGTGTATTAACATACCTATCTTTTTTGTTCTCGAATGAAACTCGAATGAACGATCGCAGATACATAAAACATATCATTACGAAGTGTTTTTGGAAATACATAGTTCACGACTCAGATATTAAATGTCAAAAAATTCTATTGAATTTGAATAAGGGAACCTACTGGCTACTCTATCTGGTTTGGGAGCCCCAATTTTCGACATCATTTTCCTTCAGTAAATTTTTCAATATAATGTGAGCTCAAACTGATGAGATACGTGCTCCACTGGTTTACATTTCAAAAATTTTTAATCTATGGCTAGCTAGATGACCTCACTTTGGATTAAAAGAAATAGTGATGACGGGTGGGGTATCAGGGGCTCCTTGTAATTGTCCAACAACTCATTTGGCGTATGGAGAAATAACACGGGTCTAGTCAGACCTGTGTTTTAAATGGACAAACTACGGGCCCTTACAGAGAATAATTTTTAACGCCCACTACTCTGAGATTTAAAGCTTAACCTGGACATTAAAAACGTCTGGGGTTCTCCTGATCTAGGTTTGGCTAGGTGAATGGGTTAGCGACACAGGAGAAACATGTACCAGCCACACAGATATATGATCATACGGATTGACAAGCCATCCCGAGGCATTTACAAATTTATGCATGTCATTTAAAGACCTGTCGGATAGTTCTCTAAGTCACACCTCAACGAAAGTGGTAGTTCGTCGCTGTTTAAGAAAACCGGCATAACTCAAAAGATTTTTGAGTTATGTAGGTATACCAATCGATTAAGAAAAATATTCTTTTTCTTTCTGTAAAATCGGCATAATTATAGTGCTTCAGAATACCGTCAGATAGATATTGTGACAAGTTTTACTTTACCTCATTTCTGTGTACCTACGTTTATGTTGAAACGGGCATAATTTGTGCTGTGCGCAAAAAAGTGAACAAAAGTTTCTTGAAAAACGGACTATTTGTTGTTGAGCCAACTTTTAACTACATACCTTTAACTACATACCTTTAACCACTTTTCTTAAAAACCTCTTTTTTGAAGTGACACTTTTATGATTTATGCCCTTTTTCCTAAAAAGATTATCAAGAAATATCAATTCTATTCTCGAACATACTTTAATAAGAAAATCGGTTACTGTAGGAGCTTTAAAGAGTGACCGATTTATGCAAGCCATTGCAATCAGACTGAAAGGCAAACACCCTATTTTTCCTGTACTGAAAATTTTTGTTGAACAAAGTATCTACACAAAGTATCTCTACAGGGTCACAAGCACTTTGTGGCATGAGCTATTTTGGAAAAAATCTGTGGAATTGTTAAACTTTAGCAGATCGAATGGCGGTTTAAGTTAGGTGGCGGTTAAGTTTAACAAACGAACCTACATTTCCCAGATGATATTAATCATCTTCTCTGTGAATGTCAAATGCTCGGAACAAAACGAAGCACTTTGGAAGGTACTTCTTCGACAAATTTTAAGAAAGATTGGCTTCTGAAACAAAATGGAAATTTATATTAGGTGTTGTAGTCAAATTAAGTGTACCTATGGTTTATGTTTTTGACCGTGAAGCTTCCCTAAGGATAACGATGTGCCTCATATGGTTTCTAGTCTATTGTGATAAACCCACACCCTACACAACCCAATCATTTCATGATATGGCAGAGTCCTCAATAGTGAAAATAAAAGTGTACATCCTCGTCATCACATCTGCACATCCGTGCCCATTTTCTTGATATGGCATTTCAGCTAATTATGTCCGATAATAACACACACCCAAGATTCTCTATGATTTCTATTCGTTATTGAGTGGCCACGTTTTCCTGGTTATGGCGCAGGACTCTAGCTTTTTACATCTTTCATTTGTCGCTACGCTACACTAGTAATTATTTGTCAGTCGCCTGTCAGAGATTACAGACTGTATTAGACTGGTTTTGTTCAAGAGTAGATCGTTTTCTTGACAACTCATCGGTTTTTTTTTTTCATTTTCTGAAACCATTTTGAGTCCATCAGGAACGCAACAAGAGCCCGTAGCTCCTCGCTACAGCGATCTACAAGCCACGATTTTATTCCCGTGATGCGCTGTGAAGTTGAAGCTAGTGGGATCAGGGTTCTCCTTAAAGAAACCAAGCAAACAAGAGTCCCGTGCTAAGTCCAACGAACGTGCGTCTTGGCGACAGGAGGCAGAAATCGGTCCCTACGCCGAACAAATGGTCTCGTGTCGAACATAAAGGTGAAAATAGGTCTCGGATCAGAAGGTATAGAGATCGGGTCCTACTGGATCTCGTGTTTAACTCAACGCCGATCGTGAGTCTTGTTGCAAAGGGGAGGCCAGATCGACCAGTGGGACTCTAAGCAGAGCAGTCGGCCAGTAGGTAGGCCCAAAAGTAACCTTTTTCCGACAGGGGACAGAATGTAGAAAGCCACATACGTATGTAGCTCTGTCGTCAACAGAGAGTGTCACATATTGTACACATACGTATGCACCATATGTGAGTCTCGTTGCAAAGGGGAGGCCAGATCGACCAGTGGGACTCTAAGCAGAGCAGTCGGCCAGTAGGTAGGCCCAAAAGTAACCTTTTTCCGACAGGGGACAAAATGTAGAAAGCCACATACGTATGTAGCTCTGTCGTCAGCAGAGAGTGTCACATATTGTACACATACGTATGCACCATATGTGAGTGTCACAAAGAGAGCTAGTACGCGGCATGCAGCCGTTGGGACCATGAAAACGTAAAAATGATGTCAGTGCTTCACACTTTCTACATGCCGTGCACTACGGCCTTTAGCCTTGGCTTAAAATCGAAACGCGTGTAGTTGTCCGAATTCGATCTTAAACAGTGTGCAAGGAGTTTAGACTCAAACAGATATGTGTAAACGTTTTTCTGGCAACTGCCTCAATTCGACAGTCCGAATATTTTATGTTGCCCTGCTTAAAGGTATAAAAATAATACATTCAGCCGTTCACTGCAGGAATATAAATTCTGCCAAGTTGGCATAGCTTCAAATATTAAATCAATTATTTATTATTATTAAAGTCTACTACTAGTATATTATATGTAATTCTATTTATAATTAATCATCTCACATACCTTCTTGATATAAGTCCCTTTCGGACACAAACAAGTTTTACAAAATCGATTCTTGAAGACCCCTTTAAATCTGTTCAAGAGAATACTTCCCCCACCCCCTGCTGCAGGAAAACCATAAATCAAATAGACAAACGGGTATATGGAAATGATCTTATAGGTTATAGCCTCAAGGGCAAAGCTCACAAGATGCTTGCGTTTGCTTTTGTCAAAGACAACACAAAATACACTCTCATGTAATATTTTATAACAAAAGAAATCCACTCACGATAAAAAGGATTGATAAAAAATATGCATCTGTCTCTCATGGGAGTGCTGGTGCTCCAGACAAAGATCTTCAATTCGATTGTAACTTAACATTTCCCCTCCGCCTTTCAAAGTCATTGTAAGAGTACATATGTATATGATGGGAAAAGCCCTTCGGGACCTCATCAACACAAATGCGTAAGTGTTTAAAGCGAATGCTTTTATATCCGAAAGAAGAAAAATAAAACCGGAAAACTTCATCTCATTATCTCATTAAAATATCAACTTGTACTTTGGCAAGTCCTTTTTGCTTTCCTCTCGCTCGCATATTCATCTACTTGTGCGACATTTGCGCCCGTGAAAAATGGTGCTCCGCAAACTTTTCCCACCTGCAAGTACAACTTTTTACATTACTCACAAGGTAGTGGAAATCTGCGCCGAAAAAAAAAAGATGAGGAAGAAAACTTTCGCGGCAGTTAAGTGCCTTCTAATTTTTGCTGAGAAGAGGTCCTTGTGCAGGTAAAACTTGTTACCTTGCTCACCTTGAGTTGACATTTAATCTTGACTTGTCGCAGCTGGAGCAGGCAGACTAACGAAAAAAAAAAATGGATCATACCCTGTGGCTATTCGTTATAACATACATACCTGGCAAGGATATATGCGTATATTCTCTCATCCTGCTCCGTATTTGGGGGCAGCGAATCGATGCACACTGAAAGAATTTGAAATGAGTTCACCCCCTAGGCTCAATCAGTTTAAGGGATGATGATGATGATGATATGAAATTTTGTTGTAGGAGTCCTGCGGCAGTGTTTTCCTTTTTTTGTCGGTTCTTTTTCTTCCCTGCTATGCCTTTAAACTCGATTGAAAAGTTTCTAGAGAACGTGATCTGAGCCCTGAGATACGTGATTAGGCCTCTCGATGTTGTTGATGCTCAAGGAGGAAAAAAAATCGAAAAAAGAAAACTTCGTGTATAGAGGAGTAAAGAGGTTGTCAACCTTCTCTATGCGCACTTGAACTTCGTCTTCCGCATTGGGTGTGTCGGGATGATTGTATAGAAAGTAGTAGGAGCCCCCCCCCCCCCTTTTCAAAGAAAGGAATAAATTGCTTTTCTCTTCATTCACAAGAGCACAAAAGACAAACACTGTCAAGCCCAATAATATCGATAATAACAACAAGGCGTTCGCTCAAGACGATGGCGAGGCGACAACTACTACTTAGAGGACACTCTCCAGCAGGCAGACTCCTGCGAGGACAAAATTCGATAAACTAATAAACAGAAGAAGTGCGGTTGAATGCAATATCATGGTGCGTTTGACGTCACAGGATATGTGGACATGGACACTCTTCTTGGGCATAGAAGATACTCAAGAGAAAGTGCAAAGAAGGGTGGCGATTACTTTTATCCTTGAAGCTTCCTGTTTGTTAGTGGTACTGTGGTGCTGAGATGCTGCCTCGTGGAAGATGACACATCCGACCGACGACGCCCGTCGGAAAAGAAAGTTGTTTCCAGTCTGATGCCTTCGAGAAATAAAGGCAAAACATAATGTGGAAAAATACACAGGATCCTCCTAGACTTTTAATGAAGCTGAAACTCAATTTATTATCCATGGGAATCGAGATCTAAATTGCATTACGGCGGTTAGCTACTGGGAGAGAGATCCGATTAACGTGAGTTCTTTTTTTTTGTCCCTTGGGAGCTTGAATTTTGTGTTTTTAATGAGGAACTGTTTCACACCCAAATGTGGCTAATATAGAAGTGTGTATTAAAGTTGACGAATGCACTTATTAAATTGAATTGGCTTGAATTGGCTTTGAGAAATATTTGTTCTCATTGGAGAGTAGTTCTGAGACTGGGTTGCCATTCTATCGGAGAGCACTCAACATATATGCAGAGACAACTTTCAACTACTGTCAGTCAGTCACTAACGACGAACTAAACTGAGATCCTTTTCAACAACTGAATTTCAGTAAGTATTGGATAACAGGGGTTGCTGGTGCCGTGAAATAACGCCGAGTGAAATAACGCCGAATTCCAAAATTCGAAATAACGAAATAACGCCGAATTCCAAAATTCGGCGTTATTGCACTTTGTGAAAGCGAAATAACTTTGCTTTGCTAAAGTGAAATAAAGCCGAACAATGCTTGTGAAATAAAGCCGAAGCAAATGTTTCCAGATTTCAGAGAAAATTCAAAAGAGTTTGCAAAGCCAACTGTACTTGTTAGAAACAAGTGAACTGTACTTGTTAAAAAACAAATGAACTGTACAGTAATCAATGTTTGTTGATAAAGATTTTGGAAGACCAATAACTTTAAGTGTAAAGTTATTGGTCATTCAATTTATTTCCAAACACTTTAAGTGTATATGCTCAGAGCATTATGCGCACAGAACCGAGTCAGATTGTGTTGGGTGCCCGGACACTGCGATATTGAGGGCAACGAAAGGGCTGATGTTCTGGCCAAAACCGGAGCAGAGCTTCCACCTAATGAAACAATTGAGGGTATAAGACCACCAATAGCCGTGGCCAAGAGAATTATTCTCGAGAATACTAAAAATAGGGCAGATCAGAGATGGGCGGATATAGTAGGGCACAGGGTCTCAAAGGCTCTGTGGCCTAAGCTAGATCGGAAAAAATCGGCTGAACTACTTAAGCTTATTAGACCGAGGCTACGGATGGCAGTAGGTGTGCTCTCCGGGCACTGTCTTCTAAGGAAGCACGCTAAGAGAATAGGTCTAACAGATACGGACATATGCAGGTATTGCGAAGACTTACATGTCGCAGAGGATATAACTCATCTCCTCTGTGAATGTCAAGCTATTGCACGGTACAGGAGGAAATACCTTGGCAGGTACTTCTTTGATAACTTGGAGGAGGTTGGCCTCGGAAACAAAATTGCAACAATTTTCAGATTCTGTAGGGAAATTAATTGTTTGGGCGAAGTGGTTTAGGTTTTTTGACCGTTAAGGTTCCCCAGGGATGGCGATGGGTCCAATATGGTGCCTAGTCCTATGTGATGAACTCACACCCTATTCAACCTAACCTAACCTAACCTTAAGTGTATTTTACAAAATAATAGTTTTCTAAAATTCTAAAATACACTTAAAGTTATTGGTCATTCAAAATCGAAATTCGCGCGAATTTTGAACTATTATTTTCTAAAATTCTAAAATACACTTAAAGTTATTGGTCATTCAATTTATTTCCAAACACTTTAAGTGTATTTTAGAATTTAATACACTCACAGGGGTGAAAATCTGAAAATGGGAAGGATCTTTATCTGAATGTATTTATAAACTCAGAGCGAAATAAGGCCGACTCGGCTTTATTTCACTTTAGCAAAGTGAAATAATGCCGAATTTGAAAATTCGGCGTTATTTCGCTTTCTCAAAGTGCAATAACGCCGAATTTTGGAATTCGTCGTTATTTCACTCGGCGTTATTTCACGGCACCGGGGTTGCTCCAATTGTAGGAAAATATCACTTTTAAATACCCGGGAAAATCTTTGCCAAAGCGTTGGAAACATGTTGCTGACCTGTTGTCGAGTCAAGCAGAGTGGGTTTTGGGCAGAAGGACAACTAACAAGCTTGTTAGCATAACATACCTGTGAGGGATGGGGATCTGCCCGCTATATGGTGCCTAGCCTACATACCCTACACAATCTAACCTAACCTAACTCATGATATAATACCCGTTTTGTACAGATTTGGAAAAAGCTTTCGTGGCGTAGAATTCATACCTTTTAACGTGGGCGTTGGACTTTGTCAGCGATATCTCCTCTCTTGTTCATTCTTCGAATACAGTACACGTTACTTCGCCTTGGAATTAGGATACCCATGAACAAGCCGCTTACTGATCTCGATCATGCTTGGATTCCCCCAGATTGAACTTCAGCCCGCACTAGACAATTTGCTGCCGAGAGAGTCTAAGTTGGGATGAGTACCTAACCATGAACAAATTTGAAGTGATGGGACGCCTTTTCATTGTACTATCTGCTTATTAGTAACGTTCCTTATTGAAACAGGTGGAGAAGTCGTAGTATTTAGGGGTCTCACAAGCGATGGAAGGAAGTACTCAATGTCGAGCAGCTATAATTAATTGAAAAGATCAGTCCATGACGTGACTTAGTCACATGCAAATGAATGTCCACAACTCGATTTCCAAGATGCACCTTCTAAATAGGCTCAAGATGAGTTGGTTGAATGAAGACCAACACTTTTCGTATATCCTTATATTGCCCCTCATATTTATAGCCGGTACCATTTTAATAGAAGGCTCCCAGATGAAGTTGGAAGAGGACCGGCAAATACAGAGAAACTGCATAATGGTCTCCTCCAGCTCCACCTCCTCGTCCAAACAGCTTCTACAAAAATCGTTTGAAATTGAAGCTGAAGCCAAACCCTTTTGCATGCCTACCTGTGAAATAGGGCCCTTTGAATAAACATGTTGTAACTGATGTAGCGCTGCATTCAATCTCTATAATTTGCCCTAGCGCTCAAAATTAAGTCTCTTCCATAGGCGTACTGAACCTTGCTTTGCTAAGAAAAGACTTTATTAAATTTGACATATTTTTTAGATCCCAAGTCCAGTTAGCTCGAAATAGGTAGACGAAAACGGCTTTATTAGGGTTGAGTCGTACAAAATCTAATGTAACTGAGCTTAAGTAATCATTCCAACTACGCATTTTGTAAGCTGGCTATGAGGAATACGGGTCAACAATATTAGGTCCTATATTCTTTTAGTTTACTAGGACCCATTTTTTGTAAAAGGAAAAGAGTCGAATGATCTAGTACTTGTTACCAAATATTCATCTCCTATAGTATTACGGAAATCGCGAATTTCTTACCACAGTCTATTATGTGGCTTCCGTGTCTACAGCAGCGCAGCCTGCGTTGGTTTTCGCCTCTTCCATTAAGCCCAAATTTAAAATTTCAGACCTTTCTCTTATTCATTTTGTGTGACAGAATTTTGCGTAATTTGTTCCGTCCACTGATACCTATGTTTTGGACACTTTCAAAAAGCGCCTACATCGCAATACTTGCAATCAACACAAAATGAATGTATATGTAAATCATTTTGCATATGAAAAATCATATCACAAGCCCTTCACGAAGCTTATATCCCAGCTACCTTCATATATGTGTCCTTTGTGAATAAAAAGTAATACTTTTCGATAAATACGAAACCATATCAATAACTCCCGAATACGATTCCATTTTCATGCCACAAATTTCTAATAGGTACTGTAGCTGATATAAAAACATGTCATAAGCCCTCCTCAAACAGCGCTATTTTGTCACGCATCTGAGATCTAAAATAATCACTCGCAATTGTCCGTATAAAACCCAACTTTGTTGCGCACTTAAAACGAAATAGCAAAACGCCACCGTTCCACCATTGACCCGCCAGCACCCCATCCAAACAATGCACATGATTCCAAGAAATCCCTACAAATTCTTTCAAATATCCAGAAATATCCCATCGTTAATGACTAAATAGCTCATTAAACTGCGCGTACACACAGTACCTACACACATTGCCAACAAATGAAATCCTCAAAATTGCATCGTAAAAAATTCACAGCGACTGCATCACGCACATGCTATGTGCGTGTGTAGATGAAGATGGTAATAAGAACATCATTACAAAATTTATTACCCGCAATTTCAATGTGACATTCCGACACTCTGACTATGACACCCCCGTCCAGGGACCGTGTTGTCTATAAAGAAACTCCCTGTCCCTATCCCACTGCTGAACCTTGGACGTCCCCCCAACCATTAAAAAGGAAAAAAAAAATCTCATTAGCTAAATGGTTTACGATGGTAACCCTACCAATAAAAACCGCACCAAGATATGGCCCATAAAAATCATCGCACACTTTGGCAACATTAAACCTCGTCCTGCTATAAAATGCAAAATCTAGAACAAAATTAAAAAAAAAAAATGAGGACGAAATTAAAAAAAAAGGATAGGAGGAAATTAAATCTGACACTTTTATTAAGGATATTCGTGTCGCTGCTGGCTGGCTGTTGCGAGGACAAAATTGTCGCACCAGTCACACACATTAAATTCGCGGCAGGTAATGACTTTCCGCAACGTTATGACACCGCATAATGCAACGAGAACGAGATAGTAAAAAATCGCACGACATTCACACCAACAATCGTGTAGCAGGACCTTTGCGGATCCACAGAACTCAGGCATCACGAACATCGCTAAAAAGGAAGAAATGTCAACTTGTCTGTCGTCTTTTGTCTGTGGAAATAATTAAATTTTCATATTTTCCTCCTTCGCTTTGGTGGAGATGAAATTCCCAAAAGGATGCCTCGCGCAGATAAAATCCTTACAAGGAAACAAACAAATTCCGCTATTTGTCCTTGAGTGGGAAGTAATGACGACCGAGTGAGTGGTGGGTAAGAGGAAGCCCATCGGAGACAGCATTTTTATCGAATTAGTTCCGCCACTAACCCAAACTCATACACACAACGTAATTTAATATTCTCATGTTTCACAATGAGAGCGACCCAGACCACAGCGACGAAGAAACAATACAAAGGACATCCGCATCACAGTTGATTACCGTTTTCTGGGCGGAATACGCCACAAAAAAGTATAAGGAAACCTAAACGGATGACGTGTGTCTCCTATGTCGCATGTCGCCGTTAAATTTTCCATCAGGATACATTTGTCACAATACACCTCCGCACAAAGGATATCAAACGATATGATACATGGAGAAAAATTTTAAGGATGACAGAAGCAAACCCAACGATATGGCCAACTGAAGCTGAACCATTTTTGACATATAGCCGACATAAAAGGACGTTTTCACTTTTATTTGGTTTCCACTGTTTGTTTGAGTAGTATCCTGAGAACAATAACACAGGACATGAGCGCAAGAAAAAAATTAGAAAAAAAGGATAGAATGAATTATGACAGAGTATGTATAACAATGGATGTCACAGTCACAATCATCATGACATAGGGAATGCAAGGACATTACTCTAATTTGGATATCACGAGTTTGCCTTTCAGTTGTTTTATGTCCTTCCTCGGATCATTTGTTACCTGTTTATATAGAGCTGATGGTGTGACTTTCTGCCACCCTTCACTCAAAAGGACCCATATGCATGATGTCGCTTTGTGTGAAGCATATATACCTACACAAGTACGAATGGAGACACTGCTGTTGTCGCCTGGAATTATAAATGAGAAAAAAAAAATCGAAACGGATGAGCCCGAGTATGGCACAAACGAGCCAAATGAGGTTAAAAAGGGATGTAGGTGTGGGAACACCCAGCTTTTAGACTACACAGACTTATCACGTGGGAATTGTTAGGAGAATAGAAAAATCCTGTCTGTCCACAGTGTCCAAAGGGAGTTAATTTTCCTTCCTTTTTTTCACTTTCGTTCTGTATGTGGCCCCAGGGCTGTGGATAAATAGGAAGTTAACAGGCTCGACTGAAGCTACGTGCAGGAATTGTAGTAGTTTTGCAAAATTAATCATAAAAAGGACTTTATTTCACGCATGATGATTACCGGAGGGTGGTCTCTATTGTCTACGAGAAGAGTGTGTTGCTTTTGTACGGACCGATGATCACCTGAGTGAGTGCGTGCACATGTAAACAAAGTAATGAACTTACTTCCGCCTTGTGATGAATTTTCATCGGCATCGGGGATTAGTTTTGCAATAATATGTATTCTTTTTTTTATGAGCAACAGGACCAGGATTATGCTTTTATTACATTCACAAATAAAATTGGACCAATAGGACCAATATAGGAACCTGTGAGTGTATATTTTTGCGACGAATAAAATATCTAGACTTGTTTTAAAAATCCTGCCAATATGAGGTAATTCCATTTCCATTGGTTTCCCCATCAGGATACCCTGATTGAAGTAAGTGTTTCACTATTGCATTTTCTCTAAATGCACTGAAGGTGGAGCTATAGCCTGCTGAATAATATTCTTCTTTTGTAGGTAGGCTTTAAATTGTAGATTGCCATTTTATTTTGAAGCGCCACCGAATTGACTAAAAAATAGGACTGTATCGCCATTAAATGTAAATAGTAGAGAGAAGTAATGACGCTGTACTTAAAAAACTAGGAAAATATTCGTAATTCGGAGCAGATGAGATCGCAGCCCTACGTTTTACCGTTCGAACAAAGCAAAGCTTTACAAATTGCTCAAACCTTTTCCCAACTGTTAGTGGTAAACAAAAAATCAATATTTACATAAATGAGCCAGAAACATAACTTCGTTTTGTTTAGTAAAAAAGGAATCTTCGCTCTTTTTCTAGAAATTTAACCATTTAAATACTTACATTTTTAAATACTTCTCCCGGGAAAGGCGAACCTATAACGCTTCATCAGCGCCCTGGATTCTTGCAGATGTATGTTAATTCTGCACTTAAATTGAAGTCTTCTGGAAATATATCCCCAGGAACCGAGTTCCAAAGTTTGCTTGTCCTGGAGGGAAAATTTTGTTGAATTGATGTCCTCGCGGTTGTCAAGTGTAGGCACTGCATGGCTATATAGCTGCCTGTCTTGTGGGGCGTTGCATTTCGAGGGAAAATGACTTTGAGTTCCTCGAAACATCTACTTTGGTAGTATCTTACCTATATAGAACAAGCAAAGGTCTTCTGTGCACCAACGGTTTGTAGATTCGATGTGAGTGTAGGGTCTCCAATAAATCGAACTGCTCGTATCTGTATGCTGTCAAGTAGGTTAAGTGAATGTTTTGGGGCCGAGCTCCATATGGGTACAATATTCAAGGCCTGGTCTAACCTGTACTGGTGATCCACCCAATCCCGTTCACAAGGATCTTAAAGTTTCTTTTTGTGGCGCGCTTGACAATTCCACTCCTGTATTTTTGTCCAACTTATTTTGTGGGTCTAGTCTTCAAATATTCTTGCTGTCACAAAAAACCTAAATACATATCTTTAATTAAAAAACAAGCCTGGCAAAATAAACCTTTCACATAGTGCCTCTAGAGCAGATATTATGGCTGTACACGGATGAGCCCATACCTACCACATCTGTGCGAAATGCATTTCTGGAGTATAGGACAGTGAAGTATGGCATTTTTTTAACATTTGCAAAACCCTCAAAAAAATTATTATAATTATTATAAAAAATTATTATAATTTTTTTTATCATTTTCTTAAATTTTTCTCATTTTAAAATTTGTTTATCCTCTTTATTGTAATGTTGGCCATCAGTCATCCTATAGTAAGGTGAGTCATGTGTCCACTACTTTCCAAGGTATTGGAAAGCGAAATGTGTATTGTGTTTGTGTTATGAGTCAGTGTATAATAATAAATCTATATACCTATATAAAAAATTGTTGCAAGTGTGTTGTGACTTTATAACTCACGAACGGCCAAACCGAATTCGATTAAATTTTTAGGGTTTGTTCGTATGGTCGTGTAGATGGTTTATCAAAATTGGACAAAGGGGCGTGGCACCGCCCATACAAAAAAAAAATCAAAATCGTATATCTAGAAAACCACCAAATCGAATGAGCTCAAACTTACAGATGATCTTAGTTATTGGCCCTGGAGTGGTCCTGTGAAGTTTGGTCAAAATTGGACAAAGGAGCGTGGCACCGCACATAAAAAAAAACATTCAAAATCTAATATCTTATATCTCGAAACTCGAATTTACAGAAAATCTTAGGTATTATCCTGGGAGCGTTCCCGTGAAGATTGGTCAATATTGGACAAAAGGGCGTGGCAACTCCGGGCGGGTACAGCTATATTATATAAAAACGTTAGTGCGTATGTAAGTCCGATAATGGCCCCTGAACCACTGAAGCTATCCGCCTTCATTCCTATAAAAAAAAAAAATAATTGAACAAAAATATCAAAATAAATCTTGAAATATTTAAAATAACTATTTTAGGCATACATAACAACGTTTGCCGGGTAAGCTAGTAATATATAAAAAAAAAATTAAAAAAAAAAAATTACGAAATGTCGAATAATAAATAATAACTTAACAAACAAGCGATTTGAATTTCGTTGGTATTTTAAGTTCTTTTAAAGAAGATATATATATATTGTTCTCCTAAAACCACGCGAATGAACAAAGTGCGGATATATAGTGGACTTTTTTTTTAACCATAAAATTGTTAATTCTAATAGCACTTTGGTTTAGGTTATAATTAAGCATATATTTTAGTTTTAAATTTACTAGATTGTTTAAGTTTATTTTGTTTAATTTAATACAAGATTAAATAAATTTATGTGAATTGAAGATTTGTGTAGTATTTTTTTCTTTCTCTTTTTTTTAACTATATATTAATTGTTTCTTCTACTTTTCGACTGAAGTACATCACTTCGCATGCTTCTAAATAAGTATTCAGGCAACCCAAGCATTTTTAGATTTCTTTAGTAAGCAAAATTAGAAAAAAATTTCAAGTTTTCGAACATTGGCAAAAATTCATTAGTCGAAAACTGCCGTACTTACTTTATTGCAGTGTTTCAAGCAATAAAATATGCAAAGAAAATGACTTAAGTCTTCTTTGGAGCACATTTGTCATTAAAACTTTTTTGACTATATTGACAAAGTATTCTTGGCTAATAGTGATCGATTTACGGTCAACGACGGTAAGTTTTCTAAGATCTTGTTTCAAAGTCGTTTCACGATTTCAAAAATCTATTATTACACATGTCAAAAATCGTGTAAATTTTTGACAATCTGATTGTGTGTAGACAAAATCTGGGGTCGTATTAAAGTCAGCAAATACTTTTTTGTAATACATAGTAGCTTAATCGATGGTATACAGAAAATAGGTCAATAGCGACCGCAGTTGTCAAATAGCTGTACCTTTATTTATTCAAAAATACACAGCCGTGAAATTAAATTGACATATCGTTAGAAAGCACATTAAATTTATTCTGTCTCTCAATTCACAATAAGCACTTGGGCCACTTAAGTTTTCGTCAAATTTGAATTTTCAATATTCCAAATGAATTGAAAGGGTCTACCACGATATCTCGAAAATATAATCTCGAAAGCAAAAATCTCGAATGTAAAAATCTCGTAAAAAAATTCTCGAAAAAAATCTAGAAAGCATAATATCGAATAACAAAAAGCTCGAAAAAAAAATCTCGAATAAATATTAAAAATGGTGTTAAAAAGTTAGATACGCATGCTGCCCCCCTGCTTGTGGTCACTGTGGATTTGGAGTAGGTAGGTGCAAGGTTGGGTATAAGTAAAGTTTAATTTGCTTGTGGGAGATGTCCAATGGAAAAGGGGATAACGTAGGGATCCAAAATAAAAATCTCGAATTTACTTTTTATTTTAAAGATTTTTTCGAGATATAGTCTTTCGAGATTTTTGTACATTCGAAATTTTTGCATTCGGCATTAAAAAAAACTTTTCGAAATTGTTAGCCTTCGAGATTATGTCATGATCCCGAATTGAAGCTCTCAAAGTTTGGTCCCGCAGTCAAAGTTGGAAATTATGTATTTGTTATGACCAAACTAGATGGCATTGTGACCTTAGCATTCTAATTAAAGTGAAATTATGTTTATTGAATCGAGGATCTCGACTGGTCCCAGAGTTAAACAAGGGTAGGTATAACCAAATGCCAGATATTCGTCTTGATCAAGGCTGCGATTACCTTAATCCGACCGTAAGCTTGTTCTAACAAAACTCACATCCTGCCTTAAAATTTTAAAAATATCAGAAAATGGCAGACAAATCCTAATATTGAAACGACTATCCCCCTCCTCTCCCTCCAATTAACACTTATCAAAGACATTTCCTCCTATTTGACAAATTTTTGCCCATCACTTATGAATTTCCTTCTTATTTCGTTACAGAGCAGCACAAAAACTCGCCCAAGGTGGTGGCTCCTCAAAAAGCCGTTCCACCGATATGGCAAACACATCGCGAAACGGCGGCTTCTGCGGAGCCCTACAACGCGCCCCACCGCCCTTGCCGCCCGGCTTAGCTAGGCGACTGGCGAACAAAGAAAACTATGGCATTGGAAAGGTAAGTCGTTTTATGAGTCCTTATAGCCAAGTCCACCCTAGAAATCATATAAATCCTGTCAACGAATAAATTCCGCGTCTTACTTTATGAGTGCACTCTCAGGCCATTGCATGTGTGTGCTTTCCCTTCAAAGCGGAAGCATACTGCATTTGTGCATTAGTCTGACATATGAGTTGACATGCACACTCTAGGGAGTCCGGCCGTAAATCAATTTGATTTGTGCCCCCATCCATATAATGACTTCTTCTGCAGGTCAAAGTAATGTTGCGTGTCTCGGACAGTCACACGG
Organism: Cheilosia scutellata; assembly: GCA_955612985.1. Lineage (NCBI taxonomy): Eukaryota > Metazoa > Arthropoda > Insecta > Diptera > Syrphidae > Cheilosia > Cheilosia scutellata. Next base: position 142,403,956 of record OY015311.1, read on the forward strand.
ACGAAGAACATCCTCATTTTATGGCTGTGGACAAAAAGAAACGACAAGTCACCCTTACGGATCCTAGTGCGGCGACCACAGTGGCCGCATCTACCTCACAAGAACGCGGACCGATGGTGGCCGCCCCAAAGATGTTCGCCTTCGATAGCCTCTTCACAGCAGAGGATCAACAGGTGAGTTGTGTAGTCTGAAAAACGGCTAGACTTTGTCGCTCGCATCAACTAGCGTGTAGCGTGTACCAATTCCAATCATCTCCTTCCTATAGTCTGATGTATGTGCCTCGGCGTTGTCCGAAGTAATCCCTGCTGTCCTGGAGGGCTCCGATGGATGTCTACTAACGATTGGCTACCCCAGTTCAGGTAAGCATTTGTCACATGATGCGAAAGAAACCAAACAATACGACAGCAGCATGCAGTTCACTAACGAGTGCAATGTTTTCCGTTTTTCTCTCTCTCTTCCTTCGTCCACCCCATTACATTTGTAGGACAATCCCGGACAATGTTGGGCGGAATTCAATCATCGGGCGAATTGGGCGCCATTCCATGTGCCATCTCATGGCTCTACAAGGGCATCAATGAGCGAAGACAAAAGTCCGGTGCCCGGTTCTCGGTGCGAGTGAGTGCGCTAGGGGTAAGCGCAACCAAACCCGATTCCAGTTCGAAGGATTTATTAGCTGCCCATGCGACAGGTAAGCAGAACCGAGAGCAGTGTATTTTACAGAAGTAGTAAGGTGGGTCAGCAACACAATTGACCTGCAGCAGCAGGAAACAGTACAGAAAAAAAAACGGAACTTGTTTCCAGCAAACAACGGTACAAATTAATTCCACTTGAGGCGAATATTTATGGCTTCCGTCATTCGATACAGCAACACCCAGGTTGCAGCTTGATGAATCCTTCGTTCCGGGGGATAGAACAGAGAACAGGGACTTTTTCTACAAATAGATTGGACTTGTTAGCGGGACAAGTGAAAATCTATGACTGGCTTGGGGTGTGCTGGCGCAAAGAAATGGGGGTTAAAACAACGCATAGGGTATCTTGTCGCAGTAATTGCGTGATAATTAATTAAAGCTTGACTAACTGACTGACTGACGGGTGTTTTTTTTTTTCGGGGTGGTTACAGATTGTACCCCAGAGTCAGGTGGTGAGGAGTTTCTTCTCTGTTGCCGGGTGGATTGAGTGACAGGCAGACAGACAACCAGACATTTGACAGTGGATAACGGTTAGAAAGGTAAATAGAGCAGAAAACTGGATAAAGACACCGTAACGATGAAGTTGAGCGAGGGATTTGTTAAATATTGTTAATTGAAGTGGATTTGGATTAAAAATTGAGTAGAAGGTATTTTGAACTTCACTACGGTTGTGATGGCGACGCACGTGCTTAAGTGGGGATTTGTAAATGGCTATAGGTATGCATTAAAGGCTTTCTTATACATATATTGGTGTGGGCAGTTACAAGCTTCTTGTGCGGACCATTGAATTAAAATTGCAAATAGGTAAAACGTAAAAAAGTTACACGCATACAGTGTTTATCAGATGAAAAAGAAATGGAATTCTTGTTCAATGGGATTGTGTAGGCCTTTGGATTTGATGACGGCGTTCAAGCAGTGGCACATTATCTATCATTCTAGAATTCATTTCCAATTTTGTCGAAGTTAAGTGCGATTAGAGGTTAGAACAATACCCTAGCTCCAGCATTGTGTTGGTTGTTGAATTGTTTCATACACCCACTCTGTTGGACGATGGCGAACTCTATAATGTAACCGCATGTAGGCTGTTTTTGAGTTATCCACGTGCTTTTAAGGCCTCCTCGTTTATCTTGAAGTCTTGACCAAGTCACCGACCCCTAATAAGTTCGGTTTTCTATCATCCACTGGCCCCAAACCACAAACCAGAGAGAATAGACCACCAGCTTCGGGCAAAAAAGAGAATTCCATAGAGCCAGTTTTGAAATGAGTAGCGCCGCCTCTTTTTCTATCTGTGAATACGTGTTGTACCACAGAAATAACTGTAAATGTTATTAGGTGCCAGTGTATGCGTGACTAAGTCGCCCTCCATTTACTTTAGCATGGCACACATACTTAACCACCTAATAACTTTTTGAAACTGGCTCTATGGATCTCTCATTTTTGGGCGGAACTGGTGGTCTATTCTCTGTGGTTTGTGCCCCAAACCAAGCATGCTAGAGACTTATTATTAAAGTCCATTTAATTGTTGTGATTTGGCCAGAAGGACGATTTAAAACTAAACCTGTAAGTATTAACACAAAATTATTAAATAAAAACCGGCAAAATGTGGGGTCCTAATTTTGCGCCACTTGAATAGACCACTTAAACGAAAAAAAACATTTTATAGTATTCTGCTTCCTTTTAATGCAATAACATTACTTAAATTTAAGGTAATTGGATTTTATTTATTTAGATTTAAGAAAAATAAAAAATGAATTGTGTTTTGAGCCACCTTTCTGCTCCAAAATACTCCCCGGTTTGGAAGGGTTGCATACAAATTGGCCAAATAATTTAGCGAAATCGAGCTCCAAGCTAATTCGAAGGCTTGGGTTAGTTTAGTTATAGTCTAATATTGTTGCCCCGATCCATAAACTTGAAGTATCAACCATATCGCCAAAGATTTCCGATATCCGATGATACTCAAATCTGGCGGGCAGGTCGGTCAGCTTAATAGCTCTACATTTTGGCTCTACATACGTTTTAACAATCCGGGCTTATGTATTGGGGCATTATCATGTTGATAAATCCATGGGTTAGAAAAGTATGGAAAGGCCTCTTTCAATATACCATTGTAAGGCAATGCATTCGTTATGGTTGACAAACATTGTAATTCAATCACCAAAGCCCAAATGATTAGTCTCTTTCTGGAGGCTATGGAAATAGAAGCCAGGCCTTCCATATAAATTTTTTTTTTTTCGTTTGATAAAAAAAATGTGAGCCCACGTACCATAGTCAACGATCAAACTAAATTCATGTTCTATTCAAGTGGCGCAAAATGTTGCCTAAATTTCAGCGAATGCTGGCTCTTTTCCAGAACTTGCAATTATTCGTCATAGTGGAAGAAGAAGAGTTTCCCAAAAATAACTTTCAATAATACCATTATTTTGTCGTTCCGCTTGGGAAATATGAGCAATTGTAAAGAAAGTGTACAGGGTGTTCTATTCAAGTAGCGAGGAGTGTACAATATTGGACCGAGGATAGAACCTTGAGGAGCACCTGAGTTAAAAAACTTTGAGGCACTACTATTGACGTAGACAATAAATCGATAGTTGGAGAGGAAATTTTGCACTATTTTACATAAAACGAAGCAAAGGAATAGCATAGTCAAATGCTTTCTTAATATCAAGTAACGACATGCCCGTAGAATATTGCCATTTTCAATACCAACCTGACGACGGTAAAAGAATTCCTCTCACAAAATTTCATTCACATCGATTCGTTTATCCTGTTTTCGACAGATAGATAGACCGACAGACAGACGGACATGTCTAAATCTATTCAGAATTTAATCCTGATTAAGAATATATACTTATATTCTTCGGGGTCTCCGGTGACCCCTTCTTGACATTACAAATGTAATATATACTTATATATACTTATATTCTTCGGGGTCTCCGGTGACCCCTTCTTGACATTACAAATGTAATGACAAATTGAATATATACCTACCTATGGAGGGTATAAATATGTTGGTTTCCACAAAGTAGATACATTTGCGTTCAATATGAAATGGCTACCATCTCTCACAGGAGAGATTAGTTTACCTTCAACTACACGGTCATACCAATTCTGCTAATTGCATGTGTGGAGGTAGTTCGGCAACAATTTTGAAGCGACGGGGTACCCACCGGATGAAGAAGCAAAACGCAAACAATTACTAATCCATTGAGAAATGACTCCTTAACTCCTGGCGTTTGCTAAATTAAAACATTTTACAATACAAAAATGCACATTCCTCATTAGGCAAACATAGATATTAATTTTTATAGCTTTCAGCAATTTCCATTACAGTTTCAACTGCTAAATCATTAAAAAAGGTCGCCATTAAATGTTTAATGGGCTTTTCGCCTTATCAATAAACAACAACCCCACCGCTGCTGTTCGCCATCACCAGGAGCGATAGTACAATGAAATATCATTGCAGAAGTGGAACTCTGCATCCATAATCAAGTTTGAGCCACGTTAACCTATGTGCGAACACTTGTAATTGTTTCCGCACGCTACCTTATTACTCTGTCGAACAATGCAATTGTAAACTGCAAGCGAATAAATTTCAACCTTCGGTGGGTCTTTTTCAGAATCCGACGACTCGCCTGGGGTTTACTTGCGTGATGACTTCCTCGGCGGACCGACTGAACTGCGAGCACCCACCGCCGAACGCGCCGCCCTGTTCCTAGATGCAGCCCTCGCTGGCCGACCCCAGGGTGGACTTGAACCCGCAATGATATTCACGTTGCATGTCTATCAGTACAGCCTGTCGCGGAAGGGAGGAGGTAAGTGTCAGAGTGTATGTGTGCGTGCCATTAAGGGTGCCGCTTTACCAATTAGCATGATTGATCACATGGAAAACCTTTATTTTCTGATATGTGTATACAGTGGCCGGTGGACGAAGTCGTTTGCATCTAATCGATTTAGGTGGATGTGCGAATCGAAATGGCGGCCTACCGCTGTCCGGCATCGGGAATATACTGCTGGCCATACTGAGTGGTCAACGGCATCCACCGAACAAAGATCATCCCTTGACGCCACTGTTAAAAGACTGCCTTGCACCGTTAACATGCCATGTCGCCATTATGGCACATGTCTCGCACACACAGGTGAGTTCATTAGTGATTGCATTCACACACACTTCGCAGCGTCAGTTTGTGCGACATATTAATTCATTTGACGCTTTGTCTCCTTTTGTGTGTTTGTATTCTTGCAGCCACACTCAGATGCACTAACGACAATCCAATTAGCCTCAAGGATACACAGGATGCGGAGACGGAAACATCGTTTCCCAATTTCAACGGATAAAGCGCTCGGCGTTAATGCAGGTATAAATCAGAGAAATGTCCAAGTTGTGTCCCATTCACAATTCCATCGACCATCCACTATCCTTATCCACCATCCGCTAACTCCCACAAAAGGTTGGAATTGTTCCAAAAATCGGTCGTCCTCTGGATGTGTGCGGATGTGGATGGGATATTGTATCTGACTCATGCTGCTACATTCTTTGTTTCTATCTCAACCCCAATAAACGTGCAATTTTAGGCCATCAATCTGCCGGCTCATCTGAGGGACCCGATCCATCAAGTTCTGATTTATCGGCCGATACGGTCATTTATATGGGACCGAGCGACGATGCTACGGACGGCGAACATCCCCCAGTGTATTTGCCATCGCTGAGTAGTGGTGACAATCGATGTGCCATGAATAAGGTGCTGAAGGGCAGTGGTGCTGAGAAGCCTACCGGAGCGGCATCGACGTCCAAAATACCAGCGAAAAAAGGAGGATCTCAGAAATGTAAGTACTTGACTGGATGTTTGTGTCCTAAATGTGGAACTGTATCCAATTTCAAAAGACGCACGCGGTGTTTAGACTTAGTTTTGTTTTTAATCCTCCCCACCACCTATAATTAATTACAGCCCAAAGTCCAGTGGTGGCTAACCGAACGGACAGTCTGAAACGCAACAACGCCTCCTGCTCGAGTCCTACACCTCCCAGCGGTGGAGCACCTACCACCGGATCGGCCGACCAAACTACAGTTCCCGCTCAATTCTTCTCTCCTGTCCATAGTCTGAAAACCATACCCCACTCGGCGTCATCACCGAAAATCGTTGCCGGCACTCTGCGACACAGTGGCCTGAGTAAAGGCTCGAACGTGCCCTCCCCCAAGGGTTCGCCATTACGACGACCAGCCGCTGGTAATGCATCGTCTATTCCTGCCGCCGTCAATCCCGACAGTCCCTTGAGACAAATCACCGAAGAGCAATGGATTGATGGACCTCGCGTGTCCCGGGCCAAAGTGGCCGAAGCTAGACACCTAATGCGAGAGATTAACCACGTCAAACAGTGCGAAACGTGGGTGGATGGACCGAAGTCGCAATCGGCGCGCTCTCTGACCGCAGGCAATCTACCATCCACCCCAACACAGACTGTAGGCTATGGATTCATGGACTCGCACAAGAAGACTATGATCCGACAGTGGGTGGAGAACCAGTCGTCACAGGTCTTCCAATCGTCAGCCGCCTCGTCACCCACACACCAGGGTCAGCAGCAAATGCAGTTGCAACAGCAGCAGCAGCACCTGCGAAACCTTACATATCACTTGGCACAGTTCAAGCAAAAGTCCGAAGATGACCAGCACTCGGCGGAGAGCAACATGGAAATGGTGCACCCCATCGGACCAGGACTGACGACAGCGATTAGTACGACAAATGCCTCAGCCCCGGCTGAGATTTGTGGAGTACGCAGCGGCGGTTGTGGTAGTGCCAAATCGCACTACCACAGCCAGCATAGAGATGAGACTGACTTACATTCGGACAGATCGATGAGATCTTATGGCCACCAGGACAACCAGGACGAGGAGGACCAGGATAGTGGGCCATCGGAAGTGCCTCCGGCACTGCCACTCATTGAGCCACTAGGATCGAGAGAGATTTCGCACGAGAGTCTGCACAGGATTATATCGAGGCACGTGTCGAGGGAGAGCCTTCTCCTGCAGCAGCAACAACAACATCATCATCATCAACAGCAGCAACAGCACCAGCAGATGCCACAACAGCATATGATGCATCAGCAGCATAGTTATGGAATGTCCGATTGTGGACTGCAGGTGACGGAAGAGGAAATTGCACGGACCATGGGAGGGTAAATTCTCACTGTAATTTGAGACTGATGCGACATTTTGATAAAATTCGAACTTTTGTTTATAGGGAGCATCCTTTGGCCGCTTTGAGTCATTGTGATATGTCGGTGGTGTCCAGTTTTCATGCAGGCGGAGATGCGTTCAGCGATTGTGCGATGGGTGAAAGAACGAGGTGCGTTTCAGAACTACATTTGTTGTCTTTTTTATGTGAAATGCAATAAGCAGTATAGTTTCTAAAAAAACCGCTTTTGTTGTTGTATTTATTTCAGGAACCAATTTGATCAACTGGCGCGTCTTCGGGAGATTTTCACATCTCAACTGGCGATGGCCGAAGTTACTCCTGTCTTCCGAGTGGGCTGCGACGTCGGCAGTGTGTACAGTGAACCAGCGTATCGATTTAACACAGGTCCTGGAAGTGTGTGTAGTGAACCTCCGTACCGGCCGCCTAGTCCTCGGTGAGTTTTTTATTACATTATTATAATTTTTACAATATTATTGTAAAAGTATACCAAATCAAACACGCGTAATTTAGGACTTCATGACTAGGTTTATTCTTACATACTAATACAAAAGTAATCTTAATCTAAGTCTTAAACCTACGGAAGAGCGAATTCATTTACTCGCTGTAGTTGAATGCATTCAGCAATATTGTATCTGCAATAACAGGGTGGTACTTAATTCGGGTAGTACATTACAAATATACTACCAAAGTGTTCAAACTGGGTCTAATTTGGTAACTCTCTTCAATTTGGAAACTAAACATGGGCGATATTTGTGATTCGGAGTGATTTTGTTTTTTGTAGACGTAGGAACGTATTGTGATGATGCAGGAAACGTTTATACTAACATCGATTTTTTGTGAACTGTCGCCGGTTCAGCACCGATATTAGATATAACTGTCGACTTGGGATGGTAATGTTTAGTGATCTGTGTTGACGTTAAAAATTCTTACAAATTTGTAGGTCAGCGTAAGAGAGACCGGGGAAAATAGAAATCCTTTTTAGATTATTATTTTTTTTTTTTTTTTTTTTTTTTTTTTAAAGAATTCATTGGACATCCAAAATTGTTTCTTTAAAAACAAAACACGAGTAGTAAAATATTAGGCAGGTTCCAGTTCAACTTTAAAAAATGTAAATCGACTAATTCTCCCCTCTCTTTGAGATGTCATAAAAATATACAAATACCGAAAACTATATTTCTTAAATTTTATAATAAAAAAACCGGTATCGGCCTATATAAATAAAATGACTTAATTTTTGTTAGGTACCTAGGTATATTTTTTAACGAACATATCCTATAGCGAATTTACCCCGTAATAAAATCTATTAAAAAAAAATTAATAACTTAAGTTTAGGCTGAAAAGTTCCTCAAGGTTATATTGAAAAACGCGTAGACAAAAGTTAATAGATAATGAGCTTTTAAAAAAAAATTGAAAAGTGTGTTTCCACTAGCAGTATGTTAAGGGTAGCAGCAAGCGTAGACGCAGTGCCTCAGACTGCTGTGCGAGGGGCCCAGGTTCGATCCTCGGAAAAACAGAAATTACTAAGGTTTTTTCAACCACTTCTCGCAAATGTCGGACAAACATCCGAGAGTATAACTGCAGTAGAAAAAACCTTAAGATGTAATTTGTGTTTTTCCGGGGATCGAACTTGGGATCCCTCGAAACGCAGTCAAGCACACTAACCACTGCGCTACTGCGCCCACATAATGAGATTTGCATGACCAATCTACTCCGCGATTACATCAAACAACTCTTTGGGATATGAAATATTTGGCTCCCTAAAATTACGTCAAAAAGTGTTGTGGAAAAAAGACCAAAATAATTGCGGCTTAATATTTTTGGCAAAAACGCAAAAAAATAAAAAAGAAAATTCACCAGAATGCCAGAAAATTACTCCATATTTTTGGAAAAAAAAAAGCCAAAAAGTTAAATAGAAATTACGCCCAAAAAAAGAAATTAAATATGGCCCCAAATCTGACAGTACACCCAAGCAGGGGGGTTGCAGGGGGGCAGCATGCCCCCATACGGTTTCGTTTTTCGTTTGGGGTCCTATTTCAGGTTTTTTTTTTTTTTTTTTTTCAAAACACATTTTTGGGCGTTTTCTCAATTTTCTTAAATAAAAAAAATGCCCGAAAAAGTTTTGGAAAAAATGGCAAAATTAGCGGCATTTGTGTTAAAATATTTGGGCGATTGTTCCTAGGAAAAAATTACACAAATTTGTATGGAGGTTTTTGGGCTTTTTTTCCACTTTAATTTTTTGCCGTAATTTCAGGGAGCCACAAAGAACTACAAATGGGCACTGTTGGGAAGGAATTGGCGCCTTATTCCATTTAGGTAGACGAAGTTACCGATTTTTTCCGGCGAACAGATTCAGTACAACAATATCATTCACAAGCAGTGTGACCATAATATTTTTTTTTTATAAAAATATTCTTACAAAAATATTTCACTATAGGATATATCCGTCTTTACGTCTGTGGTACCTACTCCTCTAAACGAGCATATAAGTTTTGGAAAATGCTGCGCGGAACTGCTGCTATGTGGCTGTCATTTTAGATTGCGACAACATTTTTTTTTTCTCTGTTTAAGTCGAATCAGATTTAGTTTAACATTTAACTTGGCGTAGCAAAATTATAAATATGTACGTGCAGCCAAACAATTTGAGCAAGAAAAATATTTGTGACAGTTTAACTATGCTCGGCTGTTCGGCTGTAAATAGAGAGTTAACTAGAACGGACAATCTTCGCCCGAACAATATGTTCAGAATATAATTATGATACAGCTAAGCCATTGTGGAATAACCTCCTTACATCATTTCAGTTTTAGAATGGTCTGTAAAATATTCTTCATTGCGGCCTCATTCACTTCTCAATTCAATTCTATTCGTGTTATTTTGAACTATAATACACAATGCTTTATAGTCAGTTGCTTACTCAGCTTTATCACCTTGAGAAAAGTAGGCGGCAAGACATTCAAAAATGAATCCCACAATTATCGCCTTCTAGCTATTCACTCTTCTAACACCATCACAATAACAAGCATCTAACTATCACAATCTACTTTCTTTACAGACAACCCTCCCGCAGTCCCAGCCAATGTTCTTTGCCCAGCCTAAATGGCATCATGCAAATAGCCGGCATGGAGCAATATGCCTCCCTGCGACATCCTGACGGCGCATCTGACCCCAATCTGCCCAAAGTCGAAAAAGCATTCATCGAAATGGACGAGATGACGGAAGTTGATGAGAAATCCGCTCTACTTTCGAAACGACCCTCAATGGAACATGACCACATAACGGCCCTGCCTATTAATGCCCAAAGCCAATTGCCCCTACTACCGTTAAACACCTCATCGGAAGCCTATGACAGTGGTCACGATTCCTCAACACCGCGAACGTCCAAACATTCGGGCATTTCTCGTCGTGCTGAAAGCGGATACCATAGTGTGGCCACCGTTCGAGATAGTGATGAATCTAGTTTTACCTCTGGCCTCTCAAAGGAACACAATCGTATTGTGGTGAAAAAGAAACGCCAGGACAAGTCTCTATGCAACTGGCTGATGAATCCATTCACCTGTACGTATCCAGAGACTGAAGGTGAGATCAGTGATTTCTGAACACGAAGTACGAAGGTGTTACTGAAAACCACCCACCAAAACAAACAAAAAAACACTTACTATAGAAATATTTTCCATTATCCTTAAAAAGGATACGAATGTACTCTTGTGAATATTATTAAAACAAAATAGAAAACACACTCACAGAATATCTAAACAAACAAATGGTGCGCTTTGTTATTGTCTTATGCTAAAATATATTATTATATCGTGCTATATACATATACATTATATTATATAAAACAAAATCAAGCAACAGCAGCTAAAGCTGTTATGCTTTTATGCTTTTCTTTTGTTTTAAGTTTTGTGCAAAATAAAAAATTCTTCGTTTCATGTTGTGCGCTTTAAAGTGTCCTTTTCAGTTGAAAGGATAAAATGAAAGATAAGACGAGAGTTCTGATTTAATGAATTTGTTTTCCTTTTGAGTTACCTTGATTTATTTACATTCAGCTCGTAATGAAAATGCAGATAGATGTCTGGCGAACTGCAATGCAAACTTGAACTGCGGTAAGTGAAACGGTTTTATTTAGTGAAGACAATGAATTCCGGTAGGTAGGTACTTCATAGAGGGACACGGCGTGTCAATATTAAAGTCTATCTAAACTATGGCAATATTTACTACTTATATACTAAAAATAATCAAATAATTCCTAATCTGATCTTTAAATCATCGAAAGAATTTGCAGAGTACTTGAGGGATACTTCTGCAATAGTGAGGGGCTATAACCCGAACTATAAAACCTCCCTGGAAGAGACTCGTTTTCGTTAGGTATCCCGAATGGGATTGCGACCAGATTATTTTTTGAATGAATGTTTGCTCATTCAGCAAGCAGTGGTTTCTCCACATTCAGTTAAGTTGCTGGTATATAAAATGTATTGCACTGGACCTAGTACACTGCCTTGTGGTACGCAAGCTTTAATTTGTGTTAATGTTGAGTACTTTTTCTCCTATTAATTCTGAAGAATCGATCTAATTGCGTCCAAAATGCGTTGGCAGTTGCTTTTGTAATTTGTGGATCAGTCCGTGTGCCAGACTTTATCAAAAGCTTGTAAAATATGCGTAACAATATGCGATTGAACATTATAGTCCATTTCAAATGACTATGCGCAGAGACACCAACGAAGTTGGTCGAAGTCCGTCTTGTCTTGTCTTTGTCAAAAGAGCTACTCAACCTAACCTATCCTAAACTAGTTGCACAATTTTTTTTTTTTTTTTTTTTTTTTTTCAAAACGCAAATTTCGTTCACATATTTTCACTTTTGCATGCTTTCTTTCGTTTTTGAAAAGAAAACAAAACGAATTTCGTTTCGTTTTCTACAAAAATTAAAGTGTCGCAGAAGAGGTACCTAGTTTTGAATGAGCCGCTTATAGAAAAATGCTTTTTCAAATGCAGTCCATCGGAAGAGTATCACTCCATATTGAAGTACCTATACCCTTTCCGCTCATTGCGTTTCTTCCCTTTTAAATACAAGAATTTTGTAATAGTATTCTATTAATTGGGGCATCGTAAGTTGCTTCAAATTGTATAATACTGATGACTGCCCTCTACTTGAAGTTATAATTAGTATCGCCTTACCACTTATTTAAAGATCACTTGCCACTGTCATATTTATGGCTTCGGAAATAATTTGTTGTCTTCTTAAATATGTTAAATGGTAACTTGCCTGCATGACTTTTATTTTGTATCTTATTCAAAGATACTCTCGTACTGATTCACAAAAATATTCCACAATTAGAAAGATACTAAAATCCTAAGACTATTGATTTTTAAAAGTTCAACCGAAAGACGACAATCGTACAAAAATCCAGCTCGAAGGGCCAAATAACTTTCATTGCCTACAATATATTGTTTCTTTCTCCCCCTAATTTAGCTTCCGTATGATTTGTTTAACCTCTAGTCGACATAAATGAACGATAAGAAAAGCAGAAACTAACAAAAAATAAATAAAATCTTGTTGATATGGAATGATTTATAGAAAATAAAAAAAAAAAACTATTATCGTTAATTATTTTAGCAGAAATATGTAAAATAACTAAAAACTATAAATATCGCTACAAAAGCAGCTAATTCAATATAAATTTTAATGCATAGGTGTTTGATAAAAAATAAATAAAAATACAGAAAAATAAAATAAATTTCGTTGCCAGTTTTGCCTATTACTATGTTATTATTAAATATTTGAAATATATATTATATTATATAAATATTAACTAATAAATAAAATTTATTAAAAATATGACTATTCAGAAATGCTTAGGTATAAAAAAAAAATATTAATTTAATTTTTCCAATTGAATTTGCTAAGTATTTAGAAATATGAATGTGTTACCTGGTAGTAAAAACAAAATAACATTTAAAAAAAAATGAAATTAACTGAAAAAACATCTTAAAAGAAGACTCAATTTAATGCATTTATCTGGAGACTTTTAATCCAAACAAAAAATAAGGAACATATAAACGATCACAAGATGAAGAAACAAAACAATGAATGATTATAAAGAAAAAGCCAACTTATTTTAGGTAGGAGTATATCTATTATGTATTTATTTCGTGTAAATGACAGCACGGACTTTTACTATACACGTACACAGTAGTTTTTATACGAGCCCCATGGATTTTTTTTTTTTTAATTCTTTTTTAAATAAAAAATAAAAGAAGAAAGCAAAACTAAGAAAAAAAACCTATCCCCATAAAGTATCGAATTATTGAATAAATATATTTTTTTGTGGTAAATGCAATGCATGGTATAAGTATTTTTAACCAAAAACCCAACTATTATTATCATCATATTGTCATGAAAGTAATATTGTAAAATTGTATAATAAACATGGAAAAGAAAAACTTTTAATAAAACCAAAAACGAGCAGATGAAAACTCATTTTTTTAAAAATAATTCATTGAAATTTTTGTCTTTTCTTTGTTGGATAGTTCGCCGTTCTATTGCAGGTTGTTCGTTAAAGTTGTCATTTTCTACATCTCCTTTTGAGGGCTAATTTTTAAAGGATAAACAATGTTTTCTGTTATAGCTGTTTTTTTTTATAAATAACTACCATGTCCTTCCGGCTTCGCTCGAGTAAAGTAAATAAAACAAAGACGAAACAATTACATAGCTATACTTTCAGCTAAAAAAAATAAATAAATAGGTGGCGCAACAGGCGGTAGACACCCTAGGCCTAGCTTCTCGCAACCATTCGTTTGTGTGAGTTTTTATTTTTGGGACGAATGGAAGGGACCTACAATTTTATGCCGATTCCGAAGGGCTGAATTGAGAAGCTTTTTCAGGACATTATACTCTCGGATGTTTGTCAGACGTTCGCGAGAGGTGGCGCAGTAGAAAAAACACTAAGATGTAATTTGTGTTTTTCCGGGGATCGAACCTGGGATCCCTCGCACAGCAGTCCAGCACACTAACCACTGCGCTACTGCGCCCACAGCTATACTTTCAGCTATTGTTACTTAATTGTTTCGTTTTATGTGGCAATTTTCCGAATCAAGCAACATACGTTTAACTGGCCATAGTCAAATCTCAAAGCCACCCATTCGGACGGAGCGGTTTCTCTCTGACTTTCAAAACGATTTGAATCTACCTATTATTAGAAACACTCCACTCCAGGTCGACCTGATAATTCCTTCAAGGTAAGTAGTAATATACAAGCACTTCTTAAAAAAATAAATTAAGTACTTAAATAGAAGAATTTAATAATTGTATGACCCATGGCAATAATCAGTCTGATAACTAAGCCAAAGACTCCCCACTTTCTGAAATGCCTATACCAATAAACAAATTTAGTTGTCCGAAAAGCTTTAACTTTCTTTCAACCTGATGAGTCAGTTCTTAAATAAATCCTATAGTTTTTGAGCATTAACTAAATTAAATGGAAACAGTTAAATTTTACATTTCGCTGAATTTTGAATATACGTAATTCTACTTTCTTATGTCTACTCTTACGACACACCAATACCACCTCTTTGATTTTCACCAAGCGCTATGCACCCGACGCACACACAGGCCACATCACATAATTTGTCTAGTACCTACATTTCGACGGCGAAAACAATAGTTTGCACAAAAATCTTCTTGTAAACAAATCATGTCCAATACGAGAGAAATCTCTCCCTGTTTTGAAAATTTAAAGAAGCCAATGCTAATATAAATACAAACCTTTACTAGAAAAATTTAACGTGTGTAAATCTGTTAATATATGTACAAACTTGCAAGTTCGTACGGCTAACGGTTTTTGAGACCCCCCATACAGTGCTGCCAGTGTTTTGTCACAAGAATTCCCACGCAAGTGCCAAAAAATTCCCTTTTTTCCCTCGCCTGGCTCGAAAAAGTACCTCAGATTTTCCCACACATAGTTTACGAAAGGAAAACAAAAAATTAACGAAACAAAAAAACAGTCTCAATAACTATGGGGAAAAACTTTAGTGTATTACAGGCAAAGCTCCACGCTATACTCAAGAATGAGCCAGGCACATCAAAAAAATTAGCATCATAGCCGTTCACATCTATATATTCCCGGACAATCAAGCAGCTATAAAGGCTCTTGGCTCACCTATAATTGGATCCAAATCAGAATTACTATTTCTACACCCTTCAAAGACTTAGGGCCAGCTTCAAAGGTTCCGGAAAAAGTTTAATATTAACCGACACATAACGCTATATGACAGAGAAAGGAGTGTGGCAATAAAATCCCTGTGATACTCGTTTCTAAGATTATTTTCTGTCAATTATTTATACATATACAACTTGTTTGTCATAGTGTTTATGTATTATGAATATTTATTAGTGTTCATGATAAAATTGTTCCAACTACTTTTCACATAGGGACTGATGTAGACATTTGTTTTATAAAAATTCAAATTAATGTTGTGGCTGCAATCTACGTTCGTCAACGAAAAAATGCTCTGAAACTATGATAGGCTATCCTAAAGACTTTATCGGTCAGATATCACTATCCGAGACCTTTGAAACCAAAAGCTGATGTTCATTTGGCAGATAAGTTCCTGATAGGCTATTCGGGACTTTATCAGCTAGTCTTGAAATTGGCCTTAGCCTCGGGAACAGAAGCAAATTTGGTGGGTTCCTGTCCATGAAGGCTTCGAAGGAAACGAAAAGCAGACGAATTGGCCAGAATAGGCTCCAAGACCCCTTTCACGGGCCCGGAAACTTTCTGATATACCCACAAATTGGATAAAAACTTTGACATAAAAAGCTGGAAGAATATCCCAGGTTTAACAATGCCCATAGCAGACACGATATCAGAAACCTTGTATAGGATGCCTTATAGGGTATCATGTGTTACAATACTACCTAAGCTAAATAAATCCAGCCAACTCATCGGAGAGCAGGCTATGTACGGAAGAAGACGAAACAACATTATATGCTAATTTGGAATGAAGATCTTCCCCAGGGACAAATTTGACCCAAAAGATTTGAAAAAATTGTCTGCAGCAGTAGCCTGAATCCTCTTTCTAATGTATTGTACCATACAATATTACAATATATCTTAATCAGGTCGACGTGCCGCTTTTATAGACTAGGATAAAAGGCGAGGATAGGATAGTCATTCTCCATTAGTTATTGCAAAAAACATGGGTGGGATTCTGTAAAATACGAAACGAAAACCGCTTTCGTTTTCACATGGTTCTATCATATCTGTGGCAATAGACAGAACAATAAAATTAAAGCAAAGTTTCAAAGAACAAAAATTCCCATTTGTTTGTTCTGGAAAACAGAAAGTTTCCCTTTTTCCCTTTTAGCTCATTTCGAGTACAAAAATTCCCTCAAAAAGGGAAATTTCCCACAATCTGGCAGCACTGCCCCCATACTCCCCGCGGCCCCTTTACTTCTGAGAAATTCTCACCCACCCGACCGGCCGACGCGACGTCCTAATATGGCCACACATCTATAAATCAGAAAAAAATCATGAAAATTGGACGAATGGTTCTCGAGTTATGGAGGGACGAACAGACGGACGTTGCATTTTATAAGTAGTATGGATGGATAATATGGATGTAGTAGAATGTTGTTTCATTGGTTTGAATTTTAAATATACGGTAAATAAGTATAGAAACAAATATGAAAAGAAAAGTAAGCTAAAGAGAAAATGGCAGCTAATAAGCTAAGTATGTCTCCCTATTTTTTTTTTCCTTATTTTTGTTTGTATCAGTATCAATCATTTTTTTTTAAAATATGTATTTCGTTAAAAATAATGAATTAAAAAATGTAATCAAAGTGTTTTTTTTTTAAATGACAAGATATAGCAAGTTAACTGTCAAAACTTGATGGTTGGGCTCTACATTTCCAGCTGTGAGAGCCTATCTCGGCATAATTCTTGAAAGAAAAATAAGTAATTTTTTGTATCCTCAATGTAAAAAAAATAAATAAATAGTTGGCGCAACAGGCGAGTTTGTCAGACGTTCGCGAGAGGTGGCGCAGTAGAAAAAACCTTAAGATGTAATTTGTGTTTTTCCGGTAATCGAACCTGGGACCCCTCGCACAGTAGTCCAGCACACTAACCACTGCGCTACGGCGCCTGTAAGAGAATGAATTATAAAGGTTTAGGATGATCTTTTCGTTCGTAACCGATTAATAGGTCAGACTTGGGTCTTGAAACCATCTATAGTGCACTGGTTGGATGTTATGCAGTAGTAGAGTGGTCCACTTTTACATACGGCACACTAAAAAGTTGAAAAGGAACAATCAACGATTTTGGAAAACAAGCGCTCTGGAGCAAAAAGACCTGCAGATTTCTATACGACACTCGAATTCCATTCAGAAGTTCTGGCTGTACTTAGGAATTCAGAGTTAATTCGATTCGAATAAGATCAATAGAAGGTGACATCGGCATATCAGGGAAAGGATAAATACATCTATAGACAAGTGGTACTCTAGGTCACGGTCACGGATGGGCAATCATTACCTGACTTAATAAGTTCAAGTTCATATTCGCAGTACTCCCATTATTTCGCTTATTCCCGTGTAAAAGTACTGCCTACCGAAATCTCAGTCAAAAACGTTTGCGATTACTTTTTAAATAATTTTCTATACACCTTCATATGCTGCACTCTTAACATTTTCTCATGAAGAGGGGCAAATACATGTCCCGCTCTAATTCGCCGAAAAAAAAACTCAAAAAATTGCATAGCTACATGCGAATGCAATAAGAAATAGAAAATAAGTTCAGTATATTTAAATACTTGAAGCTTAAACTTCATCCATTTGCAAATTCTATTTATTTAGAAGGATCATTTAAAATTAGGCCAAAGTCTCACCTTGTTGTGGAACAAAATTATTTTCCATATGAAAAGTCAAAGGCTGACCTGAATAGTTCTAGCACACATGCACAACAAATTGTCAGGGCTTTAAATAAATATGTCAACTCGCACACTATAATGATCATTATACTTCTCTCCTCACCTACACTGAGTTATCTCTAAAGTTTCGCTGAAAAGTCGTTTTTTTTTTCACATATATCCTCGTTGACTCAAATTCAGTTTAATGTTTTAAATGGACGGATTATCACAACTCTCACGACTTTGGGCCCGCAAGAATCCCAGTGCGAAGAGAGTGCTTAATGTAGGTATAGGTATCCCTTGGGATGCAACTGCAATGCTGTACAAGGCTACTTCTATCCACCTCCATTGCTATTGTAGGCAAGAACTCGTTACTCCGCAATTATTTAATGCCCCCAAAGGATACTCAACTCATCCACTTCCCACCTCCGTACCTCATTATGATAATTTCCAAAGGAGTTCACTATGAAGGTATGCAGTTTCTACCCCTCAACAGTCGTTGCTATTTGCAACAATGTTGAATGCCGACTTTACTTGGTGTGGTGCGATGCTATGAAGCCGTCGTCGATGGACGAACTAAAGGAACTTTTTTTTTTCAAATTGCAATGTCTTACAGAAAAGGAGCCAAGTTGAGGGAAATACAAGAAACTGTTTAAAAAGGATAAACAAGAGGCGAGATAGAACAAAAAGAAGAAAGAAAGCTCGCGAATTAAAATTCATGGGAAAAGAAATTAAAAAACTTTATAAATTTATTTTTCTTCTGTTTATTACTCACCTGAGGATTGCGTCGTCTTTCTTCGTGAAGGCAAACTGTGATTTATTCTCTCAGATTGACGTTCCTTGCTTTTAATTGCTTAACTGAAATGTTGTTGAATTCTTAAGGTAATTATGTTTGAAGCAAGTTATTGTATCTAAAACTGATGTAGAAGTGTAAGGGCGGTAACTTGTAGTTTTATTTTTGATTCCAAAAGTCATTTCAGATGGAATCAAGAAAATGGATTTAAACATTTAAAACACCGTTGCAGCATTATCTCGGAACTCTATATAGAAGTAAGTCGCGTAAAATTGAAAACATTTTTTTTTTTTGTAGAGAGGCTTCGTTAAACTTTTGCACAAAAAACATTTTCAATTCAAAGCAGTTTTGAAGTTCTTGTGTCAAATACAAACGTTGTAAAAGGTTTTTTTAATACTTTTTGTATATATGTACCTATATATTTTCGAGCGCTATTAAGGCTTTATAGATACCCTTCTTTAATAAAGCTAGCAGCATTTTTAGGTTGCGCCTAAAGTTAGACTCCTCTTTTTTGTCAGTTTTTGTGCTAATGATTGAATGTAAAGTACGTCAACACTGACAGCCGTATTAATAATAGATCTCAAACCATTCTCTAACTCACTTGTTAGGTAACTGGTAGTTAACAATTTAACTCACTGACTAATTTTTCTTATTTATAAAGAAATATAACCCATGCATTAACTAATTGACGTGTTTCCTATTATCGTAGGTTTGTGATGGCAACGCTTCTCCAAATTGTATTGAAAACTGACAGGAATGCGGCTGACCTGAATAGGCCTACTTTTCTGCTGCCATCTTCTTCTTCTTGTGCAATTAGAATTTTCTTACTCTTACTAATGCAATTAATTGTTTAATATTTCCTTTTGAAAATCTATATTTATTTAAAAGGGTGAGCCATTTTGCTGCACAATTTTTGCAAATTTATTCAATTATTTATCACCCTTTTACCACATTCATATCAATCTAACGAAATTAAACCCGAAACCAGTGTTAGTAAGTCGTGGGAAATTTACATTTTCGTGGGAATTTTGATGGTGAAAAACCGTCTCGTGGGAAAAAGGGAAAATCTAGTTCTCTAATGCAATTTTGTGGGAAATTCTATTTACTCAAACTTCTTTTTGTTTTCATTTAAATTCTCAAACTTTTTCAAACTTATAATGATAATTTTATCACATTTCTACTACGTTATCTTATTTTCAGAAATTGAGCCCGCATCTAAATCTTACCATAGATGTAATAAATCTAATGGCAATTGCCATATAAAGTTTTCTCTTTCTCTTTCTTACTTTCTTCTGCATCTACATTGTTTTGGTTTTCGTTGTTGTATATACTAT
This sequence comes from Cheilosia scutellata, assembly GCA_955612985.1. Lineage (NCBI taxonomy): Eukaryota > Metazoa > Arthropoda > Insecta > Diptera > Syrphidae > Cheilosia > Cheilosia scutellata. The sequence continues at coordinate 142,423,854 of OY015311.1, forward strand.
TGACACTTGTGCCTCTGTGGTTGTTTTTATACCCTCCACAGGAAGGTATATTCACTTTGCCATTGCATTTGTAACGCCAAGAAGGAGTCACCGCAGACCCTATAAAGTATATACATATATTCTGAATCAGGATCACATTCTGAATCGATTTAGCCATGTCCGTCTGTCTGTCTGTCTGTCCGTCTGTCTGTTGAAAGCACGATAGCGTCCAAACGAATCGATCTAGGCGACTAAAATTTTGTGAGAGCACTTCTTTTTATCGTCGTCAGGTTGGTTTTGAAAATGGACAATGTCGGTCAAGTAGTTCTGGTACCTCCCATACAAAACCACTATTAGACCCATGTGTCTCTCTGTCTGTTGAAATCACGATAGCGTCCAAACGAATCGATCTAGGCAAATGTTTGTTTTTTGAAATGATTGTTCCTTTTTAATAACACTGTTTTAAAAAAAAAAAATGTTTTAGTTTATTTTACTCAAAAATATCATTGTGGGAAAATTATGGGAATTTCCGACCGATGGGGAGGGAAAAAAATATTTTTTCGTGGGAAAAACCAGTTGAAAGACATACCAACGCTGCCCGAAACACCATTTGTCATTTTGCGCGGGAAACATGTTTTGCAAAGCTAACAAATCGCTAACACACCTACCACCGTGAGTTAGTTATGTAAAAGTTACTAAAGCTTAGTTATCTTCTAAAAATGTTTATAAATAGGAATTTGGGTTTAACCAGTGGGTTAGTTATTAGTTAGGGATAACACGAAGTTCCGCAGCTATTATTAATACGGCTGTGAATGAATTATCAAGCAATATCAACTATAGAGCCACTGCGAAAAGCTTATTATTATATAATGTTTTGAAGTTATTCTCCTTATGACAACTATAACAAAAAATTTGTATAAGTAGCCTCACCAGACAGCTTAATGCATATAGAAAAATAAACAGTATCTTCTATGCATACCATTGCCTCGTCGGGGGGGTAGAAAACGCTTTCTAACAAGGAAATTGTATTCTACATTAAAGTCATCAAAGACAAAGTCAAGAGTCGACTGATCAACAAGCACAATTTTGGCGGGAATGTCTAACCTCTGTAACGAAAGGTCCCCGTTCGTCACACTTTTATGTGACAAGAGATTTTCATTCGTCACTTATAAGTCACACTGACTAAGTGAACGGAATTGGATGAGTACCCGAATGAAATTGGCATTCGGGGAGACTTGTCTACTTGTTGATCGTACCAATCTCGTGTGCCAAATAAGGTTCCCGTATAGAAATTAACTTCGGTCAGTGTTCTGCACCTTTGGCTGTCCTGCTTTATACCGGAGCCACGTTACCCGCTGGGCCGCATATTGTTGTACGGAGCCACGCTTGTCGCTGGGCCTCTTAGGGAGCCAATCTTGTCGCTGGGCCGCATACGGAGGCACGCTTGTCGCTGTGCCGTATATCGGAGCCACGCTTGTCGCTGGACCGCATATTGTAATAAGGCACAGTACACATATTAAAGGTAATATATTCCGAGCACTCATGTTGGTTTCGTTCTGCGCATCTGTCAAAAAGGCATGCTTTTTCATAGAGATACGAATGGGGTCACATTGTCAGCCATTAAAACTCATGCACGCGCATATTATTTCTATACGTTTATTGTTAGGGTCACATAGGCCGCCATTGCAGAATGCGCAATATATTACCTTTAATATGTGTACTGTGGTAATAAGGAGCCACAGCTCGGTTGGCAGCTATCAAAACTACAGAACTCGGATCAAAAATGTAAACCGAGGTAGAGTCAGGCATCTCTCGAATCCATAGTTATTTCGAATTCTGTAAAGTCACACGAGAGCCGAACTCCACCAAATAGACCTTCATGGAAACTTGTATCAACACTAAAAAGTTATGGCCTTTCCTTTATCGGAAACAGAACCGATAGAAACTGACGAAGTGCTGATACAGGGGAGTACTTGAGGACACAACAGACGATCTTTGCCACTCTGCACGCCTTCAACAACCCACATATGTATCAAATCCTTAAGTATACTTTGATACTACAAAATCGGCAGTGTACATCTTCTTTCCGCAATTTGATATGAATCGGCCAAAACATTTACTCTGTTCGAATCGTCGGTCGTTTGTTATATAATATACTCTTACGATTATCTATTATCCCCCTCGTTATGACCGGACCTATTAGTTTGCAACGCTTTCTTTTCTAATTAATTAATTAATTAATTATATTGTATGTTTTAATATGCAATGCAACAACCAACTTTGAACCAAAATCCGGATAAACTATTTCGTAGCCACAATCATTTAGAGAAAGACAATAGAAAGATTCATTTATCATTCACTACAAGATCAAAATTCGTTGTCAAATTTAGTAAAGCATGCTGGAGCGTCTGAGCCACTATACTATACAATCGAGTACGAGATTGAAGAAAACACCTGACGAAAGTAGAATTGAAATAACTGCTCACCATAGGTCCAATTTGTTCCTTCAAATACATATCTCTTTATCTATAAGGTGAAACTATGTCAAAAGGTCACTCGAAAAAAAAATGGCCTCTCCATCACAACCAACACTGAAACCAACCGCAATTTCTACTAATTGGGCCGAGGTTTCGATTAATAAGCTCCCACAAATCACTAATTGCGATTTTTCCATCAAAAGTCCTTGAAATTCCACTTCATAATTTTATCTCAAATTTGCGGTCTAATTGCCATATTCTCCTTCAGATTGACCTCAATAATAATAATTAGCTGCAGCAAACCTCTTAATCCACTTAGCAAAAGCCACTTCAAAGAAAAAGCGTGCATTTTGTTGAAAACTTTTCGCGCAAGTTGAACACTTCACTATCAACGTACTCGACGGACATTATGGTCTAATTAATTGCAGCACCTCCTGTTCAAGAGCCACTTGAGTTGTAGTGGAAAAAAAACTTACCCAATGTGTAGGTAGCTAGGTAAAATTTAAGTTTATTTAATATCACCACTTGCACAACTTCCACCCGTCGAATCATTTGTGAAAATTTATATCGCTTACGTGCAATTCGGGGATTTGATTCATAAAAGATGATCCCAGGAGTGCCATAAATTAAGCGCTCACCCAGCGCTCTGGCTCATGTACCCACTCTCCACCCACCCAAATCGGTCTGTAGGACAATTTGTTTTGTCGTCCTTTGGATAAGCAGCCCACCATCACCACCCACTGCATAGATAGGGCCAACTATACTATTCATCCAGCCGACTGTGTGTTGTGTCTGGACTGTTGATAATAATGCAAAATGCCGCAAGTGTTAATTATGTATCTGACAGGACGATAATTTAAGTCGGCATTCCCTCTGCCGCATGCCGCACCCTTCAGTCGATAGATGTATTGGACACGTTGTTCGACATAAATAAATTTATGACAATTTTAATTGGCATTCGATTGTACGAAGTATATTCAACGGTCAGACAACCGTGGAAATTGGATTTTTATTTCGAGAAGTCCATCCCGATGATGCTTGGACATTTTCTTTCATGACTTTTGGATTCCATAAATCAAGACGAGGTAGTCGTCAATTCATCCAAAAGTTGCGAATATTTCAAGTCACAGAACAGGCCGAGGAGGTTTGACGTTGAAAGTCTACAATCGCAACAATCTGATAGAACCTTTGCCTACCGGGTATCGTATCCGTCATTCTATCGAGAAGTCCTATAGGTACCGCCTTCGTGAAGTGATAAAGACCAATAGTACCGATGCCATCAGAGACTGTTGTGCTTAGCTTTACTCGACCACCCCTTCAAAACCTATGGTTTGATGAAGAGTGGCAGTAAGTCCACGGCAATGCGAACCGCATTCAAAGTGGTGCTGCAAAGCAGAACAAGAGCAAAAGAGGAGTATAAAACATCAGCTTCTCAAGAAGAAAAGAAGGAGAACGCTCGTGGAAATGGAGAGGTGCTACTCCAGGAGCAATATTGGGCAATATACGGGAAACCGTAAAAATAATCTTGTCAAGACAACAAGATGCAAGACCCCTCCCTATACACGGTAGCTGTAGGAATTACCAATTGAATTTGAGTTACAGTCGGTGTTGAGGATATGGAAAGACCAATTCTGCATATTGTCAAACGGTAAAAACAAACGAAATTCTGTTACCAGGCAGAATGAGCCATTAAATCTGGACGACGAAAGCTCAGACTTCTGTCGAACCGACCCAAATGAAGTGAGCATGACTTCAGTGTCATTTGTCCAGCCCACAAGAAAGGAGATCCTCTAAACTGACCTGTAGAGGCATCAGTCTCCATAGCATCGCATATAAAATCCTGTCTGCCGTACTCTGAATGCTTAAAACCATTTTTCAATGAACTGATTAGTCCCTACTAGTGGGGTTTTAGGCCCGGTAAGTCCACAGACGACCAAATACATATTCACTCTACGTTAGATCCTAGAAAAAACTCTTGAAGTCCGGAAAGATACCGGCTTTTTATCGATTTTAGCACCTGATATGACAGCATTTAAAGGGACGAATTATATTAGTATAGGCCTTGTCTAGAAGCGGCAAAAATGGTGGTGAACGACGGCAGAAGGAAGTAAAACTGCTCTCAATAAGAACTGACATACAAATCGACAAATTGGTAAGAAATATTTTGTAAAATGGCATAACATCAGAAACCAAGCAAAGAATTAGACCTGCCAGTAGCTGTTTTTTAAACCTAAGAAGGCATTTGAATAGTAAGGCCTTGACAAGAAATATACTATCGAAACTCCATATAAGCTCCTCGTGATTCCAGTGCACATCCCATATGGCACAGAAGCATTGACATTGGCGAAGGCGAATGAAAATATTCGTGGTCGTTTTGAACGCAAATTTTTTCGAGTGATTCTCGGTCCCGTTTGCATTGACAAAATTTGGAAAACGAAATTTAGCAGTCTACTCTATTAGCTGTTCAGGGACATTGAGCTGGTACAAAAGTGCGAATCAGTTCCCTTTGAATCTTAGATGGATGTGACGTGAATTGACTTTAGCGCTCCGGCCCAAAGATTCTATTATTTCAACCCAAAGGAACAACGCAGTAATTAAAAAAAAAAACAAGTGAAAGTGTTATCATCGGCCTGGTATAAACTTCTCTGCATAAAAGTCACGCATGGGTCTAACGTTGCCCATTTTCAATACCAACCTAACGACGATAAAAAGGCAAAATTTCATTCGCCTATGTCGATTCGTTTGGACGTTATCGTGCTTTCAACAGACAGACAGACAGACGGTCATGGCTAAATCGATTCAGAATGTGATCGTGATTCAGAATATATATACTTTATAGGGTATCCGGTTACTCCTTCTTGACATTACAAATGTAATGGTAAAGTGAATATACCTCCCTTTGGAGGGTATAATAATCAAATACGCCTGAAGGAGAAGAACGTTGTAGAGGCTGAGATGATGAGGCATTTCTTGCTGACACAATCCACTTTCCATGTCACTGCCTAGGTCTCCAATACACCAGGAGTCAATTGCTGAGGAAATACTTCTTCCAGGACCTAGGCTAGCTCTCTAGCAGTTAAAGACAAGATTTTGAACTTCATCAAATTCTCACGATGGTTTGTATATAGCAGCACAGTAAGTAATTGATACGTTGGCCTAAGAAGGAAATTGATTATTAAAGCCTTGTCGAGAAACAGACTCTATATAAGACCCTCATCATCCCAGTCCTTTATGGCGCAGAATCATGGACGTTATCAAAGAAAGATCTCTTTGGTTGCTTCGAAAGCAAAATTCTTCGAGTGATTTTCGGTCCCGTTTGCGTTGACGGGCTTTGGTCAGAAAAGTATATATCAGTCGACTAAGATGGCTAAGACATGCAGAGCGAATGGACACCAACGCTCCGGCCCAAAGAGTCTTCGATTCCAACCCGGAGGGACAATGCAGTAGAGGAAGATCTCGCCTTATTTGGCGCGCACAAGTGGAAGGCGACCTCAACCACCTTGGAGTGCGCAACTGGAGGCGGTTAGCCAAAGATCGTGCTAACTGGAGAGGCGTGTTTGTTGAGGTCCAAGTCCAGCCCGGACAGTAGCGCCATCGAAGAAAGTAAGTAATTGATTACAATATTTCTAGATGGAGCTATAGGCAAGCTCAACATTTTCATAGCCAAAGTCTCAACCAAATTGTTTATAACTGGCGCTCAACTTGAACCTTAATTAAGTAGTAGATCCCAAATACTTTCCTCTACAGATTTCAAGTACATATATTTACTAAATCTGAGGTTGTTCCCAAACTTCCTTCCCTTCTCTAGTGCAGCTATAACTCGTTTCTCATCCAAAAATTCGCAGAAAACAACGTAATTTGACCATCTACCACCGAAGCCTTACTATTGCACTATCCACAGCGATATCGAATTATGTGCTAGAACACATGTTTTCACGCGTCAATGTTCACCACTTCGTCATCCGCCATGACCCTTCTTACAGGTAATCCAATCCGAATTCGATTAACTTCTAATTAGTTTGACATGAGCTTCGATTGTTGTCGCTCAACCGAAAACGGTTTATTGGGCACTCCTGACTTTGTTGCAGCAGATTGAATTACGACCTTTTCTCAACTCTGATTCCAAAATCCATTTCAGTTTGAAAGTTAGAAGTTTTCTTCGGTTCCTCATCGTGCACCGTGTTTGTGATTGTGCTACATATTCCCGGAATTTTGTCCAATTAGGAAGCGGCAGGAATGCATCAATATTCCGTTGTACGCGTCATGCGAACAGCACTCTAATTGTTGTAATTTTTCTATCCTTTATCTTAAACCCTCATTACACCCTGCTGCGGGTCATTAATGACATTTAAAATTATCCCCACAATTCATATGACATTTCATCAGTAACACATACACATACAGGGCCAGGAATGGGGCTAGGAACAAGATCCAATTTAATGCATACGAGCACGCTATACCGGTTTTTATGCGATATAAAGTTCGTCTGGGTGGCCGACACCTTGAATTTTTTTTTTATTTTGACAAAGTTCGCTTTTACCGCTAGGTAAACATGCAAAAGTACATACGGCCGTATTGTGATAATTATATAGACGGTTTGTTTGCCTCTTGTAAGGACTTTCATTTCCATTTCTAATTATAAACTCGAACGGTTCGTGTGTGGGGCCCATTACCCTTATTTTGTTCTTGCACTTTATACGCCATTATGGGGTCATAATTTTAGTCGCTTATACGAGACAATTGTGATAATATTTGTATTGAGGCTTAAACACCAACAATAACGATTACGTCGAGGGGTAGGCTATGGAAATTTTGGCTCAGTATCTCGAGAATGGCAAACACTAATCCTTATCGGCGCAGACGATGAAAATGAATGTGGTATATGCTCTTGAGCAAAAGTGGGTCGACTGATTATATGGCTTTGAAAAGTTTGACCCAGTCGAGTGTGGAGCTGTCTGGATTTGGCCAAGGCCAATATTATTTGCAATTAGTTATGTCTTTGACTAGCGAATGAGTGTTGATGAGGGTGCTTTGGTTTTAATTGTGTTAATTATTTTTATCGATCTTATGGATTCAGAGGTAAGTCGCACAAGTGCGTTTACTGTCAGACATCTAGGGGAGAGTGAGACACCTTAGAAATAAAAGCTAAGCTGCCACTACTAAAAATTGTAGTTATTTGTCCAAATCAAATTATTTCCATTTCTCAAAGTGAGAATACTTTCCAGGCCAATAAATAAAACATGAGACCCCTCTCTCCCCTTTTTATGAAAGTATTGCGTGGTGTCATGTTCCCTCACATTACAAAATGGGTTTCTTAAGGTTTTTTTTTCAAATTTTAAGAAAAGAAACGAGAAAGCCAAAAATATCGGCCAGATCATACATCTAAGCAAGGATATAAACACTTTTGGTGATATTTGAAAGGTTCCTGGTTCTTATCCGGAAACGCCCAAGTTCCTCCACTAAGTCCCTAGTGACATTTTGAAAGAAAAATTAAATCCTCTCTTTTCGCTGCCCGCACTTTACTGTGTGTGGTTTCACTTTGTCATTACATTTATGTAACTTCAAAAACGAGTCACCGGAGTCAACATAAAGTACATAATTCTGAAACATAGTCAAATACTGAATCGATTTAGTCATGTCCGTCTGTCTGTTCTTCATATTACCTCCATTTTAAGGGAGAGGTGGTAGATGATTATTATTTAGATATGTATGTCTAAATATCAGATATGCGGTTGTATGAGAATAAGTTGGAGGATCTTCGGGATGGCAAAGTTGAATATAGCAGTTTAAAGGTTTTTGATTGCTCCACATCAGATGTTGGCTTTTCAGCTCATCGGCTAGCTTGTAAGTTGATCGTATCGTATCAGAGCACGTATATCGTAAAATAAGCGTTATGCAAGTTAAGTTACCTATTTAGAACAAAAACATACTTCCGCCCGAAGCAGATACTCATTCCCAATAAGGCTCAGGTTAGATGAGACCTCGAATATTGCTGCCATTTGTGAAGCTCGGAAACAACATAATTGTTTAGAGCAACTTAATGAAATTATTGCTCGAAATGAGACTGATGACTGCTCTACTATACAGACAACCAATTACACATTAGTGAGGCGGCATAGTATAAAATTGTATAACAATTGTGCACTTTGTGATGAAAGCATGAAATTTTTACCATGGAGGACACATTATATGAAAATGATTTTAAGATATTGGGGCACTTCAGATTGCGCCCTAAAGGAGTAAAAGGGAGGGGTCAAAGTTTGTATGGGAAAATTTTTATTTTTCATCCGATTGACTTCAAACTCAGTTTATGTACTCTCTATGAGAAATAACGAAAACTAATTTCTCCGATTTTGGAAATTCAACTCTTAAAGGGGTAAAAAGGGGGTCGAAGTTTTTATGGGACCATTTTTATTTTTCATCCGATTGACTTCAAACTCAGTTTATGTACTCTCTATGAGAAATAACGAAAACTAATTTCTCCGATTTTGGAAATTCAACTCTTAAAGGGGTAAAATGGGGGTCAACGTTTAAATTCAAATATACATAGGTATACATTTGAATGTATTGTGGTATAAAATATGTTGAGACAGGGGCGGACTAAGAAGCAGTGGCACCCGTGGTGGTAAAGCATGCTTACACCCCTTAAAAAATTTAAGAAAACACATGAACAAACATTGACCCCCCTTTTACCCCTTTAGGGGTTGAATTTCCAAAATCGAAGAAAATAGTTTTCTTTATTTTTCATAAAGAATACACAAACCGAGTTTGAAGTCAATCGGATGAAAAATAAAAATGTTCCCATAAAAACTTCGACCCCCTTTTTACCCCTTTAAGAGTTGAATTTCCAAAATCGGAGAAATTAGTTTTCTTTATTTCTCTTAGAGAGTACATAAAAAAAGTTTGAAGTCAATCGGATGAAAAATAAAAATGGCCCCATACAAACTTTGACCCCCCCCCCCCTTTTACCCCTTTAGGGCGCAATCTGAAGTGCCCCAATATCTTAAAATCATTTTCATATAATGTGTCCTCCATGGTAAAAATTTCATGCTTTCATCACAAAGTGCACAATTTTTTTACTATGGCGCCTCACTACATCACCTTTCTGTATGCCTAACAATTGCCAGGATATGTTATTCGATTCAATTTTGACAGTTATTACTGATCTTAAAATTTCTCTTAATTAAAGGGACCATATAATATGCTCATTGGTTTAAGTATAAATGTCTGTACCAGAAGATGTATTCATATTTAGGCCAGCTTACGAAAAAGTAGAGCTCAGATAAGTCTCGCTTGCAGTCCGGCTCGCGCAGGATTTCCTCAGGGATATTTATTAAGAACTAGCCATGCCCGCGGCTCCACCCGCCGGTTGCTGTTCTTTTAAATAAAATTAAAATATATTTCAGTTATTACTGTACTTTTGTTTATATTTTTTCCTGTTTTCTTTAAGCTTACCTACAACATATTTCATTGCAATGCCTTTTTGTAAACTATACATATGTTATTTTTTTAGTGGGCGCAAGTATAAACAAATTTCGAGTGCAGCTCACACGCGAGAATGCAACATATATCCTGTCCATATATACCATATACATTATATATACCTGTCCTTGTGAAAAACATGACTGTCGGAGGTCAACTCCAGCAATGGCATCAAATCTATAAATGAGAAAAATAAATTACATCATAATTACTTAGTTTCAAAAACTAATAAAACATGGGTTACACTAACAACCTTACGGGATTAGAAAACTGGTTAATTATATTTTTTGCTTTGTGCTATTTTTTTTATTGTATTGTGATTAGAAATTAACCAGCATGCAAAATTTCAAAGTCCTAATCCTAAGTCAATGTACATAATATTTCATACATACATGAAAACTAACATATTATATCTCACCTTCTGGATGGACCAGAAAGATAAGTGTTATCTCAAAATACTCGGTGAAGTATTGCCTAATAAGTAAAAGCATTTCTTGAATTGACATACATAGATTTATCAGTATAATAGCGAATTTTGAAAAACCAAGAATGAGGCATGTAATAATTTTGTCTTATATATCAACGTACAAACTTTCAAGTTCATACGGCTAACGGTTCGTGAGGCCCCCCTTATTCCCTGTGACCCCTTTACTTCTGAGCACACATCTATAAATCATGAAAATCAGACGAATGGTTCTCGAGTTATGGAAAAACGAACAGACGGACGTTGCATTTTATAAGTAGTATGGATGGATGGATGGATATAAAGGAATTCCTGTCGCTCTACCATACAACCTCTATAAAGCTCCTAGAAATTATATACATTTTGTTAGTAAAGACACCTATAAAGACATTGAAAATGTTCCAAGATGATCCTGTGACCAAGGGTGGTATATTCATAATATATGACCATCAAACATGGAATTAGGATCACAAGCTACTTACACTGACTATTCTAAGGTGGCAAATGATGCTACCGGTGCTGGAGTCTATGGCCTAAGATAGAAAAGAGGTATAGAGATCGGAAAATCACTTAATATCTGTTAAGCGAAGGTTCACGTTCACGCTAAATAGGTGTGTTCAAAAATGCTGAAAATATGGTACTCTCACTTACATCATTTCTGTATAGTATTCGATAGGTTCAAAGATGATATGGAACTGTTTCAATCTTCCCGAAGATCTGGCCATAGGCAATAGTCACCGTTGCTGGGATGCCAGGGACCTATACCACAAAACGATAAATCATTTAAGTGATTGTTGAATTTGTCTACAAGTTCTATTATTAGACAATTTGTAGAAATTCTTTTCTATTGGAGGTGCTTGTACGAAAACTCGACAAGCTCGACAAAGTCGGTCATATACTCCAACAGAACATCACAACGATACATAATATGCCAAACTCAATAATTTCAGTTTCTGTGTTTTTCAAAGATTTTAGTTACGTATACGCCAGAGTGCTCCGCTCTGCCAAAATTGCGTTTCTTATGCGTTTTGATTATCATGCCACCCCTGAACTTTTTAAAAATAGCCGCAAATGGGCTTAAACTGTTAAAATATTTAAAAAAAAATTAAAAACGTCAATGAATAAGTTGTCGTTGCTTTCCTTTCGCACGGAACGAAAATCTCATTCATTTCTAGAGTTATATGAAGCAAAATAAACGAAAACATGAAATGGCTTTCGTTTTTTTGCTTTCGCGCAAATGAAAATTCTTTTCGTTTTTGTAGTTACAGGAAGCAAACCGTTCATACAAACGAAAACGAATGAACGTTTTCATCTTAAAGAATCTCACCCCAGGTACCTTGGCATACGGCTAATCTCATATGAATATCTTGCTCGGGCCGAGAAGGTTAATGCTAAGACAAGGAAGATTGTTTCCAAAATTTAAGGCCAGATCATCGGCTCTTCCATGTGGTCTATCTGAAACAAGACCCTATGCAATCGGGACTATTATCTGAGACTTACTACCAAGAGCACCTTCGTTTTAGTACAGCAATTACAAAGCCGTGTATCGTTATCCAAAAGCAGTTCACAGAGCGGTGATATGCCCTCCAGGACCGGTGCGTTGAAGCCTCCATATAGTTTCTAACCATATAACGACTAGATTAGAAGTAGAAAAAAACATCACTGTCAGATTTACTCTTCTCGAAATTAAGATAAGCACTCTTACATTAGTTTTTGAATCTACTACCTTGTTTGTGAAATTTAAAGCATCGGCCAGCACTACTTTAGTACCACTCTCTGGTGATTTTACTATATAAACTTTTATTAGTAATTACTCGTCTATTACCACACAAACTTCAAAGCAAGAGGGAAATACCTTTAGCTTTAGCTAGCTCTACACCTTCGTTAATCTCCAAGGACGTCTAAATTGCCGAACAGTAAAATTTTAATGAAGTATGCTGTAAGTATGCCCCAGCCCCATCTGCCAGAATGGCATCCTTCTTATTTTTAACGATTACTCATTTTAAGCACACATTTTGGAATTTGATGAATCTCCAGTACCGCTTCATGCACCTAAAATCCCTCCCCGAAGGACAAGAGAAACTGTCAATCTGTCACGAATTCTATATTCTTCCATAGTCGGAGTCACCTCAAATATTCACAAAACGTAATTTAATCTAAAATTCCATCACACAAATTTGCTACGAAAAATGAAAAAAAAAAAATAAAAAAAAAAGATTCTAGATACACATACCGCACTTGTATTTCGTCATCCTTCGTCGTCGAATCAACGGAATCCAACGGCTACATCGCATGTAATGTATCAAGACAAAATCTTCAACGAAAAAATATGAACATAAGTTATACACGTACTCGCGTGTAGCCTATATAGAAGGATCTCTCAAACTTCTCTACAAGTTATGTCAATTTCAATCTCACACCTCCTTGGAGGCGGCAGGCGGGTGACATTTCTTCGACGAAAAGAAAATGTTATGCAAATTTTATGAGCGCAAAATTTCTGATGAGGAATTACCATCAAAAAGTCGACGAAAAAACATCCATGAAACAAGTTCCCAAAACGAGAAAGGACGACAAAATAATGAGACTGCCAGAGGAGTGAATTTTATGGCATCTTCATTGGAAGTTTGACACTTTCATTCCTCGGGGAGGAGCAGCACAAATATAGCGGCACAAGAGCCAGAAATAAACCTCATTATTATGGAAAATCGAGCGAAGCATTCGCGCAATCATTATAAAAGCATAAAAGTTCTCGCCGAGCCCAAGCATATGGTAGGGTAGGGGTGCCCCAAGGGTAACACCATACTCCACCATCCATTCCTCATAGTGTATAGCTACTTAGGCCCAGCGTGCTGCTATATGAATTGACGGGTGGTATTGCTTTGGCGTTGGTGTATAGTGTGCCATTTTTACGATTTACAAAAGTGAATGTGCATCGTTAAATTCCACCGAATTCCTTATCAGGATAATATAAGAATCCCCATCGACCAACCGCCCGCGACAAAGCGAAATCGAAACTTTCACTTTGAATCGTAAATCTATAGCGCCATCGGCCCAACGTATATCCTGGCCTGTATGCCGTTGTGTGCGTTGAGCGTTCACGGGCAGACAATAGCGGCAGCACACTTTTGGGTCGTAAATTGTTTAGAACGCACATTCGTTTTTGGGCCACGACGAATAGCGCGTTATCCGCGTTATAAAGTGCGCGAGGATTTTATGCGATTTTTATGCGAACGCGATTCGAATGTGCTGAAGTTTCATTCGATAAGGTGATTGAATGGAATACCTGTGGAGTGGGAAGGACTTTTGTGATTGCCATGCCAACCAACAGTACTGCTGTAATTCTGACTTAAGGCAGTGGGGTGGGTAATTTTTACAGGTGCGACTTTACGAGCGTTTTTAACGAAGTGCTCGATGTGCGATGTGAAATCCTTGGCAAGGTGGGCTGTTAATTAAATGTTTGCGCGCGAAAACGATGATGTTATCATTTGATTTGACTACATCTCGTTCAATTACAGACGAGCGAGATATCAGAGGAGTTATTTGTGCTCGTTGAAAATAGATGGAAATTGAGTGCCAATTCGAAATGGCGGATTTTATTAGGCTGATCGATGGATCTCATTTGGAATTGTCAGCACAAGGAAGGCAATTATTTTTGTAATTTTCTCCTGCCTACTGTCGCAATCGTAATTATGGAAGAAGACATTTCTAAGCTAATGGAACAGGCGAACCTGTTGTATAAGCAATTTTTTTATGAGGAAATCCTTTATTCTAACATTGAATTTATGTTGTGCGCATAGAAGACTGGTAGTGTATTGACAGATGGTCCGACAAAATTAACGAAACTGTTATTCAATACCAAACAGACTACTACTAATGCACATTATAACAAGCACATTGAGCTGTTGCGACGCTCAAAATTTGGCTAAAGTCTGCCGACCAATTAGGTACACACTGACCATAAGAACCAGGCTTGTCCGTCGTTATAAGCAATTTTCAAATTTCCATATGACCTAAAAAAAAAACTAGGTCGAAGCAAAAATAACTGCCAATATAGAAGGATGACTTTCAAAATGCACTTTTAATACGCTACCAAAAAGGCGTCAGAGGTGCAAGTAGCTCTTCTTCTGTTTTTTTTTTTTTTGTAAATGATTAAGCATGAAATTCTTGCAAATGGATATTACTTCTTTAATTAAATTATTGATTCCTCTAGAAATATGTCTCTCAATGTCGTTTAACCTGGATACGCTATATCTACCTATACCTACCTTTCAGGGATGAAAAAGTGGATACAATTGTATCTTTTGGATACAATCAGAAATTAAAGTTACACAGTTACAATTCACTCGAAAAAGATACATTAACAAAACATATTTTTGGTTTAAAAGTTACGCAGTTACAATCCTTCTTTAAAAGATAAAATTTCATACCCGCACCCTACGAATACATCCAGAATTTGAAATAAAGAATATAGATAGATAGATAGATTTTTATTTCGTCATAAAATTACAAAGGAAAGCCATCACACAATCTAAAATACAGAGATATGATATATAGGGTATGTATATCTTTCTACTGAAATAATCTTAAATATTTTAAATACTACTTTATAAATTCAGAATTTTTGAAGGGAAACAACGAGAAAACCCAACATTAAAAAAAAAAAAAAAATTTAATAATAATAATAAGTAAATATATAAATAAATAATAATAATTTTATGATTTGATATCAAATACTAGAAAGTAAGTAAATAAATTAAAATTTAAGTAAATTAACAAATAAATAAATAAATTAACAAAAATTGAACAAATATATATGTATATAAATAAACAAATAAATTAATGAACAAATAGGTATTTAAATGAGAATTATATTAACAAATATGTTTACAAATTAACAAATAAATAAATAAATAAATAAATAAATAAATAAATAAATAAATAAATAAATAAATAAATAAATAAATAAATAAATAAATAAATAAATAAATAAATAAATAAATAAATAAATAAATAAATAAATAAATAAATAAATAAATAAATAAATAAATAAATAAATAAATAAATAAATAAATAAATAAATAAATAAATAAATAAATAAATAAATAAATAAATAAATAAATAAATAAATAAATAAATAAATAAATAAATAAATAAATAAATAAATAAATAAATAAATAAATAAATAAATAAATAAATAAATAAATAAATAAATAAATAAATAAATGAATAAATAAATAAATAAATAAATAAATAAATAAATAAATAAATAAATAAACAAATGAATAAATAAATAAATAAATAAATAAATAATTTAACGAATAAGTAACTTTAACGAATAGATAACGAAGTATAAATTAACAAAGATACACAAATAAATAATTTAGATATTTGAAAAAAAAAAAAAAAAAAAAAAAAACATGCGTAAATCATTATTGGTAAGTGTTATTCAAATCATTTATTAGAGGATTATCAGAGAAGTTGCATCTAATCAAGAACGTTCCGATAAGTTTTCGAATTATATCGGAGATCAATTCAACATCAGCTTTGTTATGTAGAGCAGAGGTAGAGTAGTGCCAAGGGAGGTTCAACATCATTTTTAATAACTTATTTTGCTGTATCTGCAATTTTTTGATATGGCAATCAGCACATTTTCCCCAAACTTGACAGCCATATAACAAAATTGCCTGGAATATAACTTTGTGTATCAAAATTTTATTCTCGTTGGACAATAAGGAATTCCTATTAACAAAAGGATACAACATCTTAATTGCAATACCTATTTTATTTAATGTCCTTGCAGTATGTTCCTTAAAGGTTAGTTTACTATCAAGATAAACGCCTAAATATCTGACAACCGGAACCCAGTTTATCTGATTGCCATTTATTAATAAATGGTTCGACGGTAAGAAACAAGACTTTCTTTTTCTTGTAAAAAAGATTGCTTGGATCTTTTCCGCGTTTACTTTTATTTTCCATTTACTATAATATCTTTTTAATATTTCTGCCGCATTTTGTAGATTCGTCTCAATGGTGAGACCAAATTCATGCGACGAATATATTGCAGTGTCGTCGGCATATACAGCGATTTCGCATTCCGGTAAGGATGGGATATCTGACGTGTACAAGTTATATAGCACTGGCCCAAGAACTGAGCCTTGAGGAACACCTGCAGCAATATTTAGTAAATTGGACGGACTATTATTGACATACACTCTGTAACTACGATCAGACAAAAAACTTTGGACAATTTTACAAAGGAATATAGGAAAATTTAAATCAAGCATTTTGAATAAAAGACCGCTGTGCCAAACGGTGTCAAATGCCTTTTCAATATCGAGAAGTATCAGTCCCGTCGATTTTCCTACGTCACGATTTGCCTTTATAAATAAAGAATATAAAATGCATTCAGCTTGAAGCTTCAAATTCTAACATGCGGTTAACCAACTAAGAAACAAATTTCATAGGTCATGCGGAGGGGCAATGCACGCATGCTCTTGACTTCTTGAGTGTTGAGATCTATAAATATCGACTTTAGATAGTAAATATAGTAAGGTTCAAAGCATCGCCCAAGCAGACCTATACTTTCTGCTTTTACGCGCGTTTGACAGTTTTGTCATTTCATTTTCGATTTGACTTGTTCGACTGTATTATGTTTAAAGAAATAGAGTAGGCCCTTCAATGTTGGAGTTCCATAGATTCAGAGAGTATAATTTTGCAGATAAAGCATTTTAATTCAGTCGTTCAGACTTATCATAAAATGTACCTAATTAACACAAAACGAAAGGTTGTGATTGTGAGAAGCCATTCTTAGGGTACTTATACGGCCCAAGGTAGGTATAATGTATATCTACTAGGTAATATATTCCGAGAACTCTTTTTCGTTTCTTTCTGCACATCTGTCAAAAAGGCAAACTATTTTATCGAGATACGAATAGTCACAATTGCCAGCAACGTTTATACGTTTATTGTCACAGTCATAATAGACCGCCATTGCAGATGTGATACGGACCTGCTGCACGAACTTTTTAATAATTAATATTTTTTTCAAAATGATAGCCATTTGTTTTATATCAAGGGTAAGGAGGGACATTATTTGTTTTTATATCATGAACTAAGACAAGAGTCTTAATATTCATATAGCTTTAATTGTATACTTTCGCGTTCACCTTGTTTTTGTCGATAATATAGGTATCCAAAATTAGGTCGATTTTCATGATTTTGATTTTAATTTTTTTTGTAATTTGTTAGTTTTTTTTGTGTAGATTAAGAAGTTAATTTGGTATCGTAAAAAAATTGTGGAGAATCATTTGCAAAAACTAAATTTTTTTCAGAATTCAAAGCTAAAATCTAATGAAATATTGATATTTTTAGATTTCTAATTTTTATACCCTCCACAGGAAGGTATATTCACTTTGTCATTACATTTGTAACGCCAAGAAGGATTCACCGGAGACCCTATAAAGTATATATATTCTGAATCAGGATCACATTCTAAATCGATTTAGCCATGTCCGTCTGTCTGTCTGTCTGTCTGTCCGTCTGTCTGTCTGTCTGTCTGTCTGTCTGTCTGTCTGTCTGTCTGTCCGTCTGTCTGTTGAAAGCACGATAGCGTCCAAACGAATCGATCTAGGCGAATAAAATTTTGTGAGAGCACTTCTTTTTATCGTCGTCAGGTTGGTTTTGAAAATGGACAATGTCGGTCAAGTAGTTCTGGTACCTCCCATACAAAACCACTATTAGACCCATGTGTCTCTCTGTCTGTTGAAATCACGATAGCGTCCAAACGAATCGATATAGGCGAATGAAATTTTGTGAGAGGACTTCTTTTTACCGTCGTCAGGTTGGTATTGAAAATTGTCTATGTCGGTCAAGTAGTTCTGGTACCTCCCATACAAAACCACTATTAGACCCATGTGTCTCTCTGTCTGTTGAAATCACGATAGCGTCCAAACGAATCGATCTAGGCGAATGAAATTTTGTGAGAGGACTTCTTTTTACCGTCGTCAGGTTGGTATTGAAAATGGGCTATGTCGGTCAAGTAGTTCTGGTACCTCCCATACAAAACCACTATTAGACCCATGTGTCTCTCTGTCTGTTGAAATCACGATAGCGTCCAAACGAATCGATATAGGCGAATGAAATTTTGTGAGAGGACTTCTTTTTACCGTCGTCAGGTTGGTATTGAAAATTGTCTATGTCGGTCAAGTAGTTCTGGTACCTCCTATACCAAACCAATATGGCATGGCGAACATTTTGCATGACTTTTATGCAGTGGAGGGTATCAAAGCATCGGCCAGGCCGATGATAACACTTTTACTTGTTTTTTATAAATCCGCCATAAAAACGAAAATTTAAAAAAAATCATTGAAGATCGGTCTAATCTTGGATTTTTCATAGCCAAAAAACCAGGTGATCTCGAAACTATACAATATTGCTCATAAATGTAGCTACCAATTTCCAAAACGATGAGGATACACTTCAGTCCTAAAAGTTACAATTTCATCTTGTGGAAAGTACAATCTGAAAAGTTAATTTCCCATCACTGATACCTTTACCCATTCATCCATCCAATCCATCTTTACGGGGCTTCAGTTCGGGCTGGAGCATTCAATGAATCTAAATGAACAATGAAGGGAACCAGACGGAAGCTCTTGTCAGCATATGGGCTCTCTGCCAACGAAGCAGCTGCATTAAAACTAGTAGGCTTCGATATTGGGTCGTATGAATAAAACGTAGCAAATAGCAATTGCTTTTACTCAGACTAAATGTCAAAATCGAAGCAATTGCTAAGCTTCGTATGAATAAAAAGTGATTTGAGTTAACTCCAACTTTTGACATCTTCGAAAAGCGGCGCCACCCACCTTTTACTCAGATTGGTATGAATAAAACGTGGAAGACAAAGCAATTGCTACGAAAATTCCGAGTCTGCTATTTTGTTGACTCAGAGCATTTGCTAAATATTTTGCGCGCACATTTTTTTGCAAAAACAGTCTAGCCTTGTGAGTTGCAGTGTTTTTTTTTATAAATACATAGTTAAAATAATTTTTGCTTGTGAAAGAAACAAAAATGGATGCGATAAGTTGGCACGTTTTACCTTTTTTACCTACTGTTGCTAACGCTCGTGAATAAAAAACAGTATAAGCTAAGAAGAATTGGTTACGATAACAACTTTAAGCAACTGGAGACGCGGGGTGGTGCTCCTTCAAATATCCAGAAAATTAAATCTTTCCTACTGCTTCTGACGTTTGCACGAATACCACTATTTGATCACTATTGGAGATAGAAGTAGGTAGATGGAAATTCCTCATCGTCAGCTGCAGAGCAATTAATTTGTAATCGAATATAGGTTATGCACTTATGCGTACCAGTAAGCTCTTCCAAATACTCTTCTTCATCATTCACCTCTCAGGCCATAGATTTAACTTTTTTTTTTGTATTTATGTGAATTTTTTTTTATTAAATTACTTTATCATTTGTTTATTTTTCCTCAAAAATTGTTTTTCTAATTCTAAAATTCAAATTCAAATTCAAATTTTGACAGAAACTGCAAGGGAAGGACACATGCAGTGAAGTAAATGCTTTGTTCGAATTTTCGAACTTACTTTAGCAAAGTAAGTTTTTATTCATACCAATTCAAAGCAATTGCTAAGTGCTTTTACTTTGCTACCACCTTTTACTCAAAGCAAATGCTAGTTTTTATTCATACGACCCATTATGTTACGTTGTCAGACTTTCTCCCTCTAGAACTGTTCTGTAAGTACAACGTAATTCTCCTAGTAAATTTTTCATTTTATTTGCGTGGCATAGCTGCGATCTTGTCTAAAGACGATCCCGTCAATTTGATTTGACATATTGTATTAGTTAACAAAATGATTGGCCCTATCTGTGCGGGCTCAGGGCAGGATATAGTCCTTTCACTAAATTTAAAGTCGCATATTATATAGAAGTAGAGAGCTTTGCCTAGTTTCGGTATCCCTGTCAAACTTTTTTTTTTTTTTTTTTTTTTATTATTTTTTTTATTCTTTATTCTCTTTAATTAATAAATACTTAACAATTTCTTTAATTTAGACTCATACTTTTACACAATAGAGAATAGCTAGTGACATTTTTTATTCTGCTTAGGTAAAGCAATAAATAGTGTTAAATGTCACTTAAAAAATATAAAATTAATTAACAATTTCAAATTTTATCAGTGTGGGGTGACAATATTTAGTTTACTTTAGTATTATTTATAATATGTAGTGTAGGTATGCAAATTTTTTTTTTGTGCTGAGGCAATATTTTTATCCGATGTATGTGAGCAAACCTTCGATTTCATCATGATTGAATTCAAGAAGCCATGATTTAAGTTTACTTATAAATATGTGATAAGATCTTAGGAGTCTAATATCAAGAGGAAGACGATTATAAAGTTTACAAGATACAACTGGGTAGGAGTTTCTATAGTGAGTGGTGCGAAAAGCTGGAATTTCAACAGCATGACTTGAAGCGCTACGTAGATTTCGACTACTAAATATTGGACTCTGCATGTAGCCACCTCTTAAAAAAAATATCTTAGAAACTCTAAAAATGAATAAATGGCGCACTGGTGGTATTTTCAAGGTCCTAAACAAAACCATAGAATGAGCGAGGCGATGAGCATTACTTATTCTCCTTACAGCACATTTCTGCAGGACGACAAGTGGTTTTAGATTGGTTGTGTAGGCACTCCCCCAACAACTTATTCCGTATTGCAATTTCGAATGAAAGATTCCATGATACATTGTTTTTAGAGTATCTTTTGAACAAAACTTTCTGAGGCGATAAAAACACAGAGTGGAAGAGCGTAGGTGCAAACTTATTTTGAAAACCATGGTTCGCTTGGCCAAACATGATTCAGATTGATCCTCATTTTCAATGTAAAATGTTGTTCTCCGATGAGGCTCTTTTTTAGTTAAATGGATATGTTATGTAAAGAAGCAAAATTGTCGAATTTGGAGTAGAGAAAACCCAGAAGCCTTTGTCGAGATGCCCTTACAACCATTAAAACTCACTGTTTGGTGTGCTGGTGTGGAGACATCGGCCCATATTTCTTTAAGGACGATGCCGGCCAGAATGTTACTGTTAATGGAGAGCGCTTCTGACTTCTTGAATCGCATTGACGTGACAGAGCTTTGGTTTCAAAAAGATGTCGCAAAATGCCACACGGCGCGCGACACCATCAATTTATTGCGGGAAGCATTTAATGAGCGCATAATTTCTCGTAATTTACATGTGAACTGGCCTCCACGAACCTGTGATCTCACACCTTTAGATTACTTTCCTTTCTTTGGGGGTATGTGAAGTCACTAGTCTATGCCGATAATGTGAGGTACTCAATGTCGGGCAGCTACTTCCCCAGAAGGAGTGGATTGGTAATGATTAAAAGCATGGTTCAATACATGTATCCAACAAAAATGAATGTCCGATTACAATAGACCTTTTGCAAGTATTGAGCGCAAGCTGACAAATGTTTTTAACTTGCTGTGGGCGGAATTGGCGACTGAACTCAAAATCTTATGCAGTCTTCTGTATTAGTCCGAAGGTATATCTGTCAAAATTGGACAAATAGGCGCAACGCCTCCAAAAAGAACTTGTCATGTCTCGAAAACCTCCGAACTGATTGAGCTTAAATTTTCTGACAAACGCTCCCGTATTTTTTTTTTGTTTTTGTGAACATTAATTAATATTAGACAAAGGGGCTTTGTATGTCACATATAAAAAATATCAAAACACTTCAAATGCTATTTCTCGATACCCATGGGAGCTGCGGTTGTAAGATTTGAAAAATGTTCCTTGTCCTGATAGGCAAGGATAAAAGTGAATAGAGCTCGGTAGAAAAGAAAGAGAGAGTGATGGTGTTATCGTTAGGCAATAACGCAAAGGGAAATAACGTCCAAATCGATTTCGAAATAGCTCCCAAAAATAAACAACAAGACGGAAATAAAGCCTACAAAGTATTTGCTCAACAGCCAAATTCCATATCACCCATTTTATAAAAGGGAAATATCTTTCTCGAAGATGGCCTTTTCTTTCTTTGTTTCTTTAGATTGCGCTACAGTCCGGGGTGAATCCGGGCCTCAACCAACACGCCTCTCTAGCTAGCACGATCTTTGGCTAACCGCCTTCAGTTGCGCAATCCAAGTTGGTTGGAGATCAAGGAGATCTTCATCCGCCTTTGATAACGTCCATTATTCTGCGCCATAAAGCAGATGATGCAGCAGATTTGGGATGATGAGAGTCTTATATAGAGTTTCCTTGGTGTTTCTCTACAAGCCCTTACTAATAGTCATCAATTGCTTTCTTAGGCCAAAATAACAGCGATTGGCAAGTGTAATTCTTCGCTTTATTTCTGATCTGATCTCGAAGATCGTCGCTGTTTATATATAGAAAATAAGTCTGTGAACTGTGACTTCCATTTAATTTTCCTTGCTGAAAATAATGAAAAATTCATTGGAAACTTCATTGTCGCCCAAAATTTTAAATCTTAACTCCTACATCCTTGTAATAGATAAACGGGAATATGATGCAATTTTTCTGTCTCGAAATAATTACTCGGTAAATTTTTGTCGTACACACTGTTCTTCGAGTCACTTTTCAAAATCAAAATCACTTCCCGTTGTCTGATACCGACATGACATATACACTACTGAGTGTGTATTGTCATGTATTATTGTCCTTTCCGATTTCAGCTTGGGGGAATTATTTTTTAGTGCATCATGTCGGTACCGCACAGCAAACCTGCTGACATTTGCTATTTTTTTATTTTTCAATTTCATTTCGAATCCGCCTTAAAAAGCATTTCTGGTTCTATAAAATAACAACAGCCACATGACCTTTGTTGTGCTTGTATACGCCGTTACCCCCGCCATTGTCCAAATATGTCAACGGGCTCCTTTTCAATTGCGGATTACTGTGGCCTTAAGTATTTGAATAGGTTTTCAGGACAACAAACGATAGGACCAAGAGAGAAAAAAAAAACGAGAAGATTAAAACAAACTGGGATCTCCGGGTCCGTTGGGAGAACTGAAAATTCGACGTTCGTCGAATCAACATCGAACTCTAATCCTGTGTCTATCCTTTGTGCGATATCGCGGTTAGGTTTGTGGTTGACTTCGTCTTTTGTTTATCCCGAAATGAAAGTCAATTTCTGGATGCAAGCGGTGGCGCGCGGCGGCATGCAGTGGGTTGCCATTGCCTTCTGTGTGTCGGATTTGATGAGTTTTCCTCCTCTGCTCTGGATGTCTGCTATTTGGTCCCGAAATTCGGATTTCAATTTAGTTCAAATGGAGTTGAGGACAACCCACTATTCCACTAAATTTCCTGATGATTTGAAGTCCCACTGCAAGCAAACATCTGTTGTGGTCGGGTCGAATGAGAGATTTAATTCGAGCAGCAGATATCAGCGGCAGCAATGAGGTCATGTGTGGAATGGAATGGTATTATGATTAAAATCATGAAACTGATCGATATTGCGGAAGGACATGGTTTCCTTGGTCCAACTGCAAGCAAGACTGTTGACATCTACACTATACTACACCCCACAACCCATATTCTTTATGAATTATGTTTCGCATGGCTCACGTGTGTATCATGATAGGTGTATCGTACACTACGACCATCCCCCAACCCTTCTGACGCGAGCGGCTGCAAGAAATAGCGTTGTAAGCAAGCGTACCTACGATGTTGAGGTTTACTATACTACTCGCCTTATTTGCAATTCCACACGAATCCTCGGAACAATAAAAATCGGTGTGTCTCAGGATGTACGGTATGCAAAAATATTTTCTCTCGCCGACATTTCGTATTCAAAGACTGTGTTCGTTTCTTTATGTTTAGCATCCAAACAAAATATGGAGGGAGGGTGCATTATTCCAGATGTGACGCTTGTCTCGCCTGTGCTGGGAGAAGAAATCATACGGAACGGTCCTTTCTTATCCTCGGCGAATGTCATTTATTAAAAACTGAAAGGAAAACGAAAAAATAGAGCGCACACAACATCACTTTCAACCCCACATAGATGGCGCATTCCCTCACGCGTCTGCCTGCGATGCTGTGAATCATGCGATAAGCAACACTGCCGAGTATAGCCGAATTTGGAGGAGTTATAGTTACAACAAAAAATGGCACATGCTACCCGTAAAGAGTAAGAGCGACTGCGACATTTTTATGCGATTACAATAGATGTACCTACGAACGAGTACACTCGAGTGTCAATTCTAAGGAATATATAGAGCGAGGATGAGAGCTCCGAATTCAAGATTTTGTTTCTTTCATGGGTGTTTCGGGAACCGTTCTTTTTGTTCATTTGTTTTGGCACCAAGTGCGCAGCTTTTTCGCTTAATGTAAAGCAATTGAAAACGTGACTTTTCTCGTTCATATTGATGCGTTTCTTCATCTTCAATTTGTTACGCTGCTGGGAGGGGGGAGGGCGGGGGGTGGTTAGAGATTGCTCGAGTAGGTGTATGTGGAGTAGGTGGGTACGTGTTGCCTGTGAGAGTGCCTTACGCTTTTTAACGAAATGTTGAAGAGGAAGCTACTAATATTTAATGTAGAATAACCAAAATAGAATTTAATGTATAGAATAACCTCAAAGAAAGATGGTCCGGACTTCATTGGCTTCCTACAGGGTAGAGTGGGCTTACCAAAAACCTGACTGGTCGAATTTAATGGGTTTGATGATAATGGTTTCAGAAGTCCGTATAATACGCTATATAGAGAGGGAGTATGTGGAGCAGGCACGAGATGGCATAAGATCCATCATCGAGCAAATCTTGGTGTGTACTATCACCAAGCTAAAAGCTTTCGGTCATTCCGTTGAAAACTGAGGCTGTTCTCTTCACGAAACGGAGGATTTTAACCGGTCTGACTCAGCCAATGCTAAAAGGCGTCACTATCCAGATCTCCGATGAAGCGAAATATCTGGGAGTGATCCTGGATAAGAAACTTCTTTGGGCAAAGAATGTCAAGTCGAAGACGTCCAAGTTTTCTGGCGGTGGAAGGGTGCTTTCGGTAAGACGTGGGGTTTATCGCCTATAAAGGTCCTTTGGATCTATACGGCTATGATAAGGCCATTTCTAGCTTATGCGTCTGTTGTTTGGTGGGGAGGGCTTTCGCGAAAGGATGTGACTGCCTTCTGCAAAAACTCCAAAGAACGGTCTGTCTTGGCTATACACGGGTACTTTCCCGAGTACGCCGGGCTCTTCCCTAGATGCTCTGCTTGACGTACCTCCCCTTGATACCTTTATGGTTTATACTACTATCAAAGCAATCTGTTGTGCAAATTTAGAGCCAACTATTCTTGCGTTCCGGACTGGCTTCAAAAAAGTCCGAATTTAGTCGAATTTACACGGATAACTCCAAAACTAGTCAAGGATCATGTGCTAGTGTCTTCGTAGAAAACGACAACATTAGACTTGACTACTCGTTAGGCAAGCATGCGTCTGTTTTTCAGGCGGAGATCTATGCTTTCCTAATGGCTGCTGAATATATTATGATAGGAATAAGTAACTGTTTCGGAGTATCTGCGTCTGTAGCGACAATCAAGCTTCGTTTAAAGCCTTGCTTTACTCTGTTACCCGTTCAATAGTTCCAATAGTTCGGGAATGCAAGAACTCCCTGAACTCGGTCGCAAGGCTGTACTCTTTGACTGCGTTAGGCAATAACGCCCAAGGAAATAGCGCCCAAATCGATTTGGAAATAACGCCCAAAAAAAACTC
Organism: Cheilosia scutellata; assembly: GCA_955612985.1. NCBI lineage: Eukaryota > Metazoa > Arthropoda > Insecta > Diptera > Syrphidae > Cheilosia > Cheilosia scutellata. Next base: position 142,449,992 of record OY015311.1, read on the forward strand.
GTACAATTTATTGTTGCAAAATATTTCGTCATTTTGGATTTTATTTCCTTTCCAGGGTTCTTTTTTTTGACAAGCAGTAAAGCCCAAAAGAGTAAGTGGAAACGCATAAACAGTAAAATAAGTATGCAACCCCCCTGCTTGGGTTTTCTGCTGGATTTTAGAGTAGATGGGAGTTCGTACTGTCGCATTTTTTTGGGCGTTATTTCCAAATCGATTTGGGCGCTATTTCCTTGGGCGTTATTGCCTAAAGCCCTCTTTGACTCTTGCCTGGGTCCCAGGTCACACGCAAGCTCCCGAAAGTCAGTAAGAAGTCTGCGGCATTCCTGCTGTATCTCAGTAGAAAACTTATTGGCGTTCTTTACGGGACACTTCGCTTTTGCTAAGCTATTTTGTGGCTAGGCTTAAGTGATACCACTCTCTGCGACGCTTGTGTAGATTGCGACGATACTTTGGATCATTTCCTTTGGTATTGCCCTGCCTTTGCTTGGCAACTGATATTTGGCCCTGATGTGGTGAGTGATACTTCACCTTATCACTGAAGTGCATTATCGGTAAAATGAGTAATACTGGATTTGGTTCCTGGATAGTACAATGGATCAGTTGCGTCTGACTGCTCCAGTAAAGTGTTTCCTAACCCGACAAAAAAAATCCGGAATTACCACTGCAGGATCAAAATCAGTGTAAAGAGTTAATGGCTGGAATAGGGCCCTAGTTCAGATATTATATAAGTTTCTATGACATCAGTCCTTTTACATTAGGCGCGTTTTTTTTTTTGCAATCCTATATGGGCTTAGCAAGTTTTCCATACAAATCGTTAGCCCGGATAATCATCGGGGCTTATGCCTTAGCCCAGATAAAAACTGTGCTACCAATCTACGATTGTTTTAAATGTTATTGAAAGTGCTATAGAAAGTGCTATCGATTGTGTCATAAATGACGTTAATTTGACAACCAAAATAAATAGGGAAGACTGGGGCACCTTTGAGCGTTGGCCATTTGAACATTGTTAATAAGGCAATATTTAAAAAAAATATTTAAAAGTACATATTAACAAAAATTTAAACTTGGTAATACCGTCTTCTTTAGTCGTCAACGACTTTCGGATATCCTTTCGCCTGGAAGCAGCCGCATGAGGCGGTTTTTATGCTTAAATTGCATATATTAATTTTCTATTTGTAAAGGATCATTCACATGAGAGCGAAGGGACGAATTGTTGAAATGCGAACAAAACACTTTTTATGCATTTATAAACAGAAAATTGCACATTTTATTATTCCAAGAGGAGGATAATTAATTATCCCATCAAAATGTATTAAGAAAACAAGTTTATAAATAGTTTAAATAACGAAATTTCAAATTCCAAACTTTTTGCCGCGAACAAAAACACCCTGGGGCGAATTGTCAGTCTATTCGCAATCCACATCATTTAATTCGCCATCCACAAACAAGCGAATAAAATATTCGTTTGAACTTAACCTCAAATTAGACATTGCGGGTAGAAACTGATGGCTGAAATTCGCGAACTGCCTCGACCTAGAAAAGTGTTTATGTGAACACACTGTCAAAACTTGCGAATATTCGTTCCTTCGTAGGTAGTTTGTCGCTCTCATGTGAATGGTCATAATTACATAAAACGATTTTATGGTGAGTTTTTCTTTTTGTTTGAAGTACAGTAAATGACGCTTATAAGAAACTCCAAAATGGCAAAACTTTTGTTTCTTATAAGCGTGTGTTTCTTATATCCTAAACACGGATATAAGAACAAAGTTTCTTATAAGAAAAATACGGATATAAGAAACAGAAGTTTCTTAAAAAATGTTTTTTTCAGAAAACCTTCATTCTATTTTTTTGGTATTTTTGGTAAACTTTTTAACGATTTATTTTAGCATTCGCTGAAATAAAAATAGGCAACAATAGTTTGACCGTTTATTTTTCTTTGATCGAATTCTTATGTTAATTTCGACTATATTTAATTTAAAAATTAAAATGGGTGGAGAAAAAGCCTTAACCGAGGAGGAAAAATGACAAGTCAAAGCTTAAAGGACGCTCGCCTATTTATTGCCAAATTATCTAAGAAACTCGAGAGGAGCCGAAACGTATCCATATTTTTACACAGTGTGCTTACCAATGCGGAAAGGCGACTTATATTAAAAAAGGTGTCAAATTCCAACGACGCTTTTCCAAATTCCGGGAAAAATGTAGTATCAAAGCAAGTCTCACAACTATTCGTCGTATTATTTCGAATGCTAAGCATATAAAAAGACTAACAATTAAGAAGATGACACCCTTTAACCCGTTTCGAAAAGCGCAACGACCTAGATTTCGTAGTGGCATTGTGTGGTCTTCTCACACAAACAAATAACAATTTGCAAGGTCCGGATTGCTATAGCTACTATTTCCATAACATCCACAAAGAGACTAGGACCGGCTGCATTATAGAATTGAAGGTGTTTGGTATTATGGCACCTTATGAAAATGATTGTCGATGCTTGACACGTCAAGTTTATGGATCGGAACAATAATATTCGACTATATCTAAACTAACAAAAGCCATCGAATTAGCTTGGAGGTGGCTCAAGGCACAATTGAACAATTTTTTTTAATCTTAAATATGTACTCCAATTACCTTAAATTTATGTAAAGTTTGTGTTAAAAAGAAGCAGAATTCTCGAAAATGTTTTATTCGTTTAAGTGTTCTATTCAAGTGGCGCAAAATTAGGGCCCCCCATTTTGCCGGTTTTTAGTTAATAATTTTTTGTTAATATGAAGGTTTAGTTTTAAATCTTAATTCTGGTCAAATCACAACAATTAATTGAACTTTAATTTAAAAAAAATTAAATCTCTAGCTTGGTTTGGGACCAGTGGGCGATGGAAAACCGGACCGGGGGTGTGTAGTAGTGTATAGTGTATAAGTTGCGTTTTAATTGAAATATTATTTGGTGACATTTTTTTTCAATTGGTTATTTCAATTTCACAAATGAACAAGCAAAACTGAACTGACATTTAAGGCTTTTCTTTGAGAGTTCAGAAATGCATCTGTTTCCTATTTCCGTGTTGGTTCACATTTGAGTAACATTTAAACAGGGCTTTTTTTGTGTCATACAAAAGTTTCTTATAAACATCATATTTCAGAGGAAAACTGACATTCGGTGTTGTCAAAACAATTCATTATATCAGTGTTTTTCTTATAAGGGTGTTTCTTATAAGGTATGTTTTTTACATTGATGTAAATGCTCGTACACGGTGCTTTTGTTCAGGTTTCTTATAAACTTGCTTTTCTTAAGCGTGTTTCTTATAAGCGACATTTACTGTATATCTTTAAGGCACAGCTTCATTTGGAACCGTATAAAGGTATGTTTTTTGGCACATTTTTCTGTCGCTTGGCCTATCGGGGCACGTTTGAACAAGTGGTCTGTAAGTGGCATTGATATAAAAGCTAAGCTACCACCACCAATCAACGCTCCAGGACCATCGAGAACACCTAAATTCCTGAACATGTAACTAATTTTTTTTTTATAAAGTTTCGTCAGTCATTCAGTTAATTCGTTTTTTATTTTTTTATTTCAAAAATAAAGTTAAATTATTTTATTAAGAAATTACAAAGCTCGTAGTAGCTTATTAGCTGCCAAAAGCAATTACAAATACTGCCGTTCAAAAGTGGCCCAGCCTAGTTCAAAACTGCTCAGCATGTTAACCACGGTGCCCCAGTCTCCCCTAAAAAAGAGAAAAAAAAAACATCAACAATCAAAATATGGACAAGAAAGATTGCAACTCAAATTTGCATCTAGGAAGAGACACTTCCACACTTTATTATGCATATAGCTAACTTTTTCTCGTCTTTTATCAATTTAAAAACTAATTGACTGTCTGCAAATTTTTTTGGTGTAAACAAAAATAGAACAGCTGAAATGTCAACTAGCATAGGGATCATGACGTAATCTCGAATGCCAAAAATCTCGAAGGCTAAAAATCTCGAAAAGTTTTTTTTTTAATCTCGAAAGCAAAAATCTCAAATGTACAAAACTCTCGAAAGACTATATCTCGAAAAAATCTCGAAAATAAAAAGTAAATTCGAAATTTTTTTTTTGCACCCATCCCATAGCCAGACAGTAAACCCAAGCAGGGGGGTTGCAGGGGGGTAGCATGCCCCCCCATACGTATCGAGATTTTTTTTTCGAGATTATGCTTTCTAGATTTTTTTTTTCGAGATTTTTTTTCGAGATTTTTACATTCGAGATTTTTGCTTTCGAGATTTTTGCTTTCGAGATTTTTTTTTTCGAGATTTTTTTTTTCGAGATATCGGGGTAGACCCACTAGCATAGTGCTGCCAAGTCACAGTAAGTCGTTTTTTTGTTTGTGTTTTAACTAAGCCCATATAGGATTGCAAAAAAAAAAAAACGCACCTTATATAGTGCATCTAACCGATTTCAATTGCATCTCATTAAGGAATAGATACTAACTCATTGCAAACAACTCTTTTTAACAGCTGCGCCTTGATAAACCAGATGAAAATAACACTTCCAACAAAACTCACTTCAATCCAATAAAGTGTTGTCCTCAAAAGTAAAAGAAAGTTCGAAAACACTTAAGAAAGAAAACGCACTTTCGTTACGGCCCGTTTCATTTCTGTGACAAGGCAGCGATTTTACAACAAATTACGTCTAAAGAATACATAGTACCGTTGAAAGCACCCGAAAAGTAGATTATTCACCAACCCACTTATAGTCGAACTTAAATTGCAGCGAAACAATTTAATCGTACAACTTCTTCATGCGCTGCTCCATAACAAACGACCCAGCGTGAAACTAAAACACTTGCGAAACTTTAGAACAAAGTCCTTAAATTTACCACCACTCTATTCCCACACACCCAGACCAATTTCTTAGCCCAGGATTATCTCGAATCGCAGCATGAACTTCACCCTTGAAAAAGTTTTTAAGTAACTAAATGAAAACCACGTCTTAAATAATTCAAGTTCGGCGCTGCGCTTGTTTATCTCGAGAGGAGAAAGTTTCATTTGCTGGAGCGGCTCCAAGAGCATCGCATTAGCCACAGAAACAGATACTTTTCCAGTTGTATATACTATATACTGGTTGCGTGAAGCAATATTTCTTGGTCTGCGGCTAGAGGGGCGAGAGAATTATTTCGACATGTGGTCTCTTCGAAATGAAACGCAAGTCGTTAAGGGTTAATGACCCACACAGTCGAACATATTTATTCAATAAATATTTCAAAATGAACGCTGGTCGTGAGTGTCGCATAGTCACTTAGCAAAGTTACTTTCCCATGACGTTGCCATAGCTAAAACTCTTTGCAGACCTGCCTTTCGCATTTATTCCATTTCATTGCATGAGATTCCCTTTAGCTTCCCTATTGTATTCCATTGTTCCGTCAAAAATATAAGTCCCCAATTCCCATAGGGACATATCACAGACGACGATAGCCCCACGGGAGGGCGGCCCCTTATTCAGACACATACTCGCAGTCACATACAGGTTGGATATCAAAACATTTGCATATGAAAATAAATTTCTGTCGATCGATTTGCACTTCCTTTTCGGAGGAGAGAGCGAAACAACTAAAGACGCTTGCCATATGGCAAACATCGTCGAGCAGTTATAGTCCAACAAAATATACGGCTAAAGTTAACAATGCGAACAAGGAGTGGAATTGTTTTGTTAGAATGCAAAAGGATTTATAACCTAGTCCCGTGGGAGATACACCTCTTAGATTTCATGTGCGGGAATACCTACAGGCGGTTGAGCAAGAATCTCAACAGTTACAATGAAGCTTGTTATTCGGTGTCTGAAAAATTGTCGGTGGAATATTAAATTTGTTGGTATATTTTATAGCATGGCCTAACCATCCTGCTGAAAATATTTACAGTGGTCGGCATAAGTATTTTGACAAAACTAAAGTTAATTCTACTCATAATTTGAACTTACTTCATGCAAATTTTGGCATCAATGGAAAGGTCATTTAAATTCCGTTTGAATGATACAAAACTTTCCTTAACCCATTAAGTACGCATTGAAAATCTAGAATTTTTGTGAAAGTCTACTTTTTTCCTCGGTATCAAACAAAAAATGTTTTCATGCAAAAAGTTTCTTTAAAAACATCTAATAGTGAATGGAAAATTTTTCAAAAATCTCTTCGCTAATATTTTTTATGATTTTTTGAAAATTTCCTTTTCATACAACATTTTTCTGAGATCATCCCATTCAAAAAATCATAAAAAATATTAGCGAACAGATTTTTGAAAAAATTTTTTTTGCAGTCACTATTAGAATTGTTGGAAGAAACTTTTTGCAACTTTTCTTCCATGTCATTTTATTTTCTAATGTATTTATTTAAATGTTTTCTACATATTTTAAATTGATGCTAAGTAAGCTGCTAAGTATTTATAGATGTCAATTTTGGGTATGTGGCTTGCTTCGCTCGCGGGAAAGACTTTAAACTCCAGTATAATCATTTTCGGACAAAATTCTGTACGTTTAGGACCCAACTGTTATCTTTATACAGGCGCGTGGTGGCCCTACGGGAAACCGGAATTTTCCCGGGGCGTTTTTTTTTTTTGGGGCGGATTTTTTCAGGAAAAGTTGAAAATATAATTGACACAAATTTTAATGTTGATTCATTTTTTCTTATTTTAAAATTAGTTCTTCTCATTTTTGTACTGGGTACGTATGTTACCCATTGAAGTTCATGAAATTTTCAAAATAAATGACTGCAGTTCAAATATAACCGACAAATTCGCAGTAGATTTATCCCAACTGCGATTTTTCCCCTTTTTTTCTGTGGTGAATTGAATTGAATTGAAACTTTTAAAAGTGTCATATCGCCCGCCGGTCTTTAAGTCACTTTTTTTGTGGGATTTATGGCACTATAAGAAGTGCCCCAAAAGAAGAAATGAAATAATACCCGAAAGTATGGAGGGGGGGGCATACTGCCCCCTGCAACCCCTCTGCTTGGGTTTACTGTCAGATGAAGGTTTGGGGTGTTATTTCGTTTTTTTGGGGCCCTCGGGCGCTATGACACATTGAGAGTGGGCGATATGACACTTTTAAAAGTGTCATAGCGCCCCAGGGCGTGTCTCAATTTCATGAATACTCCTTTTGTTGGTCGTGGGCTTGTTTGCATAGTCCTTTGACTTCAAAAAACCCCCAAAGAAAATAGTCCAGTGGCGTAAAATATCGCAAGATCTGGATGGCCAATTCTGATCGCAAAAATGGCCGATTACCTACACGTTTAGGAAATGACTCATGCAGTAATTGAATTGTTTCTCTAGCTTGTGGCACCTTCTTGTTGAAACCACATCTTGGCCACATCCATATCTTGTAATTTAGACACTAAAAACTTGGTTATCATGTCATGATAACGAACAAAATTCACTGTTACCGCCTGACCAGATGCATTTGTTTCTGAATAGTTACTCGTGGGATTTCTGTACCCCAAATGCGACAATTTTGACGATTGAAAATGATTTTGTTCCAAAATTGCGGACTGTAGCTGACAAACCTTCATTATTTTTAAAATATTGCTCAACAATGAAAATGCGTTACTATTTCGAATAGCGTCCATTTTTACTAACCCCGAACTGTCAGCTATGACATTGTTATTTTTTTTTTTTTTTTTCGGCATCACTATACTATTAAATGGCGCAAAATTCAAATTTTGCGTGAATTATGGGACACTATTTTTATTTGCAATAACAAAATCTGAGTGAACGATATTTGGGCCACTTTCTGTAATGGGCAATGATATTGGGCTACCATCTTTTAAGGTTTGATTTCTCAATTGGGAGTCAGTAAGCTGCTTTGTACTATATCTGTTGGTTTTCTTTACGTCAATACATGTCGCTGACAGCTGACCTATTCTCATCTGTCTTCGCCAGAATGCAACACTCAAGATGGCCGTCAGTGGGAAATACATTATTTTTTTTTAATTTTGATCCAAACAAAAATAAACGCAACGAAAGACCTTAATTTTGATAGGTACACCATTCTCAGTATTTAGTGTTAATATATTGCTAAATATTTTTTTATTCAAGTGTAATTGACAGTTCCAATAGTCCATAGCAGTTCAAAAACTTGGAATACCTAACCTCTAAATAAGGCGTCGATGACTGACTACTGGGAACATCAGTTAAAATATGTATATCTAAAGTTATTCATTCCGCTAAAGACTAAACCCATCCTGCGGCACTAATCCTCTTCAATATTTTCTTTGTTAATTTGTTAATACTTTCTCTTTCTTTGAGTCAATTCTTTTACTCCAAAATTGCACTTTGTGAATGGTGTCCAGAAAGTTTATGAATTCAGTTACACTACAGGCTCTATGGACTGCCAAGATGGACTGTGACCTGCATTATAAAAATTAAAGGCCATTGCACATTTTTCAAACATAAAACTATGCGTATTGATCATCAAATTAAAAAAAAAAAAATCATCACAACTTTCACACAAGATGAATAAAAAACGGTAATTTTTCGGGATCTCGTTTTCGGGATTCTTTTTTCAGGATTTTGGCTTTTCGGGATTGTGGGTTTTCGGGATTTTGGTGTTTCGGGATTTTGGGTTTTCGGGATTTTGGTTTTTCGGGATTGTGGATTTTCGGGATTTTGGATTTGCGGGATTTTGGATTTTCGGGATTTTGGTTTTCGGGATCGTGTCCCCAATCCAATAAAAAAAGAATCATGAAAATAGGCCCAGCGGTTATCGAATTATAACGTCATCGAGTTTCACCCCATAGAAGATGTTTTTTTGTATGGGCGTTGCCACTCCTCTTTGTCCAATTTTTACCAATCTTCATAGCAATACTCTTGGGCCAATACCTAAGATTATCTGTAATTTTCAGCTCAATCGATTTGGTGGTTTTCGAGATATACGATTTTTAATGTTTTTTTTTTTTGTATGGGCGGTGCCACGTCCCTTTGTCCAATTTTGACCAAACTTAACAGAAACCGTATATGGACCAATACCAAAGATATGTGAAAGTTTGGTTAAAAACGGTAAATGCGTTAAGGCGTGAATCGACGACAAACATTTTAGGGCTCAATTTTTATATATATACATAGATAGATATTAGCAACCATTCCGATGAATATAAATTATGTTCAGATACCCGGATATCCATATTTATGTACTTTGAAAATCTGATTGAAGATTAAACGATTCCAATGATTTTTGTTCTATCAACAGTCAATATACATGATTTCAAATTTCAACTTTCGGCGTACCTACTGTAAAATGATTTCCAATTGTATATAGATTTGACGCGTGAATAATTTTGATAATGCAGATTTTCAATCGATGGTTTTTTCAACAAAATATTTACTAACGATGCGTTTGCTTGTCGCAAACATATTCTGTGTGTCTGGCAAACAAACATGATATCGAATACCAAAAACTGTATAATATAAGATGGAGACTCCTAATACCATCGTGATGACAAAGCAAACAATTGCTTAAATACAGTCCCAACACCATAACACTAACACCCCATAAAATAATTCCCCAAATCCATTGAATCAACAGCCAAAAACTCTCCAAACATCCAATTACACGCATCCAATCCATTCAACAGTCTTTCGCGTTTATCTGCTTACACTTTTTGAACAAAGAAACCATTTCGTCACCCCTAATAAATGTTTGTCCCGACAATAACTCATTTCCCATAACCATAATCATGTAATCATCTTAGAAAAATTGTTCCGACAATCCCGCATGAATTATTCAAAAGCACCGAGTCCTTCAGCCAGTGCGTCCTCCTCGCGATTCTTATTTTTCATCATCATCTCCCATGCATACATTTTGGCTACCATATACGGGGGTAGCCCCCACCAAAAGTGATCCCTTTTTTTGACACTTAATCTATAATAATGTCTTCAAAGCTTGGTGCCCCTTCAACAGCAAACAGACACACCCCCATTATATCCTTCGGCCGATAAACATGAATTTTCATTTTTCGAAGGCATATTTTCGACAACAGTCAATGCGGCGATTATCATTACGATTATTATGTGTCTAACGGCAAAAGGATCTCAATTTTCCCAACATAACGAGGGGCGTGTGTGTGGACGGCACGGGCGGGCGCCAAGATTGCATTAGGCTTATGCTAAGCGAGATTGTTGGAGGCGGATATTGTGTGCACATATTGGAAATTATTATGGGGAGTAAACCACATTTGCTCAATTTTGAAAATGAATTTTTAAATTCTCAACGCGAGTCCTTTGGAGGAAGTTCGCAACTTCACCATCGACAACGTCGTTCGAGATTGTAAGACGAAAAACTGAATGGAAAACTTTTCCAATAAATTTTTCCACGAATATCCTGTGTGAAAATCTCAGCTTTGGGGCGAGTCCTTGTTTACAGCTTGTCGAAAATGTATTTCCAGCTGGTTTTGGTTTTTTTCTAGGTGTATGTTGGCTGATAAATTACACTTAATTAATTCTGTAGAACGAAAAAGCGGATAAAAAGGACGAGATTCTTTTAAAACTTTTTCATGCATTTTTGCTGCACTTGTGTGCGGCGGCCGGTCGGACTCTTTGTGGTTTGACCGATTATTATCTTTTCTGTCTCGCAGAATATAGTTTGCGCTGGTATCCTTGATATGGTTATTGGTGTTCTGTGTACTATATATTGCAGTCATAAATCAGAGCAATTTTTTCCCACATTATCGTTTTGCGAATCAAACCAGAGCCATCAGCTAGTTGTGCAATTTGTATCCTTCCAGACACTCGACTCCTTCGTAATTTATCGACTCGCATTTGATTATTGTTTTGTGGCAATTGTGGTGGTCTCTAACTTTGGTTGTGTCTGCATCTTGAGGTCCTAAGGTAGTATAGGGTGACAATCTTGATGGGAGATCATACTCTGGTGAATCCCTTGGAATCCTTGAGAAAATTACCATAATAAAATCCGCTTAACATTTTCCACTTAACCAACTTTTATCTCTGTCATCGCCAACCTCGCACACAAATAACCAATTGTGTGCAATCAGAAAACAAAGTAACAAACGGCACCGAAGACCACCGCATCGCCTTGAAAGGACGAATTTTTGTATTTGGCTCCACGAAGTGAATACAAACCCCACGACGACGACGCCTTTTCAAATCCAATGTCATTCACGGGAATAAAAAGACGAAGTAGCAACCAGAAAAAAAAGGAAGACGAATCCAAAGGATATTGTCGCATTACCAGGCAATAAAAACGAATTCGCAAATCCACGATTTACATTTTAAAGGATATGCGGCGGTTTTGTGGGGGGATGAGATGATGCGCAGCGTAACGGTGGCAATCTCATTCGGAAATCTGTTGGTTGTCGTTGGCAGACGTTACAGTTCTTTCGTCGGCTGCCGATAATGTGAATTGGGCGTGGATGGGGTTATGTGAAACAAAAGCACGATTGAAATGACTCGCTCTACTGTGCTTTTCTCAGTGTATGGTAAAAGGGGTGACAGTTTCACGATTTTTTTTTTCGGCGTCGACTGAGATTTTCTTTTTAAATTTAAATCCCCGTTTGTCGCCTTTGTCGGATTTTCGCGCACATTTGCGGTGGCGACGCAATGGGGACATTCTTGCAAAAGTTTTGGTTTCATTTTAGCCGAGCAAATAAATTGTTTTCTGTTTACGGGGAAGGGAGAGAGGTTTATTCAATATGGATTCTCTTCTGTACTAGTGTACTCTATCTAAATGGATGCTTTGGGAAAATTTTTTTTTTCTATCGTAGTTTGAAATTAATGAACTGCAACAATAATGAGAGAATCGATGGACCATATCTGTCAAGTTGAAGATCCGCTTTTAAAACAGAAGGAGCAGTCTTGTGCATCATTTAGTAACAAATGGAGGTTAGCAATGCAGGTAATTTTTATTAAAAAAAACATGTGTTACCCTTCTCTAGAATTTATCTTTTTCAAGTTTATTTTCAATTTTTCTGACTTGCGTAAATGTCCCAATGTATTGAGGATTTCATCATTTGTGCTTCTTTTAGCCAAGCGAATTGTTCTCAGATTGTGTTGCAATGCCATTCAACTAAAAATATATACCTCTCCAATTGATTAAAACGTTCCGCAACTTTTTCATGTTTCAAGTTCATAGGGAATTTATCACGTTAATATGATTTCATACTTGTTTTTTGAGCCGTTTCAAGCGTTTTTAGGGGCGTTTTTTGAGGCATTTCAGAAGCGTTTTTTGGGGCGTTTTTAGGAGAGTTTTTGGTGTGTTTTTTGAGGCATTTTTTTGCTCGTTTTTAGGATCGTTTTTGAAGTTTTTTTCTGGGTCGTTCTTAGAAGAGTTTTTTTGTGTCGTTTTTTGAGGTTTTTTTGTTGGCTCGATTTTTTGCACGTTTTTTGAAACCTTTCTTTAAGCGTTGTTTGAAATTTTTTGGCGCATTTTTAGCAGCGTTTTTAATTTATTATTGGGGTTCGAAATTTCACCACCATACACCTACTTGACTTTAGTTTTCGTAATCCGAAACGAATTTCTTTTAACGATCATGGTAACATACCAAGATATACAGAATAGAAGGTACCTAGTCGCACGTCGTTATACTATCTTTTTCGTATATGTGACGTCACCCGAATAAGCCTTATTAATTAAAAACGTAATACATACTACATAAGCATACGTATTAACTACAACACTTTATTACTTACTCCCAATTTCACCCCGATCTGACACTTGAAGGAGGCAAGTAGGCGATGAATTTCGAATTATTATAGCTACTGTAGTTTTGGGCTTTGCAAAAAAATTCCGGGTGTGAATACAGGGTGGGCCTCACTTAACACGTACTTCTTATAGCACGGCCTCGTTTTAACACGGTTCACTTTTTGCAACATTTTTTCGTTTAACACGGTTCAAAGCCTTGTTTTACACGGTTTCTGAAACAATTTTTTTTCTCGATAAGTTGTTTCAATTATGCACATACGCATTTGCGTAAAACATACAAGTTTTCTTAATATGTACATCATACTTGCTGTGTTTCTAAGAACTGAAATAGGAACTTCCCCATATTAACTGTGCCAACGCGATGATAGATATCCTCAATGAGGATAAATTGCTCAGTTACAGTCTTCTGTTGACTAGGCACTAGAACGTTAGGTTAGGTACCTACAGCATTATTTTGTATGAGATTGAATGACATAAGTGATTGTGATTTGAAATCAAGGTTTGTTTTTAAAAATATAGTTCATTTTTAGGCCTTTGTTTACAAAGTGGTTTTCTAGATTTTGATATGTCGGCAAAAACAGATAAACAACCGCTTAAGAGAAATGTTATTTCTCTCGAAGCAAAGATTACAAATTTTGGATCGTTTGGTGAAAATGTCACTGCAATTGCAAAAAGCTTAAATTTAAATGAATCTTCAGTACGGACCATTAAGAGAAATGAATTGGCAATAAGGAAAGCAGTAGGTGATGGTTCCTCAACATCCCTAAAACATTTTAAATAAAAATAATCTAAAAAGTAAAAAAAAAATATTTCTGGTTTTTGAGATTATGGAACGTAACTCCTCTTTTGCACTGGTTTCTTGTTTCGTTTAGCACGATTTTGTTTAACACGATATTTTTCAGGAACGTTACCCCCGTGTTAAGTGAGGTCTACCTGTATCTAGATTTGGGTAGCCATTTTTGAGAAATATTCATAAAACGGCTATATTCGAGTTTTCTGAGAAAAAATAAGTACGAATGACTATGTTTAGAATGTTTATGTGGTCTTAAATATGTTTTTTGATGAAAATCGTTAGAGCGGCATTTTGTAAAATTATGCTGTTACATAATTTCATCCAAATCGAAAATGGCGTTCTCGAGATATAAGCAGTTTTTAAAGTACCATTTTTAGCGATTGGGGTGGAAATCGAAGGATGCATTCATGATTCAAAAAACACTGTTTAGCAACTGTTTAGCTCAAATCTGAGCAAATGGTGTTACAATGGATTTAAGCATTACCTGCCAGTTACATTTTTATCTTAATCGAAAATGGCGTTTTTGAGATTTGGACAGTTTTCTTAAAGTACTATTATTAGGGATTTGGGTGGATATCAAAGGACGTCTTTTTAGAGAAAAACTAAGTTTGCTATCAAGTTAAGAATGACGATAGTATCTTAAAAATAAGTCTTTGTTAAAATCGTTTGTACCGTTTTCGAGAAAAGGCCAACTTACAAAAGTGCCGTAGCTGGACATTTTAGCGAAATACTGGGTATGCAGTCATATTAAGCATGCCTGCACTAACTCAACCATCAATTTTGGTTCAAATCGTTAGAGCCGTTTTCGAAAAAATCTAAATTGTTTAATATATCGTAAAATGTTTATATAGGTTAATATTAGGCACAAACTTTAAATACGAAGTTTGGAACAAATCCGTCCAAGCGTTTAGATTTCCCACGGACGGGATTGCGAGACCCACTTTTTTGAGTTCCCCTATCATCGTAATATCAGAATTGATCAAAATCTCGAGTTCGAAAATATTATCTTTCGCTTACTACGTATATACGAGAAAGTTAAAAATGAAAACTAAAACTTCTCACAACAAGATCCAGCTTCCTAGATTCCGATGTAGTAGTCGAATTTTCGTTTTCAGCATAAGTGTCTATCATATTTGGTATCTTCTATTTGCAGCTCTTTAAAAGATATTCACCAAGATACTCTATGGCCGAGTTTTCTAAAGTGTGCTCCGCGGAGCACTTGGTGCTCAGATCTACCAGAATGGAAACGAATCAAAGATTTGGTTCTTCTACGAAGCTTGTTTTCGACGAAATACGAGTTTCTATAAGAACACCGGAAGTTTTGAAAACCTCAAAAGAAAGAAGATTGGACGCAAAGCTACTCCAAAGAAATATTTACCGGACAAGTAGAGCCTAATTTTGCAGAGAGAAAAATTACAGAATGTCCAATATTTTTACCAATTTTCAATTTTACCAAGAATCAGGCACTGAAAGATACCGCAAATTTTAAAACTTTGTGTAAAATAAACGATAGACTGTGGTAGAGTTACATACAATTACGTGAAGCAAATAAAAGACGATCTCGTGCACTACTATCGATTGGACGACTGTCATCTTAAATTTTCTGGAATGAGTACCCAGGGCTGTCAGGCCCTATGTCATAGAACAAAATCTTCGTGGATGCACATTCCACAAAAAAAACACATTATGTCAACAAAAACCTAAGGAAGAGCCAGAATTTCGCAAGACTCCACTTACAAAAACCATTGCAATTTTGGGAAAAAATCTTTGGGGTGTCAAATCCAAGTTTAATTTATTTGGATCCGATGGAAAAGTGTATGTAAGGCGTCCTCCAAACAAAGAATTGCAGCCAAAGTACACGCTTCATACCATAAGGTATGGAAGAGAGAAAGTAATGGTCTGCGGTGCATTCTCTTGGTTCGGTGTTGGTCCACTACTTGTATAGGGGTCGACACGCGTATAAAAGCATATTAGAGGAAACCCTTTTTTTATACATGCCAGTAGCATATGATTTCTAACACCGCAACGATCCTTAGCATACTCCAGATAGTGAAATTAATGTTTGCGTTTTCCATAACTACGAAAAATGGGATACGTATGGACAACGAAGTGCTGCACGAGGAATTTATCTCCAGAAAAGTGCTGCTGTATGGAGTCGTTAATGTCCGATATCTCTTATTCGTTGGTCACAATAGCAATGATGTCGTTTTTATCTGGTTTGATTGCGTCACAATCAGCAAAATAGGCTAAAATATCTAACAGCCAGGTATCATTCCACTTTCCCTCGAATCACTCGAAATCGATTGCAAATGCATTTTTGTGTTCTACATTTCACCGTATTCGATTTCGATTTCAAAATTCCGAAAATTGAGACGAAATGAAATTGTAGTGTTCCACAAATCGATTTTGACGATTTCCAAGTGATTTAAAATCGATGTTGGTCATTCGATGTGAAATAGTGGAAATGAAAAGACGCGATCGAAAATGTAAGTAAGAAATTCAACTTTAAACAAACTTGATAAACTTATTTCACAAAAAATATATTTAAAACAGGGGTAAACATAAAAATTAAAAATACTGCGCAGGAGGGAATATTTATTCATTTTATGGAGCAGCATAAAGATCTCGCAAGGGGTTTGTGGGAAAATTAAAAAAAAAAATAGCTGAACTGTCATGGTCCACAGATGGATGCGAGTGGATGGAAAAAGGTAAAAAAAGAAAAATAAAAAATAGATCACTTATAGATAAATATCTCTCAGCCTTCGCCTTTTTATTTTTTCCCGTGTAGGTATATTTATTCCTCTCAGTGTGCAATGCAGCAGCAAATAACCACAGTACTCATTATAAGATCCTTTTATAATAAAATTATAATGAAACTAATCTTTTAAGACAGACGAACAACAAAATTTGATTAACAAACAATCAAATCAAAAAAACAAATGACAGAGATGTCAGCTGTTTGCAATTTCATGAAAAGTGATTTCGAAAAAATTTCGGAGTTACCTAATCGCTCGAAATGCAAAATAGCTAGTGAAAACGAATTCCCTCGTTGTATGTAGTTTGCTTTCCCCATACCAGACTGCCGATTATTGACATTCATTTGTAACTACCTCTCCTTCAACTGATGGCCCAACATTTGAAGCATTAGATAATATTTCCTTAATTTCGACAGACTAATAAACAGCGGGATTGTATTCTATATATCATGGTTTTTTTTTTTTTTTTTTTTTTTGTCGGGTTAGGAAACACTTTACTGGAGCACTCAGACGCAACTGGTCCATTGTACTACCAGGAAGCAAATCCAGTATCACCCATTTTACTGGAATTTCTTCGACTTTCGGAGAAAGCCGAGAATGCACTTCAGCGATGAGGAGCTTACAGTAGCAGCACTCACCACATCAGCGCCAAAAATCTGCCACCTGATCCGAGCAAAGGCAGGGCAATAACAAAGGAAATGATCCGAAGTATCGTCGCCTTCTCCACAAGCGTCGCAGACAGTGGTATCCCTTAAGCCTAGCACACTTAGATGCTTAGCAAAAGCGAAGTGCCCCGTAAGAACGCCAATAAGTTTTCTGCAGTCATTTCTACAGAGAGACAGCAGGAATGCCGCAGAATTACTACTGACTTTCGGGAGCATGCGCTAAGCGTTTTCCCGTTTCCTGTAGAGCCTTGCCATACACAATTGTGTTCGTTTGAGACCCAATTTTCAATGGAAGCCCTGACCGAGGACGCAGGAAGACCCAACACAGGTTCTGGTCCCGAGAAATTTTCCTCTGAGCCTTGCTTAGCAATCTCATCGGATATCTCATTTCCAGCAATCCCAGTGTGACCTGGGACCAGGGCTGACTTTATGCGACTAAAGTTGCATTTTTCCCCTTTCTTTCTTTCTATCCCCAATGAGACCACTTTTCCAAAATTGTCCGTATTTGCCCCTTTTCTGTATTTTGAAAAAATACAGTGGCCGGCATAAGTATTTTGACAAAACTAAAGTTAATTCTGCTCATAATTTGAACTTACTTCATGTAATGGAAAGGTCATTTAAGTTCCGTTTGAATGATAAAAAACTTTCCTTAACTTTAATATACCTACTTTACGAAACTAGTTCACAAATAATTGGGATCTGAATGCATCCTTTTTCTATCAGCTATTGTCCTATTGTCATAAGTTTAGCCATATAGCCATAACTTCCATGTTCAAGGCACAGTAAGATAGAACGAGAGGAGAATATGCGTAAGCCATTTTAACTTTAGTGAATTTAACTAGTTTTGGGTTTTTTTTTTGTGTGCCATTTGTGGGCAGATTAGTATTGCCTCTTTTTTTATTC
The DNA here is from genome assembly GCA_955612985.1 of Cheilosia scutellata. NCBI lineage: Eukaryota > Metazoa > Arthropoda > Insecta > Diptera > Syrphidae > Cheilosia > Cheilosia scutellata. Next base: position 142,467,777 of record OY015311.1, read on the forward strand.
TAATCCCCTTTTTTTTGCGACTTTTTCGAAATCTTCGAAGTCAGCCCTGCCTGGGACCCAGACAAGAGTCAAAGAGTTCAGCCTTGCGACCGAGTTCAAAGAGTTCTTGCATTCCCGAACTATTTTAGAACGGGTTACAGGGTTGAGCAAGGCCTTAAGCGAAGCTTGACTGTCGCTACTCGCTACAGACGCAGATACTCCGACCCCGCCACCTATTCCTAACAATATATTCGGCAACCATTAGGATATGGCAGCAAGGCAGCAAGGAAAGTCGAATTTGAATTTGCGCAGAAGCCGAAGTTCCGGTGTCATTGCATCAGACGGCATATCCATAGAACTAGGGTCGTAGGATAAGTGTCGCGCAAGGTCATCGAAACTCCAGTGTGGATTATACCAAAAACCACCCCGCCTGAGACGGTAGATTGCTTTGATAGTAACACCCATGATAAAGGTATCAAGGGGAGGTAGATCAAGCAGAGCATCTAGAGCAGAGCCCGGCGTACTCGGGAAAGCACCCGTGCAGCCAAGACAAACCGTTCTTTGGAGTTTTGTGCAGAAAGCAGTCACATATTTTCGCGAAAGCCCTCTCCACCAAACAACCGACGCATAGGCTAGAAATCTTATCATAGCCGTATAGATCCAAAGGACCTTTTTGGGAGTTAAGCCCCACGTCTTACCGAAAGCACCCTTACACTGCCAGAAGACTGAGAGCGCCTTGGATGTCTTCGACTCGACATGCTTTGCCCAAAGAAGTTTCTTATCCAGGATCACTCCCAGATATTTCGCTTCATCGGAGATCTGGATAGTGACGCCTTTTAGCATTGGCTGAGTCAGACCAGTTAAAATCCTCCGTCTCGTGAAGAGAACAACATCAGTTTTCAAAGGATTGACCGAAAGCCCATTCCTAATGCACCATTCATCGACCATATCTAGAGCCATCTGCACGTTTGCACAGACAGTCTCTAGACATGATCCGACCGAAAGTATGGCAACATCATCCGCGTATGCCTGAGCGTAGACGTTTGAACCGTTTAGGGTATGCAACAGAGAGTCAACTACCATGCACCATAGCAGGGGAGACAGAACACCACTTTGTGGGCAGCCTTTGCTTACCCCTGTACTAACCTGGCGTCCATAGTCCGCAAGGACAAGGTTCTATTCATCAGCATTGCCCTAATCCACAATACCAATGTCTCATCTACCCCGTGTTGTCTAGCAGAGTTGCACATGCATTCAAAAGCCGCATTGTCAAAAGCGCCCTCTATGTCGATGAAAATGCCCATGGCGTATTCTTTCCTATCGAGAGCGCATTCAATTCTAGCAACTATATTCTGAAGCGCAGTCTCACAGGACTTTCCACGCTGATATGCATGTTGCATCTCAGATAGAGGGTGCATCCTCAGTGCGAACCTGCGCACGTGCATCTCGACCAGTCTCTCCAAGCTTTTCAGCAAGAAGGAAGACAGACTTATAGGTCTGAAACTCTTAGCGAGGGAGTAGTCATCTTTCCCAATTTTTGGTATGAAGACCACTCGAACCGTACGCCAAGGTATAGGAATATATGCCAGTGCCAGACACTATCAGACATATCATGGTTACATACGTCTTGATCTTATGAATTAAATTGGCTGCTTAAAAGTTTGAAAACACTCTTCCGAAATGCTGAAGAACTACGACCCAACAGCCTTTATCTTAAACTTCGATTTTTTTAAATGGAAAACTAAAAGATTTTACAAATATTATGAAGGCTAGAAAAATAATATCACCAAAGCGACAACTCTACTCTGTATATAAGCAACCTTAAAAGTCGGAACGCAGTAAATACATCAAAACAAATAGCATAGATCCCAGAATTCTCTTCTAATTTTGTTGTACTTACCTAAACTATTCTGCTCACATTAAGTGTTACTACTTTCGAATAGCACACACAGTAAACCTAAAGTTATTACCCCTTACGAAGGCCCAAACTCATCATTACCCTAATTTCACCACTACAGTAGTAAAACAAAACCACACTCCTCTACTCAATCAATCTTAAACGAATACGCCGTAAAGTTTATATTCCGACCGCTTATATACGTCACTCACATCTGTTGGATGGGTCGGAAGCGGAACTGCTTGCCATCTTATCTGATTATCTCAACAATTTTGTATTTTGAAAGTTTTTAATAAAAAGCAAAACAATCCCAAAGCCCACATAAGCTGATATAAAAATCATATGGTCCACGTTGCGGGTCTAGCCGAAGATAAAAGGAATTCCAACATCCAAATACAATATAATCTTTACAATCTCTACCCAGTGCCACCTCCTCTTCACATGCATATCCTAGGGTTATCCTCCACTCTGAACTTTGCTTCTGTTTTTTTTTTGTTTCTGAGTCAACGAAATATATAAAAATAAAAACAGAAACACAATCCAGTCTAAATTATGTTTGCGTAATCCCTACTTGCCTATACCAAGAAATCCCAATACCAACTCCAAGTTGTGTTCTATTATCCCTTCCATTTATTTTTTATTCTTTCATAAATCTTTTATCAGCTCGGACCCATCCCCACCAGAAGCAGCAGCAAAACGTTGAAGATATTCAATTTAAAAACCCTAAAGTTGTGCCCGTCTCTTTTCGATGGATATGGGGACATTTAAAGTATATAATATTTTTTTTTTTTTTTTTGACTGATCTTCCTTTCAACTTTATGATGATTCCTTGGTAATAAAACAGAAAGTTTCCTTTGCACTCCTTATACATTTCGGTTGTGCATACGAAACTAATTTACCTGACTTGCTTCTGCTGTCGTGGCAATCTTTGGGACGATTAATTGAAAATTTGTATTCAGGTCAGGAATGCTTGACAAAGCACTTCCTTTCTCCAGTACCAAATAACTGCAAGGAGCACAAAAGACGTCCAAACGGAAGCAGCAATTAGAGGCCGGGGAAAAGAAAAGAAATATGCCACCAAGTCAAATGAAGACATCGCGCAACGTTTATACTCTCAAACATCGGCAGCATCACATAGGACGTCGGAGAGGACATCGCCAATTTGAAGGAAGCTGCAGGGAAAATTATTAATTTTCCTCCCGTTTTCTATGGGTACATGAAAATTATTACGAAGGCGTCTTTGGCTCGCTTTACGTGAGCAATTAAGGAGCCAACAAGAAACAGGAATTATTATCGTTACTAGGAACGTCCACCAAGCAGGACACTATACACGAAAACACCAAGAAGATGCTGATGAAGACGTGTCTTCGTTGTAAGTCTGCCTACCTAACCTATACGCTTATACCTTGCTGTAGATACACGAAGCACGAGGCTGCGATACTAATTAGTGGAATTTACCATTCATTTTTTATAGGTCAACGGAACAGGAAACAGGAGGACCGAGTGTAGTCAAGGATCCTATGACTAATTAGTATGCAACCACCAGCGAAGGAGGGTTCGTTAATATTAATATTGGCGCGGCAGCAGGTTCGGGCAAAATTTCTGTTTCAATAAAAGCCAAGCTGGACTTTAAGGATATATACGTAATGGAAAAATTATTCCACATGAACGGCAATAATTCTTCACATTCGATCTTTGAAGGGAGTACGCTCCATGCATCGTTCAATGAAAGTGAAGTTCATGTTCACGTTCATGGATTTTGTCTTTCTTGTTTTTAAGGATAAAATATTCCCTTGGTGGCATGCACACAGAAACACACACACAGGGATTTGTCCTGTTTACTTCACTGAATCGGATTCTCTAAGGAAATTGTTTTTGAATTGAATGTACAATCATTATGGTATATAGTCGTCGTAGTAGGTGCTCCTTTTGTTGTGTCAGGATACGTCATTGGCAATGCAGAGGATCTTTCTCTATTTAAGTGTATATGGGTGTGTATATGTGCGTTTAAGGAAGCTTAACTGCAGCATCATGTCACGTTGTGTGCACAGCTCTGTGCCAAAGTGGAATTCAATCAATTCAGGACCATAATACGAGTGCACCATCCCTTGGAAACGGCAGAGTACAAGAGAGAAAAGTAAGTCCTTGGATTTGGAAAATTTACCATTTGTCAGCGTCACAGATATTGTAGTGGTTCAGCGATGCTGTTTTGAGTTTTCGATTTGTGCTCCGATGTTCTTCTTTGTGTGCAATTGGACATGGGCGGACGAAAAGGGAAAGTGATGGGTGAACTGGCGCAGGGATGCATTTTAAAAGAAAACATTTTTCAAAAATTTCCTTTGAAGATATATGTCGAACACGTAGATAGGGGAAAGTCTAGACATGAGTTAAGGTTTAAAGGGAAGATTGCCATGATTGATTTAAAGAGAATGTTTGATTTGGATTTGTCCTTTTGAGGGAACATAAATGTATTTAATTGAAGGTTTGCACAATTGGAGCACTTCAAAGCCGTGAGTTTGGGCTACGGTCATCATCTGAGATGTTTAACCTTTAGCGGTATTTTTTTACCTATCAGTCACAGGGCCGTAGTGAAAAGATCCATGCGGCAATTAACGCGCCAAAAAAAAACTATTCATACTCTTCTCCTACAGATGTGCATATCATCATCTTTGAAATTTCTGCTTTTATGCAGCTGACTAGCTAACTGTGGGATTAGCGTAGAGGCATAGAGGGATGTAGGTACAGTACAAAATGCCTCCAAATCCTAATTGTGTGATTAACTTGGACATATTTTTAGAAAGATCTACATAAATGAAGCTTTCACTGAGCAGAAAAATTGTCAACGATATTTCGATTGATATTGTAGAGAGGTTACTTAAATTTAATAAAATTTAAGCACCAGCCTTTAAATTAAGTCCCATGAATCTCCAAACCATTGATCCTGTTCCTAAACAATATTCAATAATGGAAAACGTCTTCTTAAACTTTGTTAATGAACAAAAATCCACTTAAGCTTCTAAGCTATCGGAAAATGTTTCCTCCAGGTCCTGTAAGGCTATCAAAAGTAAAATGAAAGGATAGCTTGGTGTCTATAACTGAAAGCAGTTTTTTGATTTTACACTTCAGAATGTGCAAGTTATAACTTCTAAAATGTGTACTGACCGATAGTGCCAACAGTTTTATTTCATTGTCTTTGGTGACTTTATAAAAGGCTTTATGGTCGAACATGGCGACACATATAGCATTCCGATTTGTGTGCATGAGATCCACTACGTCATGTAGTCGAATCATGGAATCCCTACAAATGGGAAGGCGTTCACTAATCCTGATAGTTACATATGGTTCGACACATAAGTACCTAAAACCTATCGTCCCCAAAGAGTATTAAACCTATTAAATAAATCCTTAATCGAAGATGGAACCTCTGGAAGCGCCAAAGAATACATGGCTTACCCTCTTAGTTGGTAATTTACGAGCTTCAGTCTTCAGATACCAGACGACCACCGGGAGCGCACATGATTTCTATACTCCGACACCGTACGACCTACATATTTATCTGCCCTAACTCGTTTGAATCAACATTGATTTAAAAAAAGAAACAACAAATAGACAATAATACCTATAAGACTGCATTATCAATTAGAAATGTTTGAAACTACCCTGTAGAAGTCTACCGGTGGATCTCGATCGTATCAAACAAATGGCTTAGGTACAGAGAATCATCTATATCACTATCAAATTACGTGACAAGTACGTTAAGCCAGCCTTTAGCGGGTCGACTTATAAAGCCGTTTGTCTAAAGATCGATGGCTGAACATCAATTTTAAAATGCTAAAAATCTCCAAATCTACACAGTATCAGCCGCTACTTAGTACCGGCGAATATAACAAAATAATGCTAGCAGTCCTATATGTCCAGCATAGCAAACTAGACACCAGAACATGGAGTGGAGAGTTTTGCTATAATTGGAAACATGATGAGGCGGCTTGTTGAGCTCAATGCATTGCCCTGTTCCGATTCGAAGATCAAGCTAATACCAGTCAGTGAACCGGGGTTCAAAAACACCTACTAAATTTACCGATAACAAAAACTATCCATATGACGAGCATTATAACACCAGGGCATCCGTAGGAGTTCTTCGTGATGACTGGATAGAAGAAGCTTAACACTCTTGGTATGTTTCTAAACCCGCAGTAACTTCTACTATGAGAAATGTATTTTTAAAAATTGTTGTGTTTTGATTAGGAGCGTGAACGTTTCGTTTGTGTTTTTCCAACTTTTTTTTTATCCCAATAAAAGATAAAATAAAATCCCCAGAAGATGGAAATACACTAACGAAAGGTCGGGAAAAGAATGAATTAGTTTCTAATTTCATTCGGAAACCATCGAGCAGTAAGCTCATTAACACAACAATTTTTAATTTCTGAAATACCTGATGGTCACCACTTACTACGAAAAAAATTTATTTTTTATTGCGATATCATACAAACAAGGTCTATAAGACAGTCCAAGCGAGTTATTCAGCCCTTCAACAATATTGCCAAATAAGCATGATAATCAAAGACTTAGTATACGTTATATTACATGTTAACTAAGGTTATGATACCACCCTAACAAAATTAATTTACTTGACTATCCAAAATGTCGACTATGTTTTGAAGAAGAAGACAGAGATGAACATGAACATGCCTTCCATCGCCAAAGTGAGTCGGAAAACTCCAAGAAAAAAAAAGTTGGACATCGGTGTCCACTTTTTGGATTTTTTAATGATTTTTAGTTAGAAGAGCTGTGGCCCTCCTCTGGCCTAAGTGAGGCTGCACTTAATGCGGCCTGCCACTCTAACCTAACCTAGTTAGAAGAGACCTGCCTTTTCTTTCCCTGAAAATGTTGTCTGTTGGGCGATTAATTGAATACTTCCACTTTCAGCGCAATAATGGAGGTTACAGTTCAGCTTATTGCAGTTTAAAAAGTGGTTTAATTTAGATCGTGGTTTAAAATATCTTTGGGAATAATGGTAAATTTTCGTTTATTTTAGCAAGTATCGTTGTGGACGTGTTTTTACTCCACTCAAGTACCATCGTTCGAATGCCATGAACAGAGCAAGAGGGGTTGACAAGGGCGGTACCATTTACGGCATTACATTTCGGACATTTTAAATATACATATATGAATTTGTCCTATATCTACCCAAAATTTTAAATACCTACAATGCAAAATAACTGAAACGCTTCAGAACATTTTTAAAATCTTCACAAATCACATAGCACATTCGAGGCACGGTATTTTTTGCTATAATATTTTTTTACGAAATCAAGAAACAAAATCATTTGCTCTATTTCAGGCACTATGCTTTTGTAGTGGGAACGCTGCAAGGAACCTTTTTGATTATGATTTGTGGAAATTCGTTTGACCAATGGCGAAAAGCAAAGTTTTACTAACTTGTGCATTTAATTGCTGATAACATTTACGAATTTTTTAAAACAGTCACAAATACGCCTCCTCAGTTACATCGCAATTTTTAGCACCATAATATAGAGGCGGATACTTGATTTTTCTCTCAATGATCTCACGCAAATTATGTCAATGTCTTCATCGTTTATACAATTGTCCCAATTTGCACCTCTACGAAAAGTTGTCCCTTAAGTTTCCCACAATTATCTAAAATATGAGAGCAGCCTACACCCACAATCCTTATAGGGACAGACGGACCAATTGAAAATAAATGAATGAATGGTTTATTTTGAAGAGCGTGACAAGTGACAACCACCTTATCTAAAATCCTTTTTGTAGTTGTACTACAAACACAAACGTCTAAAAAAAAGATCGTTTCCAAACGTAAGGGACCAAAGCCCCATTCCACAGCCATTTGGCACAACCCGCTGAATTTAGGGGGATGCTTAAACTACGTGAAAGAATAATTATCATTAGGTATACATTTAAAATCCTACACAACTTCTCGTCATTATTAAATTTTTTTTTTAGTAACACCTCCCCCTGTATCCACTCGTAATTAGCTACTCAAACTCAATCGCACATCACCTTCCGTTAAACATAAAAAAAAAACTTTCCAAAAATCTGTCTGCAAAAGCCCAAATAAACACCACATTATGATAAATAATCCCCAAAGGAAAGTCGAACTACAAGAACACCAACACCGTCCACCACCACGTGGCCCAAATTTAACGTAAAATTTATGAATGAAACTCATACCATCAACTTTGTCAGTTGTCAGCGCGAAGCATATTCCAACTGAAGGGGCGGAGCGATGATACTCAATAAAGCAGTCATAAGTTTGACAGAAACTCTTAAAATTTGACAAGTCACCGCGCACCAAAGGAGCAAGACGCACGCCAAATAAGACCGCACTAGATACCCACATCAGTTCGTACCCTGCAAAACCCGCAATGTTTGATTGATTAAAAACGAGCATGCTAGTAACACGTATAAGGACTAAGGCCGGGGAAGCCAAGATTATGTACATATATACCTGACAACTGGTATATGTTGCCGCTTTCGCTTTGTTTGTTTGTTTTCGTAATTAGGGTGAAGGTTTTTAGGTAAATTAATATCCACGCATAAGTTTGGCTTGGTGGCTGGTCCGCCCCATCCCATGTCATGTGGATGAGTCGTTACGATATTTTGACAGACAACTTGTCGTTTTTGGTTCTATATACGAGTATGTATATTTGTGCAGGCATGGTGTTCGCGAACGAAAAAAAAACGAGCCAAAAAAATCATAAATTGAAATGTCAAAACGCGAGGGAAAGAAAACACTCAGTCATATCGGAAATTATAGACGAAGGATGATTTGCAACTGAACTTGAACCCAAATGCATAATGGGGTGGTTATGTGGTTGTTTTTTCTTTATGATGTTATAATGAATAAATGATGGAGGCCCTTGATATGGGGTGTTATTTAAACGTCGATACGGTGGCCATTTCAGCCCCAAAAAGTTGATTTTCATCAACAAAATTAAAGTAGATCCGCAGTGAAATACAATTGCCAGTTCATGCCAACTTCCGCAAAGTGAAATTAAATGCTCAACATCTCCTATACACTCTCTGTTTAGATGGCGAATTAAGAAGCTAGGCTCGTGCCACACAAAGCCAAAGCCAACAACCTTCCACGCGCGACATTCTCCAGCATACGTGATGGAACTCTCAAACTCTGACATTTCATTGAAATGACAGCCAACCATTCTCCATACACAACACACATGTATATTTAGATATCCATACATATATGATCCTTTGGGAAAAGAGAACTAAGAGAAGAAAAAAACGGAATTGAAAAATTCCCAATGATTCCCCGTAGATATGGATACCTGCCACAAATTGGGTGGTCCTGAGCCTCAACTCAACTATACCATCGCATACAGACTATATAGATTTAGAAATATTTTCCCGAAACTACGTGAACAAACGGCCGAATAGGAACAACAGCAACAACTGTAGCTTATAGATAGGTACCCGCTCAGAATATATGATGAGACATGAGACTCGATCTTTCAAAAAAAAAAAATTCTACAAAAATACATTTATCTCGTTATTCGCATTCGCAGCGGGATGCCAAATCAATGGGTGGCGCGGTGGGGTGGGTCCCCTCCAAGCGGGAAATGCCATGGGAAATATACAGGAAAAATTTTCGTATGTCGAAATTATAATGAATGAGTTTTATTATTTAGCCCGATATTGCGTTGAGCCGACTTGCAATGGGAAATGAAATCCAATTCGAACAGACGACGGGCGGACATAAATTCGCTTGAAAATAAATAGGCCATTCGGATATTATATTCAAAAGCGAAGCAATCCGTGCTGGGGTAGATAATTTTTCTTGCAGATATAAGTAGCCATCGTATTCGTTATGACAAATGCACTGGCAAAACTTCATACATCAGAATTCGGCTTTAATATCCGCAGTTTGAAAAGATAATCATAGAAATATTTACTTGCAAGCTTCGCGGATAAAATTGTGTCCATGTTAAGAGTGACAAGTGATATTAAATTATTTTTTTTTTACAAATTACATATATTTTTAACATACCTAATCAATAAAAAACAAAAAACAAATGTTTTTTGAATATTGATAAAAATCTTGTTTCATTTTTCAAATATGTGGCAGGCAGAGCTCCACGCCAACCACATGCAAAAAAAACTGGCATCAAAGGCGTTCAGATCCATATATTCACGGACATTCAAGCTGCTTTAAAGTTCCTTAGCTCGTTCTACAATCATTGACTCCAAATCAGTATTACACTGTTTCAACATTCTTCAAAGTCATAGCTCCAAGAAAAGAACCAAATAATGGCCATGAGAGCTTTGATGAAAACGAAAAAGCGGATGAATTGGCTAGAAGATGCTCCGTAACCCCTTTTACGGGACGGGAACCTTTCAGCTGTACAAATTGGCACAAATTGGCTATAAATTTAGTCATTAAAAGCTAGGAACATACTAAATATATCTTATATTTGAAGAAAATCCCAAGTCTAAAACAGCCCAAACAAGCTAGCCATTCAATCAGAAACCTATAGTATGACTCCGATTCCTAACAGGACATCGTGCGTTACGATATCACCTAAGCAGAATGAATACAGTCGACTCAGCTGAGTGCCGGCTATGCCTTGAAAAATACGAAGCAGCTGAACAGATTATATTTGAGGACCAATTGTATCATAGACATTATAAAAAAAGTGGACAACCTGCTAGCGGCTAGCGTAAACGCTGATCTTATCAATAGAGACGCATACAACATGTTATCACGTCAAGACGCTACTTACAATTAGAATCACTAATTGGAGCGGAAGTATTTCCAGTGAAGAAAAGCTCCATCATATTTTATGATGAAATCTATGCGCTAGATAGATGCGTGTCATCTGTTCTATAGGTATCTGTAATGTCAGATAGCCATACTGCTATATTATGGCACTAGCTACTTATGACAAGTATAAACTTGTGTTGAAAAATGAAATGCAATGAAATGAGGTTTGCGGGTTGCGCCACCTATTTAATTTTTTTTTTATATAGTACGAATGAATGATGCGTGTAAAAGTTTTGACTTATCTATCAACATACAAACTTTCAAGTTCATACAGCTAACGGTTCTTGAGACCCCCCCCCTTACTCTCCGCGACTCCATTACTCCTGAGCAATTCTCACCCACCCTGCGGCCTAATTTGGCCACACATCTATAAATCAGGAAAAAAATCAAGAAAATCGGACGAATGATTCTCGAGTTATGGAGGGACGAACAGACGGACGTTGCATTTTATAAATAGTATGGATAGATATGGATGCATCCACATGTGGTAACTGGTAAAAGGTAACAATTTGAAAGAAGTCAATCTAACTAATGTCGTTTTCGGTTGGTCGTCCAGAATCGTGTGGCCAATCGAACAAGCAAATACTTAGATCTTATTTGAGTTTGAACTCGATGTATCGTTGTATTTGTGAAATTCAAGCGCAATTGCATCATCATCATCACTACTTGATGACGAGGAAGATGCTGAAGACGATAAAATTGAATTACAAAACTCCATCGGAATATGCGGGATCCCTACGTTATCTCCTTTTCCAAAATCCCTTATTGGACATAATCTCTCATTTTTTTTATCTCTTATCCAAAATCTTCTGGGACGAAATCCCCTATGCCAAGATCTCCTTTTTACATACATACTTATTAAATCTCTCGTTAAAATCCCTTGTTCGTTTAGAATCTATCCGTTTTTTAAACGCGTAGTTTTGGCAGTAAAATTAAGCAAACAACATAATATAATGTTTGCATGTACCCAATTTCGCACATATACCCCAAATCTGACAGTAAACCCAAGCAGGGGGGTTGCAGGGGGCAGCATGCCCCCCCCCCCCATACGTATCTCACTCTATCGCGCAACAGAATTAATAACACCAAATTTAAAAATGGGATTTTGTCCCGTGGGGATTTTCTCTCTTTTGGAGTAAGGGATTCCAAAGGGGGGATCATGGAATAGGGGACTTTGGAAAGGGGATTTTGGAAAAGGGATTTTGGAAAAGGAGATATCATCACCAACCCGGAATATGCATTTTAATATTATTTTCGAATTAATTACACAAAACAATTACATTAAACAACTTTGACGTTTATAGCGTATGAATGGAATAGTGCTTCTGGTTTCGATTCTGAATTCAAATCCAGAAGCAAAATTCTCTTCTTTTCAGGAGAAGAAGTGTCAGTTGAGTGCCAATAGAACGCTTTCAGAAGCAAGTTACATGTATGCTTTGGCCCGCAAAAAGATGCACATTGTAGAAATGAATGCTGCTGACAGACAGACCTGTAGGTGGTAACCCAAATGAAGATGGTTTCTCGATCTTCCCAAACAAGAATACGATCTTCATAAGATCAACACGGCATACACACTTACACGTCTCAATGAAAAGGCTATATCTCCTCATTAGGAACATTTTTTACATTTTCAATAACACTATCTTCCTTCTTTAATGTAAGCACTTGAAAATATGTATGTCTAAACATCATGCCAAAGGACTATTCAGTGTAAGCCACTTTGTTTCGTTTGCGGAAAACACAACACCCACAGACTATCCGTATCTCTGCATTCAATTTGTAACGAAGTAATCCACTTTAAACTCAACAATCCACTCTTCGTGTTGCGAAAAACTCAACCACACCATTCCCCACTACACAATAATTTGCCAAAGGGACAAAAGGGATACAACAGCAACAAAAGAGAATAATGACGCAATTTCGTATGCAAATTGGCTTTTGATCCGAATTCGATAGCCCACAATCGATACCAATAAAACAAAATGCTTTAAAGGATAACAACAATACGACCAGCAAAGATTTAATTTCCAGCACAACCACAAATTCACCTCAAAACTACCAAAGAACGTGAGCTATGCTAATTAACATCATTTATCCAGATTTCACATTCTAATAAAGCGTAATTAAAGCAATAATAAATTTTAATTTAACACACCACCACATTCCGTTCGCACACACGTTATCCTTTTGAGTCTGGCTGTGGCGTGAATACATTCACAATGGGATTTGCATACTATGCGCTTAGTGTGTCTGCTGAAAAGCAATTTACAACATCGCCTTACTTTCGAAGGTAACACGGCTACATTTTCAAGGATATACGCAAAAGTAAAAAAAAATCTGACACTCCGCATACGTATATATGAAAAGGGTTGAGCGAGTTACATTATCTATGCTACAAGACTGACAAGACGCCCTCGTGTTTTCTCCCCTCCTAATGGCTTTAACATGTTCCCTGCCCTAGCGTTTTGTGTACACCAAACACATGTTCGGCGAGGTGACATTGGTTGCTGGTACAACTCCTCGAGGCTATTAAGTACCTATAGTCTGCTCTCGAATATATTTATGGAAGTTTGTCGCATTCGCAGGAAGGAACTTGGAATGTGTCTTCTCTAATTACGCAAGTTGTAAAGCCATTCTTATAACACGACTATATTCTATCGGACACTCGGAGTAATGAAGATAAAATTCCATGTATGACCACTGCGGACCCTTATACAGCTCCGTTCCGCCCCGCACTCACACTCTATAGGGAAATGCAAACCCGTGTTGTAAACATTTTATGACGATATTCGAAAATCCTTCAAGAAAATTCAACTGCCAGTGTCACGTTATCGGCTGTGGGAGTGTAAACGCAAAGGACACACACTATAAATATCCTAAAATAATTGAGAAAGTTTTACGCAAACCCCCATAGCAGTGCTTAAACTGTGATTTGGTCCTTTCGAAAAATTTAGGGGGGAAAATCTGCAAACAAAAAATACGGAAACATGATTTGGTCTTCTATGTGAGTTGGGGACCATTTCCTGATCCCATTTACGACTGCCGCTGGAAGGACTACTTTTCACTGGCGGGATTACACTTTTGGGGGTTATTGTCCTTAATATGTCATAAAGCCATTTCAAATTGCCAATTTACGTCGAATTTATTTCACGTAGTGTTTACAGGATGTTTCTTTTTTGTTTCGGGACTGTTTGGCACTTTAAATGGGGAAATCATTTCAAGATTCGACATTTTATTTTCGGTTCATTTTGTTTGACAGACAGCCATATGTTTTGTGTGTCTGAGAGGGTGCGGACGTTATGCCGACTCATGGGTGCGTCATTAATCTGTCGGATTCGGACTGATTTCATTGAAGGGACTTTTTGGCAATATACATTTTTGTTGCTTTGCAGAAGAAGTTGATTCAAATTGGCATGTTTCGTATAGACAGACTGGAGTATTGGTGAAGCCTAAAATTGAAAGTGACAGGGCGAAATTGTTTTAATCTATTATATGGGGCAGCCTGGAGCGGTAGAATTGATTTACTTCTCGACTGATTTTAAAGTCGCTTTAATTATGGTAACTTAAGGTGAATGTTGACTGTGGAAGTCAATGCTCTCGAAAATTGTTTAATGAGTGATATCACAATTTTACCTTAGAATAAATAAATAAGATACATTTCCATATTGAATCCTAGTCCTAGCTTCTCAACCATTAATTTGTGTGAGTTTTTGTTATATTTATGAACGGAACAATTTAAATGTTAAAATCCGAACCGCGGAATTAAGAAGCTTATAAGGACATGCCATTGTTTGTTCATGGAAAATAGACCTGAAGGTATAATTTGTGTTTTTCTACTGCCTAAATCTGGGAGCCTTCGCTTAGTAGTCTATCACACTAACCACTGAGCCACTGTGCTCTATACTTATTTAATAAACCCAAAAGCATGCAAACCTTCTTATGGAATGCCAATGGTTTAGTGTGGATGTCGAACTGAAATCTCAAACTCCATGATCGGCCTTATTGTGAAAATGTTTGGTCGGTTGCGGACTTAACGATCCTAAAAATGCACTAGTAGGCAGCAGGAGCTAATCAGTTCGTTGATAAGATTGTTTCTGGAGTTCATACACTAGGTACAGCATTAGACAGGATATTGTACGCGATGTTTGTAAGCCTGATTCCTCCATAGTTGGCGCAGTTTAGATCGAGGACTAGACAAACGATGCTGATGTTCCATTCAAATCCTGGAGCCTTAAATAGCTGGGCTGGTACCCTCGGCTCCAACAGCTTTGATGGGCTTAAGTTATGATACTGCTATTTCCAATTGATCTTGGACAAGATTTTAATATCTTTATCGACAAGATTGAATGGGTCATTCTGCCTTACAGCGAAATTTAAGTCATCTTAGCAGTACATATACATTGCTTTCTTGTTCAACTCTACTGATCTCTGTTTGTGTCTTTTGGCCTTAACATACACTCCGTGCCACTAGATTACTAACAGGTCAACTTGTAGCAAAATCAAGCCGCTGGATCTTACGTGCCGCATTCAATGGTGGTTTCGTCTTCATTTTTTCATGGCCAATATAGCTGGCCTTCTGTATCACGTGATGAACAGTCGATCTGCTAGCTGTAACTCCAGTTTCTGCCTTAATTTTAGCCTTGAGAGCCTTGAACTTGAAGCAACTCTCAGCATCGGCCGCCTTCCCTGACATGTTATTGCTTTGCTGACTCTTCCTTTGCCGTTTTTTCCATAGTTCTCAGGGCCCTTAATAAAGCTGTTAACAACAGTGGCGCCTCTTACCAGGTAAACTTTATGACCTTTATGGGAAAATCGTCATAAAAGTTGCATTTATCAACTTAATCCCATTTTTTTCTTACAATATAAACATAATATATCCTTCATTCCTTGTGCAATTGGTTTTTCCCAGATCAGCGAAGGGTTTGAAAAATATCGTAAAATTAAAATAAAAAACTGCCTGTTAGTAATCAAGTGGCACGGAGTGTATGACACGTTCTCTTACAAAGGCTTCCAAACATTGATCACACGCTTCTCGTGCTCTTATTGTTTTGTCTCCTATAAGAAGCCGATGTTCTTCCTTACGTTCTTCGGGCTTAGGAGCCGTTCTCGTCCTTCTATGCAGTGTAGAGTTGCTTTTTGGGGGAGTTGTTTTGCTTCATGTATGCTTGTCGGCACTATTCATCTAGCCAAGGGTTTCATGGGTGGTTGTCGGGGGAAACCTAGCTTATCAGTCATCGACAAAAAATAGTCTTCAGCACCTGATACTCGCTGCATGAGGCTTCTCGGGAAGGTGAGAGATATGCGATCGGCAAAGATTTAGAAGAGAAACAAATTCGATCTACCAAAACAAACAAATATGATCTACACCAGATACCAGGGGCCTATAACACAACATGACAAGTCGACAAGTCTTAATTCACTTGTCCAACTATGCTTGTTCGACAAGTACAACATAATTCTGTAACAGAACGTAAACCGTTGCACTTGTCAAAAGAATTAAATTCCCTCGACTTGTCGGCATTCTTCGACAAGTGTCTAACATGTGAAGATGGTAAAAATCACGGCGGACAAAAAAAAAATGTTAAAAAAAAAATAAGAGAGGAAAAAGATATCCTTTTTGGTGCTTTCTGTGATGTCCTAACAAAAGAAAATATATGTGCAAAATGGAAGGAAATACACAGCCTGGCAAAAAGCCTAAATATTGTTCCGCAAAATAAGAATTGGACTTATATAAGGGACTTATATTTTAATTATATGTTATATATTATTTTATTTATGTATTTGTATTCTGATTTTCCAAAGGTATTACATTAAAAATGCACTTGTCAGCTCTTGACAATATCCAAATCACCTGTCCTAATTGAACCACAGTTCTACAAGTGTTTCTTGACACTTGTCGTGTTCTGTTACAGAAAGAGGGAAATTATATAATTTCCCACTTGTCATCTTTCATCGCGACAATTGTCGAAGTATTCACGGACTTGTCGTTTTGTGTTACACAATTTTTTACAAGTTGTCCAAATTCACTTGTCCTACAACTACTTGTCGCGTTGTGTTACAGGCCCCAGATTGTGATAAAGTATGGCACAAGGGATTAGTCCAATACAAAACAATTGTCAAAAATTCTAGAATCATATACATAAATGCACCTCCTTTTTTTTAGAATTAATGAGACAAAGTTTGTGTCTTAGGACGGGAGAAGTACCAACAAATGTACATATTTGCAGACGATACTGCTGTATTTCATGTGGAGTAGGAAGTTATTGAAACACTTCAAGTGACAGTAAATTACTTGTGTATCTGATGAACCCAAGTCAGCTTAGAGGGTGCAAACCTATAAGTAAGGCGAACCTAAAAAGCATCTACATAGTTACTTACTCAGAAGTAGTTGAAATCAATGCCAATATTATTAACGCCAACGTAAATCTGTCTGTATGTTTGTTATCTTTTCACTTCTGAGCCTTTGAGCCAATTATATCTAATGTAATTTCATTATTGAGAGATAGTCTGGTACCTGAAGAAGGACATAGTGAATTTCTTATACTGAGTATTTACGAGGAAAGAGATTGAAGAACATTTTGTTCTACAATATTTTCTACAAAATACAGTTTCTAATGCTGTTTTTTGCTGATTATGGAAGTGTTATGCCCGAAATATGCATATTATAGGCAACTAAACCATAGCTGCGCCAGTAACATGGTTTCATGTATGTTTTTTTTTTAAATACTTCCCCCAGGAAAGGCGAACCTATAACGCTTCAACAGCGCTTGCAGATGTTTCTTAGTTCTGCACTTAAATTGCTGCATTCTGATCAAAGCACTTGACTTCCCCAAAGTAACCGAAACTAAGTTCCAGGTAGGTCTTGGAGAATTCAAAGAGTCGACTTTCAGCTCATCCGCAGTAACGATTTCTTTTTTCAGCGATTAAAAAAATCCATGGCTAAAGCTGATATAAATATGAAGATGTAGTGTCATTTTGAAATTACGTGGCATCAATAAGAAACCTTGAAAACTTTAGACTTAGGTGGACTTCTCACTTCATGTAACTTATACCTATATTAACCTACGTTTCAGAGCAATCGACGAACTACTTTTTAAGTCGAAGAAAGTGTTTGCAATGTTTTCTTTGTTTGGAAGGTGTCACGCCCCTTTTTTCCCTCCCCACCTTAAGTCACCTATTGTTAGTACCTATCACTATTACTTTACTTACTTACTTACTTATCGGGCTCCCGACCCGTGAAGAGTCTCTGCCTGAGACACTGCAGCCTTCTATCCTCTACGATCCCGGGCACGCTGCTTCCAGTTGTCCAGACCAAGCGCTCTGGCATCCGCGATGGCTTGGTCTTTGAAACGGAGGTTCGGTCTTCCTTGTCTTCTCGAACCTGGGGGCTGGGATTCGAAGATCCTCTTAGCTGGAGCATTATTGTCCATTCGCTCGATGTGGCCGAGCCAATGTAGTCGACGTGTTTTGGCTTTTTGGACTACATCCACATCTTGGTACAGCTCATAGAGTTCGCGGTTATATCTTCTTCTCCATTCGCCCTCCTCGCACACAGGACCAAAAATCCGCCGAAGTATTTTTCTTTCGAAGGAGCCCAGTATTAGCTCTCCCTTCCTGCTTATCGTCCAGCACTCGGCGCCATAAAGCACCTATCACTATTACAACTTTAAAATCATTTTTTGAAATCGACCGAGTAGTTACAGAGATATCCGCTAACACTCCTTCACAGGGTCCTTTTAATATTTATTTTTAATAATAAATTTTCTAAACTTGATATATTTTTTCGGCCCTACGAACTAAGCCCCACAAGGGACCAACTGCCACTGGCCAAAATGAAGCAAGTACCACGAAATATGCAGTGGTATCTCTATTTGGCTACACTTCATCCGAACAATTTGCAAAAGCATAGAACTCACCAATTCATAAATTTTATTTTAATAAAACTTTCATATAAACAAAATGTCCTTGCGGAATGCAGATCCCTCAAATACACGCATCACCTATAAAACAAACAAAAAAAAATTAAAAGTCACTCATAAATTTCCGTCACATAAACGAATTTAACCGAAAAAGCTGTTGCTGCTTCTGGTGAAAATTAAAAGTGACAGCCATATATCCTTCCGGTTTGAGAATAACATTTTCCCTCAAAATAATACATATAGTGTCATCCCTAGGCCCCTTTATTACACGTATACGACTTTATCGCGGATTTAATTCGCCGGCGGCATCCGTAACATATCAAGTCGATGTCATTCCCTATTCTTGAGCTCAAAATGAAAATTGTGACAATTTACAGTACGCACGCCTCCCGCAACCATCTGGAAAGGATCATAAAACACTCCAGCCCCATTGTATGGAGTGCGTGTATATGCAGCATTATGTGGCATGGTATCTACTGTGTGTAGAGTGTGTACCTACCCGAGAGTTACATGACGGTCCTCATGAGCGCCCCATAAATTATTAACAAGTGCGCCAGCCGTTGTGTGAGTTACTTTTATGCTTAATGATCCATCTGGCACTTAATCCAGGATAATCATTTTTTTTTTTTTCTTTTTCTGTTATTTTATCGTCAAGTGCACTACCGCAGGATTCTCAGTGTATTTATTTTTTTTTTTATACATAGGCTTTCACATATTTTTCAAGTGGAAATAACCAAGGGGATTCTGAGTGAGAGAAAATTGACAGTAGCCTGATGGAATGATAATAGGTGGAATTAAATTACGCACGTGATTCGTCAATTGTGTAAGTTATGTTTCTTCCGAATAATTGAAGGCTTTTACTGTTCATTTATTATTTTTTTACGATTCGGGGACTGTAATAAAACTAATTTATTGCCGAAAAGGTTGCAATGTGATACAATTTTGACTCTCTGCACTCTGCCAACATAAACCAGAAATGTAGTACCTATTAAAACCAATTGAACACTTTGAAGTCATTGACGTTCCTTTTTTAGCTGGGTTGACCAATTTTCTGACTGTGGTTAGCTCAGCTAATTCGAATCCCTGAATGTCAACGTTATGGTTTCATACATTTTGGTTAACCATTGAATGAGTGGCATTGCTCCACTAACTTCGAGTATAAATGGTTTTGAGCCCACTGAGCGGTACCCACATCGAAGATTACGAATACGAAGAATAGTCATTTACTGATAATATGAGTACCTACAAGTAAAAATTTTTGAGTATGCATAGGTACTGAAACTATGCACCCCTATAAAAGGGGACGATCGATATGTTTGGTAGGGCGCAGCATGTAAGGTTTATGCTTTATAAACAACCAACGTAACTTAATTCCGAATTTGACGATACAACAAATTTTGGAAAAGAAAGAAAAATATTCGGAAAATAAAAAAAAAATCGAACTAGGTACATCCTATCTTCAAGCCTTGAGACAAAGAAACAGTCGTTGAGAAACATTTTAAAGATCAACAGTCTTCAGAAAATTGTCTGGAGAGACTCGGTTTCAAAAATCGGACTCGTTCAAGATCGAATGGGGTAAATGGCTGAGACTATATTGACTTTCCTCGAAGCTACAAGTCAGATTTATCCGTCTCCTGGGAAACACGGAGCGAACATAATGGATGGAGCAAAAGCTTAACAGATAATGACAATGACCACTTAACGTTCACCCAAATATGGCCGACGAAACATCCAAAATAAGAAACCGAAACATAAAGAGCCTCAGATATTGCCCTTTGGAGCCATGCCTAAAGGGTGACAGATTGCGAGTGTCTGGTGGTCAGCTTGTCACACTCGTCAGCCATTTGCGCCAACAAACTTCCCATCAAAGCTCCCGCAAACCATTATGGTGGTCATAAGGAGGTTGCGCCATGCATCTGGCAGACTTACGGTGTCCCGACAACGGCATCGAATTAGGATAGGCACTTGGAACATCTCTCCGCTCACAGAAAAATACTTAGAGCTTGTTGCGGAGGCTGTCAAATATCGACTAGATATAGTTGGTGTCTCCTCAAAAGAGCAAAGGGCTTCTGGATCTATGTTCTTTGCGGATGGGTGGAACATGTTCATGCAGGGAGTACTAGTGGACTTTAAAAATCTGCCCAGGGGAGAGTGGAGATACTCACAAGTCTCAGGCTGACAGCATAGTATTGGAGTGGGAGAGTTTTGATCTTAAAGCAAACGCTTGAAGATTAACTCTAATCATATTCCACCAAAGTCGAAGTACGTATCATTCTTAGATGAAGTTTATGTTGGTGCAGCCTTTGAAAAGGATATGATGGGTGACTTCAGTGCTCACGTGTGTGGTTGATGACGAACGGGAAGAAAATGCTGGACTTTTGCTGTGCAAATGCCATATCCAATGTCATTCATGCCACACAAACTTATCCATAAATACATATGGTATCGTTGAAGTCTTCGAAAGAAGTCACTGATAAAATACCTGTCCTGCTGAAGCTTAAACCAAGGAAGGGTGCACGCAAACGTTTCAGAAGGAGGAATTCGCACGGCAGTCATCTGAGAGGTTTGAATAAATTCTAAATATTCCATTCTGTGATGCCATTCTGACCGTTATTAATGTCATCGTTTTACATTTTCAAGTTTAGCCGATGGAGCTCTCCACAAAATATATACCGCTGTCTATTCGGAGACGTTTCACTGTGCAATTATGGAGACCTCCGAAAATTTCGTTTTACAACAGAAGCGTACTAGGCTTTAGGCGGAAGGAAAATCGATTTATTCGCATTTTTCGAATTTTAAGATAGTTGGCGTTCGGGGTGTCAGCATCTGACAGTTGATTTTGCCGTCTGGTGGCCAACTGTTGCGAGAAAAACGGAGTTATGACGGGTCCAGCTAGTATATAATATAATAATGATGATGGTGATTTTGATGATTCAAGGTCAATTTGGCCATATCAGATCACATATTACGAGTACATTATAAGTACATATTTATGTGTATACAGAAAGGAGAATATTAAAACCGCAATAACAATGACCAAAGGTACGAATTATGTATAATAGCTTTCCAACAAAAATTCTATGAATCATCACCGACAGTTTACAGAACCACCTTGATCCATAGTTAGCTATCTTCATTTAAAGCTCGCCCCAAATATGCGCCCCTGCTTAGGTATCCCTCTACCGCGTTATCCCCCTTATGAACGGTCGGACAATAAATCCAGACTATAAAAGCACTTTTTCTGCATTAATGTGCATTTGCAACTATAACAGTCTACACCAGGCTCTTTGATGCAGTGTACTACCAAAATCCGATCATAAGGAAAAAAGACATCTCTTGATCAAACGAATCTCCTCCGAATGTCACATTAAAACTGTATGATAGTCCAATTGAATATTAAGTCCTTGGCTTAGCAAAATAATTAAAACAAATCACTTGCCTTCCAACTTGTACCCAGCAAATACAAATACCCTAAAACAAAAACCAAACAGCAAGATCCGTCACGACTAAAAATAAAATTAACACCATGCGCCAACAATACAGTCAACACTCTGCATTCCCATATAACAGTTTTTTTCCTACATCACCATCACCAGCAACAAAGTCCTGTGCAAAAGGACGCGTCGCAACAGCCAAAGGCCTTCATCGTCATCGTCTAACTAAATGAAGCAATGTGTGTGCCTGTGCTGTGCATGTCAGCATATTAGAAGAAAAGGATTCGCCCGTTTCCTCGTCTTTCGCACTTCCTGTTGGGGATTCTTCGTCTTCTGCGAAAGGGAAAACAATTTTTATAGTATTAATAATGCAGCAAGTCACGTCCTAAGCATCGCGCCACGTCCGCCACCTCCACGAACACCCCCAAAACAGACACCTAGCCCACAAGTCTGTCTCTCTTCATCGTGCTTATAAAATAAAACTGCTTCATAAAATCCTTTCTGCATGGTTGGCTTGTTAGTTTCGTATCCTAGATGATAGACCACCATTGCGGTATAATATCCTTACACAATGTCTCCCATTATTATGACACACATATGCTGCTGCTGCATGTATGGTATGTGTACACATAACAGTGGCTCGTGAATGGAATAAGAAATGTTGCCTCGTATTCATCCTCCCCGCCACTACCACCAACTCAACAAGGATATAAGTTTGCCATTAATTTTACAAAGTATCACCCTGAACGTGTGAATTTGCCAAAGGTTTCGCTTTTTTTTGGGTGGCGACTGTCCTTACTCCTGCCAGGCCAGCCCTTCGACCAGACAGTAATGTTAATTGCACACAATTTAATTAGTTCCAGAGGTCTGTGCACTCGGCACTCCACTAGCTAGTAAGGCTGGCTTTCATATCCTTTGCCGAAAAATTGATTTACAATATTTTAATCCCTGAAAGAAGGAGTACAATAAGGAGTCCTCGTGCTCGTGCAGGCTAAATGTTTTGTTTCATTTCGTTGTAAAGCAGCGCAGTACAGACACTCTCGGCCCGATGTTTACTATACCTATACTCTTTGGGGAAGAGGTCCTGTTTTGGGATGGTGGCCGGATGCGGCCAGACTCATATATTACGTCCAACGAAATGGAAAAGCTCGAGCTGACATTTATGTATTCAATTAATTTAGTTGCAAATATCTTCTGGTGTGTTTGTGATAGTTGGTCGCATGGAAAACAGAAAAGGCGCGCGATAGGGACACCGCACCTATATCCGAGTCCTTCGGCCCCCTGAATGCTTTATGTGGCCTGTGTACGAATGCAGAAAAACATAATTTTAACATATTGTCACCCGGGAGGATAGCGTTGGGCTGTGCCTGCGGGTTACCCGCACTTTGATCCCTCCGGTCACCTAGGGAAATGTTGGGAAAAGTTGGTGTTGTGCTTCCGGGTTGCATCACAGGATCCCTTTGATATTCAAAATTTGTTGTTTCATTGGATTCTTTTCTGCTTTAGTTTTTTTTCTGTGGCAATTTTTGTTTTCCAAATATGCATTTGGAGAGTATGTCGTCCTGGCCGTGTGGCATTCATGTGTAATGGCAGTTGTTTGTTGCGATTGTTGGTCGGCCGGACATGGTTCTGGAATTACCATATGCGGATGTTCCGGTGGTCGCAGTGAGTAAACACACGAATTCTCGCCACTGAGTCTATTTCATGGGAAATTTATTTCGGAATACAAATATTGGGATAGTTTTGGTGAATGAAGTTGAAGTGAATGTAATTAGTGGAAATGGCATGTGACTGGAATTCTTAAAATTACTCTACGGAAGTTTGAATGTTTTAGTTGGTTGTACGGCGTTCCTGTTTGTGTTAACTACTTTGTATATTGTTTGAATTTAGTTGCTGGTGGTGTGAGTCTATAGAAAGAGTAACATAAAAGGAGGTTGTTTTGAGAATGAATTTTAAATACAGATTCTGCAACACTGTCCAATTAAATTCGGAGATGTATTATAGTTCCGCTGGAAGGAAATGGATGTTAAGAAATCGGGAAATACAAATTTTTTATGGGCACATTTTAACTCTACTCAAAGGGCACCGGTAGTTGGAAAGTATTCCGATCATGGCGTTTTACATTTCAAAAAAAGCACCCACCAGTCACAGATTTTGTAAAATGTTCTTATTACGATTTTATAAATTTTATAATATGTGGAATTGTAGAAACATAAATCATTTGCACCTCAAGAGTATAGGAGCAGTAAATAAGAGGATAATTAAACACAGCCTCATGGAACAAAATAACAAGGGACCTTGTCACACTCACTGCAACTTCAAATTGTGGAACAGAAAGTATAACAACTATCGAGCCCCCTGCACACTTCGTAGAGCAAAATAGAAAAAAATGAATTTCAAATTAAGTGATATACAGTTTTTATTGTACTGTGGTACACAACATTCTTGGTTTTCCCAGGAATCGTATTGCCTAGATTAGATAATAGTCTTGTCTATCGGGACAATGCATATCAATGTTATACAAATTTTAAAAACTTTGGCTTCCATGACTGTCGAAGAATAGCGTTTGCAATGTTTTTTTTTTTTTTTTATGGGAGGCACCCATACAAAGGACAAAGGGCGTGTCCAATTTTTCCGGTATTCAAAGCCAATACCTAAGATTGTCTGTAGATTTGAACTCAAGCGGTTCGGTGGTTTTCGAGATATAAGATTTTGGATATTTTTTTGTATGCGCGGTGCCACGCCCCCTTGTCCAATTTTTACCAAACTTCACAATATCAAAGATTGTCTGAAAATCAAACCTTTTCGAGTTCTAGAAGCGTATACTACACAAACTAACATACATAATTCACATTCGTTTTCGAAAGGCGAACCTATAACGCTTCAACAGCGCCCCGAGATGCTTGCAGATGTATGTTAGTTCTGCACTTAAATTGCTGCAAATTGTATACTTCTGGAAATATATCCCCAGGAAGCGAGTTCCAAAGTTTGCTTGTCCTGTAACAGAAGGAGTTTTGGAAAGTTGATGTCCTCGCGGTTGTCAAGTGTACTGTATGGTCATGAGCATTATAGTAGCCTGTCTTGTGGGGCGCCCAAAAGTTACATTTCGAGGGATAATGTCTTTGAGTTCCTCGGAACATCTACCATGTAAGTACCTATAGAACAAGCATAGGTCAGCGACTTGTCTTCTGTGCACCAACGGTTGTAGATTCGATGTGAGGGTCTCCAATAAGTCGAACTGCTCGTCGCTGTATGCTGTCAAGTAGGTTAAGTGAATGTTTTTGGGGCCGCGCTCCCTATATAGGAACAATATTCCAGGCCTGGTCTAACCTGAGCTTTGTAGAGAAGGAGAAGTTGTTTGGGGCTAAAGTATCTCTTTGCTCTAAATAGGTAGCTCAAATTAGCGGACGCCGATCTTGCGATATAGGAAATGTGGTCCTGCCATGTGATTCCTGAATTGACTGTGACTCCTAGAAGGTGCATTGAGTCCTTCGGATGGATTGGATGGTCATCCGTTTGGATCTGAGGAACTATGTTGATGTTTAAAGTTAAACCGAAATATGTAGTTATTACAAGTAGTGCTAACGTTCTGCATTATAAAACCCGACCCGAACCCATGTCCATGGCTCTGTTCCATAAATTGACACTTTTTTATTGCCCAATCTTTCAATACGATTATTTTCTCGGGATAGTGTAGGAGGGTCAGGGGTATGTTCCTAAAACTAGTACAATTCATTGCTCTAGTTCTCTGTATTCTGCTTTTGGAAACTGACAAATTAGGTCGAGTCGAGCTCAAACGGAAGTCTGGGAACCTGGCAACGATGAATGGAGACGGACGTTTCCTTTTGATAGACAGACCAACGCAAATTTAATGGGTTAGGAAACACGAATCTTTTACTTGTAGGGGCCAGTCGGGTTATTTTAATTTGAATGTATATCGATGGACGATAGGATATTGACCTCAACATTTCGGAGACCTATTTCTCTGTTCGGAAATTTTGTCGAATTCCAGTCTATGAATTATTGTTTGAGAGGATTACAATAACAACGACCCATAGGTAGTCATTTTTGGTAGGAATAATAGCTATTTTGAACTTTTTCTTATTGGATAAATTTTCCTCAAAAATCGCAGCTGCAAACATATTGATTGTTTTGCTTATCTACAGCAGGCCACCGCTGTAGATTGATGTCACAAAGAATCTTCATTTTTCTGAAAGTAGTAACAACTTATCCCACCAATTCAAAACGTCATTGAGGATACATTGCCTACAACTACAACTACGTTCCTTAACTCGAAAAAATCGTAAAAGGGAGCAGATTCGAGAGAGCAAGTTATTACCCCTCCACTGAGAATCTTACTAGTTTTCCCAAACTTTTTAATTTTTCGTAAGTTTCTCTCTCATCTTATGAAGAACTGGAGGCAATGGTAAAGACTTTTGAGAATGCAATGGACGCAGCTTACAAAGTCTCGTGCCCAGTTAGACGTAGTAAAAACAGACTTCCCCCATGGTGGAACGAAGACGTCTCCAATCAACATCTTCAACATCTGCCACAAACACAATTTCTGGCAGCTTTATAAGGACTGTTTAAGCCTTTATAAGA
The DNA here is from genome assembly GCA_955612985.1 of Cheilosia scutellata. Taxonomy (NCBI): domain Eukaryota; kingdom Metazoa; phylum Arthropoda; class Insecta; order Diptera; family Syrphidae; genus Cheilosia; species Cheilosia scutellata. The sequence goes on from OY015311.1 coordinate 142,494,426, forward strand.
AAGCCATAAAGACATCCAAAAAGGAGGCCTGAATGGATTACAGTACAAAGAATACACACTAGCCTCCATCTTAGACATAGAAGGAGCCTTCAATAACGTACACACTGAAGCTATTCTTGAATCTCTGATTGAGCTGGGCATAGAGGAATTTATTAGTCAATGGATAATCTCTATGCTCAGGACAAGAACTATTCAGGTAACACTAGGCAGCAGCCACATAACCAAATTCGCCCATAGAGGAACGCCGCAGGGTGGCGTCATCTCGCCCCTACTATGGCTAATGGTTATAAATAAAATTCTGGTGAAGCTAGACAGGGAACGGGTCAAAGTTGTCGTGTACGCGGACAACGTGGTGATACTAGTATAATGGAAGTTTCCCACCGTGATTAGTGAAAGTATGGGGGCCGCTCTAGACAAGGGAAGCACCTGGGATGCAAGGGACAAATACATTCGCATTTTATGCAGAAAGCCAATCTCCGATGGTCGCGGTTGACAAACTGTGTCATATCAAGGAAGATATGACCTATACCTACAACCAAAACAGAACAAATAATCTACTAAGCCGATCCCGCCCAGATATCGCCAGAATCACGGCAGTAATCACGGGGCATTGGCCAATTGGAAACCATGCGGCCAAGCTAGGTATCCCATACAACCCGCATTGCCGCAGTTGGGGTAACACAAATGAAAAAGAAACTCTCTCTCACTTCCTCTGCAATTGTCCAGCTCTAGCGAGAGCCAGACTGCGCGCACTGAACCACAACCAACCATTCTTTGACGACCTTAGCGAAATCGCGGGCAAAGGGATACACGATCTTATCCGTTTTCTCAATTCCACAGGTTGGCTATAGGCACCGACCGGACCACAGCCTAAACAATAACCAGAAAATAGGTCACACGAGTCGTGGTAACAAAACGGCACATCTTAATGCTACTTTTTTTTTACTTTTAAATTCATTTCTATTACTTCATTATTTAACTTACATACTAGACAAAAATGACTAAATCTAATTTAAAACTAACATGTATCTTAATCTAGCTTACTGGCTCTTAACGAGCACTCTAAACTTAACTATATCCTTATAACTATTGCCTTTCGGCCTTAAATCTATCTATTTTATATATATTGCATTGTTTTTTAATTTCCGAGAAACTTGCAAAACTCGGACGCTTTATTATGTTGTGGTTTCTTAAGACTATCTAAAACTACTTAAAACTACCTAAGCTACTTAACCTAAATTATCTATAATCAGGGTGATGAGCAATCTCTCGATTGGTCACCATCCCGATTGCGTCGATGGTCGCCTGGCAGTCGCCAACATGGTGCACACGCGCCGCCGGGACCAGAGCGAGGCCATAAGCGTCGGTCAAGTCTCGGTAGCACTCATTCATGTTGACGAGCCCGGCCCCTCCCAAAGACCCCCTAAAATACACCTAACTAACTTACAAACTAGCTTAAAACTAAGGAGGATGTTACGTAGGTAACGCACCGACCCGGGAGAGCGTGTCTGCCCTCACCTCTTCCTCAAGCCACCAAAATTCGGTGAACTGCTTTAAGGTATCAACCATGTCCCTATCCGAAATCGCGGTATTAAAACGGAGGAGCTCCTGAGCATTGGCGGCGTACCCGTCGTGGATGAGCCGCTTATCCCTCGCGCCGCGGTGGCTGTGGTACAATACCGGCACACCATCTTTATCTTGGACTAACCCTTTCATGTCTGCATGAAGAAATGCCTCAGGCGGGACAAAGCCAGACCGGAGCGTACTATCATGGTACATTAAGTTCGGATAATAACCACCCGAGATCAGATTATTAGCGTTGGCCATCGCCCTTGCAACGTGCCTTCGAATCACCTTATCTTAATGCTAATTGGGTTCAAGGTGAACCGCCACTGCTACCTATCTATACCTACCTCTCATCACGACAATTGCAATTTTGACAGTCCATTCTTACTACAAAACCAGGAAGACAATTATCTTCGACTATGCCGAAGCTCAAATACCCGGTATTATATATTGTAAAATAAAACCAGTAAGACAATTATCTTCGACTATGCCGAAGCTCAAATACCCGGTACTATATTAGGCGTATTTTTTGGGAAGTGAGTATAACAAAATCAAAAGTGAGTATAACCGTTTTGCATGTAAAACCAAAAGTGGGTATAACAAAACCAAAAGTGAGTATACCAGTTTTGCATGTAAAAGTAAAAGTGAACTAGCTATAGATTTCCAAAAAATACGCCTATTATTGTAAAATAAAAAATATTTTAGTATTAAAAAATTATATATTTGTATGGGAGGTATGGGTACTTTTTATTCGACCAAGTATTTGTCAAAAAAATTTAAATATTATTAAAACAATATGTGCAAAGTTTAAACTTGCTATCTTTACTGTAGCTATTTAAATTTAATTTTTAACATAAAAAGCTATATAAATCTGATATTTTTGTATGGGAGGTAGTAGTAGTTTTCATCCGATCTTGCTCATCTTCGAACTTAGCCTCAGTTTGGTGGATAAAAGCTTACGTACCAAATTTCAAGTCGATAGCTCTTAAATTACGGCCGTAATCGTGCGGACAGACGGACAGACAGACAGACGGACATCGCTAGATCGACTAAGAAAGTGATGCTGATCAATAATATATATAGTTCCTTATGGGCGTTACAAATGGAATGACAAAGTGAATATACCCTCACCACAGTGTGGTACCGGGTATAAAAACAAAAGTATGGAAAAAACCTAATAAAAAATTTTGTTGAAAATACATCGAGTATTAAGTGGTATTTGTATTAAGCTCCTTTTAAACCAGTACCAGTAGATAATGTCTTGAAGCAAAACCCGTCAAAGTAAATTCTTTTATAATTAGACGTTGGAACGAAATTAATGCCGCAGTTTAAGGTATACATCTTGAAGTGAAAAGTTTCCTAAAGTGTATAGCAGTATGCTTAAATTCACAACCCAATATATATTTAACATCTTATCCTTATTACAACAAAATAGGAAGAATTATGCACATTAACCTTTTCCAACGAATCGAAAAAGCAAATGTCATCTGTCTAGTTAGAGACATCTATTTGCAGCCTTTTCTATCACCATAGGCTCTCGAATAATCGCTGAATTACTTATCAAGTAGGCATAGGCAGGAGGAAAATCTTATCTGGATTCCCACTCCGAAAATGATCAAGAACTCGCATTCATCCCCACATCCATCTCATGCTTAATCCATCCCCCTTATCGAAATTGAAAACTAGCGTTGTTTCCGAAAATGAGACTCTCCACAGGCCAAAGCCCCGCGTAAGCATCCTCAAAGTGAGAAATGGAAATGATGTCCTTTTATTTTCGGCGAAATGCCTCCTAAAATCATTTAAACAAAAGAACTACCCCCATCCTGCCGTTGTCTGGCGGTGACGAGAATTCCATTCAACATTGGAATGTGTACGCCTAAGGGACGTATGTATAACAACGCCGATGCTGTTGTGTAACCAACACTACTTCAAGTTGTCGCGCCGTGTCGTGCGTTAATGGAATCCATTGTAACGTGGTTGTTTGGAGGTCGCAAAGTCGTGTAAATTCGGGGCATTTCCTTGTGTAAATTGCACATCCTTTCGCGAGATGACTACGAACTTCATCAGTGACTCAGTGTGTATGTAAATCGCTCGTTCTGTCTGCCCTGCGGCCAACTATTAAGTTAATTAAAAATCGCAAGCCGGAAAAGTTTCCCAGTCGCATCCATTTCATATAATGAGTGTCGCGCGCGTGAGAAAACACCCCCTCTAGACAATTTATTGCTTATACCCTCTTTTGGCTGAAGCCGGTAATGATCCTGTAATTGCCATCCGATTAAAGCGAGACATAGTTGTAGCCTCGAGGGGTGCGCTCTTAAACTGGCTCCATTGGCAGGAAAACACTTGCACAAACTCGATTTGTGTGAAATTCGATTCCAACAAAACCGATGGCGAAAAATTGGAAAACTTCATCTTCATCCCCCGTATACCTAGACCTACACAGCCACACTACCCTATATACCAACATCAGAGAGTGCGAATAAAACTTTGTGTATTGTTCTACTCTGGCTCTGGTTAATGCCATTGTGTTCCATTTAGGCCCAGATGTTCGAACACCAGAACTTGACTGGAATAACAAATCTCTTTGACAGATAGGGAAGGACCTCATTCCACACGCGCCTTGGGATAAACCCGATGACGATTATGTCTATGATGCTTCTGTGGATGTGGCTGTGTTGATGATGGTAATGGTGATAAGGTGATATAGGTGCCAATAAAGCCGCCCTAATACCACCGAAAATGGCATCCGAACCGGGCAGGTTTTTAAAAAGGCAAAGCCTCTCCGCATCATTATCATCATCCCCGTCATACCCCATTCGCATTCCTGGATAAATAGGTTTTCGTGATAAGAAAACATTATTGGCACTGCATTTCGGGTTCGGCTAAGTAAGTTCAACACAGAGTCAGTCACTCAGTCACTCGGAGAGTTAGCAGGTAGATTCCCCGCAGTGGAATGATAAATGATTGCATGAAATATTCGGAAGGTGGCCTTCGACCAAGTATGGCAGGCACATGTAACCATAACCATCCCCCTCGGTACACGGATGTGTGTTTTGGTTTGGCAGAGTTGTTCCGAATTTAGATGTATTACTCGACGAAACACCTTAGACCTCTCATGTGTGCGCCCAGGATGACGAGAACGAGAAAACTTTGAAAACAGGATAAACTTAGTTAGAACGAGAGTTGGCTTTATTGTCAAGTTAATCCCATTGAAGTTGATTTGTTGCGAATATAAATTATTTATTTTTTTCCTTTCTTTGGCTTTTTTTCTTTTGAGGTAATTCCATTTTGAGTTATTTTCGTCTCTTTTTGCCAGCAAAACATCAACATCTCCATTGGTTGGGACGTGTTGTTCTGGTCGGCCTACTTCGCATTCCAGGGAAGTGCCTTATTTTCTTTGAACTTCTTCGGAGGTAGAGATCCTCTTTTGGATTATTTTTAAACAAATTGTGAATATTTGTAGAAATTGGGTGTGTAGGTTCAAACGGTTTGTTTTTCTTTTTTATTTTTTTGCGCCAAAAAGTGGCTGATTATGTGGCACCTTTTGGTTCTCATTGTCGATTTGCATTTTTTGTGTGGTTTGTATCTTTTGTAGTAATCAGCAAACGAAGGAGGGAGGTCAAAGATGGCAGTAAGAGGAGTGAAAGAATGCTAATAACGATTGGGGAGAAGTAGACTTAAAAAAGATACCTGAGCACCTAAGGTAGTTTAGCGTCCATGTACGCATTGTAGCTTCAAAAATGTGGAAGTTGTGCCAAGTCAAAGTCTTTTTTTTAGCATTTTTGGGATACCATCTCATTGTTTTTTTGGCACAGGACCTACAAAGTTTTCGTGATATATAAAAACGGATTACAACTTACACAGCTACTAGACCCAACCATATCTTCCCAAATATATATCTTCCGAAAGTATATAAACCCTTTTAGTCCCTTAGACCGATTTGCTCGTCTATTCTCGTACTGTGTAATTGAAATGTTTCCTCAAAAATCTGAAGTCCATATGAATATGACTCCAAATACAACGCAAAGGAGTATACCTAACTGAAAATGATGTACTAGTAACTAGTGTCTTTCGATGTATAGCGTTGCATAAACTAAATTTATTTGACGATGGATACATTAGAAAGGAATGGGAACCGACCACCAGAACACACCTAAATAAAGAGATCGCATGTTTTGGATTTGCTTCGTTTTCGTATCATTGAACAAAATCGATCAACAAAAACAAGTCAAGTTCTCGCAATACTTTTTGACTGGTAGAAGAAACTTATATCCTCAGTCCGACTTATCTATAAATCACAATTCTAAACTCAGTCAAAACTGGATACACCATACAAACTGAAAACTTCTTCCGAATGCATCATTAATGACTAAAGCTACGATTACACATGTCACAAATCGTGTCATTCCAGTTGAAGTGCCACACACCATGCCACGAATGACACGGCGTTATGCAAATGCATAGCGCCAAAAAATAAATAACAAGATGGAAATAAAGCCCCAAAAAGAACTTGCAGTTTAATACGTATATGTGGCATGCTGCACCCCTGCTTTGGGTTACTGATGTTAGATTTGGAGTATGTGTGTAATAGGTTGTTTTTGCAGTACAAACTCACAGCTACTCCCAAATCCAACAGAAAACCCAAGCAGGGGGGTTACGAACTTATTCCTCTGTTTATGCATTTCCACTTACTATTTTGGGCTTTACTGCTTGTCAAAAAACGAAACCTGGAAAGTAAATAACACCCAAAATGACGAAAAAATTTGCAAACAACAAATTGTACGAGTTTTTGTGGGGCATTATATCCAAATTGATTTGGGCGTTATTTCCTAACACCGAATGACACAACTTGAATGTTGACTAATTTGAATGAGTGTGTGAAAGCCTTGTCAATTACTGAATGACCAACTTTTTTGAGAGCGTGCGACATATTGACAATTTCCCACGCGTGACACAGCATACGATTTTCTATGGCATGCATATCGCAGTTGACACGTTTTCCATGTTGTTGTTTTTGTTCGTGCGATTGACCGCTCTTTCGATTTTATTTCGATGTTTTATGAAAATATAGTTTATAGAACAATTTTATCTTTCGAGGGTCGGTCGGTCATATATACATTTTTTGTGACCTCAGCATGTCAACAGTTGACGTTAGCAACAGCCATTTTGACATTAGAGAAGCACGAGATGTTCCGGGTTTAAGTACCTACCTCTTTGATCTAACTTAACTTTGAAAACGTTGATTTTACCACATTTATTAGGTAATCCTGTATGGGTTCCCTAGGATGCATGGGTTCGTTGTCCATTTTAATGTTTGGTACAGTCGAAGTATCTTTCTTTGCAAAAGTGATGAGTTATGTTTTCAGTGCATTAGATACAACCAAGAACAATTTCCCCCCTTAAGAAGATTATTTGTCGTGCCGATTATATAGCTGAGGCGAAAAAAAGAGTTGAAAAAAGTATTATATGCTTGGGGCACTTCTGCATTTATAGCAAAGGAGCCCTATAATACACCATCTACTTCAACTTGGATTGATCTGCCCAGAAGAAAGCTTTGCATCCAACCGCAGAGTTGTTGATAATCTAGTCAGGTTACATTGTTCAGGTGCACATCTTAAGTACTCCAGCTCTTTAAGGATGCGTTAAATTCCACGTGGTCAACAATTTAAAAACAGTAATCGATGCTTAATCCCTCGGGATAGATGGTGGGCCCAAGTTTTGTAAACAATCGTTCAGAACATCCACAAAAATGTAAACTGCAAATTTTGTCTGTGAACGGACACCTGCAAAAGATTAAATTGATCCCTACGCACATCTACCTTTATTAAAATCATCATATTCAGAAATAAACATGTTTTCCTTTTAAAACTCAAAACCCACTCTAGTGCTAAACAAAAGAAATCCTTTCATCTCCCATAATGAAGACATAATCCTTTCGAAACCACAGACACACACATCATTCAGTTCCTTATTATTATTTACTGATGTCTGAACTTTAATAAACATCACCTATACGCTACCACCTAGGGTTTCCTCGTTAATAATTCTCAGACATGTGGATTTTGGCTCATATCACCCTTTACACCAACTTAATTGATAGAACTGAGAAAATCTTGCCTCAAAGTAAACCTCACCCACATATGGGCTGAGTAGGTCTTAGATGAACTTTTGATATACACCTTGGGGTTATGTGGTTGCATCTTTGGCAAATGAGTGCCATTGAGTGTACTCCCTTCTGGATGGAGGATTTATATCAATTACAGAAAATTTAATATAACACTTTTGAGTAATAACCTCAAAGGTTGATGCGTATACTATAGAAATGGGGAAGTTCTTCAAAGGCATGATGAGAACAGAGAACTGGAGTTGAACTTAGTTTACGTATGTAGCTAGCTATTTGTGTTGTGAGTTGAAGATTGTTGTGGATATGGGTTTTTCTACTACAGGGTTTAAATATTTACATTACATTACATACTAAATAAATAAATAAATAGGTGGCGCAACAGGCGGTAGACACCCTAGGCCTAGCTTCTCGCAACCATTCGTTTTGTGTGAGTTTCTATTTTTGGGACGAATGGAAGGGACCTACAATTTTATGCCGAGTCCGAACGGCTGAATTGAGAAGCTTTTTCAGGACAGTCATACTCTCGGATGTTTGTCAGACGTTCGCGAGAGGTGGCGCAGTAGAAAAAACCTTAAGATGTAATTTGTGTTTTTCCTGGTATCGAACCTGGGATCCCTCGCGCAGTAGTCCAGCACACTAACCACTGCGCTAATGCGCCCACATACTATTGGAACTAAATTTAATTTACTTTTAATGTTGCTATACAGTCCAGGGCGGAGTACAGAGCATCTAAGTATACCAGGAAAAATGGAGAATAATCTCTTTCATCTATTTGTTCAAACCGCTTGTACAAAAAGAGGTTAAGAATACTGCAATCCTTGTTGGATCAAATATCAAATTCTTAAAACGTTTCACATCTAGCATTGGCCAAATCTGTTTTTATGTTGGACATGACGTTGAACTTGTCCACCTAAAGTTTGCTCTATCGATTATCCAGCTTTATTATTAGTTTCCATTTAGCGATCGGATGGTATACGGAACGCATCAATCGTTATCTGGTAGGATAGGTGTAGTTCCGAGTTTGGCGAGTTCATCAGCCTTACAGCTTCCTAGGATGTCTCTATGCCCCAGAATCAAGCGTGAATATTGAACTATCTAGGGAGGCCAGCGACTATACAGGACTATTATATATTTATATAGACTTATTCCCTTCCAGTTTGGCTATCTAAGAAGATAAGGATACCATTTATCAGATATCACGTTTTCTTTCAGCCAAGATAAGACTTTTTTTATCGCAATTATTTCCACATGAAAGACGCTACAGTGATTTGGAAGACGAAACAAAAGACCAAGATTCAATCTATTGGAGAAAATACCACCAACAACTCCGCCTAAAGTTTTTGAGAAATCTCTGATTCGTCATACAAGAGTCCCTCTCTTTGCTTAGCATGGCCAGTGAGTAATACGAGGTTGTAGGCTCATGTCAATGCTTTTGCGGATAGATGACTTGAAGCAACCCACAATTTTACGGCAAATCCAGGCGACTAAATTGAGAATCCTTCCCAGTTATGCTCTTGGATATTTATCAAACGTTCGCTGGCAGTGGGACATAGTATGGGTCTGATTTCTGAAGTATACACAGGAAATCGGTGGGCGCAGTAGCGCAGTGGTTAGTGTGCTGGACTACTATGCGAGGGATCCCAGGTTCGATCCCCGGAAAAACACAAATTACATCTTAGTGTTTGTTTCTACTGCGCCACCTCTCGCGAACGTCTGACAAACATCAGAGTGTATGACTGTCCTGAAAAAGCTTCTCAATTCAGCCATCCGGACTCGGCATAAAATTCGTCCATTCGTCCAAAAAATAGAAACTCACACAAATGAATGGTTGCGAGAAGGTAAGCCTGGGATATCTACCTGCCTGTTGCGCCACCTATTTATTTATTTTACTCAGGAAATCATCTACTCAAAGCGTTGGTGTTGCCTGCATCTTATAATTAAGTTGCAACTTTTTTATAATTTCTGGTACAATTATTGCGAAAACTTCAACGCATACCAACTGAAGAAAAATTCTTAACTCTTGCCAATATCGATCGTTAGCATAATTTACGAGTGCACTGCCCTCTTTAGAGGTGTAACTTGAACTCACTTTAAATTCTACATCTTCCCGCACTTCGAAGTAATGTCCTAGATTCCAATAATCTGATAAAAGACTACTTGTCCTTTGTAAATACACACACACAGCGTCACCATATGATGCGAATGAGTTGTCTGAAATGTTTTTAACTTGCAAATGTCTGCTTGAAACTTTTTCTATCCCATTTTCTATATATTAACTTTTGGGGGGCGAATAGATTCCGTGTAACCTTTATCTTTAGCGATAAGTGTTTAAATTACGATTTTTTTTCCACCACTCCTATTCAGACTAAGCTACCGACATCATCACCAACAGAACACCAGCTATGAATAATTCAGGAGAAATCTTACAAACATTTTCCAGTCGATGACGACCGATGTAAGGATCTGTTGTTGCTGAAAAAAGAGACGGGAAACGACACCGATTTTTGGATGGCATATCGATTTTGAATAAATTTTTCCACACGGAGATATCGATTGAAGTGAAAACTTTAAAAGGTCCATCTCTATCGGTGCGTCTGTCAGATTAGCCGGAGTTCGAATACAAACGTCATTCGTCAATCAAAAGAAGCACTTAAAATGTCCTTAAATAATTCCAGATATCCGAAATAAATCCTCATTTATCTGGTTTGTGTGTTTTCCCTCTGTCCACCTCCAGGATTGTGTGTCTACACGAGTGGGCACAAAAAAGGGTCCATTTCGAATGCATCTTTAAAATAAAAACTTTACACTCGAGCAGAGGGCAGACGTAAATCAGAAGCCCGCATTCCAAAATGTATCCGACGGTCGTATACTGGATATGAACACTGCCTAGGTTCTTCCCGAATGACATATGCATATGCAATACTTACACCCCCACCCACCCCCACACACACACAAACCAGTACATGTTGGAAAACCTGGTTTTTCATTTGAGAAAGGCAGCGATAATGGGTTTTCCATGTCACAAAGGGATGAAATATTTGTAACCCTGTTTGACATTTTGTGGGGAAGCGAAGGGTCGTTGCGCGAGGCATCGAATCGAAGTGGAAGCTGAAAATTGCCTTTCAGCAAATTCATTGTCTGTTGATTTATTTTTTTGTTGTTGTGCAAACGCACATACATACAATCATACATACCTGCCTTTCTATTTCTATATTTGCATCCGATGTGTGACATCGGAGGTTGGTTTGGCGAAAAGTCGGTTTGAAGTTTTGATTTAGGTACAACCACTCATTTGGTTTTCAGTTGAATAAATTTCGAATCAGATTCTTGAAGAGTGTGATAAAAAAAACCGCCCGCGAAACATAAATTGAATAAGTGATTTCGCCACGAAGTGAGTGTTGTGATGCAGGTACGCACGGGTGCGTGTGACAACAAGCCATTTTGGATTGAGAATATGTTATGCGTTGAAAGCTTCCTTATCAAATATCAATTGTCGATAAACTTTGGATACATTTTGATGGCTAGGCTATGAATTTAAGTAATGTTATGTAGGAAATTCCAAAAATTTGTAAACTGAACTAATATACAAATTTGCATATAGAAGTGTCAGTTAGCCTCTTAAAACCATTCAAACAAAAAAATTAGCAAAAAAAAACGTTAAAAGTCAAAACACAGCGGGACTTGCTTTAGAGAAAAGATCTAAAATCACAAAAATCGTAAATCGCGTCAAAATGTACTAAAGTAAGTACCTACTAAAAGAATGCGCGTCGAAAATCACGTCATTATTTAACTGTGAAAACACCATAAAAAACAGAACTGCTATAAGAATATAAATAAAACTAGCGGACCCGGCGAACATCGTCTCGCCGCAAAATAATCCCATAGACTTCCAACGATTGGCCTTTCGATTTATTGATTGTCATCGCAAAAGCCGATCGAACGGGGAACTGAATCGGATTGGGGACACGATCCCGAAAACCAAAATCCAGAAAATCCAAAATCCCGCAAATCCAAAATCCCGAAAATCCAAAATCCCGAAAATCCAAAATATCGAAAAACCAAAATCCCGAAAAACCAAAATCCCGAAAACCCACAATCCCGAAAAGCCAAAATCCTGAAAAAAGAATCCCGAAAACGAGATCCCGAAAAATTATATAAAATGAAAAATGTGCGCAAATTTTTCATTTTATATAATTTTTCGGGATCTCGTTTTCGAGATTCTTTATTTTGTTTTGAATGTAAAATAGACAAGTGTTTGTCCATTCCATTTACCGTAATAATGTTTTATAATGTTGCGCTGCAATTCGCAATGTGCATTCAGGTGTGCTGATCTCATATAGAATATAGTGTGATAGCTGACCGACTAGATTTTAGCCAGTGAACATAGTAATACAAAGTGAGTAGAAAAAGAAAACGTTACGGACTTGCAGGTAGTCCTGCATACTCCCCTAATTTTTGGTCGGTTTGTAACCTTTTGAAACAAAATCTGCCGCGGACACAGAACAACGTAGAGGCGTGGCTCCGCCGCCGGCTGAAAGTTCTCGCAGGGCATTCACACATTGGTGTATATTCACTGATTGCTCTTTTATGTGAAGAGAAAATCCGTGTGAAAACATGTTTGGCTAAAATAATTGCCGGTGAGAAGCAGCAACTAAGAAAACGTTATGTGACAAAGGAAAAAAAATTTAAAAATTTTACGCGGAACGTAACGAGCGTTCTGAAATAAGTTTTGTAACAGGAATTGCGTACAATATGAACTTGTATTAGATATTGTTTTGTCATGGATCGTTTTTTATATGTTTTTGTTAATAAGACTTAAACTGTTTTTGTTATGTTTTATTTATTTGAAGTTTGTTATTTTGTTTATTTTGTTAAATAAATTTGGCTTATATTTTTGTTGCTACAATAAAATTTTTAGTTTCACTTTCGGGATTTTGGCCTTTCGGAATTTTGGATTTTCCGGATTGTGGATTTTCGGGATTGTGGCTTTTCGGGATTTTGGTTTTTCGGGATTTTGGGTTTTCGGGATTTTGAATTTTCGGGATTTTGGGCTTTCGAGATTTTGGATTTTCGGGATTTTGGGCTTTCGGGATTACGTTTTTCGGGATTCTGTCCGACTCCCAACTGAATCCACTTGAATTGGAATGGAAGCAATGTAGCCAACTTAGGGGTTTTCCCCCTAAATTTAGGGTGAAAAAAAGTGTATGGGGGGTTTTTTAGGGGGTAAAATAGTTTAGGCGATTTTTTAGGGGTATAATAATTCTTTTTAAATTGAACACCAACAGATCTGCTTAGTGTGTACCTGACCTAAATTTAATGATAGTAACATCTGGGGGTGAGTAGTGTACTTACTGCAACACCAGAACATTTGACAGTTAATCAGCTGTTCATCTCATAAATTAATTTGTTCAGAAACCAGAAAATATGCCAAAAGAAAAAAAAATATTGTCAAAAATCCACCAATATATGGGAGTGCGATGTTTTATTGAAAGGTTTGTCTTACATTTTTATTAAATTATTTTGTAAGGAAGTACCTATAGTGGTGGAAAAAATAATAAAAACAAGCTGGTTCTTCGTCGCTTATCGAAAAAATAAAATGTTTTCGGGAAAAAGATAAATTAAACCCATACTAATAGTTTTAATACAATGTAATGAAGAAATGTAACATTAAAATGTTTAATAAAAAAAGAAGAGAAATAGTGAATAAATGTCGATTCTGGTTTTCCTTAATTTTGGCCTGGAAAAAATAATAGAAACAAATTAGTTTTTCTGTTTTTTTTCTGTTAGGAATTAATTTACAGTAAAGGTGTTTCATATCCTTTTAATACTTGGTCGTTGCGCCCTTATTTTTTATAACTGCTCCACATCTTCGTCGCATGGAATGAACCAACTTGGCACAGGTCTTGGGAGTTATAGAGTGCCATGCATTTTGAATAATTGACCACAGTTTTTTACTTATTTTGGCTCTGCAGCCTCCGATTCTGCGCATAAGGGTGTCCCATAGATGTTCTATCGGGTTAAGATCAGGAGATTGTGATGGCCACTCCATAACATTGATTTTATTTTTTATGAAACCATTCTTTGGCCAACTTTGAGGAGTGCTTGGGGTCATTATCCTGCATAAACTCCCATTTAATAGGCATGTCCTCTTCAGCAAATGGCAGGATAACATTGTTTAAGATTTCCACGTAGTCTACGGCACACATTTTATCCTTTATCATGAAAAGTTGACCAACCCCAGATACTGAAAAACACCCCCAAATCATCAAATTTCCTCTGCCATGTTTAACTGTCTTCTTTGTATATTTGGCATCGAATTCGGAATTCTATGGTCGTCTGACGTACATTTTCCCATCGGAACCAAACAAATTGACCATAATTGACCTTGGTTTCATCCGATCATAAGACGTTATTCCAATTAGCACGGTGGAGGTGTTTGTTGGCGAGACTTAGTCTCTCTTTAGTATTTTTATTGCTCAAGTATGGAACTTTTCTAGGACTTCTCCCAGGAAGATCAGCTTCCTTTAATCTATTTCTTATTGTACGACTTGTAACTGGTGCGTTTAAATCATTTTTTTTTTTAAATGGTTTCTTCTAGCATAGTCGTATTAACAGTTTGTCAAATCAAATTAATAAGAATTTCAATTTCAAGAAGAATAACAATTTTCAAATAAGTTCAGAAAATTGCACCTCAATTGGCTTCAATACCCTAAATCGTTACGGAAAAAATGCACTGAATTCCGCACAGATAAGACAAAAAGAAAAGCAAAAATCCAAAAGTGGGGTGAGGAAGCAGTCGAAAACAGTATACCAAAAATACTGAATCAGGACGCTGTACAATAATGCAAAAGGTGGTAGGTATATACATATATGAAATCAAAGATATATAAAAAAGCTTGCTTTAAAAAAGTAGTACCAAAAATAATGTATCAAGAGACGCTTTGCAGAAAGCGGTGAAAAAAATCCCGGAAAAGTGTAAAAAACGACACTTTGAATAACCTCAAATAATGAGACAAAAAAATAATCCAAAAATAAAATTAGCTTCAAAAACACAGGTACTAAAAATAGCGTCAAAAAATGCAGCAAATTAACAGTTTAAAAAAAAAATATGAAAATATCCCATCAAAACAAAGAGCCAAAAAGTGCAAAGAATATGTGAAACAAGTCACTAAAAACCCTTAAAAACCGCTTAAAAACCCACCGTAAATTCTGGCAAAAAAACGCACTGAAATTCGGACGAAAAACACAAAACAAACCGGACTGGGAAAGCTGGAAAAAAAAAACGAAAATCGCGGACTGAGAAAACCGTCGAAAATCTCATACCCAGCCGCTCAAAAAAGCGCTATAAAATTCACCAAAAAAGCCTTCCAAAAATCAGAACGTCGACAAGTATAGAACGTATCGAAAAATGTGTCAAAAAGAATTATAAATGCGTCTTAAATCTTATTAAAATCGTAACAAAACCGTGGCAAAAGGCGGATCAAATAACGCTTAAAATCCGAGCCGAAAATAATTCCAAATGTATACGATACCGAATAACATAAGGAAGAACTGTGCACCGAAAACCGCGTCAAAAAAAACTCTTAAGTCACACCAAAATCGCGACGAAAACAGCACTGAAAACCTCGAAACGTGTACAGACCAAGCAGTTTTTCAAGCGTATTCCGACGAGTATTTTAGTTCCATTTATTTTCTTGGTATTTTTTTTTTTTCGCACATTTAACAATTTTTGTGATATTTCTTGTAATAATGTGTTCGATTATCTATTTCACCCAAACCCAACTCCTTGTCATTGTCCTTCTACGAGTATACTTACTGAAATTAGGCAAATCGATTTCTCTTTAACCACACTCCTTAATTTGGTATTAAAAACAATATGGCAACCCTTCTAATTCCCTGAGCGTACTCTGCCAAATATCATTATAAGGCAAATCATTATAAAAATACCCAAAGATCCGCCATTCGCTATCTCCCAACAGCTTATCAGAAAATCATCAGCAAATTCTAGCTGCCTTGTGAAAAGCTTCACGATTTTCGTTTTCGTTTCGCAAGACATTGTGAGTCGTAAAATCTGTATCATACATATATATTTTTTTTTTAAATTTAGGCTCACCATCATACAACACACAACCGCCGCAGAAAAGGACCTATTTTCTCGATTTTATGATTTATCGTTAAACTCCCGAAAAACGGCTATAAAATCTCTCGCCCCAGGAATAAATCTGCGGATCTAATAAAATGGAAATCAGTGCTCTACGCTGCTGGAGCAGTAGCAGGACTGGTACAAGATTTGCACAGATTCCGTTTGCAAAGTCGTAAAATCTGTACGAGTGAGTGCACGTGCATTATATATCCTTTTAAAGAGGGCCGACGATGTGTGGTGGGTGTGGTGGTTGTGTGCGATTGTTTATGGCAATTTTATGAAGTTTTATGCCATCACTCATCAAATTGAAAGTAATAGAATTTCATTTTGTTTTACAGCCCAAAATGGAGTTTTGTTCGACTGCGACTGGTGGGATATCCAATTCAGTCCGCCTGCCCAAACCGCATATGGAATTGATGTATTGATTACTCCAACTCTTCGGTGGAGTGTAATTTTCTTAAGTGAAATCGTCCTTCTCTGGTTGGTCTTTCAATTAATCAAAGTTACCTTGAATAAGAGAAGTCAAGTTTTTTTCTGTGTTTGTTCAGTTGAACATGCCATAGGGAGAGCCGAGCGCCTAAGACATAGGCTTTGGAAGTTCAGTGAATTAAGTCACCTGAGGATACGAATTCCAGAAGTGAAGTGGGAATGGCAGAACTACAACAAATTATTTTTTTTTCTGTGTTTTCCTTTTCAGGTAAAATGAAAAGTTTTTCCTTTCGTTTGAAATTTTAGTCCTCGAATACCAATCGTCTGTTAGAGTAGGTATGCTACTTGTGTTTATACCCGAGGGATTTCAGGATTTTTTGCTCTTTCTTCGTTCGACTGCAGTATATTGTTTTTTCTCAACAACAAAGTTGGTAGTTGTTAAAGTTGAACAGTTCACCAAACTGCCAGTGTTGGGTGCAGATAGATTGGGTTTCGTGATCGAGTAGCATTAGCTAAGGACGAAATGATGTATTATGTACATTCTGTTAAAGTTTTTACTATACCCATCAGATGAATTGTGGCCAGGAATATAGAAGAGCGTTATGTACGTATTGCAGGAATTGTACATTCTGATGTGTGTCTAGCAAAAGAAAGATGCATGCGGCTTCGGTATTGGCAATGCAACGGAATATTTTATAATGTCAACAAAAAAAGGCTAAAAGGTCTTAGAATAGGAACCTTAAACAGTCTATGGAATGCTATAACCTTGATACTTATTAATATGATATTGACCGCTTCGGTGGAAACATTTCGCGAGGATCACTCAAGGCAAAAGCAGCAGTCATATCTATTATACAAACGACACCACTCTATCAGAAGTCGAGAGTTTCTGAAGTAAATATTGGAGGACATCAATTTTCCAAAACTACTTCTGTTACAGGACAAGCAAACTTTGGAACTCGCTTCCTGGGGATATATTTCCAGAAGACCACAATTTGCAGCAATTTAAGTGCAGAGCTAACATACATCTGCAAGCATCTCGGGGCGCTGATGAAGCGTTATAGAATCGCCTTTCCCGGGAAAAGTATTAAAAAAAAAATTGGAAGGATAATAATCACAACATATTATATCCACTCTTCATCAAGTTCGGAGATCTAACGACAGCCTGATGTTTAATTTGCCTTCAAGTAGTGGTTAGCTCAGCACTGGACTTGTACATAGTTTTGAGAACCTAATGTTCACTCAACTTCCCTTGCATAGCGCACATAGACTTCTTTTCATGAGTGCGGAGTAATAGTGTTTTGTGGGATTATTGTTTATAAGAAATTCTCAATAAAAATTCGCCTCATGTTAGCTCCCAATAAACGCCGCAATGATAACCTACTTACCAACAAGTTTATTGAAAGATTAGTCCTCTAATTGGCTGAAGATTCAAGATTTGTGTCAAGTGCTAACTTTAAGTATACCCGTATTTTAAGTCCCACTAAATGAGTTCACCCGAAAAAAAAACACATTAAGTCCAGGTCCACACACCGTTGAACTAACAAAAATCAAAGGCTTGTTATATAAATACTATTTAAAGAAATGTTAGTACAGCTAAGGACTCGTTAACACACCACACATGTTGCGCACGCAAAGTCAAAGTAATAAGTCACAGCGCGTTAACATGGAAACCCTTTTTTTGTGAATAGCAATGCAACAGTTTTTCACTCACATTTCCACCCCTGAGGACGATTACCCTCTACGGTTATGAAAATTAATTATACACAAACAAAATCTAAGACCCTCTGGTGGTTAATTTTGCAATTGAAACAAGTGTTACGATGCTTTTTTTCTGCTCCAATATGACTGAAATCATGAGTCCCAAATGTCATAGAAATTATGAATGCACGCGGCACCTGCCACAGTATTCTGGCTGACCTAGATAACAAACGAGAGTTTCATATTATAGCGCAACCCTTTGCACCTTGGGGCAAACCGGAAGTTATATATAGTATTACTAGAACTACATTTTTCTAGGTTTAGCAAGATGGTGACTTGTGTGTGTAAAGAGCAGAAGCTCTTTGAATGGAGTAAATCTTTTGTACACCACAACACTTACGGCAGTCGCGTAATTATATGATTTTAATGAGATTTGTTGAGGTCCTTTTGGGGTTTCTTCGTCTATATTATGCTGTCCTGGTGGCAACATTAATTAGGAACCTGTTCCATTTGCCCATTTTGCTTGAGGTCATATTTGATTAACAGAAGTAGGTAGTCAGTTGCTATATAAATATGGAGAGAAAATGGACATGCCTTAGGTATCTCCTCGCAGAACATCAGAATTTCGGTTGTGACTCGTGCAGTATGCGCCGTTGTTGGAATCACATGTTTTCCAGTGCCAATTCATCCAATTGAGGAAGGAGAAAGTCGTTGAGTCTGTGTAGCGTTCGCCGTCCACAGTAGTCGGTAGTGCCCCAGCCAAGTTCTCTTAAAGGCACTTACCCTTTTTACAGGAACAAACTCAGGCTGTTTTCGACCCCCCTCTAACTTCGGAACCAATTGAGCCAGAAACTTCAAACTAAAAACATTTACCTAGCTTATTAAAAATGTCCACCTCACTAAATTTCATATCTATAGCATTAGTGGTTGTCAACATACACGACTTCAAAAATCGCAAAAACCGTAACTGACTCACTCACTCACTTAGATGATGACCATCAAAATTATGAAGCACTTTCGCCCATCCTAGAGGAGTCGTGAAATTTGGCAGAATGCTAGATCCTGTGGTGCATACACTGGGAAAAGTCCAAAACTCGAGATTTTCTATTCAGGGGGCGTGGTATACGCCAACTTTTGAAAATTGGTTATTATTTCTTTGGGTCACTTCTCATTGCCGTAGAATGTTGAAATTTGGTAGAACGGTAGGACTTGCAGTGTACAGAAAGAACAAAATTAAAAATTGTATATTATCCGCTCAGGAGGCGTGGTATCCGCCCACTTTTGAAAATCGGTTACTATTTATTTGGGCCACTTCCAGTTGCCGTAGAATGTTGAAATTCAGTTGAGCGGTAGAACTTGCAGTGTACAAAAAGAAAACAATTAAACATTTTATATGCTCCCTTCAGGAGGCGTGGTATCCGCCCACTTTTGAAAATCGGTAGTTATTTATTTGGGCCACTACCGACTGCCGTAGAATGTTGAAAGTTGGTATAGCGGTAGGAGCTGCATTGTACAACAGGAAAAATATCAAAAAATTAAAATTGTCCATTTAAGGGGCGTGGAATCTGCCCACTTAAAATATGAATAGAAGTTAATCTACCTGCTGAATATAATTTTAATGAATAGTTTATAAGAAAGAAAGCCAAAGTGATGGTAGTCAGTGTCAATTGACATAATCACACCAAAAACATAAATGTAAAAAAAGAGCCAAGTTCTCTTAAATTATAGAACAACAAAAATTAACTAGACAGCCACGAAAAGTAATGAGATCTAAAAGTAGGTACGCCAAGTTCTTAGCTTAAAAAGGTTAAATGTTTAAAAAAAATTGGTAGGTTTACTTGGCAAGTTTTTCGTTTATAACTTCATTTTATTATACAATATATTAGAATTTGAAAACTTGACTAGTGAACCTACCAATTTTTTTAAACATTTAACCTTTTTAAGCTAAGAACTTGGCGTACCTACTTTTAGATCTCATTACTTTTCATGGCTGTCTAGTTACGCAATTAATTTTTGTTGTTCTATAACATAAGAGAACTTGGCTCTTTTTTTACATTTATGTTTTTGGTGTGATAGAATTTTCGGAGATGGAATAGAGGCTCATCGCTTATGATGATTTTAGATGAAAGGTCTTCTCCCTCGTGGTCAAGATTCAGGATGGCTTGGTTGTATAGGATGGTGTAGTTTACACGAGATGGGCGCTAAAAAAACTAAAATCTGATGCACTGTCTCCATCTTACAGTCCCACATACGTATGTAGCACTGACGTCATTTTTACCTCAGGGAATTGTCCCAATGGGCATTGGGCACATGATGTGTACAAGCTCTCTTTGTGTACTCTCTGTTGACGTCAAAGCTACATACGTAAGTGGCTTGCTACATGCCCTGTACAGGGACTTTAAAGGCCCCCGATTCGTGCCCAATTAGGTATCACGTCGTCTGTTCAACATCTTCAGTCACAGCTGCAGTATTTCCAGCAAAACGGCTGCTCCGGGGCCGGCAAACCTGAAAGCATCCAGTGTTGTCCTATACTCTTCTAGGCGAGCGGGTAAACGATCGTAGGTTTTACCCAGTTGGTATCGGAGAAATCTGCTCCCAAATTCACGATGCGCCAACACCACCAACGAATTCATCCTCAAAAAATTTAAACAATTATTTCGCGATAGTGATTCATGTCTTGTTGATGTGTATTTGGTACATATATCTTTACTTCACAAATGTTAGAGTATAGAATTGGAAAAATGTATAACAATTTTGTGCTACCTTGGATATAGGCTCAAACATCAATACTCGCTCTTCTGACTCCGTAGAAGAACATTCATCTTTCTGTATGTCGCTTAAAACCTCAAATCAACTTTTTTGTTTGATTTCTATTTAATTGAGGCAGCATTCAGAAAATCTGCTTAGCTCCCTGGGGCCACTTTAAATCTATTTTATTTTCTCAGATACAAACCCACCCTTACCAAAAAAAAAGTCAAATGAAATTCAAAAAAAAAAATATTAAAACGATTTGAGGTTAAATAAGATTCAGTTGAACCATACATCCAAACTTTCAACTTTATTTAGATATTTAAGCCATTCACCCTCCTGGTTGAGAAAAAAAAAAAAAAAAAAAACTCAGAATTAGAGGGGTGCCAGATTTTGAATTTATTACCCCACTTGCTGTTTGGCATTTGCTTGACGGTATTTGGCCCACCCCCAGAGATTCCACTGGGCTACTGTTCTTTTTTATTTCGTCTGTGGTAAACCACCCTTAAATCGAGTGGAACGTATTTTGGTTGGGAAATTATTATTTATTGGCTTCAAGGATCGGGTGAAGAAATTTTCATACAAAAAAATCGTTTCACTTAGTCCTGGAGAGGAGTCCGAGTCGGTGATGTTGTTGCTGCTTCGTCCCAGAATTTCACAAATGTGTGTGATCAACTTGGCGAAGAGTGCTATAAATTTCCACTCTAATTGATTTATAAGCGGTTTTCGATTCCATTGGCCATCTTGCAATTGGGCTGGCGGCAGCATTGATGACAGTGTCGAATTTCACTCTCGTATGAAGCTGGTGGATCTAGTGTAACTGGTTTGCCGTCCAGAGAAAACGATACATTCCACGGCGAAGCACTTAAGTAAGCGTTTATAAAAGATTTATTGTGGTGCCAAGGTGGCGATTGGTTTGGCATTGCCAATGAATAACAGTTTACATTCTGTTGATTGGAAAAATTTCTAGTGCAGAGTGAACGATAGAAATAGATGAGTGTGTTTCGAGTGAGTCATTTGCGGTATTTTGCCTCAAAAAGTATCAGATAAGTCTGCATGAGAACCTAAAAATTTGCACAGCTACCCAATTTCAAGCTTCAGCGGTATAAGACATGCCTGGATGATCCTTAGTTCTTCAGGATAGGGATACTCAATTCCCGCCTGATCAGAATACGATTGGCAAGAGTTATTCTTCATTCAATTTCTCCTGAGATGTTGTAATCAGAGCCGAGCTAAACAAAGTCCCTTATAGTATACCTGAAAGTTTTAGCTGTCTATTATGATTTTCCGGCCGATTCATCGATGTTGGGAATCCCTTCTGGTTTGACAGCATATACTTGGCACCACTAACTGCTCGCTGTGTTCTGTCGATTATGTAAATTTCGTCGGCACGTAATTGAACGGGTATTTTGAAAAATCGTAGACATTGTTGGGATATGAGTTACGCACAATTCTTTCAGGTATGCAGTATGCTAAATAAGGAAGTCGCATGACAGCGAGCCGTTTAAGTAAGGCCACTAAGAACCTTGATCTAGAGCCTTCGCTCCATGTCTTACTATACGGACGAATGAGTTTTTTCAGGGATGCCAAAACTAGACATGGCTCTATAGGTGCTTTCATGGGCAGCTTTGAAATCTTTGAACAAATGTTGAGCATGGATTTGAACTGCAGGATCGACTATAGACGGGAGCGAGGTCAATCAGGATATCTAAGAAGAGCTTTAGGCGTCAACACCATATGACAGATGAGACAAAGACTAGCAGTTCGACTTATTGGAGACCCTACACTCACATCGAATCTACAACCGTTTGGTGCACAGAAGACAAGTCACTGACATTTGCTTGTTCTATAGGTACTTCCATGGTAGATGTTCCGAGGAAATCAAATATATTATCCCTCGAAATGCAACTTTTGGGCGCCCCACAAGACAGGCTGCTAATGCTCATGACCATACAGTACACTTGACAACCGCAAGGACATCATCTTTCCAAAACTCCTTCTGTTACAGGACAATCAAACTTTAGAACTCGCTTCCTGTGGATATATTTCCAGAAGACTACAATTTGCAGCAATTAAAATGCAGAACTAACATACATCTGCAAGCATCTCGGGGCGCTCTGTTGAAGCATTATAGGTTTATCCTTTATACTTACTTCGTTCTGATCAGATGAACGGAAGTTGTATCTATCGTCGGCGTCGGTCGTCTATATTGAATGGTACTTCCTGCCAATGCAACTACAAAATTCATAAGCGCTTTCCCCATTATTTCCACTGGAGTGGACTTCACACCATCAAAAGTCTTTCATACAGCTAGATGCAATTTTAACTTCCACTTTAGCAATTAACTGAACAAAAAACAACCGACCTATCCTCTTTTCAAATTCAGTCAAACACTGTACACACCGTCATCGCAATTAAACACAAATAGTCCATCGACGCGACTCCAGTCTCAGTTAGTCTGCCCAAATAGGAGTATCCTTGGTAAACTACAAAACTGTTCAATTATTTGCTTAAAACTTCCTGATACAGTTTCTCATAATTGTGTACTTAAGAAACCCGAAACGATATCCAACGTAAAGGGGGAAATTGCTACCTCTCGCAGTAGATCATATTCAAACAAGCCAAAGGACTCTTCCTGCGTCTACTTCGTTCAATGGCGTAAAATTCGAATCCTTCTTTTTCCATGCGCTATAATATAGGAATCATCCCTCCTTCCCCGCCCAACACTGAAAACTGTGTTCTGTTAATTACCTTTAATAGTAGCACTGATTTGTCTTTAGCGGGTGAAAAGTATACAGCCCCCTCCATACCGGGCTGTGAGGTAACGAAGAACGAACCAATGTTTTTAAAGAGCGAACGAGTCAAAGCAGAGCACAGTATTACAGCAAGTCTGCAAATTAAGGTTGGTAAAGTTACCTGAAAAACATTTTCATTAAAGTGTGCGCTACAACTCCTCGCATACAAAGCAACAAGGATTACATGGCAATGGGGTTGGGTATCGCAGGGTGTTGAATGTGCTCGCTGGTGAATGGCAACATTGGGCGGGGGGATAATGAGGATAGGATGCTCTCGATAAAGGGCGCCTGCCAAGCAGGGGGATGTAATCATTGTGTTCCTCTTTGTTAGAAGCTTTGTAAAACTTGTCGAGAGTTCGTATAAGCTACCAGCGAGCGTATGCGAAAAAGGGAGACGTTATCGCTAATGATACCCACCGTGTGCTCCAACTGAATATAGGTTCCATTCGCATAGCAAGGCACCCAACATAACATCCGGAAAAAAGGGTTGGAAGTGGAGACTTTGCAATTAACTTGTAATATTAACATATCCCTTTTCGTCCTGGCTCGTTTGCTGTATATACTGCAGCTACAGTATGGAGATAGTGTTGCTGTTTCTGACTGTCTGCGAGTACCTGATGCGCCATGTAAACGAGAGTTAACAAAATTAACAAGCTTCTTCTTGAGTGGGTTAATGAAGATTCGTTTAATCTGACAACTGGTAGACGGTGCAGACGTGGAGCGCTCTTGGTGTAGATATAGGTGACACATAGCTGTTGGAAAGTGGGGACTGGTGCGATGAGGTGGCTGGAGAGGTATGGATATGGATATCATGAAATTTTAGTAGAATTGGACTAATGAGTAAGGGATGAAGTTGAATTTGCACACCGCATTGCGCATTGAGGTCGTCATATTGCTGGTTATTAGTCACCGAGCACTCACATTAGGTGGTTTTTATTCATATAGGTTGTCTAAGACCTGGTGGTCCTCCAATCGCACAGGGTGGATGCACCAGCATAGATGGTCTGGGATGATATAAAAGTTTATTATAATGCGTTCAATGAACTTAGTTTATGACATGAGTAAATAAACTAAATTTGTAGGCTCTAGCAATGAATGTCGATAAACCGATATAGACTAGACTAAAAGCAGATTATTTTCAAACAGTAGATATGTATTAACTATCTTTTTTTTGTCAGTGCTATAATAGGAAACTGAGAATGACCTGAGAAACAAAACCCAAGCCCTCAAGATAACCTTCAAACGGTTCTACCCGGCGTTGACTTAAGAAAATTTTATTCAGAAAATAGTATTCAGTGAAAAGTTGGAAAATAGTATTTCTTTTCCGCTCTATTATATTATTCAATGCTTACCTACTTATTCCGTCAACGCAAATCTTAAGATTGGAAAGCGGTTCGTGGCACATTGAAAAAAACTTATTTAAAACACTATAGTTTTGCAAGCTTTGAGCTTGAAATTTGGTAAATGGTCGTGTATTGCCTGTAGGAATTTACAAAATGTGACGAAAGATTGGACAAAGAGGCGTGGCACTTCCCATACGAACAAATTTACATTGCAAACGATATTTTTCGACACTCATATATGGGAATGACAGTAGTTGTAAAATTTTTAACATTGGAATGCATTGTCCTGATAGACAAGGACATATTTAAGCAATGCAATTCCTATGGGTTTGTAAGATTGAAGTACATAATTGAAAGATTCTTCGTAAGATTTTCGGTCCTCTTTGCGTTGACGGGCTTTGGAGGAGGACTTTCATACGACCTGCACGACGACATCGACCTAGTTAAAAAAAAACGCGCATCACGTCGTCCAAGGTGGATCCGGCCAGAAGAGCCTTCACCTCCAATACAGAGGACAACACAGTAGAGGAAGACCTCGCCTTAGGTGGTGCGCACAAGTGGAAGGAGACCTCAACCAACTTGGAGTGTGCAACTGGAGGCAGTTAGCCAAAGCCCGAGCTGACTTAGAGGCGGATTGTAGCGCCACCTAAGAAAGTAAGCAATTCAATTCCTGAAGACGGGTAAAGCTGGGAGGGTGCAGCTAGTTTGTATACGGAATTCACGCACTTAGTTTAGTTTTAGTTTAGTTTTAGTTTAGTTTAAGTGGCTCTCGATGAGAGAAACACTTAGGCCGTTATTCGGCCCATTGTGCATACCACTGCGATTTGGGGAGCTGTTTCTTTTACTGGCTACTCATGTAAACCATTTGCTGCTGGTTATAAAGATAAGCTAAGCTAAGCTAATGTTAGCGGCGCTAGTGTTACCTAGATCACTGAGATCATTGAGAAAATAGTTTCCTAAATGGGCCCTTCTTAGATTGGCCAGGGCAGGGCAACTGCAAAGAAAGTGAGTGACGGACTCGTCCTCCTCTTCGTCTCTACAGCTTCTGCAGAAGTCATTGTAAGGCAGACCGAGCCTTTGCGCGTGTCTGCCTAATATGCAGTGTCCGGAGATCACGTTGACGACTTTCGAGATACTGGATCTTTTAAGTCGAAGAAGCTCCTTGGATCGCTTAGCGTCCACAGCTGGCCAGGTGAGCTTGGTAGTCTCGCAGTATCCTAAATTCACGCACTTGCTTTTCGTAGAGAATTTATAAACAACAAAATCACTTAAAACTTCTGCACATATAAATATTTTAAAGATTTGCGGATGTAGGTGAAGTTAAGGTTAAGTAGCTCTCGATCTTTTGCCATTAATTCTGAATCACCAAGGACTTGATCTAATAATCTTATCCTGAGCCTATTTAGAAGACGCCTGCCTAATTGAAAGGGGTTTCCATAACAAGCCTTGGAGTCCGAGTTGATTTTCGGTCGATATTCTGTATTTTTATTGGATAATTTTTCTGCTAGATTGACCATAATCGGCAGAGTCAAAGGATGGCTTGCCTTCCTATATACGTGTACAGTTGGACTCTTCGGACTTCAGCTGGCCAATTAGCCTACATCACCTTATTCTGCTGATTTCAGACTTCAGAACTTAAAAAATCTTAAGACAAGAAATATTGTACTTAATAGAGGGAGGACTAGAATTATACAACAGTTTAAAAAATTATTTAAATTTAATAAGATTTAAAATTTTTGTGTAAAACAAAGATTTATTTCATAAGATTTTATTTAAAATTTGTATTGATTTTTTTAAGGGGCAGATATCTATCAAATAAATAAAAAAAAAAATTCAAGGAGCATCACACAACCACCCTGTTGTTGTTGGTCCATTTTCTGCTAAACCACTGTCCGCACCCATAGTTTGTCGTAGGGCATCAGCATCAGGAAGCACTTTTGTTGCTGGGCCGCTTCCACCTTCTACCATCTAGGAACCAGTTTCTGTTGTAAAGCCTTTCCGAACTAATCTCGTTGTCTCTATTAGGATGGCAAATCCATGTACTGCTTAAAAAGTTAATATTAGAAAGTACACGCCGTGTTGAGCATCCCTTAGTCAGTTATATCTGATGGCATTTCATCTGTGGGAAACCCACGCCAACCCCACGAAAGTGCAATATCATTTCAAAATCTAAAATTGCTTTCAGCGAATTCAAATGGAAGGCAATTAAGCCACTAAACCGCTAAAAGCCTTCCGTACTCCTTGAAAAGATTTTCAAATAAATCTCATAAGCTCACCTATTTCGTGCTTTTAACGCCAAAACCGCCATTCCGAAATAGATGTAAAAAAAATCCAGCTTCGTGCTGCACTAACTTATCCTTTCTCCTCACTCCTTGAGAGTGCAATAACGGTAGTAGCATTTTCGCCAAAATGGAAGGTAAATTTCTTCCCCCAAATGGCCCATATTAATCAAATTCAAATTTACGATGCAAATGCAGAAGGATACAACGCACACACACACAAAAAAAAAAAACATGAACCCAGCACCGAGGAGTCTGCTAGTTTAATCGATTTTAAGTCACCCCGTTGACAATATATTCGTCTGCCTCCTGTTCGAATAGTTACCGTCTGGTAAATTAATATTAATTCCAATTGAACAGGCAAGCCACCACCATGCCGACAAAATAAAAGCTCATAAATTCCCCCCTTGACACAAACTCCGATGTAATAAAGGATCCCGCACCGTGCTTATATGGATATTTTTCTCGAATAAGCAAACAGATGTAGCAAGCATAGCGTTGGTCAATAATTTCATTCTAATTACAAAAACCGAAAGCCAAATCGAAATAAAGGACAACAGAAAGAAAAAAACAAAAACCAATAGCAACAAGGAACTTCAGCCACACATTGGCCACGAAGAGAACTTCAGTTTGGGTCGTAAAGGACATACCCAAGAGCATCATTAAAACATCCGCTTATGGGCACTCAGACACACATGAGTTAGTGTGTGCTGCTGCACATCCTGTGGCCCATCATCAGAGTCATCATCATTATTGACGTTGGCCATGTTGGTCTCATCACTTAATGACCCACAATTCTGGTCACCCTCGTCGTTGTCCTCTGAATGGGTTGACAGTGTTAATTTCCTTTCACAATCTTTCGCATCGCATCTGATCTGATGTCTAGTGGTCAATTTTAATTCACTCACTTCCGCCCAACGCATATTATTTCTCGCTGCATTTTAAATGTGAATGATGTTGGGTGGTGTTGGTCGGATAATGGCGTCTATAAATTATTTATACGTAGTATGGCGGCCGGATGAGTTTTTTTTGTTTGCAATTTTTCTATTTTTATTTAATGATTTTAAATATTCAAGGGAAAAGTTAAAAGCTTTTGTAAATTTGGCGTCATGCTGACTGTATAGACAGACTTGCAGCCTATATGGACCCTTTCGCGTAGTCATCAGTGATATAATGTACGCGGTTCTTTCAGAGTAAAAATCTCAATCTCAAATCCAACTCCAAAAACAAAACTCGACCCCATATCTTGAAGCTATTTAGCCTAAAATTGGTGTAGGGATTTTTCAATTGAAACGGGTCGATTTTGGTGGCATGTGGCGGAGCTGTATATTGTCTATGTAATTTGGTGTTTATTATTCACTCATTTAAGCCAAATCACCATGGCAAGTCACACGAGAGAGTGAGTGTTCATCAGGGCAAACGTTGGGCTCATTTTACGGCAGACAAGGTGGTCTTTCAAAGTCGACACTTCAACGTTTGGGGGCCAAATTCGAGACAACCTATTTGGTAAACAATCAGACAACACACTGCGAAGTGTTAAAGGAATGCCAGATCGGCCAAACACATTTCAGCGGTCCTTCAAATTGCGCATGAGAACCCGAGGCAGTCAATTCCTCGCCGTGGACAATAAGTCGGCCTTTTCGCAGACTTCAACTGTCGAACTTTGTATCGGGACTTAAGCCGACAGTCATACAAGTTCCAAAACTGACCCAGTAGCTCAAATTCAATGGCCATAGAGAAAGCAGTTTGTTCGCTGACTAGGCTTTGAAGCGTTTGGAAGAGGACCTCAACTTTGCCTGAAGAATTATTTTTAGCGACTAGGCGCATTTTTGGATGATGATAAGTTATCATGTCGTATATGGGGCGACGCCAACCCACACGAGGTTCACCATGTGCTGATGCATCCGAAAAAAGTTACTGTTTGGTGCGGATTTTGGGCTGGCGGCGTCATCGGAGTATTTTTTTTTTTTTTTTTGAAAATGAGGATGGTGAGGCCATAACCTATAACAGCGACCTTTACAGGACGATGCTAAACTATTTCTTTTCGCTCAAATTAAAGGATATGGAAGTTGATGACATGTATGCAGGAAGTTGATGACATGTATGCAGGACGGGGCTACGTGCCAGTACACCCCACGATTGACATTCTGCAAGAACGATTTGAGGATAGTTATCTCTCGTAGATGTGACATGAATTGGCCACCAAAATCATTCGATTTTACCCCGCTGGACATTTTGCTGTAAGTTTCCTGAAGTCGTAGGTCTGTAACACAACCAATTTGAACGCAGGGGCGTATCCAGCGGTATGGTCATGGAGGTCATGACCATACCCAAAACTCCAGAGAAAAAAAGAAAAAAAATTAAATAACTGAAAAGAACTACAGCTATGAGGTAATAAATTTGCTGTCAGCTCAAGTTTACCAACGAAAACTAATGTCGATTTCCACTGGGTAAGAAAAATCACTTTTTTCAGATTCAGATCAGTTTTTCTGATGCTCTAGAAATCAGCTGTCTGTTTTACACTCAAAAAATGCATACCGCTTTTTTTTCAAAAGTACTGTGTTTATACTGCGGAAAATATAAAGCTTTAATTTAGAGATTAGGTTTAACGAACACGGACACATGCAGGTATTGTGAAGACCAACTAAAGGGTCCGCCAAATAACTTTTTTTTTTTTGAAAATGCTATAAAAAAAAAACTACTCAATATTTTCTCAAATTTCTTTTTTTATTTGAAAGTACAATCCTTCCGGTTAATAATGGAAAATAATTTCATTCAAATGGCTGCCTCGGCTGGCCATGCAGTAGCCTACACGATCGGTCCAATTTTTAAGCACATTATCGATTGTGTGCAGCTGTATTTCACCAATGGCTTCACGAATATTGTCCTTTAAAGCGTCAATTGTCTCTGGCATGTCGGCGTAACACTTATCTTTTACGGCACCCCACAAATAATAGTCCAACGGTGTCAAATCGCAGCTCCGCGGTGGCCAAACGACATCAGCTCTGCGGCTGATAATGCGATCTTCAAAAACAGGGCGCGAAACATCGAGTGTAGCTTCGGCTGTGTGGCACGTAGCGCCGTCCTGTTGAAACCAAATGTTGCCAATATCCTCTTCTGCAATTTTTGTGAACAAAAATTCGTTCAACATGGCCCGATAACGATCGCCTTTGACTGTAACGGCCACTCCTTGCTCATTTTCGAAGAAAAATGGCCCAATTATGCCTCTGGACCAAAATCCGCACCAAACAGTGACTCGTTTTGGGTATATCGGCTTTTCAATGTATGCGTGCGGGTTTTCTGTGCCTCAAATGCGACAATTTTGCTTGTTTACATACCCGCCTAGATCAAAATGAGCTTCATCTGAAAAGATGATTTTTTTGGCAAAATCGGCATCTTCTCTAAGTCGATCGCAGGCCCACTTAGCGAAGCGAAAACGCATTGGATGGTCAGTTGGCTTCAACTCCTGGACCAATTGGACTTTGTATGGCGTCATACCAAGGTCTTTATGCAAAATTCGTCTCAATGATGTCTCCGAAATGTTCAATTGTTGAGAACGACGGTGAATTGATGTTGATGGCGCTTCACGCACACTTTCTGCCACAGCAGCAATTTTCTCGGGTGTACGCACTGTTTTTGGCTTTTCACGCTTTGGTTTATCGATTAGGATGCCAGTTTCTTTCACTTTTTTCACAAGATAACGAACATACGGAGCTGACGGTGCTTCTCTTCTTCCAAAATCCGTACGCAATTTTCGCACACATTCTGCAACATTACCATGATTTTCAAAGTAATGTCGCAATATTTCCCAGCGTTGTTCAAGCGTATACACAACCATATTCGTTCAGCGGAAGAATAAAACTAATTATCTGTCAAATCAGACATGAGCTAAGTGTTACCATTCGCGAAATAAGCACAAGTTGAAAAAAAACAACGTTAGAAGGCGGACCCTTACATGTCACGGAGGATACTATCTACCTATGTATCTTCTCCGTCAATGTAAATCAATTGCTCGGTACTGAAGGAAGCACTTCGCAAGGTACTTCTTCGTCAATTTAGAGTAAGTCAGTTTCTTAAAAAAAATGCATCCCATTTTTAGGTTCTGTAAGGAAATTGTGTGTTGGTCGAATTGGTTGAGATTAGCTCGCTATGGTGCGATTTCCCTGATGAACTCATAACACTTTTAATTATTACCTTGACATTATTCATTTTTATTCAAAGCACAACACTTAAATTACTTTTGTTTCTTATGTCGATTTCCATTGGGTAAGAAAAAGCACTTTTTTCAGATTCAGAACAGTTTTTCTGATCTAGAAATTAGCTGTCTTTCAAATTCGTTTTCCATTGGGCGAAAAAAAAACTATTTTTTTAAGAATCATATCACTTTTGCGAATCTCGATTCGAGATCGAAATTCACACATACTTTCACCAATACCAAAACAAGTGAGTTTACTAAAGTTAATTTAATTGTTGTGATTTGACCAGAGGTACGATTTAAAACTAAAGCTTTAATTATTAACAAAAACACGAAACAAAGTCTAAATCCATCACCATTTTACCATTTTATAGTGCTCATTGATCGTCAAGTGATCTTATGGGAATAGATGAAAACAGGATCACAGCAAAAGTGAAAAAAGCGCGAGATGCAATATTTGTGAAATTTTCCTATTCCCCAACATGCATCAGATATCGTACATATAGGACATTCAGTACAGAGCAAACAGAAAATGAAACAAGAGACGACGATTCTTTCTGCACAATGTCTTTATTGCAACTGCCCTAATCTAATTTTACAAAATCTCGGCATAGCTTAGCTGTGGATAACCACTCGAATTATGATGTGTAGTATATACTTAGTCAAACAATGGAATACAGTAAACATAGTTATATGCGAGGAAATTTGAAGGTGAAACTGTGACATCGTTCGATTAGTCTTGTTGTAAGTTATTTAAAATAAGATACATAAGCGAGCATGTAGGTGCATGGATTTGTGATGACAGGGTGATCAGTATTTTATTCAGAGATCGTATAATACGATTTTGTTTGAAATCGCTTCTTACATACATTCTTCAATTTTGTTGCGCAACAGATACAGTGCGAGGAGGGCTGGTGTCAACATGGAAGACACTATATCTTCAAAAGTTTCTTCTGCTGATTTTATGTTTAAAAAAAATTAATGTCTACCCACCGTGTGAGACAAAATTTCACTATTGATAGCAGCAACTTCACTGTAGTAAAAAATGTATCTCTCTCATCATCTTGACATGGAACACATTATAATTTGATCTCTAGGTACACACAGTTCACCTCAATGCAACGACACCCACATAGAATGTATTTTAAAGGTCCACTTCCCCGCAGTATAGCCAACTGAACATCAAAGTAGGTAGGTGCACCATTAACCTCTCTCAACGAAAAAAAAAAATTGTAAAAACCCGTCAGTACTAATTTAGCTTGATGCTTGAGCTTGAGCATTTCGGTTCACTCATAAACTTAATGGTCTACCATATAAAGTGAGACGTCAATTGTTAGATTTGCTATTACAAATTACCTTCAGATACTACAACTTTTATACTCCGCTCCATAAACCAACCAAAAGTCAACCATTTTTGAGAAAAAAAAAACCGACTCACCTACTACGTGTTCGTAAATCATTATCATTTCACTTGAACATTTGGAGGCCAAACCCCATTACCCCACTACCCTAGTTTATGTCCCTAATAACATCAGCGCCGAGTAAGCTGACAAAACCCTCAAGCCCATTATCATCGGTGGCGTATGAGTAATATCCTACGCATTCACGTTTTCACGTTTCATCAATTTTACGGGCAATCCTTCATACAAAACATTTTCTGTAATATAACAACAAAACCTCCCCGTAATGTCGTAAATGTCACGTAAATACGATCCAGGTGAATCCTGACAGTATAACTATAGACCACCACCCGATGTACTCACGCACGCCAGTCATAAAGATTTGCTCGCCCTAGGAATAGCATCGTTTACCCGGACTTTACCTTTGCGACTGCGGTGGCATCTTCTTCGTCGTCGTTGGTGTCTGTGCTCATAAAGTATCATCCCGATCCGACCCTAGCCAGCTTTGGTTAAATGCGCCCTCACATCGTAAAACCTCGATAAGAAGGGTTCACAATGGCACTCCAGAGGACAATGTCATGGTGGCAATTTTGCAATTTTGTTCCATCGCCGCCATAAAACTCATAAGAATCCTGCATGTAACGGGACCACTTCTAAGCAAAAATCATCCCTTACATACCAACCACCTGTGGTGATGGCGGTTACATTCAGTTTCAGATACACGCCATAAGGACGAATAGTTAGTTGTTGTTCACGTAAAGGACATAAAAATCTTAAAATTCATTGTTATATTGGTCCCATGATGATAATGATGATAGTGGCGCATGGATCCTTGCAAGGAATCGCGCCTGAAATATAACTCTGTCGGTTATCGCCATCGTCGTCCTTTGTCTTCTTGGTAAAACTTCATTCGTTTTGCTAGAGCTTTTTTATTACTTTCTAACTGGTGTTGCCAATTGTGAATGACAGCTTGTGTAGCTCATTAGAGGAATGGGGTCGTAAAGGATGCGGAATTTAATTTAACAGAAAATGAGAGATTTCTTAGTATTCACCAGCAAACAAACATCAAACATTTATCCTTTGACTGCAGATACCTACTTTGTTTCAATTTTGTTCCGCGCGCCATTCCTTACAAATAGTTTGCAACAACATTTGTGTATGTAAGTTGTTATCCTTAGGCATAGCCCAACTCCCTTTTTGTAATAGAACACCCAAGTGATGGTAGTAAACGAAAACGAGCTGCCTTTCAAACGGCTCAAAGTCAAAGTGCAGAAACCTCTCTGATGGGGATGGATTTTTCTTTTATTTTTTTGTTTGCCTTTCCCGGTCTTAAACACTAAAAGGAGTGAAAGGAGAAATTAAATAAATGAAAACGAAAAGTACTGGTGAGCGCAGCAAAATTGAATGCGGGCATAGAGAAAGTGCGGCTTTTAGCCAGCGCGTTGCCCTGTGATTACTTTTTGCAGTTATTTTTATTTGTATTTTTAATTTATGGCCGCACTCGAGTGTATAGTGTCCTATTTAGGTTAAGCTTTAGATGGGGTTGCTTTTAGTATGCAAAGGCGAATGTGCGGTAACTGGATCAAAAAAGAACATCGTAGCTCCGCTCCTGTTTATGGTTGTTGAACTGAGGCTCAGATGAGACCTCAATGGATAGGTTTTACAAAATGAGCTACTTGACCTCAACATGGTCAGGGAATTAAATTCGTATTCAGATTTTGTTCTCAAAAGATCTAGAATTTGGAATAAATGCATCAGCATGCATAGAAGATAAGGATAGTGAGTTCATGGTACGGTAATCCTTTTCATAATTCGTTTAATTAAAGATCTAATATAAAATGTAAAGGCTTACAACGTTATTTTTTAATTATATTATTTTTGGCATCAAGTAGAGTAGAGTTTGAATTTTAAATACAAGAAAGAATTTACCTTTACTTACACGTGCTTATACTCATCTTTGCAATCTCAGAAATGGAATAGGAATAGAAAGTTACTCATATGGAGCTACACTTTAAACGACAATTTAATATTGGGAAGCTTTATAGGACATCTTCGAAACCCCGAAGGCCTAGAGATGTGTCAGATCTTGTTGACAGCATATACTTGCTTTTACCTTTGTTCACTATACTAATCCACTTGTTTCCGCTTTTGTCCCAACATTTTTGAAAATTCGTCCGTGACAAGTCGCTGAGTTCTGCCAATCATGACAATGGGTGGTATGCATAAAAGACAGTAAATGCTTTTACTAAGGATTTTCTAAGTAAATACTATTTTTGGCATGCATAAAATGAAGTAAACACTAAGATTAGGTGCATATTTACTTCAAGTAAAAGCATTTACTTCTCTTCGCATGAATTTTTGTAGTAAATACTTTTTTGGAATGCAGAAAAACTAGTATGTGCTTGTTTTTCTGCAGTAAATACTGGAAATTTTTCAAGTTGCTATCGACCAACTTGAAAATTTCATAGCATCTACTAAAAAAAATAAGTATTTACTATGATATCCGGCGAATTCTAAGTACCTTTTTACTTGAATAAATTCAGTATTTACTTAAAGTATTTGCAATCAAGTAAAAACTTTTTTTTTCAGTAAATGAAACGAAGTAAATACTGAAAATCGGAGCTTCTACTTCAAATTCTACTACTACTTCCACTTCTACCTTTCAGTATTTACTTAAACCTTTTACTTGAAGTAAATACTTTTTTTTATGCATACCACCCAATGTCGGCGCAGAGACATAAGGCCCAGGGACATAAAGCCCAATTTTCATATTTTTGTTAAAAATGGGACATAAATCCCAAATTTTTTTAGAGGCACAGGTATACAGGGTGTCCCAGTTAAGAAGTACAATCCTTAAAGGGAAGATTCCTGAAGTTATGCCAAACAAAAAATTGTATGGCAGGGGGGGGGGGGGTCTATTTTCATCGTATTTCCCCTTATAGCCCATCAAAGTAGGTGACCTCTAATTTGGAGGTGTTACGACTAAAAACGCTATAACTTCTAAACTATTATAGCTACAAAAATAGTTTAAGCAAGTCTTAAGCACTTCGGCTACATCTGGGCAGCTACAAAAAAGTTCTGGCTCCTTAAACTCAATATTTTGAAAATTTTTGTTATTTTTTTTATGAAATTTTTATCCTTAAGAAATTTCCTAGAAATTATGTTAAGCAACTTTTTTACGTACGATCAACAGAAGTTATAGTAAAAGCCACTTTTTGTCAGACAGAAATGGTAAAAAAGACTCGATATTTCTCAATTTTTTGTTCGGCATAACTTCAGGAATCTTCCCTTAAAGGATTGTCCTTCTTAACTGGGACACCCTGTATAGAAGAGTAAAAACATTTCAATAATTTTTTGATGTTTTATTTGAACGAAAATTAGGAAAAACAAAAAATACAATACAATAAACAAAATAAAATCAAAGTATTTTCAACATAAACAAAAAAAAAGTAAATTCAACAAAATCTTGAAAAGATATGTAAATTTTATAAATAAATAAACGAAGTATTTAGTATTATTTGTCAGCAAAACGGACATAATAATTCATTATGTTGAGCTATTGTGTCTTCGTTTAGTTTCGAAAAACCGCTACTGCACATTTTAAAATGGTTGCCTTGTAAGAGCAATTTATTTCGAGGATTTTCAAAACAAATACTCCAGTTTAAAGTTCCACTGTGATGAAGTTGTCCAGCGACGTCTAAAATATCTTCTTCGTTGTCGGTTGATAAATCTGATTGTTCGGAAGACATATCAATACTACGGTTAGAAAAACCATATAATTTGGACGTCATTTGATTAACAAATTCGGAAATAGTTATCCTTCGTTTGTTCAGATTCTTCGTTAAACTGTCGATAAATTCGTTCCTTCAAATTTCGCTTTGGGTGGGGCGCTCAAACATATTCCATGTTTCCCCATCCAATGCCGAAGTAAAGTCAACAGTGGCTTTGAATTCTTCGTCTACCAAAGTCTCGCAAAAATTAAAAAAATTTCCATGTTTCTATAAAACTTGACTCAATTTTTGGTTATA
Organism: Cheilosia scutellata; assembly: GCA_955612985.1. Lineage (NCBI taxonomy): Eukaryota > Metazoa > Arthropoda > Insecta > Diptera > Syrphidae > Cheilosia > Cheilosia scutellata. Next base: position 142,531,177 of record OY015311.1, read on the forward strand.
TGACTCCAGTAAACTTTTAGTTCGCATAGGTTTTTTATACACCCAAAACTGACGCACCCCCCCCCCCCCCCCACGCCTTTCAAGAGTCGGCAAATCAACGATAAATTTTCAAAAATTAGGTCTTAATTAGCGAGTTTCCATTCGATTTTAAAAAGGGCGGGTCGGCATCGGTGAATTTGCCGACTGAAATCCCTAAAATGTATCGAGTTTCGATTCGATTTTAAAAAGGACGGTTGGCATTTCTAATTTGAGGTTAAATTCGAAGGAATGTGTTATTCGCTAGTTCGCGGCTTATTGATGTGGAATGCGAACTTTAACAATTCGCGGCAAACCTGTGTTTGGGCAAAGAGGAGGATAATTAATTATCCCATCAAAATGTATTAAGAAAATAAGTTTATAAACAGTTTAAATAACGAAATTTCGAATTCCAAACTTTTTGCCGCGAACGAAAACACCCGCGCGAATTGTCAAAGTTTATTCGCAATCCACATCATTTAATACGCGTTCCACAAACTAGCTAATTAAACATTCATTCGAACTTAACCTCAAAGTAGACATTGTGGGTAGAAACTGGTGGCTGAAATTCGCGAACTGCCGCTAGGTACCTATAAAAGTGTTCATGTGAACGGACTGTCAAAGCTTGCGAATAGTCGTTCGATCGTAGGTAGTTGGACGCTATTATGTGAATGGTCTTTTGGTATTAGCCCAGAGGTGTTCCTGTCAAAATTGGTCCTGTCAAAATTGGACAAATATGCGTGGCGCGAATTTCGTACAACTTTCTCAAGTATGATGTTGAAGAAGTTACATGACAGCCGATCACCTTAAAAGACCAGCGAGTGGTCTCCGATTTTGTCATATGGGGCCTTAAAATCGACAAACAGATGGTGGGTATTCATCTGGACTTTCTTGTGTTTTCTCCAGGATCTGCGGTAGTGTGAATAGTTGATCGGTGGTGGGCTTACCGGGCCTAAAACCGCACTGGCAATAGTCAATCAGTTCGCTGACAAATGGTTTCAGATATTTACAGAGTAGGCACCAGACAGGATCTTATATTCAATAATATGGAAACTGATGCCTCTATAGTTGGCGCAGTTTAAATGGTCTACTTTTTTTGCAAACAGATAAACGATGCTAAGGTTTCATTCATAAGGCATACTTTCTGTATGTCTGTTGGTGTATATGCTCTTCACCAAGTTATCTCTCGCTACCTTAAATAGCTCGTAGGCCTTCTGGTCTATTAGCTCTGTAAGACTTAAGTTCAGATACTGCTTTCCTCACTTTGTTTTGGTCGGCTGAACTTTATTCATTCATCATACAGATTGAATGGTTTCTTTAGCCTTACAGCGGAATTTCGTTCGTCTTTGCCGTTTAACAGTTTTTGCATCAATACCGCCTGTGACTAGACTATAAGGTTTCTTTACACATCTCTGCAGAGCCTTGTTGTCTTGACGTTTTTTTTTTTTTATTTTTTTACATTGCCCCTGAAAGAATACCCCGTGGAGCTTACAGTTCAAAGCCGCTCTTGTGATTGGTGCTTCTTTGTGGCGCGCTTTGTAGACGAGTGTTTGTGATCCATGGACTTACCGGCATTTTTAATCAAACCAAGGTTTTGGTGGGGGTTGTAGGGTGAAGCCTAGCACGTCGGTTGCGGCGTCTCCTGATAGCCTTTTGACATCAAGGATATGCGATGAAGTTAAAAGTTCAAATATCCTCTTAGATATCCGCATTCGTATCTTGGCTGCAACAATTTAACATCAGAGTCTATGTATATGCAGCTTGGGATATTCGGAGTTTATAACTTCAAGGTAGTAAAAAAACGGTGTCAACCTAGACACAGCTGTTAACTCTCTCATGACATGAAGGTAGATTAACAGTTGCAAATCGCTGTTACTATGGAAACTTTGAAAACAAGGTTCTATCTAGAAAAACCAACCACCTCTTTATATCCTCCCTATTGTATGGTCCAACCAGAAGATCACTTGGAATTTTTCAGAGAAAAGTTATACAATCTATTTATGGTCAAATTTTCATTGACGACCGTCGTCGTTATGAAGGATTTTGGAAGCTGTATAGCGACACCGAAAATTCATCTCCATTTGAAAGTGAAATGTGACCACAAGCAATTCAGCGTACTCAACGCTGAAAAAGTTTCCAAATGTCCTGGATCACCCCGAACTATAGCGCCATCGTATAAGCTATATGCATGCGGTCTCCACTTGATGTTGCTAAGATTCGGTTTAGATTCGTTCATATGCCTTCAATTTTGATTTTAATATTTTTTGCCGGTTCTATTCTAAAAACCCCATTTTTTACGCAGAAATCTGAAAATCGTAATGAGTAAAATGCTCTTTTGAATAGAAAATTCTAAATAACACCACCAGCGGCAGCTTGATGTCAGGACTTTTTCTACTCAAACCAAGGCAAGCCAACCAAACAGGTCCAAAACTAATTTAAGACTATTCTGAAAACCAATCGCCCGTATCTCTTTTCACGATCGATTTCTTAAAGTAGACATTTTTAAATGTTCATCCCGACAATTAAAACCTAATTAAGCCTTGGCCCCAAATTTTCCCCCGGTCATTAACGAAATTGTGTGTAATTTGTCTTCCTTCCGCGGAAAATCAAATAGCCGCAGTCGCAATGAAAATTTAACGAATTTTCATTCGTTTATCTAGAATTTAATACATTTCCCAGTCAGTTATGTACATTCGTCGTTTATTATGCCCCCATCCTGTGGTAATTACAAAAGGATTATGGTACCGAAAACTGATTCACCAACACAGATAGACGCAGACACATTGGCAGCAGTATACTCGTCTTTTAATTTGCCCAGATTAAAATTCCAGCAAGGCATCCACGAATTACGATAGAGACGCACCAGACGACTCTACAATACGACTACCACACGACTACTATTTCAATAATTAGCTACTCTAATCCTTGAATAATCCTGCCGGCATGCAGAGAGAACACTAAAATTCCCAACCAACTGCAGCATCCACACAGAGTATATAGTACATATTTGTGAAGGTTTGCTTACTCGGTTTTGTGGTTAACTTAAAATTTAAGAAGCCAAACACACACAAGCACACAGAGTCACTTGTTATCCTTCGATTAAATATCACCGCCCCGACAATCACTCAGTTTGGATTAATATATCAAAAGAACAAAAAACTGAGAGAGAAAAACTCTCGCCATCATTTCAAATTTAACGCATCGTTAGACGCTTGACATTCGGGATTAGTCAATGTCCTGTCGCCTCCTCACTTCCATACAGAATACAGGAATATCGAATTCAATCAGATATCATCGTCTGCGCACGCAAAGGCTACGTCCCTATGCCTTTTGTCGTCGAAAAAGAACCAAAAGATGGGAGGACAATAATGTCAGTGTGCGGCCGTACCGATAACGTTTTTCAAATGAAAAGGATGATCCTTGTAAGTTAATTTAAATCCTCAAGGCATTATGCGTACGTGTAGGCGTGATTGTGTCTATGCTTCGGATTGAATTGTGGCACATATGGCTAACAAATTGTCTCTATTGTGTGTTGGCCTCAGTCTATTCGAGAGACGTCTCTCTAAAGGATGTCTTTATGTTATTCTTGGGCGATTAATTGCCAACTATCTATTTGGGATTAGGTGACAGTTCATTTGGTTGTGGATATATCAATGAAAGGATAACATTTTTCCTATGCCATAGGGATGGAGATTTTGTTCGCCTTGATGGGCTGAGGAAGGATTTTCTGTCGTTACGAGCACAATTATTTCCTAAATGGGGAGATAAACTGTAGGAATATTAGGATAATTGAGGATCAGACACTTGTTAAGGCACAACGACATTTAAATTGATGCTGCAAATTTGGGTGAAATAATAGCTTGAGATGACCAAGTTCATGGGTCGAGTCACAATAATCCCAGAGGGAGAAGAAGTCTGATTAAGAATACTCAGTTCAAAAAAGAATTATTAAATTTTGTGGCTGTCGTTGTGCATCTTATGCAACATTTTACTATCTGTCATATCTGGAAAACTGCATGTTCGTATAATGACTTTCCGTAAATAACCAGTCAGTTAGAACCCCACCCCAGTCAACAGTCTACCATGCAACCTCAACAGCCTTCGAATCGATAACGACGAAGGGCCGCACCACTTCATTGATTGAAAAATGTAAGAGCATCTACTTCCGTTCATTGAAATTCTATTAAAAGGAATTCACTAGTCCTCTCTAAATTATTTGTGTCAGAAGGCAAATGAAAACACAATCTGTCGTTCAGAAGAAGGACGAAGACGATATATACATAGACATACCTTCCATGCCGATTTAAAGAGATCCTCGTCTGTCTGCCATTCCTGACAGACATTTCTTTCATCCTCTTAATGAAGAGCGCCCAAAGGTTGTCGAGTAATTTCGAACTCAGGTAAGGACAGTACCTTAATCTGATTTCCATGTCCCATCGACCTAATTTAAAAGCAATTACCAGCGAATTATTATTCCGAGCACAATTTTAATATGGCGCAATACTACGACAGAAAAAAAATAAATAAATGTATATGTATATTTCTACGGTTGTACTAGTCTTGCGATTCAATCAGAATTTTTCGTAATTTAAGGAGATGGAAATAACCCACCCCTCCGAGCAACCCTAGAACCCATCGAATCGAAAATATTTAATCTTCTTCGAACAAGAGCACCCCGCATCGTTGTAGATGCGGATAGCAATACCTACTCTCGTTTGTCAAATATTAAGTTGGGGAGTAGTATTTTTTTTTATTGACAGGACGAACCAACTCAATATTTATCCCACACCCAGTCCCTTTGTCGAAAATTTGATGGAGCAAATTTAAATTTTTATTATGTCGCTTGTCCCCTAAACATACGCGCAGCTGGAAAAATTCTATTTGCTTAGCAAATTGGTATCCTGAAGGACTACAAGCGCAAAAACACAACGAACCAAATAAATTTGTATAGTCGTCTTCTTTTATGTCCTTCAGTATACATACATTATGGTGTATATGGTGTGGTGTCGTGCGATGTCACATATGTTCACATGGAGCCGTGGCTGTGGCTGAGTGTTTATTTGCAGCAACCCCTTTGGAAAGCTTTCGATCCGTCGGATGTCAGTTGATAAATTGACTCAGATAGACTTGCATAAGGAGATGATTAAAGAGGGAGAGCCACCGGAGACAGAGAGAGTCCATCAGTTGTTGTTCCAACATTGGTGACACAAAAAAAGGGGTCAGAATGTTCAAACAAATTTCCAAACCATTAATTCACTAAGGGGACCCTTTTCTTTTGGCCACTTGTGTGTGTTAGTTAAGAAAGAAGTCCTCGCATTGAGAAATAGGCATGAATATGAGGAGCGTAAGAAGTGCAGAAGTATAAGAGCGTATATTCTATAATACTGCCACGTGTAATCTGGAATCTGGATCGAATGAAATGTCCCCATTCTTGTCGACAAGTAGGGTAAGCCGGGGCTGACTGCATACAAAGTGTTCTTCGGAAGCTTTTAGAAATCAAAAAGATGTGTTTTTGAGCTTTACCGAGAAAGTACGATTATAATCAACAGTTTTTGCGATACAAAACGATTTAATTTCGAATTTTGTACTAATCTAAGTTTTTTGCAGTAACTTCTGGCAGGAGCAGCCGCCAAAGCGGTTGATATTAGGTTTTGAGTTTTAGGAATTATTTCAATTACTGACCACGGAAAATTGGAAGGTAGCGGAGGAAGCGTCTACATCTTCAAATATCCGATCATCGAGGGATTGGATTCGCTTTACAGTAAACTTTCAAAGTAGGGCGTATCTATAGCTTTCATAGAAATCTTAAAGAGTAGATCATTAGCTTCTTGACAAGAGTTTAGTTGTGACTCTTGGTGATAATGCCATTTAAATAGAGCGGTAATTTGTTTGGCAACATGACAAGTAAACTTTGGAACTATAGCTTATGGAGGCCTTATTTCTAGAGGAATACAACTTACGAAAATGCAAGAAAGTCAGTATAGCACTGGACTGGACAATAAGGGAGACACTGCTTTAATTTTCTACAATCCATCAATTCTAGGAGAATAACAAAATTGGTAGATTCCTGAACAACCTATGCAGAGCTGCCAGATTGTGGGAAATTTCCCTTTTTGAGGGAATATTTGTACTCGAAATGAGCCAAAAGGGAAAAAGGGATACTTTCTGCTTTCCAGAACAAACAAAAGGGAATTTTTGTTTTTTTTAAACTTTACTTTACTTTTGTGTTCAACTTCAGGAAGACAATTTATTTTATACACCTGACTGCGTCCATGAACAAGCGCTTGTATTGTCACAAAAAGAAAGAAGGCGTGGGGCCAAATAACGTAAAATGAAAACGACCGAACGATGTCTCTGTCTATTACAACAGATATGATAGAGCCATTTTTATCTACTGTTTAGTGTAAACGAAAGTGGATTTCGTTTCGTATTTTACAGAATAAAAGCGGTACGTAGACCTGATTAAGATCGCTACATATTGTACCATACATTAGAAAGAGGGTTTAGACTAGGGGCTCTCCACTTTTATGTAAAGTTTATGATACTGCTGCAGATGATTTTTTCATCCAGTTGGTCCCTGGAGAAGATCTTCCTTCCAAATTCGCATACAATGTTGTTTAGGTAGTATTGTAACCCATGATGTCCTATAAGGAGTCCTATACAAGGTTTCTGATATCATGTCTGCTATGGGCATTGTTAAACCTGGGAGAATCATTATGAGATACATTTTCTATGTTCCCAGCATTTTATGGCTAAGTTTTTAGCCAATTTGAGGGTATATCAGAAAGATTCCGGTCCCGCGAAAGGGGTTTTGGAGCATATTCTGGCCAATTCATCTGCTTTTCGTTTCCTTCGAAGAATTCATGGTCAGGAACCCACCATAAATATGGTTCTGTTCCCGAGGCTAAGGTCAGTTTCAAGACTAGCTGATAAAGTCTCGATTAGCCTAACAGGAACTTATCTGCCAGATCGGATAGTGATATCTAACATATAAAGTCTAGGATAGCCTCAGGCGGTTCAAGTGGCTGTTAAAGCCCTTACGCAAATATTTATTATAGTGGGTGGAAAAAATATATGTAGTAGTTTCAGAGCATTTTTTCGTTGACGAGCATAGATTGCAGCCACAACAAGGATTTATTTGAATTTTTAGAAAACAAATTTCTACATCAGTCTCTATGCGAAAAGTAGTTGGAACAATTTTATCATGAACACTAATAAATATTCATAGTACATAAACACAATGACAAACAACTTGTATATAAATAATTGACAGACAAGAATCTGAAACTAGTATGACAGGGATTTTATTGCCACACTGATATTTCTTTATCTGTCGGATAGCGTTATGTGTCGCGTAATAATTTTATCCGAAACAATTTTTCGGAAACTTTGAAGCTGGCCCTAAGCCTTTGAAGGGTGTTAAAATGGTGCCGTGAACGAAGGCCATATGAACTAATGCCATAATGGCGGTAATTCACTTTCCAATGCGAATTAACGCCATAATCCACGTATGGCTTTTATTCATTTTGAAATGAGAACATAAGCCATCAAAAAAAGCCATAATGGGTTAGTTCATATGGCCTTCGTTCACGGCACCGTTAAAATAGTCATAGTGCAATACTGATTTGGATCCAATGATATTCCTTTGTAAAATATGTGTGGGAAAATCTGAGGTACTTTTTTGAGCCAGGCGAGGGAAAAAAAAGGGATTTTTTGGCACTTGCGAGGGAATTCTTATGACAAAACACTGGCAGCACTGAACCTATGGCTTTGAAGGCTGATGAAATGGTCAGAAGAGAAGTCGGCAGTACTTCTTCATTAAGCCGTTCAGAAATAATGCCAAGAAATCTCTGAATTTGAACAAGTATTATGATATTTGAAATCCAGTAGCAAGGGTCATCACAGCGTGTGAATAAAGCAAAACCAAAAGCAAAAATCAAACTAAAGGGTGTTTTTTTAGAGGTATAGAACTTTGAAATGGAATAAAACAAAGATGATTTTTTTTAAATTGACATGACATTTACTTTATTCGAAAGATAATCTTTTGGCATTAATTAATAAATTTAAATATGATTTCTGGCATATGACGGCCACGGCTGGCTCGGACGTAGTCTAATCTGGAGGTCCAATTTTCGATGACTTTTTCCAACATTTGTGGCCGTATATCGGCAATAACGCGGCGAATGTTGTCCTCCAAGTGGTCAATCGTCTCGGGCTTATAGGCGTAGACTAGCGACTTCACACATCCCCACAGAAAATAGTCCGCAACGTGCAACTATGCGGTAACCAAACGTTTCCTTCAATAAATCAATTATTGTGGCAGGAGTTGTGTGACATGTTGCGCCCTCTTGTTGAAATCACAACTCCTGCGCATCATGGTTGTTCAATTGATGAACGAAAAAGTCAGTAATCATGGCCTTATAGCGGTCACCATTGACGGTAACGTTCTGGTCAGCATCGTTTTTAAAGAAGTACGGACTAATTATTCCACCAACCCATAAAGCACTCCAAACAGTTAGTTTTTGTGGATGTAAATGTAAAGGTGTCTCAGCATACACTTAAGGATTATCATCACTCCAAATACGGCAGTTTTGTTTATTGAAGTTTCCATTCAACCAAAAGTTGACGATTATTTTGACCGTAAAATAGACGTAGTGCCCGATGGGATCATGACGTAATCTCGAATGACAAAAATCTCGAAGGCTAAAAATGTCGAAAATTTTTTTTTTTAATCTCGAAAGCAAAAATCTCGAATGCACAAAAATCTCGAATGTACAAAAATCTCGAATGACTATATCTCGAAAAAATCTCGAAAATAAAAAGTAAATTCGAGATTTTTTTTGCCAAACCAAAACAGTAAACCCAAGCAGGGGGGGTTGCAGGGGGGCACCATGCCCCCTCATACGCATCTCACTTTTTAACACCATTTTTAAAATTAATTCGAGTTTTTTTTTCGAGATTTTTTTTTCGAGATATCGTGGTAAACCCGTGCGCAATACGTAGTTCGAACAGAACCATGATTTTCAAAGTAAATTTGCACAATTTGGAAGCGTTGTTCAGGCGTCAGCCTATTCTTGTTGAAATGCCAAACCAAACTAAAAATAAATCATTTGAAAGCTGACAAAATGGCCGCCAGTTAAAATAGTGTTGCCAACTTAAAGTTCTATAACTCTAAAAAAGAAAAGATTTTTACACATGATAAAAATCGTGTCATTTTTTGATATAGCTACTGACGACAAAATTCATCTACATACTACTTTAGGACAAAATTAGATGTACCTAATATAGCAGCAATTAAATTAAACTGACACAAAGGATTGGTTAGGTTAGGTTAGGCATAGGGTTCTTTATAGGCTTCTTGCGTCCACATTTTTCTTTAATAGCATATTTAGAGCTTAGCCCTGTACAGAGCCATGTCTATACTGAACGATTGTGGAGGATGAAATTTGAGAACGAAACGTTTCGATGTGAGCAAAATTTGGCGAGCTGTCAGACAGACAGACAGAACGTCCCGTTAGACAGGTACAACCTTTACATGTGGTAAAGGAGTGCATCTATACGAACTATCAGAATAGTCTCAGTTCTACCCTAGAGATCTGAAGCCGTTGAAGACATCCTTGGTGATGAACACACAATAAAAAATGTGTACGACTGGTTCACACGAAACTTTCTCGTTTATTGCGAATCTCGCAGAATCTCAGAGTTATTTCAGCAAATTTTACGTTCAAAATCATACCCACTTAAGATGTACTCAGGTTTAGTAACTCAACCCTTGTTAATTAAAATATAAAAAGTAATACATACTACATAAACATACGTATTAACTACAACACTTTATTACTTACTTTCAAATTTCACCCCGAACAACTGACACTTAAAGGAGGCAAGTAGTAGTCATTTTTGAGAAATATTCATAAAACGGCTATATTCGAGTTTTCTGAGAAAAACTAAGTACGTGATCATGTTTAGAATGCTTATGTTGTCCTAAATATGTATTTTGATCAAAATCGTTAGAGCGGTTTTTGTGTAAAATTATGCTGACAAATGTTACAAATTTGGATTCGAAAAGCACTGTTATTAAACTGTTTAGCGCAAAACTGAGTACGACGTATTATTCAGGATATAAACATTACCTAGCAGTAACATTTTCATTCAAATTGAAAATGGCGTTTTCGAGATATGAGCAGTTTTTAAAGTACCATTTTTAGCGATTGGGGTGGAAATCGAAGGACGCATTCATGGTTCAAAAACACTGTTTTGCAACTGTTTAGCTCAAAACTGAGCAAATGATATTACTATGGATTTAAGCATTACCTGAAAGTAACATTTTTATCATAATCGAAAATGGCGTTTTTGAGATATGAGCAGTTTTTTAAAGTACTATTATTAGGATTTGGGTGGATATCAAAGGACGCAGTCTTTCTAGGGAAAAACTGAGTTTGCTATCAAGTTAAGAATGATAATAGTACCTTAAAAATAAGTTTTTTTTTAAATCGTTTTTTACCGTTTTCGAGAAAAAGCCAATTTTCAAAACTGCCGTTGCTGGACTTTTTAGCGAAAAACTGGGTATGCAGTCATGTTAAGCATGCTTACATTAACGCAACTATCAATTTTGGTTCAAATCGTTAGAGCCGTTTTCGAAAAAATCTAAATTTAGACATATTTCGTAAAATTTTTATATGGGAGGTACCGTTAATATTAGGGCTAGCATAAAAAAAAAAAAACAAAAAAACGTCCCTAGCGGGAAACCCACAAACTCTAAATACGAAGATTAAAGCAAATCCGTCCAAGCGTTTAGATTCCCCAGGGGTGGGACAGACAGACATACGGACGGACAGAATTGCGAGACCCACTTTTTGAGTTCCCCTATCATCGTAATATCAGAATTGATCAAAATCTCGAGTTCGAAATTTTGTACGAAAACTATATGTATCTATCTCTTACTACGTATACGAGAAAGTTAAAAATAACGAGACTTTATCACAACGGTTGTGATTTTACAAAAAAAACTTTGTTGAAACTTAAAATATGTCGGACGAAGTGATGGTCCCCACAAAAGAGCCAGAAAAAGGCCGAGATGCCAGAAGCTAGCCGAGTTATCAATTTGAAGTTGGTTGGGTTTGACATCTATGAAAGAGTTAGAAAAAACGTACTAGATGTGCTATTTGGTGGATGTATTTGCGTTTTCAGCTAAATTTGTGGATGTAGGTACATTAAGAAAGCGTCCGGGTGCAATAGGGACTTATAGGGTTGAATTGCTATTCATTCTATAGTCAAAATGTTTTCAATTCACTGCCTATGGCCGAAATGGCTGAAACATGTTGAGCAAATGGAAATAGGAAGACGTCACCTAATTCTCAAAAGAATTTTACTAGAGTCCTATAGCTATGGATTGAACTGTCTGTAGACGTAAGATTATTGAGGTCCAGGTCCATAAGTAAGAACCCAAAATCACAATCGGCTGAAAAATAAACAAAAATCCTGCTAAAAACAACCTTTAACTTATTTCTTGCTTAATTTAAATTTTTCATTACTTCCCCTCAAACTTTGATGTAGAAAAGCAACCCTCCAGCGCAATTAGAACTGAATAACTCGGCACTGAACCGCATACAAAAGAGAGCAATAAAAAAACGTAAACTCATTACATCCGATGGATATCGCCAAGTAGCCCATCGCCTTTGAGTGCCACTCGGCGACTCTGCACCCCCACTGTCGACAGACACCAAAAGGACATTTAAATTAATTATGATATTATTGCCGCAACCTAATTAAGAGTGCCTGGCTTTTAATTTATTCAATTCCGAGTGAATTGCAGTCACTTATCCTTTTTTCTTTCTTCTGTCCTCATCGTCCATAATCCCAAGACTATATTCACTCTTTAAGGATATTTTGTTATTTTCTTCAATGGCGCCGCATCGATGTAGCCGTGTAGCACCTCTTTAACTGACCCTCGTTAAATATTTAATCCCAGTAAATAAAAGTGAAATGAAAATATTTTATAGGCGCACACACAGGGAGCATAAGCTGAAAGGATATATGTGCGCGCTATTCATGCGCTATGTGTGTAAATAATTAAATCCTTACGGGATCCCCCAACTGACCTGCTCCAAATAGATAGACAATGCGAGAGCGTTCCTCCATTGTGTAGGGAATAAAATGCTCAGCCAGGAAGCAAATCGAATGGCGGAAGTCACCCTAACGAGGGCAGAAAAATGATTTTCCCCACAATAGCCCCGTGCGTCCTCGCCTTCAATTAAAGCGAGAAAAACAAATGGAAAACTTTTCCACTTGTATTCTTTTTTTTCACTAACAACAACTAGAATGGCAAAGGATATCCTCTGTATAGGTACACCACGACTTTGACCATTTAAAACCGTTATAATTAAAAAACTTTCCCAAGCGGGGTGTGTTACTTTTGAGGCTTTCCGGGTTCAGCTGTTCATAACCAATGCATGTATGTTTGTCGGGAATTTTTGGCAAATTACTTTCGTTTCATTGCATTGTGTGTGTGTGTTGCTAACCCTTTTGGGCGTTGAGTTTTTTTTTTTTTTTGTAAATAAATTTCCCTACATCACCGTCTGGTGGGCCTTTGAATAAAACAAAAGACGTCACGCGGCACAAACCACAACAAAAGAAGTGCAAATGGGATATGGTCACGTGAATGGCAACGGTGATGATGGGTCTGTCTAAAGTCGTGGTCAATAGTAGAGCAGGACTTTTTGGCTTTTGGTTGCATGTCCGGTTGTATTAAATTAGGCGTCAATGGCACTGATGGAGGCATAAACTTAATTTAAAGGATCATTAGAGGCAGTTAGCAGAGGGAGTATCAAAAGGCCTTTTGTTTGCTGTAGATTTCATATTTGGCATTAAACAGTGGAAGTCCTTTCAGGAAGGTACATATGGTGATGATTGGAATTTCAGATTTGCATTCATTGGGTGGCGGCAATTTTAAGGGAATGTGTCGCTGAGGTTTTATTGAACTCTGATTAAGATAGCTTCGGAATGGCATGACAATCAGCTATTGGGTGTGTAGGTTTCGTAGGATATTAACGGAGCCATTTTCAAGGATTTAAATGAGTTGTCAGAGGAAGTGACATCTAAATTTTGGCTATTTATTGAGGAGGGATAATGTCGTCCTCGGAATGTGACGACCATCAGAGATATAGTAGGTAATAGGGAATTTTAATTGGGGTCGACTATGATAATTAGAAGTAATGGAGGCCATTCTTATTATTTTGGTCCGGAAGATCGAAGGAGTAAAAGCACTCAGGTGCAATCTAGTATTCGTTATGTCTTCAAATACCATATGATACCATTTAGAAAGTTGACCTATTTAGAGTCACGCCTAGTTATTTCATCGCTGTCAAACATTAAAGGTCGAAAACAATCTAAATCTTACTGAGACCTTTGGTGTAAGAAAATCCCGTTGGATTGACATAGACGTGAAGCCGAATAGAGCTGTCTTTAAATACGAATGTAATGTTTTTCTAGGACGCATGCATCAAACAAGTAGGTATCACCGAAATAGCTAAGGGATTTAACTACCTCAGAGTAAGCATCAGCACCCTAGAAGCCGCTGCTACTTCGCTTTGACAAAATATATATGTAGATGGTTTCCTTTCTTCGCAAAAAGCATATTTTCCAGAACTGGTTAGACATATTTTGGTGATACAATTGTAATAATTAATTTTCCGACGTAACGATTTTAAGCAGTCCCAAAACTGAACACAGAATTCTTACAAAGTGTCAAACTTAATTATCACCTGTCTGTCTGCCTGAAAGAGCCACTTCGAGTTAATTGCCGTTAAGGACGTAAGGTTATTGTCAACAATTTTAGCCCTCCAGGTATCACATGTAAGAGAAGGTTCCTTTCAGATAAAAGAAATCCAACTTCAACTTCACCTGACAATGTCTTAAAATTCTCTAGAATAATAACTTCCTATTGTTTCTTAGGTTATCATCTCACCTTTCCACCAGTATTACAACGGTGTAATTATTTTTCATTCAAGTGCAGCCGCGAACGGTACCGTGAGTCCTTGACTTTCAATGCTAATAAATCACGATTTCTTCTCTCTGAAATGGAATTTGAAGTTACCATCGTCCTCAGACATTTTGTGGCAGCAGAAGGATAAAATGTAACAAAAAACACAAGATGACATCAACATTTTGTTTTTATTTAAGTTTCAGCTGACAGGAGAAAGTTGAAAGGATTCCCTTTCCAGTATAGAGTCTGCATGTACATGGGTCTGCATTTCAGCATTTTTTTTTTTTTTTTTTGCACTTTTAGGTAACGTGTTCAAATGTACATTGGCGGATTCTGAAGAGTGCATAAATCTTTGATTTAACTTGGAAAACAAAAACAAAGGATTTTAGAAAATTTGTCAAACTATACAACGAAATAAATGTTTTATTGGTTCAACTGTCGCTGTCATTTAGATTTGGCCTCTAGATAGGAAGGCTGAGCGCGAGAAGTAGTTTTGGAACGCGAATTGCTACACTTCCAGCTAAATATTTAAACTGTGATAATTACTGGTAGTCAACTAAAATTTGTAAGCATCAGGCACTTGCTATTTTTGTTAGGAACCAATCCTAATTTTACAGAAATTTCAAATATTCTGTTGAGTTGTTTTCTATTTAAAAAAAAATAAGCATAGCTTACCTACTTGTCAAATTACTGAACGTTTTAACAGGCACTTGTCGTGTTTGGCATAGCCATCAGAAACAGCTCCATATCGTTGCATTTTGCTAAACCCAAATCCACTCCTGTTTACAAGTACATATGTACTTATAGATACTTGTTAACAAGCACTTGTTGTGTTATCCACAACAATTTGACAATCTGACAACCGCGACTTAGATATATTCCTGTTAACTGGTACTAACTTGTTAACAAGCACTTGTTGTGATCTGCGGAAACATCACAGCGCTTTGAGGTAACACGATTTCTTCAAAATGCTACTCATGATTTATAAGTATATTACATAGAACCAACTTGTTAACAAGTAGTTACTTGTTGTGATAGTAATAGCAACCACCAGAAACGAATAGTTGTAGCAAACAATCTTATTCCCAATTGCATCATCCAGTTAATGCCCAATCAATTGGGCAATAAGTGATATACATTGCAAAGCAACCAATGATGGTTATCAACCGTGACTTATATCTTGTTAACTGGAACTAACTTGTTAACAAGCACTTGTTGTTGTGCTCTCCGGAAACATCATGATTAGCGTTTTGAAGTCGCACGAGTTTTTCAAAATGCAGCTCATGGTTTATAAGTATATTAAATAGAAACAACTTGTTAACAAGTACTTGCTGTGCTAGTTGCAACCACTAGAAACAAATTGTTGAGGTCACGTACATCGTATTTCCAAATGCAACAATCACTTCCAATGCTCGATAAATTGGTTAAGTGAAATACATTGACAACAACCATTCATCATCTTACTTCCGATGAGAAACTAATTCTCCTCTGACAGTACCGTGGCAAAATCAATCATAAATCACGGCACTCATTGGTTTTTATTAAATTCCTTTCCAATCCCATTCCCATTATCCTGGAAAAAATACTTAATCTCTATACGTATGCCCAGCCCAGCCAATCCAAGTGAGTTCTCCTCTGGCTCTGGCCAATACAAAACATTATTATTAACACCCAAGCACAATTCAGTTTGTGCGAGGCAACTCGAGAAAGGAACACATAAGCACTTTGCCGCTTGTTATCCTTTCAAATCAACTAACAAACTACCATTTATATTCATTAAAGGATGGCCGGCTTTTCCTATAGATCAAGGAGTGTACATGCAGTCGCTATATGGATGGACACAAATGTAATAATGCCTGAAGCTGCTGCAGGACTATAACATGTCCATCTCGGTATCCAGGCACTCTCATTTAATTGTATATGTGAGTGTGTGTTTGCATGGAATATAGGAACAGATCCATCATTCCTCCGACACGAAGGAAGTCGGTGAGGATATGTCAACTGATAGCATAACAACTCTGACACGTTGTTGGGGAGTGATGGGTGGCCCATGTGCGCCATGTCATGGGTGTGTGGTGGTATTATCCCGTCAAATGGTTAACGATGCGTTAATTTCCATAATGGAATTTCGTAAGCAAATTGAAATAAGTTGCCCCAGCGATGTTGGTCTTCAGGATAACCGCAGAGCGACTAGTGTGCTTTGTGTGTACATTAAGTACATGAAGCATTTGGGGGATATCTTATGTAAGTCCTGCCAATGAAGTGAACTGCATTGCCAACCATTTGGGGTTAATATGATTTCGCCTAATTATCATTGAATTTATGAAACCAAATTGTAGCGGCATCCTGTTGAGGGGTGATGAAATGAAGCAATTTTCACAATAACAACAGTCCTTTGATTGCATTACTGATGTGTTTGTGATGGATGCAGTTGTGGGACAATGAATATAATTGCTGTAATGAATGGGTTACATCATCCCCGAAGTGCTGATTACTTCGTTTGTCATATACAAATACGACAGATAATAGGGGTGATTATTATTTGCAGAAATCGATACTGAACTTTTAAGAAATCGCATGAAAACGCTTTGCGGTACAATCAAAAACGGCTTGTAGGTAGATGACCATATCTAAGCTAGATTGCTCGATGGCAACCGACTCGACAATAGGTTTTGGGAAATACATTTAAGTAAAGTGAATAAAGTCTACCAATGACCAAATATTCGCACTGCGGCAGATATTGGGGAAAACCCAGGAAGTCAAAATTGATACCCACCACCTCTTCATCGATTTTAAGCCCGCTTATGACAGCATTTATATAGAGATTAGCTACAGAGCAATGTCTAGTTTTGACATCCCTGCCAAACTCGTCCGTTTGTGCAGGATGACAATGGAGAATGCACGCTGCTCCATCAATGTCGGTAAACCGAGACATTCGATATCAAAAAAGGATTTAGACAAGGCGATGCGCTGTCATGTGACTTCTTCTACATCGTTCTTGAAAGAATAGTGCAAAACTCAAACGCTAACACCAGAGGCACTATCTTTCAAAAGTCCGTCCACCTACTCGCCTACGCCGACGACATCGACATAATGGGCAGAACGCAGCGTGATGTCACTGGCGCGTTCGTGGGCATTGAGACGGAAGCGGCGAAAATGGGTTTGGCGGTCAATGAGGGCAAGACAAAGTATATGTTGTTATCAAGAAAGGACACCCAATACCGACGTCTCAGACAGAGAATTTCATTATAGACAGATATAACTTTGAGGTAGTTATAAGGACATATGCTCCGCTATGAACTGAGACAATGACACCAGCGCTGAGATTAAATGAAAAATAACTCTTGCCTATAGCTGTTTCTTTGGGCTAAGAAAGCAACTGAGTAGCAAAGCCCTCTATCGAATAACTAAAGTTACCCTTTATAAGACCTTAATCATCCCAGTCTTACTTTATGGTGCAGAGCAGTGCTGCCAGTGTTTTGTCATAAGAATTCCCACGCAAGTGCCAAAAAATTCCCTTTTTTTCCTCGCCTGGCTCGAAAAAGTACCTCAGATTTTCCCACACATAGTTTACGAAAGGAAAACAAAAAATTAACGAAACAAAAAAACAGACTCAATAACTATGGGGAAAAACTTGTATTACAGAAAAAAGTGTATTACAGGCAAAGCTCCACGCTATACTCAAGAATGAGCCAGGCACATCAAAAAAATTAGCATCAAAGCCGTTCACATCTATATATTCCCGGACAATCAAGCAGCTATAAAGGCCCTTAGCTCACCTATCATTGGATCCAAATTTCTACACCCTTCAAATACTAGGGCCAGCTTTAAAGGTTCCGGAAAAGGTTTAATATTAACCGACACATAACGCTATACGACAGAGAAAGGAGTGTGGCAATAAAATCAATGTGATATCGTTTCTCAGATTCTTGTCTGTCAATTATTTATATACAACTTGTTTGTCATAGTGTTTATGTATTATGAATATTTATTAGTGTTCATGATAAAATTGTTCCAACTACTTTTCACATAGAGACTGATGTAGAAATTTGTTTTCTAAAAATTCAAATAAATCCATGTTGTGGCTGCAAAACGCTCGTCAACGAAAAAATGCTCTGAAACTATGATAGGCTATCCTAGAGACTTTATCTGTTAGATATGACTATCCGAGACCTTTGAAACAAAAAGCTGATGTTCATTTGGCAGATAAGTTCCTGATAGAGGCTATTCGGGACTTTATCAGCTAGTCTTGAAATTGGCCTTAGCCTCGGGAACAAAAGCAAATTTGGTGGGTTCCTGTCCATGAAGGTTTCGAAGGAAACGAAAAGCAGACGAATTGGCCAGAATAGGCTCCGAAACCCCTTTCACGGGCCCGGAAACTTTTTGATATACCCACAAATTGGATAAAAACTTAGACATAAAAAGCTGGGAGAATATCCCAGATTTAACAATGCCCATAGCAGACATGATGTCAGAAACCTTGTATAGGATGCCTTATAGGGTATCATGTGTTACAATACTACCTAAGCTAAATAAATCCAGCCAACTTATCGGAAAGCAGGCTATGTATGGAAGAAGACGAAACAACATTTTATGCTAATTTGGAAGGAAGATCTTCTCCAGGGACCAACTTGACCCAAAAGATTTGAAAAAATCGTCAGCAGCAGTATCATCACTTTACAAAAAAAGTGGAGAACCTCCTAGCCTAAACCCTCTTTCTATATATAGGTATGGTAGGTACAATATGTAGATCTTAATCAGGTCGACGTGCCTTTTATAGGCTAGGATAAAAGGCGAGGATAAGATAGTCAGTCTCCATTAGTTATTGCAAAAAACATGGGTGGGATTCTGTAAAATACGAAACGAAAACCGCTTTCGTTTTCACTAAACAGTAAACATGGCTCTATCATATCTGTGGCAATAGACAGAGACGATATCGATCGGTCGTTTTCATTTTACGTTATTTGGCCCCAGGTCTTCTGTCTTTTTGTGTCAATACAAGCGCTTATTCATGAAATCAGTCAGGTGTATAAAATAAATTGTCTTCCTGAAGTTGAACAATAAAATTAAAGTAAAGTTTCAAAGAACAAAAATTCCCTTTTGTTTGTTCTGGAAAACAGAAAGTTTCCCTTTTTCCCTTTTAGCTCATATCGAGTACAAAAACTGCCTCAAAAAGGGAAATTTCCCACAATCTGGCAGCACTGGTGCAGAGGCATGGACTCTATCAAAAGCGGATGAGGTTACTCTTGGTTGTTTCGAGAGAAAAATTCTTTGAGTAATTTTCGGTCCCGTCTGCATAGACGATGAATGGAGGAGGAGATACAACGACGTACTGTGCTGTACAGCGACATCGACTTAGCCAGAAAGAGTAAAGGTTCAACGACTGAGGTGGTTGGGCCATGTAGAGCGAATGGACGCGAATGGCCCGAAAGATCTTCGAATCCACACCCGAAGGACGGCGCAGTAGAGGAAGACCGCGACTCAGGTGGCGCACGCAAGTGGAAGGGGATCTTAACCAACTTAGCGTGCGAAACTGAACAAAGCTGGCCAAAGATCGTGCTGGCTGGAGACGCTTGTTGGTTGAGGCCCAGGTCCACCCGGCACTGTAGCGCCACCTTAAGTAAGTAAGTAAGGTTCATAAAATTAGATTCACTTAAGGGCTTTCAACAGCCGGCAATAAAAATATTAGTACTCTCTCCACAAAAAAAAAATGAACATAACTTCCTAAAAGTTATTACTGCAAAACCTACTGGCTAAGTGTTCCACTATTCAAACAACGAAATTCAATTCCAAGCCACAACCAAGACACTGAATTGAATTTCCATATCGCCAAAAACAATGCATTATTATACAATCAGAACGATGCTTATCCCTATCCATTTCCATTAAAACTGCGGAAGACATATCCGGAAAGGAAATCCCAATTTACAATTTCTCAATTCATAAAAAAAACTCGGCCTCAAAACAAATATTTTAAAAGCTTTTTTATGTTTTTAAAACAAATATCGAATCGAATTTCAAACCGGAAAGTGCCACCACGTTACTTAATGCCTATGCTGTCTAGGATCAACTAGCTATCCAACATCCGATCCCACTCCTAGTCACTGCCTGTTTTTGAAACCCCAAAAGATAAAATGTTTCCGTTCATAGGAAAATATCTGATAAAGGAATGAAAATATTTTCACGAGAGCTTGGGAACATCATCGGACACATGTGAGCGTTCCCACGACGTTTCTTGGGGGCTTTAGGGAAAAACTTTACCCGTCCGCTTTTACAAAGTTATTCCCTTTTTGCACAACACAATGACATGTTTTGGTCCTCTTTTTTTCGTCGCCATCGGTCGGTGTCCCACTCTTCAAACAAACAAATTTTGAACTGCATTTCAATTAATTTGCATCGATTGAGATGATGGAACGGAAACTCTGGAAATTGACGCGTATCCGTGATATAGCTAATGATAATTTGTAATAACTGTTTCGGGCAGGTCTGTGTGTTGGAGGAGGCATTTATTAGAACAGAGTGAACTAATAGAAGCCACATGAGCTCTAAATCGTTAAATACGTAATATGTGATGGCGGACCGCGACAGGTAATTTTGGCTCAATTATTGAAAATGCAAATGAATACAAACGATGACAGGAGGTGACAGTAAGCTGGTAAATAAAATAATGGCAATGACAACGAGAAGTACCTTTGTTTGTTATGCGACCATTGACAAAAGCCGGATGATGGATAACTTCTGTAAAATGTGTTTGCTTAGTGGATTATTAATTTAGAGCCGATGGAGCAATTTAGAAACTCAAGTGAATTTGCGGTGGTATATGGAGAGTGATTGAGTTTGTTGGCCAATTCACAATACAGCGAGAGAGCGAGACGAGAGCGAGATCGAGTCTAGCGCGAGTTGTCAAATAATTTCCAATCAAAGGAAATGCATGCAGCAATACACAATGTCGTTGCCTCGTCTCGCGACCATTTTGGAAATTTGGAAAAATCTCGCCCGAGACACCGATGACATTTACGCTCTGATTGGGAAGCGACACCCTTTTTATAGAAATGTACTTAAGTTTGCCACTTGTATTTTCTCAAACAAACAGGGCGGCACTTTTATCGTTTTTTGCTATTATTTTGATAAGGTTTGATTATTCTGAGAAATTTTTAAATAAGTCAGCGATAATGTTAGAACTTATTTTCCCATAATAATGAATGACGGTGAAAAGGGGAATTTCGTATTTCTTTAAACATCAGATCAAATAACACGTTTTTGATTCGAAAGTCAAAAAACCTTTTTTTATTTGAACACACACCAAGCGAAACAGAATGAAACAAAACAAAACGTATTGTTTTCTTGTTTCGTTTGGTGTGGAATTTGAGACTTTATTTTAGTGTTGGTCGGACTCAGACGATGAAGTTGTGCAAATCTTATTTACATTTTAAAAGCAACTAAAATTAAATTTTGTTTCGCAAAAACAACAAGTTAACTATCGGCAACGAAACATGTTTCTCTGTTATGCTTTGGTTTTTATATTTTGTTTTCGTTGGCGAGTGTTGCAATTATCGTCAACGACGCTGGTTCGAAACAGTTTTGTTGCATTCGGTGTATTTTTGACAACCACCACCGAAACACTTAAAAACAAAAACATGTGTTTTGTTTCATTTGCTTTGGTGTGTGTTGGCTCATAAGAAACAATGTGCTCTTGTTTCACGAAACAAAAAAACACGTTTTGCTTTATCGGGTGAGTTTCCAACCTTAGACAACAATTGCTTAATTTTTTTTTTTTGAACTAACTTTATAATTCATAAGCAACATTTTAAGACCAAGATTGAGTTCTGTCATTAAGTTTAAGTGTTCAAAAAAAGCAACAGAATTTTTTTTCGGTTGCATTTTACTGATGCGACGCCTAAAAACTGCGAATTGGTTGTTTTTAGAATATTCAAACTGCATGCAATAGTGCTAAAAAAGCAATAAAAGTGCAGCTCTGTTTTGTAAAAAAAAATCGAAGTGGCAATATGGTTTTGTAGTTTCAGTGGTCCCTCTATTCGTTGTCAGAAAAACTCGCCGACCGACGTACCACGTTTCATTGTGAATTGCCGGACGAGGTTAAAGCGAGAACGAGGCGAGAGCGATTCTCGCCTCGCTCTCGTCTAGTTATCACGCCCACATTGTGAACGAGGCATGTGTTGCAAGTTTCTACTGTCCAACTAGGGTAATAGACAGAACTATTGGTTGTCACAGTATAGTCCAGAGTTCTGAATATCTAGTTCAAGAAGTTAATCATCACTTTTTCTTCACAGTACGAAACCTACCTCAGCACCAAAGATCCAGGAATGGCTGACAGAAGGTTAACATTAGAGGATGTACTTTGCAACATCATTTTTCGACATTTAGGTATTTGAGTGGCCTTACTCCGCGCACTGTGTAGCTCTAGTTATAAGGGAGATTCTTTTGGGGGATAATCTCAATGTCTTGCCAAAAATCATCAAGGACTAACAAGACTGCTATTAAGACTGCTCGCTATCTTTTTCCCTCATGCGAAGACTGAGGTAAACCCATCGGATCCAGATTTGCCCCCAAGAGAAACACCAAATGTTGAATCGATGTCGTCTGTTTCGACATTCGAACGAACGTATTCGAACGAGTGCTAAAAATATATGTTTGGAAACTATACCTAGTCGGATGCACTGGACCCTTTCAAAGTAGAGTAGGTACCTGCGGAGCGCTAACAATAGCCTTATTTGTAATCGTTGGTGTGTTTCTTTGTAATCGTGTAACATCTGAACGACTTGACTGACTGAAGTCATATTCACACAAAAAATTTGTTTATCAAGACGGTGATTCATAGCCACGCTATAATTCGATATATGACGCTGTAGTCAAGTTATTAGCTACTTCTATACAGGGTGTCCCAGTTAAGAAGGGCAATCCCTTAAGGGAAGATTCCTGAAGTTATGCCGAACAAAAAATTGTATGGCAGGGGGGGTCTATTTTCATCGTACATATTTCCCGTTATAGCCCATCAAAGTAGGTGACCTCTAATTTGGAGGTGTTACCACTTAAAACGCTATAACTTCTATACTATTATAGGTACAAAAATTGTTTTGGGTATTTTGAATTGTATTGTCTAGACTCTAGACAAATTTTTCCCCATGACTGTCGAAGAATAACGTTTGAAATGTATTTTTTTGTTATGAGAGGTGTCACGCCCTTTTGTCCAGTCCCGCCAGGTTTTGTAAAATGCTTCAATTAGGCAATGTTCAGATATCGTGATTTAAATAACTTTGTTGTAAGGGTGGTGCCATGGCCCGTTTTCCAATCCCACCCACTTTAGCTTCCATGGGTGTCGAGAAAAAGGATTTAAAATGTATATTTTTTTATACGGTAGGTACCACGCTTCTTTGTCCAATTTTGATCAAACTTTCACAGAAACACCTTTGGACCAATAACAAATATTTTCTTAAAATTTTTTGTCCAATTTTCACCAAATGGATGGCTTAGATTCATCCTTGAACCCACTCAAACACACACACAAAATTTCATTAAAATTGGTCCAGTTCGGTTACAACACACGTACAAAAATATTAAATAAGAAAGCTGTACCCGCCCGGCTTAGCCCGTTCACAGAAATTGTATTGCTTATAGTTCTTAGATAATAATGTTCTTTCGTAAAATCTTACAGCAACACTCCTAAGCCAATACCTAAAATTGTCTGTAAGTTTCCACTCAATCGATTCGGCGGTTTTACAGATATTTTTTGATTAGGCGGTGCCACACCCCTTTGGCCAATTTTGACCAATCTTCACAGCAACACTCCTGGGCCAATACCTAAGATTGTCTGTAAATTTAAACTCAATCGATTCGCCGGTTTTCGAGATAACGATTTTGAATATTTTGTTTGTATGGGAGGTGCCCCGCCCCTTTGTCCAGTTAACAACTTTCATATTTATTCACCTTTTAAACCTTCTTTGGACTTCCACAAATAATTCAAGACCATAATTAGCCAAATCTGAACATCTGAAATCTGAAATCTGAACGAACAGCAATTCATTTTTATCTACATAGATTTATGAATGGAACTCAACTTCTTTCATATGTCCACCACGGAACGTATGCAGCGGTCGATACGTTGAACCTAATTTTCGATGACTCGGCCGCACATTTGGACCGATACGGCCTCTATTTCTCGTTCAATATAGGCTCTGAGCTCCTTTAACGTCGCCGGCTTGTTGGCATAGACCAATGATTTAATGTAGCCCCATAGAGGCGTTAAATCACACGATCTCCGCGGCCAATAGACGGGTCTGTTTCTCGAGATAACACGTTCACCTGAGAATTCAATAACTCGATTGTTGCACCCCCGTCTTGTTGGAACCACATAAATATCACTGATGTCTTCGCTTCATTATTACTGCCAAAATTGGGTTTAACGCTCTTAAAGTTGCGACCACCGACTCGGAATTTCGGTAGTAAATTTTTATTATTTGTAAACATTGTTCATTCGTGTATACTTCACCATGATGAAAATGTTGATTTTACTGAATATTTTGACATTGACAGTTCGGTAATCGGTTTTATGGTGCGTTCACCTGTAGGTAAGTTTAAAGTTGTCAAGTCGCTAATAAAAGACCCTTTATTTATACACTGAAAAAATGTTATATGGAGTGAACAGGGATTAAAAACGGAGAACGTAAATCCGGAGTAAATTCGGATCGAATTTCTTATTTATTTAGTCTCCTCGGAGTACCTATTAAATCAAATTAACTCTGCTAGACCCCAAATCCTTACGAATTTATTTAATGAACGATGAAGGAGAATAAAACAATTTTAAATACTGCCTTCATTAATAACAATATACATTCACAACCACAGATGCAATATTCAGAATTTCTCAATCTCAATTAAGGCAAGAAATGAAACTCAACCGATCTACCCAAAAGAACAAAGTTTGCCAATCCAAATAGTATCTACTATATAAAATTAAAAAAATTAAATAAATGAATTATTATTGAAATTCTTTATTTAAGTTTGTGTGAAGATTTTTTATTTTTATTTCATAACACAGCCGGAACAAAGTTATTTTAATGTAGAACACTATATTAGCAAGTCGCAGAACGATGCGTTTAATTGACAGAGTCGCTTGCTCAATATAGCAGTTTTAATTCCCCAAAAAAAGGACTCCGCCTGTTGTGTAACAAACAGCACGAAAACCAGGACCAAAAGTAGTTGGAATAGTGAAATCATTTTTGAAAGTGTTATTATTGAATGTAACGAGACTTGAACTGTTTTGATTTCAAATTAGAAAAGGTTGTCTTATTTATACCAATTTAGATATAGGTACATTCTTTCGGACCCACTGTTTACACCAATCTCACCCTGACTTTGGGAATTATCTACCTATTGCCTATTACCTTGTAGTTGCAACTGTTAATGTTGTTCCATATTTTTTCAAATATATAAAGTTCATGTTGCTTTCAAGGTCAATGAACGAACACCTTTTATATAGAACACTATTAATATTATGCATATGTACCGCGTTTGTAGGTACCTACCTACATATATCAACCTAAGCCTAGGTACACTCGGCTTATACTATTTGTGTACACAGTTGATGGAACTGCACTTAAAGTGTTTGAACAGTTTTCTTGAAGCCGAAATATGTAAATGGTCTTGGTGTTACAGCATTAAAGTTTTGTTTAATGTCCGTGATCAGTATTGGAGCAATCTTTTAGTAAATAATTGTCAGCACAATTAAACCAAAATTCAGTAAAACTGGGTACATCCACCATGTCCATACCATACCATCATACAACCAATCTATTACAGCCACCTCATACCTTCTTCGCTAAAAAGGTCTTGTGAACTCTAATTATGGCCAAAGTATTTCTGTAGGATCGCCGAAAGCCAGATTTCATTCAGATTCCAATGTTTTGATTGGCACTAATGGCGGTTCATGATTGTATAAAGATGTCTAGCTGAAGCATATTGAAGATAGCCTCAAGTCCTGCAGTTGGAATTGTCCTTATTGCTGTGGAAGCGCCCATGCACGTTAGTCTTTGAACTTTCGGAATGGCTTTTAGGTATGTGGCCTTATTGGTTGCCGGCAAAACTGCCATAGGAAAGTATAGGTCTTACTATATTTGTGTACATCCAGAGTTTAATTTTGAAACAGGGTCCCCAGGTTTTCCCAAGAATTCGACTGAAGGAGTAAAAGTCTATTTTGGCTTCCTTTTTTTTGTCTGACTGAGATTGTAAAGGGTGTACCTCCAACAGAAGGTGGGGATATTATCAATTCCGTGTTCCGGTTTCAGTTGCTTGTTCAGGTCCACCTATCAATTTTCTTGAGAGCTCCGTACTTAGAAAAATGCCCCAAATATCTTTGCAAAAAAAACTTCAAAAATTAGCCCAAAAATTCCCTGTAATAGCTAACGAAACGCAACGAAAAGTATATTTTTTGTATGTATTTCACTCAATTTTCGAAAACGCCTCGTAAAACGCAATAAAGTTTCGGTTTTTAGAAGATTTTTATGTATTTTTTAAGTTTTCTTTATATATGGGTTTTTACAGTTTCCTTATAGATGAACGTGAAAAAACTTCTATTGATTGGCTTTTACACCTTCCGTTTAATTTGGTAAACAAAAATTGCATTATACAGATGTTCCACTGACAGATATTTTCTAAATAAATCGCTCCATGATGCCACAGCAAGTGTCACCGATACAAATGCATTTCTAGTTTACAAAAGCAGTCTACCAGATAAAACAAAAATCAATCCCACCCTCGCTGTCACTTCGAATCCCCAAATGGCTACAACAGCACAAAGTAAATTCAATATTAGCTTTTCCACTTATGCATCTCCGCACCTGGGGGATGATTACGGTGTCAACTAGACACAACAATAACCACCCCTCCAACACCTGAGGTGAAATAATGTTGCATTTCACAATCAAAGGCAACAACGACAACCCCCAAAGGTGGGGTTGAACTTTTGTCGTGAGTGACTTTTGCGACAAGAAATGTCACTTAACTGTTAATTAATTATTTGGCGAGTGCAGTCCTGTTTAGGCGAGGATTTCCTTCATTAAATTTTCACAAGGGATCAACATACTTTGTTTCTTAAATAACGCTCTATACCTACTTATAGTTACATTCATATCAACTGGAATCGATTAAACTGATTTCATGATTTCAACCCTTAAACGCAAGAGCTCCCCTCTCTCCTGGCAATCAGTGGCATCTCTGCGTTTAGATTTCATCTTAGGATCCAATTCGAATCGTTTCTGCCCCCCACCGCGTTGCCAATGTTTTCATATTGTTTCTTCTTTTTTTTTCCTTTTTTCCACTCGAACTCCATTTGGGTGTCTCGGACGTGATGTGCATTCACAAGGACTCCTGTGATTAGGCATCTTCAGGATGACTAGCATTCGTGTTTGTGTATGTTTTGTGTGCGAGCTTTAAGTTGACAAAAGAATACTATTTCGAGTTTTTTGTTCGCTCTCATCTGTCGCAGCGTGTTTGTTCTTTTGAGCAGTGAAATGCGGTCTACACATGTAGAAAATGTCGAAAAAAAGTTGGATCCGTTTTCTTTCAATTGGGTTTACGGCTATATACATTATATAGGATAACATGGCAGGCAAGCAAATCCCTCTTCATTAGGAGGCTCACTGTTTGTGTTGTTTCTTTAATGAGTTTGAACTTCGGATAGGTTTCTGTGCTCGGAATTAACTAAGAGCTACCAGAGAGGATTGCTCTTCTCATTAGAAGTTATCGTTGGTGCGGGCCAGCTATATCAACATGAAGTCAGGGAACCATAAAATCCGGAGCAGATTGTGCACACCACCTGCAGGCGTCGTAAAACAGTTTGCCATTGCATAATGGAAGCAACAACGGGACCGGTATGCGTTTTGGTTAGCTTCGTACCGATAAATAATAAGGTCACAGGTGTTGCGTTTATTAAAGCCATAAACCATGATGATGGTAACTAACTCTTGAAGTTCTACCTCTTGGAGGCGATATGAAGTGCACATTGGGTGTTTATTAGGCGACTGACTGTGGCTTTCCGTGAGCAGAGTCGCTGCGATTTATGACTTTTTGATAATGCTATGGATTATGTGTGATTATGTTTTATTACCCTTAAGTGGCGTAAACGCTTGGAAAATAATATGACATGGTTAAGCAATTGAGTGAGGGAAATGGATTTTATGACCAGTCGAAGTAGTCTATGTTTTCGTGTCAGTCCTTGAGCGAATTGTGTTGGTCACAGACAGAGAGAGAGAGAATTAAAGCTTTAAGGGTTGTTTCATCCCGTATGCTAGTGTTCAAAGACCATCACCATGCACACAACATTAAATTTATAATTTCACTATGTTTTCTATGTATCTCCCACTAAATGTTCAAATGTACTGAATGGTACTAAACCTCTTCAAACAAAACACGTAATCCAAAGGTGCAAACGCCGAGGGATGCATGGCTAAGAGGGTATTTAGTCGCTAGATTGCGAACTTTGGATACCAGGCGACAATGAATTCGCTTTCAGCCCTCTTGTACATTATTTTGACCGCCTACTCATGGTTTTAATATTAATACCGTAATAATAAAAAACAATTGAGAGTGTTGCCTCTAAAATTCCAACACCAAAGATCGTTGTTAATAAACCCCACGTAATACTGACTCGACATCTGCCACTCGGGCAGAGTCTAGAATCATCGGCTCTTCTGTCCTATAAGCCACTCGATTTCGGAGTCAAGCACACTGTGCAATGTATAGGCATGCTCTCGGATGACTTTCCAGCCGACGTTGACAAGTCCGGGGCAAATGGAAAAATAGATCAAAACGGATCAGCATTCGTCAGATTTACGTACCCTCAGATCAGCGCCGCTTCAAAACGTGCGCCAAAAAAAGGCAGTACCAAACAAAAAGCGAGGGAGTTAAAACAAAATAAGAAGAGAATCTGATCAAAGCCTCTAAGCTCTAACTCGAGATAGTTCTCGTGTGGGCACATACATACTTACGCGAAATAGGCAATAAAACCTTTTTCGGTGATAAGCCTCATGTTATGCCAAAATAATTCGTGCTCTGTCAGAAAACTAAGAAAACTAAGAGCGCCTTGGATGTCTTCAACTTGCTATGTTTTGCTTCATCGGAGATCTGGATAGTAAAGGCTTTTAGCAAGATTGGTCACTGTCCTTTTTATAAAGAGAGAAACCTCAGTTTTTAAAGGATTGAACTGGAACCGATTCAGGGCAGCATTCATTGACCACGCCTACTATTGCTGTATACGCGTTAATACCGAGAGTCCATGGCCATGATCTGACAGAAAGTATTACAAAATCATCCGCATAAACATTTAAGAAAGAAATCCACTTACTGAGCAGCCTCTGTTAACCCTTGCCCCAAAGTCCGTATCTCCAACCAAAGTTATATTCTATATTAGCATTTTACTGTGCACGTGAATCTCGACAAGTCTTCAACAAGAAGGAGAACAGTCTTCTTATACGCCTGATAGTCTTAGCGTAGGAGTGGTCATCTTACCAATTTTTGGTATAAAAGCCACTTGAACCGTATGCCAATGTATATAGGAATATTTATGCTAATGCCTGAAACGCCATAAAGGTTTTCTACGAAACTGGCAGCAACTGCTTTAATCACTGTTGCAGCAATGTAGGGTACACTTTTAACGGGCCCCTTGAATCCGTCATATTTGATAGCCTCATCTACATATATAGTTTATAGACACGGTCGATGTAATATGCCGAGTGTCTATATACTTGGATCATGCTCAAACTGTACAGGCGGGCTTAGCTGATAACCCAAGCGTTAACTCGTTACCCGGTAAATGAATTTCCCGCAAAATAATGCAAATTCTCCGTGTAGCTTCGTCGTAGATTTCTT
Organism: Cheilosia scutellata; assembly: GCA_955612985.1. NCBI lineage: Eukaryota > Metazoa > Arthropoda > Insecta > Diptera > Syrphidae > Cheilosia > Cheilosia scutellata. Next base: position 142,561,058 of record OY015311.1, read on the forward strand.
AAGTGATTCTGAATTGCTTTGACCCTTTTGAGAACTTTAACCTATCTACTGGTCTTACCTAGGGTCTTTTCTTTTCTCCAGAAACTCCTTTTCGAATGAATGAAAAAATGAATAGGTATAGATACGAACTACCTTCTTATAATCCTTTTGTTTTAATCGGAAAAGGTTCTATAGCCACCATCCAACTTTGATTTAGAATGATTTAAGGATTTTCTAGTTTCCGTTCTGAGTCTCTACCTATATCTACAATTCTGAATTTCACCAGTTAACATGAGGCTTTCAGCACGTGCGTTCGAAACATATGGTGATAATACTAGTCAGGTTTTTAACAGCATCATCTACCTTCCGTCTTGTTCTTTGGAAAAGTTTTGGAAGATTTGTTTAGTATTTGCTGTTATTTTTTCAAAGACTCATCATCTTCTGCAAAGTAATGGTTTCGTATTTTATTTGGACAGCGATGTACCTACCTAACCTATGATCCGACAGAGACACTTCCATAGCAGAGCTTTCCACTTTGTAATCGACTTGAAGTACTGACTTGTTACTTCTCTTTTTCTTGCTGTAACAAAGGTTGGCTGAGAACCAACATTTTTAACGACCATAATGTCAGCCGCTAGGTTAAAAGTCTAGGAAGAAGTTTCCTGTTGTCGGCTGCTCCAATTTTCATTAGGAAATAAGGTCCAAAAAAAGGAAATAACACCCCAAATTTTATTAAAAATCGTTATTGTTGTTTCCTGTATAATTTTTTGGGGCCTTATTTCATATTTTTGTTGGGGCCTTATTTCATTGGGTCCTTATTTCGCAGAGCCCCTGTTGGCTGCAGGAAATAAGGCCCCAAAAGCGAAAATGAAATAAGGCCCCAAATTTCATTATGAAATAACACCCCAATTTCAAATATGAAATAAGGACCCACTGCGATGAAATAAGGCCTCAAAAAAAATGAAATAAGAACCCAAATTTCGTATATTTATTTTCGTATATTTAATAATAGAAACAACCATTTACAAAAGATTACAATTAAGTATCTATAAAGTGTAGATGTGAACAGTAAAATTATTATTTTCAATAAATTAATTTGTAAGAATAATAAGTACATTATGTATAGTAATTGTTTATATAATCTACTAGATAATGATAACTGAATTTGCAAACAAAAAAAATAAATAAATAAATATATAATAATAGTAATAATAATAATAGTCAAATAAACAAAGAGAGAATCATCAAAACCACTCACAAAACAAAGTCGTCTTATACCAAGAGGAAGCAAGTTCCATAAGCGAATAGCATGAATAAAAAATTGCCTTTCAGTGGTTATACAGGTAGTGCAGTGCGCGGAGGAATAAAACTCAAAGACCGAGATGAATTAGAAAAACGTAGCCTCTCATAAAGAGTTGTTTAGTGACGACGATCTTATGCAAATATTTGATAGTACAGTATTCTAAGTACATGTCGAAAGTACAACCGAGAATTTTCCTTTTGTAAGTCGATATATGATCATAGCGCCTCAGGTCATAAACATACCGAGTAAACATACCGAGTCGTTGTTGTTGTTTCATGTATAATTTTTTGGGGCCTTATTTCATTTTATTTTTGGGGCCTTATTTCATTGGGGCCTTATTTCGCAGAGCCGAGTACGACAACTCCACCCTTTGGGGAAAATGGCAAAGGTTTTCCATTCTCCGTGCGTTTTGTAGCTAATGCTGCAGCAATCAAATCTTGACAACAAAATTGTCCAATAGGTACTGATGGTCGCTGAAAAAATTTGGTACAACTGGTTAAGGTGAAGAGACTACAACTACGTCTTATTTTGACTTCGCCCTAAAACAGCTACCGTTCAGCGGCGAGACCAGTGTAGCCAACATTTGAAATTTGTACCCCCTAAAAGTGATGTCAAAACCCCCTAAAATTAAGGCAAAACTCCCTAAATTGACATTTATAAAATTTGTAGTATTTTTAAGTGTAAATTCTGTAATTTTAAATAAATTAAAATACTTTCATTAAAAACTTAAATAAACTTTGATTTATTTACTTCATTTGGAAAATTATTATGGATTTGGCGATATCCAATCTGTAAACGATATACATAGGTACTTCCTTACAAAATAATTTAATAAAAATGTAAGACAAACCTTTCAATAAAACATCGCACTCCCATATATTGGTGGATTTTTGACAATATTTTTTTCTTTTTATTTCGGCATATTTTCTGGTTTCTGAACAAATTAATTTATGAGATGAACAGCTGATTAGCTGTCAAATATTCTGGTGTTGCAGTAAGTACACTACTCAGACTCACCCCCAGATGTTGTTACTATCATTAAATGTAGGTCAGGTACACACTAAGCAGATCTGTTGGTGTTCAATTTAAAAAAAAATATTATACCCCTAAAAAATCCCCTAAACTATTTTACCCCCTAAAAAACCCCCCATACACTTTTTTTCACCCTAAATTTAGGGGGAAAACCCCTAAGTTGGCTACACTGGGCGAGACGCATTTCTATCTGAATGTTGTATTTTCTGTAAGGGCCCACATAGGCCTGCAAAAGCTGAGTACGTACTTTTTTTTTAATTTAAGTTTCTTAATTGTAAACCTATAGCTAACTTACATTATTCCACTGACATTGAAATGAAGTGACATCGAATCACAAAGTCGACTTAAGGTAATACGGACTCAAATATTTGAACAAATGGTTAACACCCTTGAAAACTACAACTTCCAGGTACACCTACTTGAGGGTTAACTTTATCTACATATAATAGGTGCCACCTATAATCCATTTTGATATAAATAAAAGAACTTCTTCTCAATTAGAAATCAAAACACTTCAAATCAAGTTATATATTCCACATTTCCTCTAAAAATGATGTCGCTATTTCAACTACTTTTGGTCTTAGTTTTCGTCCTGTTTGTTACTCAACAGGCGGAGTCCTTTTTTTGGGGAATTAAAACTGCTCTTTTGAACAAACGACTTTGCAGATTTAATGTATCTTACTGCGGCTTGGGATTGGGATAGTCGAATAGTTATAAGTAAATAAAATTGCTGCGCTTATAATATAAAAACAAATAAATGTGTGCAGACTAAAACAATTAACGTGTTTTCTTCATTTTATATAAAGGGTTTCAAGTTTTCTCTGATAAAAAAAATCGTCGACATCTAGATCCACTTTCTGTATAATAAATAAATTAACCGTGTAGCAATTAATATGGAACTCGTTAAATGCATTCGACACGCAGCCCTATAGTGTATGGTAGGTTAGGGTAAGGGAGACAAAGGACTCAATGGCACTAGTCACCAATGGGCCCATGACGATCCTATAGTGTAAGGTATAAAATATTCAATGTGCAAATGTGCTTTTTCCGTAACAAAAAAAAAGCACTCGTAATTGTCCCATTGTGCAAATGCATCACATGACAAAATTTCCCGGTCAATACGAAATGTAAATGTTGACAAATTTAATGTGTAGATACCTTTAAATATAACCATCCATCGAAATGAATACGCAACATGTCCGCTATCGATAAAATAATACCACTAATCTCCCACTGCTTGAAAGGTAAATTTAGTTACACCAAATCCTGCACCGCCCAGCGCCAGCCATCCCTATCCGAAAGGGACAGCTAAATTATTAATTGATGTCTGCCCACGTGGTGGTGATTTCCAATCGAATCCAATGAGGTTTCCCATTGCCCGGCATGTGACTGCAATCACTTAATCATTCATATCACGTTTTGTCAACTCCGGATTCGAAACACGGCCCATTGCAATGTATCATCAATTATTTCCACTTGCGAATTTTGGCGAATTAACACCCTTTGCGTGTAGGGTTAAGCGCGCCTATACATAAATGACCGGCGGCGCGGCGGTGGCGGTTGTGCGTTGCGTAATATCAGCGGGAACGGTACTTAAAGGACTTGATCCTACCGGGGATTGTAAATGTAAATACATTTTGCTGGTAATTTATTCCCGAGCGTGAACACTCATTTTGTGGATAAATGATGAAGGACACAGTGGACGAAAAATCAACAGCTTCAACTCCAAAAGAGAGCTGGTCTTGCAGAAATGCTTCTTTAAATTCCTCTGGACAAACACAAGCGCTGTTGATTCCTTGATGCATGTTGTGCAACGATGGCACATAATGAGAAGCTTTGCAAGCGAAATTGTTTTTATTTAATTTGCCCTTTTGAATCGGAAATTAATTGATTGCGAAAAAGCAGAAAGCAAATTGTGCAATTTCTTTCGGCAACCCGATGACAAGGTAAATATTTTAATGATAGTAACGGAATTTTATGTATCTTGTTTTAAATGGGAAATAATTTAAGAGTAGGCTGGTTCTTAATTCAAGTCGCTTGTTTTTTTATCAGTGAACTAGATGTGGAGAAAATTCTCTTTTATGTACATACAAAAAATATATACCTACCTAATTTGAATTGTAATTGAGAACGTATATTAAAGTAAAAAACTCTCCAATTATTTAAATTTGGCGCTCACCGCCATCTTTTTTTTTAACGAAAAACGAATAGAAGCACAAACAGAGTTGCCATAAGTGCAGATTTGTCTGCATTTTGCAGATTTTTAGCCCAGTCGCAGACTTTTAAATATAAGAAATCTGCACAGCAGATTTTGTCTGCATACGCAATATGTAACAAAATATGTTCGTCGCAATTTCAACAATTTTTGTACACTTGCATTCGCTTCATGCTGTCATTTTCGTATTCGATGGAGACGTTAGAAGATGTAATCATTTGCAAGTGCAAATTAATAGGATGTGCTGGTTCGTCAAATTTTAAAAAACACGCTGAAACTTCTAAGCATTTACCAAATGCGAATGAGATGAAATTGCAGAAAAAATCGCCCTTTTTTTCTCAACAGGCAGGTACAAATAAATTAGTGGTTCAAATAGAGAACCAGTTATCGGCATTTCTTACGGATCATAATATAATATCTCTTTCCTCGCAATGGACCATTTAGTGCCTTTATTAAAAAATGCTATTCCTGATTCTAAAATTTAAAAAATTGCATGTGCTAGGACGAAATCAACTTCAATTGTAAAAAATGTTATTGGAAGGGCTTAATTCGATTTTGTTTCTGACTTAATGCGTTCAAACTTTTTTCGATTTGCATTGATGAAGCGACAGATATTTCTGTTGTTGTTGAACTTTTTACAAGTAATAATATAAACTACATATAAACATTTCTTACTTGGCTTTACAGGTGATGGAGCAAATGTAATGACAGGGGCAAAACATTCTACTTCTAAAAGTAGATTGGCCTCACTTAATAATTTTTAAGTGCATCTGCCATTCTTTTGCTCTCTGTGCAAACCATGCATGTAATTTTCTTCCAAGTTATGTGGAAGGATGTACAAGGGATATTTACAATTTTATCCAAAATTCCCCAAAAAGAATTGAACTCTTTTCAGATCTTCAAACATTACTTGAGTATAAGCCAAGGAAAATGCTTCACCCATTCGCAACTCGGTGGCTATCTGTGGAGGTCACAGTCAATCAGATTTTAAGCCGGATCGAGGTTCTAAAGATTTTTTTTTATCCACGAAGATATCGAAAACTTTGATTCGACGAAACGAATCAGAGAAACTATTAGCGAAAAACAATTCGAGCTTTATTTAAAGTTCTTAAGGTTTATTTCAGGGGATGTGAACAAGCTTAACAAACTTTTTCGAAGTGAGTCTCCTCAAATACACCTTCTTTAAAACGTGGAGATGGAAGCGAGTGTTTTTCAGTCCTCAAACATTTTGTCATGTCCATATTATCAGTTCCCATATCATCAGCAAATGTTAAACGCATTTTTCACAAATAAATTCAAACAAGACAAAGATTAGGCTAAGCTTCAAGCACCCACATTGAATGGCATCTTGTTATGAAAGGATTACATAAAACTGAACCATAATAATTGCACCGAATTTAAAATAAACCATGATTATGCTTAAAGCTTTTAATTATAGTATGTACAAAGACGAATGAAACTATATGTGATTTTTTTATTAGATTTATATGTACTATGTTTTGTTTTATTGTTACCTAGATGAATAAAAAATATTTATGAAGTCAGATTTTGTCTATAGATTGCAGACTTTTTTTTTTTGATACAATTGCAGATTCTTGGAAATATTTTCATGGCAACACTGAGCACAAAGCATAAATAACGATCTTTATTATGTACTAGCGGACCCGGCAAACGTTGTTTTGCCTGCTCGTACATTTTCATTTCATTTTTATTTAACCGATGTGTCCAGACTGATTCTGTACTCCGTCACTCCGTGTGCTTTGACCGATATTTCCTCGGACGTTTGTATTGTCTAGACAATTTTTTTCCCATGACTGTCGAAGAATAACGTTAGATATTTTTTTTTTTGTTATGAGAGGTGTCACGCCCTTTTGTCCAGTCCCGCCAGGTTTTGTAAAATGCTTCAATCAAGCAATGTTCAGATATCGTGATTTAAATAACTTTGTTGTAAAGGTGGTGCCATGGCCCGTTTTCCAATCCCACCCACTTTAGCTCCCATGGGTGTCGAGAAATAGGATTTAAAATGTATATTTTTTATACGGCAGGTACCACGCTCCTTTGTCCAATTTTGATCAAACTTTCACAGTTTTTTTAGTATGGGAGGTGCCACGCCCTTTGTCCAATTTTGACCAATCTTCAGAGGAGCACTCCCGGGCCAATACCTAGGATTGCCTGTAAGTTTCAACTCAATCGATTCGGCGGTTTTCGATATATACGATTTTGTTTTTTTCGTGTGGGCGGTGCCACGCCCTTTGTCCAATTTTAACCAATCTTCACACTCCTGGGCCAATACCTAGGACTGTCTGTAAGTTTCAACTCAATCGATTCGGCGGTTTTCGAGATATAAGATTTTGAATGTTTTTTTTGTATGGGCGGTGCCACGCCCTTTGTCCAATTTTGACCAATCTCCAGAGAAGCACTCCTGGGCCAATAACAAAGATTATTTGTAAATTTGAGCTTAATCTATTGGGCAGTTTTCGAGATATACGATTTTGAGTGTTTTTTTTTGTATGGCAGGTGCCACGCCCCTTTGTCCAATTTTGACCAATCTCCTTCAGTGCACTCCTGGGCTAATACCTAAGATTATCTGTAAATATGGGCTCAATAGAGTCGGTGGTTTTCAAGTTATACGTATCCGAACACATTTTAGAACTCATTTTTATATATATACAGAGATATGAACTAGCAAAAATGAAAAATAAAGTTAGTTGCTAATCATCGCTACCCGAACCCGAGTCAGTCTCTTCATTCTACTCTCCACTTTCAGCTGTTGGTCGAGCAGTAGTTTTCTTTCATCGTCCTCGTCGATTCATCGTCTCGCTTTTTTCGGCTTTCTCGGTGCGGTCTTGTGCACATTCGCGACGCTTTGGTTAGCAGCAACGAAACACCATTGGGTGGCACTTTCGGCAACCCCTTCTTCGTGCAAGTACCTGCGTTAGTCGACGAGCGCAACGACCGAAGGTATCTTGCCGGCAGCAAAAAATATTGCCGTCGAACAAGATGAATGAACTACATAATAATAATGATACAAAACAATGGGATATGTTGAAAAACCTAATTTCCGTACATATGTACATTACAAGCGATGTAAGTTATTAATATATTTCGCGATAAATATTGCAAAATTTAGTTCCCATGCAAAAATGTTAAAAAAAAAATTAAAAATTCGGAGACATATTAACAAAGCAGTAGGTACATCTATCCTTTTGGCATACTCTAAATTCAGGTATCTCGGCCATGGCCTCTACTTAACTAATTGGCGAATGTACAATTCGGCCTGCGATATGTGGTGGCGAGGAAAAGAAACCTCTCAGATACACAGGAAGCGGTACGTGTATTTTTGTACAGGTAATTTATTTATTTTATAAATACAAAACTATTTTAATTGATGTAAACGCCTTGTCTGTCTAACATTCAACTATTGTTTATGAAAAATAAAAATCCATAAAATATGTTTAAATCGTTTAAAAGTGGAATGAAAAACTTGTGTTGGTTTCGTGTAAACAATTTTGTTTTTTTTGTTGCATTAAACCCTTTTTTAAATGTTTAAAGTTCTTTAAATTATTGTTAATATTCCATTTATTGTGCAGCATTATCGCAAATACCAATGGCGGACCAAACTAACCGAGATTTATCTCATACTTTGTCGATAATCATCTGTGATATTGCAGAATATTTTAGCAGCGATTCATTCGCGAAAGGGAAGAACTCGACAAGGCTAGTTGGGTCTATGCTATAGGTGCGATACCGGATTCAGCAAACAATGATGTAACTAGTCCCATAAACTATTTGGCAACACACAAAAACAAGGCGTCTTTCCAATCAAATAAATTTCGACAGATACAGGAATAGTGAACTTTGTATACTGTGTACTTGTCCCTTCCCATGAACGTGCGTCGTGTCCAGACAGGTAGATTTTGAGTGAGTAGAAAGATGAGGTAGATCGGTAGATGGCACCAGTGATAGGACCATCTACCACTTAAGTGGTATTTCTACCACTTTTTGTCAACAAAAAATTCTACCACCCTCAATTTGGATACCACTTTTTTAGATTGATCCCGGATCTAAATATTTTGCCTGGACCGTCAAGCGATTGTAGACTCCCTGCCTCCCCACAGTTATTCGCACCGTGAGTATTCTGCTTATAAAGGGCGAAAGGGTGAGCTTGAGCACCCATGTTGGACCGAAAGAGAAACGCAACTGTACCAGGTGATTTCATATAAAAATATATAAGTATGTATACGAAACTATAGATATGCCTTTAAAAATCGTGAATCCTACTTAATAATAAGGACCACCAGATAAGATAAAACTTGATAAAACTCATCTCTTTTTGTGATGAGTTTTTGAAAATTGACGAAGCTGCTGCCTGCCAGTATAGGCAACACTTTATTCGATAAATGTGTATTCGAATAAATCTGCTGTAAGTTAATGCGGTTATGAGTTAAAGGGTTTTAAATGATCAAATGTGGTATTTATCCAGGAGCCATATCTTCCTATTTGTTATTAGTTTTAAGGCTCAAACGCTCCATGACATATTCATTACCCCACAACTTTAGAATTCAATTTTTAAACAACCCAAAACAGGGTTATTTGTAAACATATTCGAATTAGGAGCCTAAAGGATAAAAATCCAATAAACTTGTGCAGAAGGTTACCTGACAAAAGCTCCCTCGCCAAAACCTCCCTTTTCTTTTATAGTCGCTCATGTTCAAAAACTGTTTTTTAAAGAATCAAATTTGTCTAAATTTGTCTTCCACTTGCAATTTGAATAATTTTCAAACTTCTCCAAAAATGTTCTAATTAAATTTTGCCAACTTTATTCTTGGATAGTATAGCCCACTTTTTGAGCACGAAACCTTTTTTATACCAGACGACAAATGTTTCCAAATCAAAATTTCACATTTATCGGATCGTTAACTTTGTGACATTCCCTCATATCTGTGTCACATGGCTGACTTGTAGTAAATTAAATCTAGGGCACAACACACAACAAAAAGGACGTACATCGTCCTGAAAAAGGGTTTTCGGCTTCACAAAGTGACATATCTTGTGAAATGTTATAAATGATTCCTCTGACATGTGTTTACTCATTCATCTCCCAGCTCTGACCCTGTCGAAAATTTATCGTGTTGGCAAGAATATATGCGTCCAGAAAGTTTCAATTCAACCCTGTTTACCCGCACTCTGTGTCCAGAGTCCAGCGGTGGGCTGCGTTTTTCCGGTTTTTCATTATTTTAATGAGAGTTTCCGATGATTGCCGCAAATTAAACTTTTCCCGGTCAGAGGTGGTTGGGATCACTTTTATTAGGCTACGGGTTTTGAAAGTTTGCTCATTATAAACGAACGAGAAAGCATATACACAACACACACCCTGAGGTCTGGGGGTCATGTTGCTGCTGCGGTCATATTTAACCCAAGCGGGCAGAGTCTGTCGAAAAGTCACGTGCTAATGCCGCAAAATATAATTTTCATATTTTCCTCTGACTTTGTGTATATTTGGACAGATTTTCATTTTATGGCAAAATAATTCACTCTCCCCGGGTTGATGAAGGATATTCTTTTGATTTGGCCAATTTTATGACACGACTGTATTTGACGTCGGCACCCGTTTTCGAAGCATAGTTAAGGATTTTATGGATAATAGAGCTGAGTTGGCGCTTTTAATAAGCACACACACACAGAGATACTTGGGAAAGTTAAGTCCTTGAAAAAAAAAAACTCAAATCCCACATACCTCGGATTAATTACAATTTTCCTGAGATTTAATTCCATTTACGGAAGTGCCCTTCATACGCACACAACTCACACTCGGCGGCAGTTTTACACAAGGACTCGACGCGGCGCGCTAGAGTGCTTAATATGTAATCCTTTTAAAAAGTTTGCCTTTAAGTGCTTTCGTGTTGTCTAATTCGCGCGAGTAAGGTTTGTTTAACTTTCGAGGGATGTGTGAGTGAAATTTCGTTTATTTCGATTCAAGGAGGTAAACTGTCTGTCAAGACGTTAAGATAATCCAACTGAAGCTGTAGTATATGAATACAGAGGCAAACCTACAAGATAAGCACATGTCATATACTGGTTGCCTGGAGGCGGGTGGGCGGGTGTATGTGTAGTGTGCTCCTGCTGCGATAGAGACGACGACGACAGAGTGCCACGAATTCTCGAGATCTCTTGGTGTTTGACAGTTGAATTATGAAGCGAGTGGTAAACTTACTGCTAATGGAATAACAGTTGGAATGGAGTTGATTTAAATTACATTTTGTTTTCTAATTCCATTTGAAAGAATTTTGACTGTAAGCAATTAGCAAGGTGAGAGGTACATCATTTTCCCGCAAGTCCTTATAGCTTGTTTTTTCCACAGAATATTACGATGATAGAGGAACCTAAAGAAGATTAATCTTGCAATTCCGTTCGCAACGATGCACTCCAAGGTGAAATTGGAATTTTTATGTTCTGGTTAAAAATGTAGATACGCTTACAAATCTGTATTCTTGTTAGCTTTAAGGGCTAAGGCCGTTGTACATTTAGCTGCTGGATATTTCAGTGGGAGACGAAGGAGATATGTATTAACAAATTCGGACAGCATATAATTTAAAAGCTGAGATCTTTAAATACCTCTGCGTACCTACATGTAATTTTGATTTTGCACTACAATCTATATAGGTATGTAAAAATTGAGCCATAAGATGTTTGTCGTCAATTCACGCCTTAACGCATTTACCCTTTTTGACCAAACTTTCACATATCTTTGGTATTGGTCCACATACGATTTCTGTGAAGTTTGGTTAAAATTGGACAAAGGGGCGGGACACCTCCCATACAAAAAAAAACATTCAAAATCTTATATCTCGAAAGCCGCCGAATCGATTGAATTTAAATTTACAGACAATCTTAGGTATTGGCCCAGGAGTGTTGCTGTGAAGATTGGTCAAAATTGGACAAAGGGGCGTGGCCCCGCCCATACAAAAAACATCTTCTATGGGGTGAAACTCGATAACCGCTGAGCCGATTTTCATGATTTTTTTTTTGTTTTGTTCGTTTTGCTGTATTTCAGGTATTTCAAAAAAGTCAAAAGAAAATAATTTTGATGAATTGCGTTCGCAAGAAAAGTATTTTTTCAAAGACTGAAATATCCGGAACATGTAATACAATCCCTGAGCAGAATTTCGAAAGAACATTCTTTCTGATTGCGCCCAATGGACACAAGAGAGAAATTGATTAAAAATGTCAACTGTTATACCATGTGAACACCAACGTACTAAGCGGAAGTGATTTATAAATTACGAAAAACATTCCCACCAAATTTTTACGTATTTTAAACAGAAAATTTGACATTTCTGTCATTTCCTGAAACTTTTCTTTAAAAAGTTCAAAGAGGAAAAACTATTTTTCTGGCCAAATTGCACTTTTTTACTGCATACTTTTTGCTTCGGGAACATATCTGACAATATGGCAATATAGTTGCTATATTATTATAGATACTATTTTTTATAATTTGTTTTGTTTTAATTTTCTTTTCTTAAAAAATAATGAATTCGTATTTTGTATGTTAATTAAAATAAATTTTTGAAGTTATTGTGAGTGTATTTTTTTATTTTGTATGTTTTCTTTTTTGTCCTCTATTTTTTTTTTTTTTTTTTTTTTTGGAGCAAAATGTTCTCTTTTTATAAAGACCACAGATGGACACCCTGACGGTAGATCCTGGAGAAAACCCAAGAAGTCCAAATCGATATTCACCATCTATTTATCGATTTCAAGGCCTCATTTATAGAGACGAGCTATACAGAGCCATGTCTAGTTTTGGCATCCCTGCCAAGCTTTTCTGATTGTGCACAATGACTATCGATGGAGAATGCTCGCTGCTCCGTAAAGGTCGGAAACAATTCGGTGAGAAAAAATTTGATGTCGAAAAAGGATTTAGACAAGGTGATGCGCTGTCATGTGACTTTTTCAACATCATTCTTGAGAAAATTGTGCGAAACTCGCAAGCCAACACCAGGGACACAATTTTCCAAAAATCTGTACAACTACTTGCATACGCTGACGACAACGGTATCATTGGCAGAATACAGAGAGCTGTCACTGGTGCGTTTCAGTACAGAGGCGGCAAAAATGGATTTAGTGGTGAATTTAGAGTGATTTTCGGTTCCGTTTGCGTTGGCGGGCTTTGGAGGAGCAGATTTAACAGCGAACTCTACGAGCTGTACAGCGACATTGACCTGGTCAGAATAGTACGCATCAGTCGTCTAAGATAGCTGGGACATGTAGAGCGAATGGTAACCAACGCTCCGGCCTGAAGAGTCTTCGATTTCAACCCGGAGGGACAACGCAGTAGAGTAAGACCTCTCCTTAGGTGGCGCGCATAAGTGGAATGGGACACTTCAGAAACGGCAGATGAACATATAAACTTATTCCGAAAATAAAACAATGGATATGTAAAAGGCATGACGAAGTAATTTCGAAATTTCTGTCGCTTCGGTTATCGCCGATACCTTCATCGCGTTAAACTTGACGTCGGTGTGCCCTGCATATAGGTAAACGTTATAAATAGCTTTACAAAAGTTATACATGAAGCTATAATGTCTAATAAGTTTGGCCTTGAACATCCAAAGGCTAAGTATCTACTCCATTTTACTGAAAATGTTAAAGCTATCTGTTATATTTGTCTTATAGATTCTCGTGTACCTCAATCCCGCCGCATTATGTAAAATCAATAGATCGATATCCAAAAGCCGAAACTGGGAGGACTGGAATCAATCCGACATAAAAAAAATGTTCCGCCGACAGCGGAAACAAAGTAAAAATCAATCAACTCGAAAATTATATTGACACCTGCCAAACGGAGTAGTAATGTAAACGTGCAAAATGTACCTACTACCTAGACCTATACCCACTACCATGGCGTACTTCAAACAAATCACTCGTACGACCGAAAAAACCTCCGAAATATATTTTTGAAATATTCGCCCCTCGTCAACATCATCATCATCATCAGCCATCGGCTCTCCCCCTCTCAGCATCCACTTCGATTATCCTCGTTGAGTAAAGGGGCCGGGCTCCTTGCCTGGAGAAATATATACAAGCGGTAAAAAGATAGAACCAGGAATCCTCAGAAACCCTTACAGCCTTTCTATCTAATGGAATACGACAATCCTTGGGGATATGTTGCGAACTCTTCCCCCACTCCCGAACTCATGCCCATACCGCTGTCTATATCTACCATCTTCAGTGTGATGTTGGTGTTTCCTGTTATTGTGTTTAATTCCTCTTGTTGCTACTTTTTTGGTTGTTGTTGCTTCTTCGTCGTCCTGCCCCTTTTGCACATAGAACAAGCACACTGCATCCACAACATCACAACAAACCAAAACCAAAAAGGCTTAAAGCTCATGTTAAACTGTGCACTTAAAAATTCCCTAACAAGGGTTGATTTAATTCCAGCGCCAGCCCCACTCTCTTGGAATCCTTGCACTTGAATTCTGCTACATGCAGTTCAATTAAATATTTTAAAAGGGCGATTTGCACTAGGATTTCCTGCTGCATACATCGGTTTCGTTTCAATTTGTTTCGAGGGATTCGCCGCAGCGTTCCCTCCCGTGCTACTATTGTACTCATTTGCTCATTTTGAGTACATTTTTATGAACTGAGTACGGGTACTACTTTGAAGCCGTCGCGTACTACTATTTCATAACATATAAACATAATTCATTTTTAATTTTTTTCGAAATACATAATATTTTTGTTTCCCAAGCCTGACACTTGAGGAGTAATTAATTACCTACTTATAAGGACCTTTTTACTTTCCCATACAATTTTAGTATGAACTGTCAATTTCATAGATTAAAAAGTGCCCAATTATAACACAAAATCACAAAACGTTTTGCAAGAGAACAAAACTTGACTTTATATAGTGAGAGATTTGTTTTCTTTAAAAATTGTTGCAATGTGCATAATACAATAATAGTACGAATAAGAATAATGGACATGATGGTGCAATTAAAACTGTAAGCTACGTAATTCTAATGTTATACATATGTACCTACTTTTTTTTAAAGAAGATGTGTAACTTACTCAATAAATATTATTTACTAATGGAGCTAGAGTGGTCAAGCACTGACGCACTGTGTAGAGTAAACTCCGTTACATAAAACTTTCAGGAATAATGAGGATTACTTCGATTTTCAACCGTTTATTTGAAACGAAGTTGTCTCTGTATGCACTGGAACTAAGTCAAAGCTTCAGCAAAGTCCAAGAATTGACTGGTGAATCTGCCCGCTGCCTATTTGATGTATTTTCATACTATTGGGGAGAGGGGAGGTAACTTCTATGTTTGCGCAATTTTTTCAATGCTTTTCGTATTTTGCACTTTTTCAACAATTTTTAAAGAAAACTGAAAAATGGTTTTGTTTTCATACAAATTTATTTGATGTTTAACAAATCAGATATAATTCGCTATGCGAAACAACATACATATTGATATGAAATAAAGGAAAACTGACTTCGTCTTTATTTATTTGTGAATTTGTAAAAGTAAGAAAACAATTTATATTGGGAAATTAAAGTCGAATTTTCTAGAAATGAATGTTAAGAAAATACCATATAGTCCCATTGGTCGGAATTATAGCTTTTTGAACAACGTCCCTAATATAGTCTTAAAAGTTATTGTTTGAATATACGAATTCTATAACAGCTTGGAAAAAACAGCTCAGTTTATTTATGATATTTTTTAACTAAAGAATGTAGTCTCAAAAACAATAAAACTACAACTAACAATTTATAGAAAAACAAATATCACCATAAAAAAAAAATATATGCATCGCCACACCACATTTAGGCACTATTTTTATCAAATTTGTCTGTCAAAATCAGCATGGCCACATGGTGTTATTACTTCAATAGATTACTGATTGCGTAAATTGATAGAAATTCTAATTTTGACCACTTTTGTACTTATACCTGGAAAGTACACTTTAGTTTAGGTGCATTGCGAGACGTACTACCTTGGAAGCCATTTGAGTACTATTTTCCACCGAGATGAGAACTCTGCCCAACCAAAAGGGAGGGAACGCTGATTCGCCGGCTTGAGTGAGGTGGCATACCAGTGCATGCCCTGCGGGCGTGGGTGGGTGTGTGTGTGTCTGTCTACCGGTGGAATTTGTTTGCAAATTAAATGATCCGACAAAATCAATCGTAAAGGTAGTTCGTTCGCTTGTTCGTTGCTTCGTCGTCGTCGTTGCGGCCATGGTCTGGAATGGGGTTAATGGAGGCAACCATCAGCTCTAACCTCATGTATGTTGCATAAGCTCAGCGACGAATGTCGACGGGTAATCGGGGATGGTGGGATCACGAGGTATGTTGTACTTCTAACTTCCGGGACGTTTTGAATTTTAGTGTCGGTGTTTTCGGATTAATTTTCGGCAGCGGGGTATTTACCCAGCTTGGATGAGTAGATTTGTGCGAAGGCGTGTTGTCTGTCGGAGGAATTAAGCGATTTTGGAGGAAGGGTTGCAGTACCTATGGAAGTATGTACTGGGGTTTACTTTCAGCCATTTGATAAGAAATGATTGTCATGTTGGGCTTGGCCGGCTGGTGGGTGTTCGATTTCACACACCGGGATTATTTCTTTGAGTTTGGGCGCATGGCAGTCTGTGGCTCTAAATAGGTGCGGTTTGCAATTCATTTACATAAGCCCGAGCTAAGTTTGCATTACAACTGATTAGCTGTTGCCTTATTTGAAATCGATTTGTGGCTTTGTGATTTGATTTCTCTGCAAGAACTTCCTAGACAGCAAGAAAATTGCTCTGAAGTTGTAGCTGCTAAGGTTAGTCACAGGACGTCCAATCAGTTATTAAGGCGGCCAATATAAAATTGTATTCTCAATCAATTCCATTTTGATTTTATTTGTGAAAATATTCTGTCATATGTCTGCATTACTTCAATCCGTGGAATAAAATTTGCATTTTCCACTCCGCTACAGCCATAAATCAGAGCTTCCCCGATAACCTCACAGTCAGCATAGGTACTGTACTAGAATGTGTTGCCACTCTATCTACCAATATTGTGTCAAGTCGATTATACTATTTTATGTGCACATCCGCACAGGTCGAGGAGTTGGAGGATTTAAAAATTGCACACAATTTTCATATGAGCGAGTTTTCGATGAGGGGAGTTGTGACTCGACTAAAGAGTTCACTCTGACTCAGCCGTTTAAACGACTAAGTCGAAAGTGTTTTCCATGAAAATCAAATAAAATGGAAAATTGATTTTATTTTCATCGACAAAAATTATTCGCAGTGCGACAGTGTGTGGCAGATTAAATTGACAGGACAACAAGTGACACAGAACCGTGTGGGAGTAGAGTAACTCCCCCTAGTGAGTTATGAGACTGTTAGGATGTTGTCTCTTTTAGCGTCTAGAGATGGGGGAGACTCTTCTACGGATTAACATGTTCCCTTGCAATTTTCTGTCATACCGATACACACACACACATGTCCACGAAACGAAAGCAAGATTAATGGGGATTAAGTGCAGCAGCAGTTTGCGGTTTACTTGCTTTCATAAGTTAAGTGGTGAGGGTGTGGGTGACCGTATATACTTTCATTCATTTTTTGTTTCCTTCTTTTGTTTATGAATTTGAGACCCCGAAAAGTTTGCCATGCGACCAAAAAGTCCTTGCGACGTCATCAGTTATACTTAAATTGTATTTTAGTCGAACGGCAGGATAACTGTGTAAGCGGATTATTCCACTTAAAATAGATTTGTACGCTTTTGTTTTGAGTTTTCTTTATTCGCCGGTTTTTTTTTTTGTGCTGACAAGAAAAAGCGAAACGATGTGATAATTCACACACTGAAACAAGGACACAAAGGCGGATGAGAAGAGGAGCCGAAAAAGAATGATATATTACCGATAGGACGCAGTTATGTGTATCAACAAAAAGCTGCTCTTAATAAGAAAATCCCTGCGTGGTATTTGGAACACTGCTGGATTATGGTTATAAGCTTATTTTCGGTAATTTAGCGTAACAAAGGATTTTGGTTTCTTTCAGCCGTTTTCTGGTATATGAGACTTTATTTTAAGGGGAGTCCACAATGTGGGCTGTTTATTTAAGATATTCTTGAAGACTTTTTAGCCTTATAGAGAAAATGCTTTTCTACAAATTTGTTTACTTTTCGCTAGTGGGATGATAAAACTGACGGCGCATGGACTTAGTAGTTAAGTGTGGTGTCTGAATATACCCTCATTAAAATAAAACGTTTTTCTCTCTGCCTCAGCTCTAGGTCCCTAGGTAGGTAGATCCCTTCTATTTACGTATTTCAACCCAACACAAGAGTGCCGTTGCGGCAAGATAGACTCAGAGTCAGGGTCCTATATGAGCCTGTTGTGCTCTATTTTTATTTATATACCAGCCATTGCCCTGCGTAAATATCCACCCGCGAATGTTAAAGCTACGTCCTCATGGACGGGCAACATGGTGCAACATCTAGTCTGTACTTAGCTCAAGCGCTTGCGTTTACTTAAGCCCATTGCAAATTGCAATCGCTTCAAATTAAAAGGTAGAACTATCGTATGGCCTAAATAAAGACCGAGAACATATTCTAACCAACCAAAAACCAAGCTTTCTTAAAGATGAGGAAATATTTGTGTCAGCTCTTCATTCCTGTATAGCTATAGAGGAAAATAATTGATTTGCATATACGTATTAAGAGCTGTGCTAGTGACAGAGCTCTAGCTTATATTGCATATATCTGAAGCTGCAAGGTGCAATAAAAGGCCTCTGTTTTTCAACCTTCTCAGAGCGAGGTGGTTTTTCCAAATGAATCTTCTATTTTGATTTAATTGTTTTTTCTCTAATGTGTCACATGCTATCCAGATTTTCTGCTTGGTACTAAATAAACTTTCATTTCGTCGACTTTAACTGCCATATTTAGCGTTTTAGATATTTTTTATATACATACATATTTTTAATATTTTGCACCGTTTGAGAAAACCTGGACATTTTGCAGCATTCTTGGAGTCTTCATGTTTTCTTTGGGGTCTGGAAACAGGTTTAAAAAACCAATAGTCAGTAAAAAGTTTCATAACGAAACAACAATAACAAAACGTATTTCATTTTACAGCACACAATTTTTTATAGGTATTTAAACAAAATTTTTTTCAAACTTCAAAAACAAATGAAAACAGCATTGATGTTCATTCACTTTTGACACCCACTGTATATGTATGGTCAACAAAGGTTGTCAGACATAGCGAAAGTCGTATAAATGAGCATTTAATGGCTGCAGGCTTAAGTTCCACTGAAGATACAGCAGCCGGCATTGTATTTTTTGAATTATTAAATTCCACTGTATTGGCTGAACTCCATTTTCTAATTGTTGAAGATCATTAACCTAATTGGCAACATTCAGGTCGCAACCTCCCCCCACGCTTTTCAAGAGTCGGCAAATCAACGAGCAATTTTCAAAAATTAGGTCTTAGGTTTGGGTTTTCATTAGGTATAGGTTTTAAACTTAAACTAATACCTACAAGTCAGCATTTTCAAAGGTTCCACATGAACTCCTTAAAATTTAGTCAGTTTCGATTCGATTTTAAAAAGGACGGATGGGCATCGGTGAATTTGACGACGGATATCCTTAAAACTTAGCGAATTTAGATTCGATTTGAAAAAGGACGGTTGGCATCGGTAAATTTTCCGACTGAAATCCTTACAATTTTGCAAGTTTCTATTCGATTTTAAAAAGAACGGGCGGCATTTTTAATTTTAGGTTAAATTCGATGGAATATGTTATTCGCTAGTTTGTGGAACTCGGCTTTTTGATGTGGATTGCGAACTTTGACAATTCGGGACAAGGGTGTTTTCGTTTCGTGTTTTCCATACAAAAAACATCTTCTTTAGATCGATGCTCGAACTCTCGCTACGCTCCTGATCAAGCCACTGCCGGTCAAGATACTTCATATCATAGTTCATACTCTCACAATTTATCCGAATTTCCATGACCTTAAGAAGAATGGGCGTAAGTTCTAGGGCTAGGTAATTGGTGGGGGAAAAAGACTCGTCTTTCTTAGGGACACGCTGAATAAATTCTGTTTTCTACCTATTCGGGGAAAGTCCAGAAATATACCTAGGACAGATGGAAACGCCTATAAAATGGATTTTCCAACGCGTAAGAATGTCCCTTCAGAACGATTTGGAATGTACCTACAGTCTTGACTTGACCAGTGGATTAATTTATACTGAGACCTTAAAGTACTCTTGCGACTGTATGAGTTGGATTTGTCCCATGGTAAACTCGACTCTCACAAGTAGGTTGGGATAAAGCCCAATCTGGGAGCGTCGAGATGGCTTCTACTAGAGAGTTGACATCTAGAGCGTTGGGATCGGTATTAAGACACAATTCTTAATATTTTTTTTACAAAATATGACCAAACGTTTTTACTACCTTTAAGTACCTAACTGTAGTATTTTTTGCCTCAACTTGTGGTCATATGAGAATTTTGGCACACTTTATCGACCAGTTATAGCTCCTAAGGAATCTGCGTCGTTAAGTCCGCCCCAGTTGAGGGGTATTGCTAATCGGTTCTTTTTAGAATTTTTTTTCTTTTTCTGGTTGGAGTTCGAGAAATTAGCCGATACATTGCAGATGCAGTAGTCCGGCGATCCTGAACGCGATAATACTTCAACAGATTATTTATAAGGGTGGGGAATTAAGAAACAATGGTAAAAACTTTATACCAATTAGATAAATTTAGCAATCTTTTCAAAACACTTCAATTATTTAAAGACATCATTATCCTTAAAAATATTAATAATCCTGCTCATTTAGGTTACCTAAGACAAATTGAAGGTAATTACATCAAATCAAATTATCCTCTGGAGATCATAAAGTTCATTGGACAGCAATTCTAAGAATTCCAACTCCAAGGTCCAACAAAACGGCATTCGCCAACATTCATCCATGCCTCGAGGAGGGGATGTGCCACATCCATCGGAAAATTGCCTGTTTCCTTCCTTCCGGTTGCTATCGTACATATAGCGAGCACATTTAAAAAATTCCAAAAGCTTGAAGTACAAAAGCCGAAAAAACCGAAAGAGAAACAATTTTATTTTTTTTTTAATTTATGACACACCTGATAAGGCTGTTGTCCTGGCGAATAATAAGAACGAACTTTAGCAACGAGTAGGGACCGGCAATGCCGTGGAATTTCTCATTTTATTATCCGCGCATTTAATCAGTGGAACTGTGTCTACAGCAGCGGTATGGCTTGTACGTATATAGAGGTAACAAGCAATCTGGAAGAAGATTTCGCAATAAAGATAAAGGACTTAGGGTAGGTACACTTAAAGTGGAACAACTAAAGTCGTTCTTATAAAAGCTACAAGTTCAACACTGGCATTCGGTTAACTATGTATATCTATTGCATGTAGAAATTAATATGTTGGATGGCAATTAAGCCGTGCGAATGCAACGCAGAAGATGCAAGCATCCATTTTGTAGGTAAAAAAGATAATAAGTAGTTCGTTTGTTTGTTACATACTTGAGTCCTGGTAATTAGACGTTTACGTAGGTATAGCGTTTCTCATTAGTAAAACTTTTGATGCGTAGAACTTGAATCTTTTTGTATAGAGGGATGACATTCATTAGATATCCTTTGTGACACAGAATATAACCATATGGCTTTGGCTTTGATATGCATTTAAGCATAGTCCCGTTGTTGTAGGTATACACATTTGTGTCTGAGATTGTATATAATGACAATGACAAATGTGTAAATTGTAGATTTTACATTTAACAGGATACCTAACCTCCTTACCATCGAGAACGTCTACGAGTGTATAGATGGCGCTGTCTAGAAAATAATTGAGAACGGCAATAAATGTAAACCTTATAGGTACAACAAAGCGCGGTACTATTTTCGTGTCCTAGTTAAGTTCTATACGATCTCACAGCGTGCATTGGCACCACCAGTGCAATGAGGACAACTCCAACCGCAGGACTTGAGGCTATCCTCAACCTGTTTCCGCTAGACATTCATACACAACTATCGACCGCAAGTAGTGCAATGAGAATCAGCCAATCAGTAGACTGCAAACTGAACAAAACGGGTCGTTCGATGATCCCACAGAAATATTTTGGTCGTGTACCTGCCACGGACTACATCATGCCTTACCTAGAATTTATAAGACCCTTCTCAAGCACCTATCTCAGCAGGGAAGAATGAAGAGACGGACTCGTACCTAGCACTAGCACACAAACCATAGCTGTATTTACAGACGGATCTAAAATGGACACTGGGGTAGGGTCAGGTGTCTTCTCTGAATCGCTGGGTGTGGCTGGGTATGTCAAAAACGATACGCCTCTCCGACCATAGCAGCGTCTTCCAAGCAGAGGTCCTGGCAGTGACAACAGCAGCCGGTGAGTCTGTGGTAAGGGCAATACCACCTGGAGGTATTACCTTCTTTATCGACAGCCGGGCAGCAATAAAAGCCATAACTGCACCTGTCCCTGACCAATGTTCTAGGCCGATCTAGCGGGCCTTAGGCGTATGCGGGTGTTGGCTGTTTGTTTATCGAACCGGTTGACTCGAATTTGCCTACCAAACGTTGGAGAGTGGGTGTGACGCGCGAAAAGTTTGCACCGACGAACACTCATTTCGATAATAAAGTTTATATAATTTGGACGTTCTGCTCAATCGTGTATATTTGGCATCAGTGTCTAAATAATAACTATACCAAATTAGACAGACGTCGCCAAAACACCATAGGCGCCACAGGCTGCCAACTTCAGGTTGAAAAACCCTTTATTTGACTGTGAGACTTCAAAGGTCGTTGTTCATTTTTTGATGAAAATAAGGGCCAAATCTTTCCAAACATTCAAGCCTTAAATGTCTGTCTATGTACATAGTAACTCCATGAAAGCCCTGAAAACAATGTGACTAGAAAATAGTAATGGCATCCAATCCAGATGTACTTTAAGGATTTCGTAAAAAAATACGTCACTCACTTTAAGTTGACACCATTTTGGTGGGTGTACACAATCTAAGAGTCATTATTCCGGAGAAAATGTTGGCATACAAAAAAACACCCAACAACTTAAAATTCATGTCACAGTACCGTGTCTCTTAATGCAAAACCATGCATCATCGTGCACCTCATACCTAGAAGACTTACCAAGAGTAGGTATAGGTATAGGTCTGAAATACACCAGGCAGCAATTTCACAACACATTTCAGTCTCCCACCTGATATACCTAGTAGAAGGGAAATAAAAAGAGAATTCCATCACATAACCTAATCCTAAAGGAATCAAATGCAAAATACAGTCAACGACCCCCAACCGTATATATGGGTGGTTCCTTTGCCATATATGTATACAAATCTACATCTACATCCGGAGAAAATGTTGAATTCGAAATTGAAATGGCGTAGGGTACAATAATAATTTTAGGATTCATGATGTCCCCCTCCCCAAATGTCCCACACTGCTGCAGCATCACTGTACCAGGATGAATACAATAAAACGTATACACCTGGGCTATGGTTTTTTTTCAGCTTTTTTCTGAGCTCTCTGCCGCGCTACAAAGGATACGCATTAATATTATTGAAATTCACCACCTGTTGTCGAGGACATAAATCATACTAGAGTATGTGTATGCGATACAAATGAATAACGTTACGAGGTATTATTTGATGATGCAATGTATATATAGAGTCACCCAAGGACGAAATAGTTTGCATAGAATATTTTAATATTATTTTAACTATCTGCATATTCAGGAGCAACGGCAGTTGTAATATCCGTTTGGACATCTGGAATGTAGCAGAAAAGCCATATGTGTATTTGTGTGTGTGTGTGAGGAATATACGGATCTGCCTGAGCATCCTGGCCGAATGCAATGTAACTTATTGATCCATCGAATAATTTATGTCCCTAATTGAATCGGAAGCGTTGAGAAACTGACAAGGCAGAAAATCGAAACGAAACATTTTCAAACACAGAAGGACATGGACCAAGTGGAATGGGGAAATGAGTCCTTATGGAAACATTTCAAATTTAATCCCTTTTCAGATTGTTCTCGAACGTACTGCAGCATGACAAAAGGTCTATTTGAAGGAGTGTATAGGAGATGTCAAGCGTCCTTTTTGGGAAATATTCTAAAATTCCATAGAAACTGGGATGTCCTTCTTTCGTTCTGCATTACGTTATCAAGTTAACGAATGAAGTCAGCACTCCATTATGGAATAAACTCGATCCAATATGGATTATGACTTTTCAATATTGGTCCTTCGAACCGAATAATGTGCGCACAAAATATTCAAGCTCCATTACATCCCAAATATGTTTTTCTTCAGCCGGTGACATATCACATGTGACCCATTTCAATTGTGGCACATCCGAATGCCTTCATTAAAAGAACTCAAGCTTAACTGTAACCAGAGATTGCTAATCTCAATACATAAAGCCCTCTTCCACCTGGTTGAAGTTGAAGAAAATGGAAAAGCTTTACAAAACCACACACTCGGAGGAATTAACATTTTCAAGGCTAACCACTAACAAAGGACGTCCGTATTCTACGTCTGGAATACCCTTTGACCCTTTTTGTGCGCCTCCGGTATGCGTGTGTGTTCTTGGTAACATTCAAATGTTTAACCGCTTTGTGGAATCAATGGAGATCAAAAAACAATTTGCATATGTAATTAGTCCTTTTGTGTTTGAGCATATCCTGTGTGCTTTTGTTGTATCACAGTAATGGATGGTAGAAATGTCAGATGTTTTTCTTTGTTGTCCTTGTTCCCTTTATCGGCAGGTGTATGTGCGCGGCTACATTTACAGGACTTTGCAGCTTTCCAGAAAAATGTTGAACATGCTTGCTAATTCTTTGTCTTAAGAAGATTTACTCTTCTGGAAGAAATCCTACAAATGGTGTGCTTAAGGGGGCTTTAAAGTGAAAAGTGCAAAACAGACATCTACACGGATTTGATGGTATTATCCTTTTAATTTAATTTTGGGAAAGAAATTAGAATAGAACCAAGGCAAGGCATGATTTAAAGCAGTTAAGCTCTCTGGACATCATTTTGTTAAAGTATCTGATGTAAGTACATAATTGATTCCTCGTGATTTTGCTGCAATTTGTGAGCTATTAGGAAGGGATAATGCAGAGTAATTCCATTCGTTCCAAAAATAGAAACTCACACAAAACGAATGGTTGCGAGAAGCTAGGCCTTGGGTGTCTACCGCCTGTCGCGCCGCCTATTTATTTTTTTTATTTTTTAATGCAGAGTAGAGTCTCGCATATTTCGCATTAGTGAGGTCTTAGAAATGGGAAGAGTTGCCAAAAGAACGGCATTGTTAAGCGCCAATTGTCAATGGTTCCTGACAAGCTAAGTTCAATGTTAAATAGGTCTTGTTTCATCAGAAGGTTGAATAGCAACCTGAAAAAAATTCGGACTGTCCATCAAAATCTCCGAATAGATGATTATAAATGTGGCATCCTTTAAATTAGAGCCTGACAGATTTTGGCATATGTTATCCACGGAGTCAACCTATATTTTGTACAAAGAGCTAATTCAGTTATGTATAGGTACTCGGACCTTATTTCTATACACAAATTGTACAAAATAATATTACCCTGCAAGGGAACATTAATTTATTTATGTGCGTAAAAACTCCTCAACCTCACAGTACAGGCTTTTCCATAGTGAACATAATTAAAATGTTTACTTCTTTGCAAGCGAGAAACATCAACATTAAGTTGATTTATACTTTATGAGCGCACAGTGCGCAAAAATTCTTTAATTTTCCCAATAAACAAACGGGAGCTGCCTTTTATTCATTACCCCAAGGACTTAATAAATTTCAAAACCGAGTCTCCATACTTTTCCAATTACCCTCCTTAAATACCCTCGAAGTAGCAGTGCGTGAATAAAACGCGAATAGAATTGCGTTAATTGTTCTGTACGCGAGGACTATGTGTGTGTATATGCAATACGCTACCCGGAAAGATCCCTGTGAACCGAATAGTTCACATTCACCAGGGTATCGTCCAACAAATGTCTTTTAAAGAATTGTCTCTCTGCCATCCCATTCCATCATCATCATCATCATTGTCGTCATTACCAAGCCAAACATAT
Source organism: Cheilosia scutellata (assembly GCA_955612985.1). Lineage (NCBI taxonomy): Eukaryota > Metazoa > Arthropoda > Insecta > Diptera > Syrphidae > Cheilosia > Cheilosia scutellata. The sequence continues at coordinate 142,586,711 of OY015311.1, forward strand.
ACTGATGGTTTGCAACTTCTAACAAAGTTAAGTTAAGAATCCCATGGACACGTTTTTATTTCATTTCTAGTTGTCTTCTGTGTATACTGTGATCAGCAAGAAAGGTTACAGTGAAGATCGTTACATGAACGAACAGAGAGAGGACTATGGTAGCACAATATTAAAGGCTGAGCGAGGTAGGGAATCTGGTCCAAACAAGAGTCGTATAGATGTAAAATAATATCCCAAAATAGTCAAGGGATTAAAAGGATTGATGTTATTGAGCTTTTTACGAGGTAGATACCAAGCTAAAAAGCTATATCTAAATGTGTTTGGAATGGGCTTTTGTAATCATGTATGACAAAGCGTGCAATGTCATTTTATCCATTGTGTGGTGACGTCCAACAGCTATGCATTATGCATTTAAAGGAATAAATGAGGTCTACAGCGTATTCAGCAATTTCTTGCTTCAGACAACTCACTTGAATGCGAAATCATAACGCTTAGTCCTTCATCCTTCTATCTCAAACTTAACGAAACTACTCTTAAATGGGACATATGCTTTATAACATTCCGTACGTTTATTCCATAAAATAGGGTTAAAAAAACTCAATTTCTTAAATTTTCTTCTTATTCCATTTTACATTATCGACGACGGCGCGACAAAAATCAAACTAGTTTGATTTGAAGCGACCAAACTACTTTTCAAAGCGTTGGTATGAAAAGCTTTTGTGATGTAGCTTGACCGATCTCAAAACAAACATGTGCAACCGTAAGGACACAAAATAGAATTATTACAGTTTGATATTTTTATCGTCCGATGCAGCGACATCGCTCGTTGTTGGGTCGCACGATGGCTGCCAATTAGGACGTAGGTTAAGTGTCGAGAAATATTGTCTGTAGTAGTTTTTTTAGTGGGAGCTACAACGCCCCGTTTTACAATCCTGCCCACATTTACGAAGTACTTTATTCGGGACAATGCACAAGCACATATCAATGTTCCAAATTTTAAAAGTTTCTTTTGTAGGAACAACAACGTTTCTCCACTCAGTTTCCTCGGAAATATTCAGTCGCATATATGTCATTCTCCAGGCCCCAGACTATATCTTTTCTAGTCGTGAAAAGGTAATAAACATATTTGAAAACCAGCATTGCCAGACCATACGTGTGCCCTCTTGCATTAGAGTATTAGATTTAAAGACTTTCTATAACTTTCCACAACAAACCGATCGCTGGCTCCTAATCTATAACTTTAGGCTGCGGTTCCGGTGCCAGCGAATGTAAGCGAATTTTACTCGCGCGAATTCGCAAAGTTCGCTGAAATCATTTAAAAGTACGCATTTCCTATGTTATGGTTCGAGTGCACATTTATTCGCGCGAACACAACATAGGAAATGCATACTAAAATGATTTCAGCGAACTTTGCGAATTCGCGCGAGTAAAATTCGCTTACATTCGCTGGCACCGGAACCGCAGCCTTAAGCTGAGTACGCCGCTCGAGCGAAACTAAATTTAAGCTGCTCCCCAATTTGTTTCTCCAAACATTAAATCCATAGCTAAATTTTAACATACATTGTGGATATAATGTCGTTTTCCATTGGTTTCACTCATTTTGAAATCCAATGGAACAAGAAAACTGCTTCTGGCCGACTACACTCACCACTCACGTATTGATGAAACCTCAAAAATTATTAAGGGTATTCACTTAAACGCGTAAAAGCCTCATAAACTGCAGAAATTTACCACCTCGTAAATGAACTGTCAGATTTTGTATGGAGAATAGTTTACGCAGACCTCATAATTTTCCGCGACGATTTGGGCTCGGAAATCAACCGCGGAAAGTAACGCAAATCACAAATGTCAAACTTTGAGAGACAGTCATATGAATTGTTTGTGTGATTCCAGATACAGTCGATTTACGCGATTTACGCAATGACAATTTCCTAGGGGTGTTCACTTAAAGCACCGCAGAAATTTATACTGTGAATCAATAAAGTAAGTATGCAGTTGATAAAACAAACATTAGGCACTAAAAAAACATAAAAGCAATGCATTATAAACAAATGAATAGATATATTTCAGAAAGATATATAAGGAACTTCATTTAAGGCACTTAAAATATTTAAAAAAAAACACAAAATCTTCAAATCTATAAACTTTAACTAAAAAACCCTAAAAAATACATCAAAAAAGTAAGTATGCAAAACAAATTCAACCCGTTTTACTACAGTTTTTACTTAACTAAATAATATAATTTTTTCATCTAATATTTGGTGGGGTATCCCTTTTGTTTTAATACTGCTTGGAGTCTGGATCTCATTGAGCATACAAGGTTCATGGTAACACTAGCGGGTATATTCTCCCACTCCTCCAAGAGGGCTTTCTTTAAATCATCCTTATTATTAATCTCGCGTTTTCTGATTAGACGATCAAGGTGATCCCACAGATGCTCGATTGGGTTTAAGTCAGGTGACTGAGGTGGTGTTTTGAGCTGTTTTTTTACCTTATAAAGAAGCCACTCTTTCACTATGTATGCAGTATGCTTGGGGTCGTTGTCTTGTTGGAAGACGAACGAGTCTCCAAGGCCAAGTTTCTCGGCACTTTGGTGCATATTATACTTCAAAATATTTAAATATCCGAATCTGTCCATTGTCCCATCGATAAATACCAGCCTGCCGACTCCAGAGGCTGCCATACAACCCCAGACAAGTACAGATCCACCGCCGTGCTTGACTGTTCCCATCATATTCTGTGGCTCCAGCTCGGAATTTACTTTTCGCCATACTTTTGTTCGTCCATCTGATCCATGGATGTTGTACTTGCTCTCATCTGAAAATATGACGGTGTTCCAAAAGTTTTGGTCCGCTGATTCATACTCCTTCGCAAATGAAATTCGTTTGGTACGGTTGACTACATTGATGAGCGGCTTTTTACGCATGTTGCGGCCATGATATCCGGCAGAATGGAGTACCTTGCGAATGGTTTCAGGATTGCACGCTTTTCCTAATTGATTTTCAATTTCAGATTGTATTTTTGGTGCTGATTTTTTGGGATCCTTTCGCACCTTACGCACAATAATCCGTTTTTCTGCTTCGGTAAATATGCTTGGGCATCCAGATCTTGGGTTTGTCTTGGTAGTTCCTTCTGCTTTATACTTTTCGATTACCTTTTGTACCGTTGAATGGCTTTTCCCAACAATTTCGGCAATCTTTCTTTGAGAATTCTTCTCAAGAAACAGTTTTATTATCAAGTCTTTCATGTCTAGAGACAACTCCTTCCCGCGTGGCGCCATTATTGTTCAAGCTAAGATTATGGTATTTAGTTTGCAGATTTTTTTAATAAAACTAAAGAGCTAATATCAAATTACAACAATACCTTTAACTTTAATGTCAATTTTTTTTCACCGCGAAGAAAACAATTGAAAAAAAACTTTTTGCATACAAACTTTTTTGATGAAAATTTAACACAATGTGTAATGTGTAACACATGTCATGTCAGCGATCATTGTGCTTCAAAAAATAACGGGGCTTAACAAATCTGCTGATCTTTTGATTTATCGATAGCTAATATCGTAAACAACAATGGATAAAAAGAAAAAAAGTTTCCTTCCAGCATAAGTAAGAAATTTACGGTTGGAAATGTTAATACTGGGTGCATACATGGGTGCATACAAACTTTATTGATTCACGTACATTTACGAGCTGCATAAATTTATTTGATTAAGTGAATACCCTTATTGTATGGCTGCTGGCTTGTATAACACAGAAAACAGTTGTTCGTTGAAAATAACTTTCTTCAAAAATTAATCGACGCGAAAAAGTGTTGTATTTTCGTTGCGCTTTCTTTTTTCCTTGTCTGCTAGTCTTTGATTTAAAATTTTTCACTTTCAAAGGATTCCTCATCGAGGTATTCATTAAAAAAAATCTTCCTTATTTACTTTTTCGCAACACTTCTGTTGTATATCTGTCAAAATTTAGCTTGAGAAAATGTGCCGAACCATTAATGGGGGTGCTAAATTTTGACAGAGAGGTATATAAAGTACAGTCTGAAATGAAAATTTGATTGTTTTGAGGAAGCAGTGTATCTGTATACTGCTTAAATTTAGCTCAGCTAAATTTTTAAAAGAATTTTGTATGATAGCAAAAATTTAGCTCTAACAGCGTACTAAGCTTAAAAAAAAGAATGTCCTTGAACATCCTCTTTTAATTTTTACCAGTCGTTTAAAATTAACTAATTCTTTGGTATTAATGTGACTTTCTTGTTATTACTACTGTATGTCCATTTCGAAGCAACAATATCTCGAAGTGCTGTGAAATTTGTGTGCCACACTCAAGGGGTGCCGGGTGGCGCAGAGACAATAAATGGTGGACTGGTTGGTTTTTTTTTGTTTTTTTTTTTTTTTTTGTCTACATTATGCTCATTTCATAGCTGCGCTGCGCTAAGAAACCATCTCGAGCAGAAAATTACTTCAAAGCTTTATGATGCGGAAATATTATGAAAAGTCATGCTTTGTCTAAGGATTCCCGACGAGAAACACCGATCCAAAGGAGCTAGGAGGACGTGCATATACCGACACGCCGAACTAAATGTCGAAGCCACATTCGGTATAGTATAGTAGGTATGGCCAGGATGGAGGAATTTTTAGTGCCTTCCCAGGCGTAACCGCAATTTTCGGAGTCTGCCATTCTGTTATTTTTTCTTTTATTTGATTTTACTTTTTTTTACTCGTGAACTGTGCGGTAAGAAACCTATCGGGAAACAAAAAGCTTCCCATTCAACAGTGAACATTATTTACATATACCTATGGGGGCTACTAAACCACCATATAGATGATGGGGTGCGTTCGGGTGGCTTGCGAACAAGGACTGTTGTATAACGTGCACTTTAACATTTTTAAATAAATGGACTATTTTATTATGGTGGTCGTAAATTTAAACGGAAGCGATGAATTTCCGCTTACGGATCGGGGAGCGTATATACGAACACACTTACCGCGTGAGACTCCATAAAATGTGCATTTGAAGACTAGCTAGTCGGGAAGCGGATTTTCTCTTCTCGGTTGTAAACTTGAAGTTTGATTATTTTGCGTTTAGTATGGGGTGCGTGCGTGGTGCGTTTTGCGGAGAATCGCTGGATTAGAAGAAAAATCAATAACTAGGTCAGGGGAAGAAGGATGTGGGAATGTATTATACTGACGCAAGTTTGGGTGAGTTTTCATATTCATATTTTTGTGGGTTTTTTATTTTAGTGGAATTATTATATCCTTGTTAGAAATAAGGACGTAAAAAGTGATAAAATAAAGAATATGAATGCAACTTCTTGGTAGTGAAAATATTTTATTTATATTAGGTCTTATAGAGTTGACGAAGAGATGACAATTCTACTTTTCAGAGATGGAAATGGAATCCTGGTGCACGTAAAAACATAAGTACTTCAGTTTGTGAAAATGATTGCAGGCGTCAAAATCCCCAGGGGAATTTATTCCTATAGTCGCATCTGACGTCGCATCTTGAACGTAGAATATGAATAAAATTGACTACAATAATACATAATTTGCTTCACCTTTGGTTGGTCGGTTCAGCTGATCAAATCAAGTAGGCAACTTAAACGTATAAGAATCCATATGAATTAAAGGAAATATGTACACGGTAACCTGTTTTTGTTAGAAAATTTGACACGTTGTCGATACCGATTTATTTATATAATAACGGGTTATGAAAAAAAATAATTTTACTAGCCCGAACACTTGGGCCAAATAATAACTCGATTTGATATTTGATTTAATTTTATTTATTTAACTTTTAATTATTAATTTTAGCTTAACTTTTAGGTTAAGCCCCTTATCACTGGTGGGGGGAAGTCAGATTGAAGATTGAAGATGAGAAGAGCTTTTGAAAAGGACTGAACTAGACTTGACTTTAACTCTTACTGAATTCGGGTTTAAAAAGTACCCGGTATTTATACTTCTTAATCTGGCATTGCCCATGGGAATGGCTTGTAATATGATCTTCTAATAATTTGATTAGATTTATCAATTAGGCAAATCTTGGCGGATGCATCTGTGTCAACAATGACTTCTAATATTTATCCATATCCATCCATGGCTTAGGATATGATGCACACTTTTGTAAACAATAGAAATAATAATTAAATGGTGCATCTATGCCAAGTTCATGGGATAAAATAAATAAATTCATGATTGATCATGAATCTGAAAGAGTGACCCTGGAAAGAGTATTGCGCTATGTTTAGATTAAATGACTCATACAATTGATAGCTTGCGGTTGCTGTATCCGTTGAGTATGTGAGTGTCGGGTAGGCATGACGTTAGTCATGCCGTAACTATATACAGTTTGTCAAGGAATTGTTTTTACAAAGGAAAACAACAACTCGTAATTTAGACAGTTTATTTATAAAACAAAAGAGCTTCTTTGATGTTTTACTTCATTTTTTTAATAAATTTCTTTTTATTAATATATCTACCAACGAACAGTAACAAAAAAAAACTACATTATGAAAGTAATAAAAAATACGCAAAAATGAGCTTGTCAAGAAATTTGTAAAAACAATTTCGTGACAGACTGTAGGTATATATAAAAATGAAGTTTACCACTCACTGATCATCAACGCCCAGCCCAAACCCTTTGCTCTAGAAAGCTGAAATTTTGCACAGAGGTTCCCTTTATGATGTATACAAGGAATAAGGAAGGAAACTAAAGGGGTAAAGGGGGGGGGGGTCAAAGTTTGTATGGGAAAATTTTTATTTTTCATCCGATCGACTTCAAACTCGGTTTGTGTACTCTCTATGAGAAATAAAGAAAACTAATTTCTCCGATTTTGGAAATTCAACCCTTAAAGGGGTTAAAGGGGGGTCAAAGTTTGTATGGGAAAATTTTTATTTTTCATCCGATCGACTTCAAACTCGGTTTGTGTACTCTCTATGAAAAATAAAGAAAACTAGTTTCTCCGATTTTGGAAATTCAATCCTTAAAGGGGTAAAAGGGGGGTGAAAATTTCTATGGGAAAATTTTTATTTTTCATACGATCCACTTCAAACTCGGTTTGTGTGTTCTATTATAAGAAAAAAGATAATCAATCTTTCCGATTTTGAAAATTTTGCTTGGGGCCCGAGTTATAGGTGATTACCCCTTTTAAGGGGGCCCTTTTCTTAACTGACGAACCGTTCTTCGTATCAATTTGAAACTTTGTAATGCGTCCCAACCTCTGTCGCCATTGAATATGCTTTTCGCTTCATCTTACTCAAGCGTACGTACTCAAAAGATATTCAAGCGGAATTCTGTAAGACGCTTTTCCCAAAAAGGACATAAAATTTACCTGCTATTTTTGTCTCATTTTTGTGTATGTTGCAGGGTAAGAGAAGAGTTCCCCCTTAGTCTGAAGATGGTGCTCATCATATCGGTGTATTTGCCAGCAATGAAATATGTTTTGTCCCGTAGATATTGCCTCTAGTCTGCTATAGTACGATCTATGTTGAGATGCCAGCGCTTCACCAACGATAATATAAATCATATAATTTTTGAACTAGAGAATCTCTGTGTCCAAATCCTGAGGACTGCGCGAGCGAAGCCGCAGGCAAAAGCTAGTCTACAAATACGTAAAGGGAGGGAGTTTCGATATATTGCGGCACCGAAAATTATTCGGTTGAGGATTTATTTCTATGAAAATTCAGTAGTTATATAAGCTGCATTCTTATTTCAAAGGAAGACTAGGAAAAGAGAACGATTTCTTAGTCCAAATAACAAGATGGATATTCCTCTTCATACATTTCATCTGTACCATATTGGACTACACCTACTACAAATTTTTGTTATCGTCCAGATTCACCCCGTTGGGGCATACAACGAAACAGATAATTTTGAAGGAGTTGAAGACTCAAGCTGATATTTTTAGGAATCCGTAGATATTATATTACATTATGTCATTAAGCAAAATCTATTTCAACTCAGTCGGACGGCAATTGTGTCATTTTTATTTGGATCACGTGACTAGTTTAACAGTTGACTTGTGCAAAATGTCTCACCGTTCTTGCAAATTGCAAGTCCTACAAAACCAGAGATCCAATCCAAGCTCACACATCGCCATCATACAACTAACAAAAACATTGTGACACTGACAAGTGACAATATTTCCTAAGAAACAAATTAAATTTACCACTCAACTTGTCAGAAAAAAAAAAGATGCCAACAAAAAACTTTGAAATCTTCAAGTTTTCTTTTCACTGAAAGCGTGCATACTACCACAGAGCTCTACCTCTTCCCAATATAAACAACATCTCACAAGGATTATGAATGTTTTGTTTATGTTTCAGTTTATTTTCGATTGCAAACACTTTTATCAGATTGAATGTACACAGACTATACACAGCACACCATGTATGCCGGATGGCTCAACGATGTACGAATGTTTGTTGGAGGGAATTGACAGAATCCCTTACCAGATTCAGACAGGTAATCCCGTAAAGAGGTTACATTTCGGGATTGTAAACAGAAAGGTAAAAGTTTATTTTCCCGTATTGGATGGAGATGGAAGGTGGGTATGTAGTGTACCTAATTGCAATCGATTTTGCACCCAAAAAAAAATACGGTGAACTGTTCTCGATGCAGCGTCAGAACAGATCACCACTGTCAGTTAAATAATTTCGTTTTTGACAAACGATTGCAAAGCAAACCGATTGCGCTATTTTTCATTCTGTCTATAACGTTTGCGGAAATAATTTTAAAAGCTAAACAAAAAAACATGCAAATAACCAACTTCCGCTGATGGTTGCGTGGAAAACGACGTCGTCATGCGACTACGGAAGCGTTCAATAGCATTTCACATCAACGGCGCAATTAATCAGCATAAGGACCAAGGGGTGGACGGCCTCAATTCGAGGGGTTGCCCATGCCCATGGACGTGCGGTAATGGTAACATGTAATGATCCCCTATTATGAGATGTCATAAATTTAACGAAGTTAACTCACGAAAGTTACAATTTGACAGCTCTTATTGGATGAATGGGTAACTGGGCTAGTATTATTCACTTTTCTATTTAAATGTCAGGCGATAAAAAATGTCAGCTCAATTTAATGGAAGTGCTATTCATTGTTCAAGTGCTCTATAGAGAGCTGTAATAAAAACCCAAAGAGTGCCACTTTTCGTTTATCGTATTTAACAAAAAAAAATAGTTCTTTACTCCATTTCAAAACAACAAACTGCACAATTTCAAATGTCAACCTATAAAAAGCAAATTAAATAAAAACGCTTTGTGATGGGAAAAACTATCGTTATCGTCGCTTCGTGGTCGCCATCGTGATTGTATGTAGATTCTCGGTAAGATGAAAGGAAAAGTTTTTTGGCGGTAAATTGTCTGCACTTCCTTTGGGTGTCTTTTTTTTCCAACCTACCTCTAGGGTAGGTAGTTCTTGTGAGTAACTTTATTAAAAGTACCCACCATCTCGACTTTTCTTGCTACTGTTTGTACTTTGATTTTGCATTTTGCTGTTGCAATTTTCCTTGCAAGAGTTTCCTCCAGATGAGAAAGTATGAGGCTTGGTGACGGTGACCACCTTTCAAAGAATATTTTTGCATTTATGGCTTTCTTTTTTGTCTAGCTTTGCCTTAGTGCTCAGTTGCGTTGCGTACTTCCTGTGGAAAGTTTTAAGTGTAGATACCTACAACTGAAATTGGAAAAGTTGTCGTAAATTATTGGTTGCATTTAATTTTATAAAACGAAGAAATAATAGGTACGAGATATTTATAGAAGAATGAATGCGAAATGTACTAAACCATTGCTGGAAGTACATATTTTAATAAGTATCTACATAGTAGATGGTTGGCAGGAAGCAAAGCCAGATATTGAATAGGTATCACCGAGTCGATTGTGCATAATGTTAAGGGTTGACAATTTGGCATAAGCAAATAAGTGAATTTGCAATTTTGTAAACAAAATCGATACATATCTAAATGACTGCTTTCGTAAATGTCACCCATTAAATCTCATTTATAAAACAGTTTTTTCTAACTGATTGGTGCTCGACGCCCAGCCCAAATGGTAATATGTAACTACACTGAAAAAAATATTGGTTGTCATATTGACAATCGGTGGTTGTTAACTGGAAATTGTCAAATTGACGAACAAAATTGTCGATATGATGAACATTTATTGAAAATATCAAATGCATTTAACAACCGGATAGTCAATATGAAGAACGGGCGGTTGTCAATTCTTAGTACCAAAAATTATGAAAAAAGTTGTAAGATTAACAATCGCAGTTGTCAATATGACGTACGCACTTTCATTGTAGTCACATTGAAGAATGCGTTTGTTGAATTGAAAATCGGGGTTGTCAATATGACTATACCACATAAGTGCAGTATATAAAAATGTTTATATTGATGAACTTTGTTGTACCTAATATGGACAATCGCAGTTGTCAATATGAATACTCAAGAAAACACGTTTAGGTTTATAGTTCACACTCACTTTTGACTGTGAAACACATGATAGTGTCGGTAAACGTGTGGTGGTGGTTTGTCTACTGATGAGCCCGATGTGTTGGGTCATAGGGGCGAAACGCATTCTGGAGTCTGTATATATGTATGTGTATTATCAATATAATATGTTGACACTCCACTGCTGTAAGTATAAATTCCTTAATCTAGCTAGCAGGTGTTTTAAATCATGACGTTTTTATTTTGAAAATCGAATTCTTTAATTCAATTAGATACTTCGTTCATTAGATTGAAAATTGCGATTTTCATTATGAAAATCGAGTTCTTCAGTTTAACAACTATGATTTTCATTATGAAAATCAATTCCTAAAATTTAACGACTGCGTTCATCAAATCAACAACGGTGATTGTCAATATGAAAATCGAGTTCTTCAATTTAACTTCTGCGATGTTCAGATTGACTACTGCGATTTTAATTATGAATATCGAGTTCTTCACTTTAACAATTGCCAATTTCATTATGAAAATCAATTCCTCCAATTTGACTTACTGCGTTCATCAAATCAACAACGGCGATTGTCAATATGAACATTTAATTGATTCAATTTTAATTGACAACCTAAGTTCATCATATTGACAACTACGGTTGTTGGCTAAAAAATAACAACTTTTTCTTCAATATGACGAACTTAGTTGTTAATATGACGTACCTTTTTGGTTCAGTGTAGAAAACAGACATTTTTAAACAAATTTCTTTTTATGGCGTAAGTGAGCACTAAGAAGTGATTTTGGGATATTTGAACTCGAAGTGGGGGAAAAGGGGCTCAAAGTTTGTATAGGAAAAATCTTCTTTTTTTCATGAGATCGTATAAAAAAGGGGAGAGTAGATACGATAACTTAGGCGACGAAATTTTATGACGAAAATTCAAGTTTGAAAGTATTTTCTCCAAAAACAGAAATAACTCGATTCAAAAATATCAGGAGTAGTGGAATTAAAAGAAAGAATTAAAAGTAATATTAATCAAAATGAAACTTTATTAATCATAGAATATAAATTTAACGAGAGTTAAATTAAAAATAAAAGACTGAACCGAATGGTTGCAACAAGGAAATCAGAATGAAAGAACATAAAGGTTACTTCAAAGTCAAAGACATAAAATAAATGTAAAGTGAAGAAGACAAATATATTATATAGGTGTGTATGCTGTCGTCTGTTGGAATGTATTACGTAGTCTACAGATGGGATGATGTTAAAGTGCTATTGCCAACACTCCTCCTCAATTTAGCGTCATTCAGCATCTATAATTTGTCGAAGTCCAAGTCCTGCTCGAAGCTTTACAAACTGAGCTTTAGGTAAAGGTTTTGTGAAAATGTCAGCTACTTGTTCCTTTGTGCTCACATACTGGACTGTTATCTGTCGTTTCTCGTACAAATCTCGAACGAAATTATATTTTACATCGACGTGCTTAAGCCGCTTGTGTTCCCATCTTGACAGTAGATGAATACACGACTGGTTATCTTCAAATATTTTCGGTGGCGTCTCGCTGGTTACTTCAAAATCTACTAGGAGATTTTTTAGCCACAAAAGATCAGCTGCTGCTGTAGCCAAAGCGATGTATTCAGCTTCTGTCGACGATAAAGCAACTGCTGTTTGTCTCTTAGTTGTCCACGATACTGTGTTGCCAAACACGTTCATAAAAAATCCAGAAGTTGACTTACGGTCTTGTCCACTTCCAAAATCTGCATCAACATAACATGACAGGCATTCACTATTTCCTTTCTTATAGCACAGGCTGAAATCCATAGTGCCTTTAATATAACGCAGAATTCGTTTTAATCCCTTCCAGCGTGCTTCAGTTTGTTCATGTTGGTATCTGCTTAAATAATTTACAGCAAAATTCAAATCCGGTCTTGTGGTAAGCATAGCGTACATTAAGCATCCAACTAGCTCTCTGTAGGGTTTGGATTCATCCAGGGGTTTTTGTTCATTATCTGGAAAAGGTGTCGTATCCATTGGAGTAGCCGCGGAGTTACAATCTTCCATTTTGAATCGTTTCAGCATTCTCTCCAGATAGGGTCTCTGATTCAAATGAAGTTCGTCATTTACTCTATTAATGCTGATACCGAGAAATGATTTTAATTCACCCAAGTCTGTCATATGAAATCTGTTACTCAGCGCGTTCTTCGTGTCATTAATTTTTGTGATGTTGGTTCCTGCAAGTATAATATCATCAACGTATAATAAAAGAAATATGCAAACGTCTCCATATTTCCAGCTGTAGAGGCATTTGTCCACTTCAGATTGCTTGAAACCTAATTCTTTTATATACGTGTCAAAAGTTTTGTTCCAGGCTCTCGGAGCTTGCTTGAGCCCATAAAGTGCTCTATTAAGTTTGCAGACGGAATTGCTATTACTATTGAAGCCCTCTGGTACCTTCATATACACCTCCTCCTCAATTTCGCCGTGAAGAAATGCGTTCTTTACATCCATGTGATGTATAACAAAATTATTTTTGACGGTAATTGAAAGAAGAGTCCTCAGAGTTGTCAGTCTAGCCACAGGAGCATACGTTTCCTCGTAGTCGTAACCTTTCTTTTGGGAACAGCCCTTTATTACAAGTCGGGCCTTGTACCTATCAATATGTCCATTTTTGTCGCGTTTTATCTTAAAAATCCACTTACTGTTCAAAAGACGTTTCCCTTTGGGTAGATCAGTTAGAACCCAAGTGTCGTTCTTCAATAATGCGTCAATTTCCTCCTGGACTGCTTGCATCCATTTGTCCTTATCTGCTCGTGAGGCGATTTCTTCAATGTTGTCCGGCACGTTTTCCACAAACGCTTCTGCATTTAGCGCTAAAACAGCATAGTCGTCGAGATAACGTGGTTTTACTACACTTCGCGAACTTCGTCTAAGTGCTGCAACGTCGTCATCCTGTTGAGGTGTCATAAACAAGTCGTCTTCCTGTTGTTGTTCATCTTCGCTGTCATTTTCTTCTTCTTCGAGTTTCTCCAGATCACGCTGCACGGGAACATTTTCCTCGTCGGAATTAATCCACTGTTCGCTGCTAAGGCCATCAAAAGCAAATTTAGTTTCGTCGAATACTACGTCTCTTCCAAAAACTATTTTTTTTTCTTCAAGGCTCCAAAGCTTGTAGCCATTCGGGCAGTATCCTACAAAATAGCACTTAAGTGACCTCGAGTCGAACTTACCATGAAGTATTTGTTTCGGAAGTTTTAAATAAGCGATGCACCCAAATATTTTCAGTTTTGCAACATTGGGTGTTTCACCAAACCATAGTGAAGCAGGAACTTTACCATTGAGTGCTGATGTTGGACTTCGGTTCACCAGGTACACAGCTGTTTGGACCGCTTCGGGCCAAAACGTTTTCCCCAGCTTACAATTCAGCAACATGCACCTCGCCTTATCTAAAATGGTGCGATTCATCCTTTCTGCAACGCCGTTTTGTTGTGGAGTATATCTTATGGTAAACTCGAACTGGATTCCTTTGCTTTCAAATAAATCTTTATTTTCTTTAGATATATATTCTCTACCGTTATCGCATCTGAATCGACTCAGTTTCAAATTAAAATGAGCTGTCACCATGGCCTCATAGCATTTGAAATACTTCAGTACCTCTGCTTTTGTTTCCAAAATGTAACTTACTGTGAAGTGCGTAAAATCGTCGATAAATGTAAGTACATACCTTTTCGCATCATGAGATGTTGGACTAATAGGACCGATGATATCACTATGTACTAACTGCAAGGGTCGTACAGCTCGAGTGCGTCGCTGGTTATGCGGTTTTCGGATCTGCTTGCCCTCAATACAAACTTGACATAAGTCTCTGGATGAGTTTGAGAAATCAATTTTCATGCCGATAGTCTGATTTTCCAGCTTCTTGATGTCTTCGTAGTTGAGATGGCCCATCCTCTTGTGCCACAGATCGTATCCTTCTGTTTTTGTACTTAAATTGGCCAATACCGATTGTCTGAAACTCAACTCGTATAACTGTATAGTATTTCTGTACGCAATCGCTACTGTATGATTACCTTTGCTTATGATTCCACAGCCATTCTCAAATGTGACACGAAATCCATTCATCTCGAGTTTCCGAACCGAAAGTAAGTTGTGTTCCAGATTTGCTACGGAGAGAACATCCTTCACTCTAATTGACTTTACATTTCCATCTCCTACTTCAAGTTGAATTTCACCAACAATATTTGCTTGTAGAAAAGCTCCAGACTTTGCAACTTTAATTTTGATTGGTACATCAAGTTTCCTTATGTTTTCCAGCTGAATGTTGCTGTTGATCAAGTGCTCTGTTGCACCCGAATCAAGATACCACTTTATTACATCACTCTCAGTTTTAGTTGCAGCTGTTGTACTCGTAGAAAAACAAAAACCGTCTGAGTTCGATGTGTTCGAAGTTGTTGCTGCATTTGCACTTTGCTTGTTCTTCATGTCGTGTGCCCTTTTTCTGCAATCGACTTGTTTGTGTCCAACTTTCCCACACCAGTTGCATTTATACGGGAACCTGTGATTTGTTTTGTTTGCTATCCTCTGCCCTGGTTGTGAAGCGAACGCTGTTGAAGATGGTAGTTCATGCCCTGCATTTTTTCTTATTTTCGTATCTGTTCGCTTTGTCTCTTCATCCTGAAGCCTATTTTTAACAAATGCAAGGGTCATATTTTCACTTGTTAAAGTTTCAATAGCGGTGACAACACTATCGTACTCGGATGGCATCGTCAACAAGAGATGACAGACAACATCTAATTCTTCCAAAGATGCTCCTGTAGAACGAAGGTTTCGTACAATTTTGTCGAACTTAAGAAAGTGATTTGCGAGTGTATCGGTTTTTGCGTCGAACTTCATGCACAGAAGTGACTTTCGTATAAGCAACTGACTCGCAATTCCTTTCCTCTCAAATGTTTGACACAGCGTCGTCCACAAATCGAATGCGTTGTGTTTGTCTTTCGCATATTCTAGATGACTATCTGCAATTCGCTGTATGATTTGAGACTTACACTTTTTATCGCGTTGACCATGAACAGCTCTGAGCCCTTCCTTTACTTGTACAGCAGCAGCTTCGTCCGATGGAAGAATCTTTACCATTTCTGTGTGCGCTTCTTCGATGTATTGCACTAAATCCATTTCATTTAGAAGAGTTTCCATTCTGAACTTCCAGTTATTGAAGTTTGTACCATCGAAGAGAGGAATTCGATATTTTTCCACATTGTCCGCCATTTTGCGTTGGGATTTTTTTCTTCTTTCACGACCAGACGAAATACTTTTATTTCTTTTAATTATTCTCGATTCCTGGGCCCATAACCTATCAGGAGTAGTGGAATTAAAAGAAAGAATTAAAAGTAATATTAATCAAAATGAAACTTTATTAATCATAGAATATAAATTTAACGAGAGTTAAATTAAAAATAAAAGACTGAACCGAATGGTTGCAACAAGGAAATCAGAATGAAAGAACATAAAGGTTACTTCAAAGTCAAAGACATAAAATAAATGTAAAGTGAAGAAGACAAATATATTATATAGGTGTGTATGCTGTCGTCTGTTGGAATGTATTACGTAGTCTACAGATGGGATGATGTTAAAGTGCTATTGCCAACAAAAAATAATATGACAAAACAGATTCCTGGACTTCAAAAATACTATAGTCTTTTATTGTATGACTGGGACACATTTCAACACTTTTTGCTTTGAGGTCTCATAAAATCCTATTTGTTTAAATTATTGGACTGTAAAGTATTCTCACTTTAAGAAATAGGTAGCCATTGTTTTTAATTTTTTTTTTTTTTTTTCATTTTAAGTCATACATATTTTTTTTTTTTAATTGCATCTAAACGGACCAACATAGATAGACCCTCCCTTGCTTGAGCTCAATCTTAATACCTACCTACTTAAAACTATATCAAAAATATAATCAAAATAAGTACAGTACGTACTTCGATAAAGAATTTCCGAGTTCTATAGATTGATTCCTCCCAAATTTGAATTCGTGCGTATTTTCGGTGCAAACCTATCTACGCGATTTCCATTTGCGTGAGAGTATAATATTCACCCCTATTGTCGTCGTAGTCTGTCGCTCGCAAACGACTGGCGACATTTGTCGTGTCGAGTCGTTTGGAATTTGGTATTGCGTAACTGAAACGACTCGACTCTCTGAACTCTCACATTCCACATACATTCCACAAAGTATAACACATGTGGTTTGACATTTCAGTCGACGAATTTATATTTGGTCTGGTGTTTTGTTTGTGATTTGGTTAATTATTTAATAAAGCAAATCAAAAATGGATAGTGTTGAGATGTTTTTTGAAAGCAGTGACGAAGAAGAACACCATAAAAAAGAGCTGGTAAAGTTAAGGAAGGAAATTCTAACTGAACAGCCACCTTACCACTGGTGGGGGGATAGCTGTTTCGTAGTCTTTACTTTAATTGCTAAAGTTCAACTCATTTATTTTACTTTAATTACTTCCTATTTATACATAAATTTTGCTTACTAACATTAATACATTGCGGGTCAATAATTGCAATGTCAACTTTTGGTCGTATGCTGCCCTTTTGCTGAGTCCGCTTGATGGTAACATGTTGTATTATTGCTTCGTGGGTCATGCGCTGGGAGTAGGTCAACATTGTGCCTTGGTGGTGCTGAGTTGGGTTTTTGGTTATGCACTTTAAATGGGTCGATGTGCAATAATTGTACATTCTGCCGCGCCAATTAAACACTGAAATCGGCTACCGTGAGATGTCTTCTAGCTGGTTGTGGTTGTGCTTCTGTTTCTTGCTGTTCCTCTGCGCTGATCTTGCGGCGGCGTCGCCAGACGATGTAACCAATAGTGCTTACGGCAAATACTAACATTACGGCATAAGTGATATTGTGGTGGATGTCGTGTGGTGTTGTATTCCCCGGTAGTTGCTCGTGCTTTTTTAAGTCTTCGATCCATTGACTTACTGCGTTGAGATTATCATGGTCAATTTTGAGACTCATCCTTGGGATTATGTTTGCTTTATTTCTTGTAGTATTTAATAATATGTGTGAAATATTAACAGATGGGATGAATGACGTATTAACACGACTGGAAATCTTATTCTTGGATAAGATTGTCATGGTGTCTTGCTTGACAATGCAATTAGGTTCTATTGTTAGTATTCCGTCGTCTTTAAGTGTGGTTTCGAAAATCTTCTGTCCACAAATTATATTGATAGTGTACTCCTTTTCCAACACGTAGATCCATTTATTTGCGTTGTTTAGCTGAATCCATACAGGATGTGGCTCCATACTTCGTAGTGTACAAAATGGTGAGATTTCGTCTGCATGTGTCAATAGTTCCATTTCGCACCTGCTTATGTTTGATCTTCTATTGTATGTTGGATGCTGTTGGTGGCATATGTATTTGTCATTATTCTGAATACATCTTATTAATTCGTCTTTTGTTATTGTGTAGTACGCTTCTCGAAGCAGGTTTACTACTAAGTAGTCAGCTGATGGTTCGATGAATATGTATTCCTTTTGATGAACAGTTGGTACAGGTATCACCTTAAAGATCTCATAATCCTCTATATTCGCCAAGGGTATCGTTATCTCAAATACAACGTTTTGTTGCATTACTCTGCCCTTCACAGTAAGAAGCTTGAAAAACTGTAATAAGTTCGGCTGTGACGCATCTCCTGCGATGGCTAATTGTGGCGGCAGATGATTCCTTATAGTGGTTAGTTGTGAGTGAAGCTGATCTGGCGTTAGTATGAGCGGATTCATTTTCCCATGGTGTATATCGATCAAGACATCGATCAGAGCATTCTGGGCTTGTTGGTAGTTGAGCATTGCTAGCGTGGCGAATGTTGATAGTGATAAGAATTCTACTTTGGCATTGCAATCTTCATTGGCTGCTAATACATCGTTTGCTAGGTTTTCGAGATGAGTATGAAATATTTCTAACTGCTGGGTTATTACTTCAGTGTCTTTTTGTAGAATGTTTTTTGTTGATTCTATGATTGATGTCTGATTTTTGACCATACCAAGTAGATGTTTTTCATTTTCCTTAAATGACTGTATTTGGTTTTCGTATTGCTGAGCAAAGTCTTCGTCCAAAACTCCGAATAGTTTGTTTGCTACCATACCTACGAAATCAAAGGGGGATCGTTTGGCCCTAGCCTCTGGCTCCTTTCCGACACCTTGTTTTAGAAGTAGATTATTGTTGTTCTTTATTATACTTAGCTGGTGATCGAATTGATTTGCTATTTTTATGCACTGAGTGTATTTCTTAAAGCCGTCCGTGTTTTTCCTCTTACAGAAATCGTTTAGTCCGTTGATGAGTTCTTTAAATCCTCTGTATTCGCGCCAATAATTTCCCAAGTCATAATATACTAGAATTTTCCACTCATTTGTTACTAAATTGACGTTGCCAATCTTCTCAAAATATATACCAGGCCGATGTTTGAAGGGCGTTGTTGTAATTTGTGTGGATCCTTGATGTGGCAGGGCTACTATCACGAGCGCTATAGATAGTAACAGTGATGGAAGGGCTACTCGTTTTATTCTGCTATCATGCTGTTTATTGGATTCATGTGGCCGCTTCCTCTCTTGATGACGTCCTATTAGCTCTTCGATAGGTGGTCTCGACGGAATGTTAGTAGGTCTAATTTTATTCCTCTTGGTGCTTCTATACTCCTCGACCGTTACTTGGATGTGGTGACTTGATACTGTTTTAGGTATATTTTTTAACGTTTCAATTCTATTCGTCGATGGCTTCACCTTGGTAGCTGGAGTTTGCATGATTTCTTTCGTTTTTCTGTCAAGGTTCGTAAACTCGTCATTATCGGTAATTGGTAACAAACAAATTTTTGTTACGGGTCTCTTATAGGTTTTGTTGTGCGTTTTTACCGTTACCACTCGTACTAGACCATCAGTCCCAGCGTGTGTTTCTACTACCTTTGCCAATTTCCACTTAGTTGGGGGAAGCTGCTCATCCTTGATAAGGACAATGTTTCCAACCTTTAAATTCCCAACAGTTTTCGTCCACTTGGATCGTTGTTGAAGTGTTGCTAAGTACTCAGTGCTCCATTTTTTCCAAAATTGTTGCTGCATCCGCTCTAAGAGATGCCATCGAGTTAGTAATCCCATTTCACTGTCTAGCATGCATCTTTCCGGTGGTGCCAATAGGGCCGTGCCGATTAGAAAATGCCCTGGTGTTATCACCTCAGTCTCCTCTGGGTCATTTGAAAGTGGGCATATTGGCCTTGAATTCAAACATGCCTCTATTTGAGTTAGTAGTGTTGATAATTCCTCGTATGTTAATTTGTGCTCGCCGATAGTTCGCTTGAGATGGTGCTTGATCGATTTTACCCCAGCTTCCCACAAACCGCCAAAGTGGGGAGATCCTGGTGGAATGAAGTGCCATTCTGTATGATTGGACGCTAGTGTATCATAGATTTCTTCATTCCACTTCTTGGCATCTTTTACATTCAACTGTAGAATCTTGTTAGCAGCTACGAAATTTGTTCCATTATCACTATAGAGGTGTCCAATATGACCTCTTCTCGCGCAGACTCTCTTGAAGGCGGAAACAAATGCGTTTGCGGTCAGGTCACTCACTGCTTCTATGTGAACTGCTTTGGTCGCTAAGCATACAAATATTGCTATATATCCTTTATAGGATTTATTGCCCCTTCCTTTCGTCATTCGTATATCTATGGGTCCTGCGTAATCTACTCCTGTATGCAGAAACGGCCTGTTATTAGTTACTCTTGGCTGTGGGAGATTTCCCATTAGTTGATTGCTAATTTTGGACTTGAATCGAAAACATATGGCACATCTATGAATACTTTGTTTGACTGCGCTTGCTCCGTTGATGATCCAATAGCGTTGTCGTAAGTGTGCTTGTGTCAGTGTGTTTCCCCCGTGCAGTGTTGTTTTGTGAGCATCTTCAATTAGCATAGTGGTGAGAGGACCAGAATGTGGAATGATGAATGGATGTTTCTGCGTCGGTGGAATATCTGCTTCTGTTAACCGTCCTCCTACGCGTAGCATATCGTCTTTGTCCATGAATGCGTTAAGACACCGAAGTTTGCTCTTCTTTTCGATTTCTTTGCCTCTTTTCAGGTGTCTGATTTCTTTGCTAAACTCTTCATCTTGTACCTTTTTTATTATATTTTTTGTTGCTGACCATATTTCATCACATGTTAATGGTCCTAGGCGTTTACCATCCTCAGATGTTCGTGCGTTGTGAATGAACCGTTTACAATAGGCAAGTACTCTTGTCAGTCGCCTCAGTGTGCTGTATTGTGCTAACATCCCTTTAATACGATCTGGTTCTTGTTCGTTTAATGTTGTTAATGTTTGCGTCTTGACTTTACGTTCTTCTAAGTCCGTGTATTGTTGTTCAGTATCAGTGTAGGTTATTTCTAGTTTTGATAGCCATTTTGGCCCGTTCCACCATAATGCGTGTCCCTTGAGTTTAGAGGGACATATACCTCTGGACGCACAGTCTGCTGGGTTTTCTGTACCCTTTACGTGGTGCCAATTTTCTGCGCTCAGAATTGCTGTTATTTCCGTAACCCTGTTTGCCACGAAATTCTTCCATTTAGTTGGGCCTCCTTTTATCCAGGCGAGATTTATCGTGGAGTCCGACCAAGCATGCGTCTCTATGTTTTCTATTTGTAGTGCTTTTTTCGCCTTTTTTATTAGTTTGGCCAGAAGCACTGCTCCATTAAGCTCTAGTCTGGGAAGTGTTATTTGTTTGATTGGTGCCGCTTTGGTTTTCGCGCATAGTAACGTCGTTAGTACTTCACCAGTTTTAGTGATTACCCTACTGTAGACTGCGGCAGCATACGCTTTTTCTGATGCATCGCAGAAACCATGCAGCTCAATACGGTATTTCGTCTCGTATTGATTCCATCGTGGTATGCTAATACTCTCGATATTGTAGAGATTTTCTTTGAAGTTCATCCATCTTTTTGATATGTCATCTGGTAAATTTTCGTCCCAAGATTTTCCCGATAACCACAGCTCTTGTTGAATCAATTTCGCTGTAATGATTATAGGTGCCAGCCATCCTAGCGGGTCGAAAAGTCTTGCCATTTCTGAGATAATAATTCTCTTGGTAAGGTTTTTAGTGGACGGGTTCATGTTTATTTTAAACTCGAATGTATCGGAGTCGGGTCTCCAGTATATTCCCAATGTCTTTATTGCCTCACATGCTGTTACTTCGTATATTCCTTGCTCCTGATCTTCTCGTTTTATATCTCTTAGTAATGTTGTTCTATTTGATGACCATTTGCGGAGTTTGAATCCTCCTTTTTGCATTAGCTGTATGATTTGATGTTGGGCTCTTCTTACCTCCTCCAATGTGTCCTCTCCTGATAGTAGATCGTCTACGTAGAAATCTCGCTGTGCTATCTTTGATGCAGTCTTAAGGTTGTTTTCTTCGTCTACGGCCAGTTGCTGTAATGTTTTTATAGCCAAGTACGGTGCTGAAGATGTTCCGTATGTCACTGTTGTAAGTCTATATTCCTGTATTTGCTTTGATGGTTCTTCCCTCCAGAGGATCCTTTGAAAGTCCCTGTCTTCTTCCGCTATCTTTATTTGGCGGTACATTTTCTCAATGTCTGCTCGGTAGACGTATTTATGTTTTCTCCAACGCGACAAAATGCTATATAAATCCTGTTGCAAAACTGGACCTGTAAGCATCGTGTCATTTAGGCTTAGCCCAGAGCTTGTTCTTGATGATGCGTCAAACACCACTCTTGTTTTGGTGGTCGTGCTATCTGGCTTTATTACTGCTTGATGTGGCATGTAGTAAACTATCTCGTTGTTTGACGTAGATTTTACTGGCTCCATGTGTCCAAGTTCCAGGTATTCTTTCATGAACTTCGTGTAGTTCTTGTGTAACTCAGTGTCCCGCGTAAATTTTTTCTCTAATTGGAGAAGACGGGCTAATGCTCTGTCTTTTGATTTACCCAATTTACCTGTATCGTTTTTGAATGGAATGCGCACCGTGTATCTTCCTGTTTTATCCCTCTTGTGTGTGGTTTTGTAGTATTCTTCACATCGCATGTTGTCTTCTGTGGTAGCTCTCTCTTCTTGTACCTCTTCCGTTTCCCAAAACGATTTCAGTTGGTTGTTTAACTCTACGTTGGATACGTGGCATAGTGTTGCTTCGTTTCGTTTGTGTTGACAACTTCCTGATAATATCCATCCTAATTGAGTGTTTTGGGCGACTGGAGTTCCGACGTCTCCCTTTACGACGCCTTCAAGAATAATTTCTTGGAAGATATCTGCTCCGATTAATACGTCCACCGATGTCTTTTTGTTAAAGGATGGGTCGGCTAGCGGTAAGTGCTTAACGTGATCCCATCCACGTACCGTGAATGATTCGTCCGGCAACGGCTTTGTAAGTTTGTTCAGTACTAACAATGTTCCCCATATTTTGAAGTCTGACGGGTAGATTGATGAGATGTTTAGCTCAATTTTACTTGTTGCTGTTGCTGCTTTTGCTGTCCCTAGTCCTGTAATAGAGGCATCAGCTCGAATTTTTTGCAGCTGCAGTCTTTGCACTGCGTCTTCCGTAATGAACGACGATTGGGACCCCTGATCTATTAGCGCCCTCAAATAGTGGTCACATCCTTTCCAGTTAGTTTTTATTACTGCTGTTGCCAAGAGTATCTTGTTACACTCCATACCCGATGCGAAATGGGATTGTTGCTGCTCCCTCTGATTAGTTGTCTCGTTTGAGTGCAGCAGAGTGTGGTGGCGTTGTTGACATTTTTGACAGGCTTTGCGTGACTGACAATTTGCTGTGACGTGGTTGCCTCCAAGGCAGTTATGGCACAGTTTTTCTGTTAGCACCACGTCTTTCCTTTGCAGAATTGGCATTTGAATAAATCTCCTGCATGTCTGTAGTCGGTGTTCCTCGTTGCATAACTTGCAACAAGGGTTACTTGTGGAATGATAATTTTTGTATACATTTTTCCTTGTGACTACTCCATTTGCTTTCTGCATGTGTCTTTCGTCTTTTTGGTATTCTGTTTTGTTCCGCCGTCCTTCTAGGTTGTCAAGAGCATGGAACTTGTTTTCTATAAACGTTAGGAATTCGTTTAGTGATTGTAACGCCTTTGGGTCTTTTAATGACTGCTCATACGCTTTTCTTGTCTCATTGTCCAGTTTTTGAGATAGTATGAATACGATAATTGGATCCCAGCTTCCAGTCTCCAAGCTTAAGCCTTTCAGTGCATTTATGCACTCTGTTGTTGTATCGTGTAGTCTTCTAAGATGCGTTGCGGATTCAATTTGACTATCTTTTTGATTTAGTAATGCTTGTATTTGTGCATTAACTAGTAGTCGGGTGTTCTCGTACCGATTTCTCAAGATTTCCCTTGCCTTGTCGTAATTGCAGTCCAATATTTGAAGATGTTGGATTATTTTTGCCGCCTCTCCTGTTATGTTGGTCTTGAGATAATGCATTTTCTGAGCATTTCCCAGTTTTCCGTTGTTGTGTATTGCCTGCTCAAACAGATCGTTAAATGATTTCCATTGCCTGTAGTCTCCATTGAATGTCATCAGCTTTAGAGTAGGTAGTTTGAGCTCGTGATTTGTTGTGGTGTCGCTAATCGCTTCTTGATGTGTGCTGTTTTGAGAGATCATTTCATTTATTTTCTCTTTTACGTTCACCATTATTTCATTGTATTTTTCTTCCAGTTGTTCGTACTCTGTGCAAATTTTAACGTATCTTTCACTTGAAGTTGTTTCCGTCAGCTCGACTATATCGCTGTGCGTCTTTGTTATTGTTTCCCATTGATTTTGCAGAACTTGTTGGCTATGTTGGTAATAGGCTTTCGTTCCCTGCCCGTTTTGTTCTACCCTGCCAACAGATCTGATAAATGCCTGTATTTGGGCTTCTTGTCTCCTAATTCTCTTGTCTTGTTCTCCAGACAGTTCGCCTTCTTGATTTTGGTTGTCTTTTTCCTTTCTAATTGTTGTGTTTAGCTCGTCACTCGCGCCCTGTGTCGTCATCTGTCTCTTCTTTTCTTCCTTGAGTTTCTTCTGCTCTTCTTCCAGGATTTCGTCTAGTTTGGTTTCTAATTTCTGCCTTAGGTTGTCAACAGTCGACTTCACAGCTGCATAAAAGTTCGACTCCGTATATGGTTGCCTGTTTGTACAGTTCGGGTGAGCCTTTATTTTGTTGTCCGTCTCCTTGAACTCCGTCCATTGGTACTCCAGGTCTGCTAGTCTTTCCCTCACGAACTCTTTTGTTCTTCGTAGTATTGGCTCTTTGGTGTATTTTTCACCAATTTTCTTAATCCATTCCGCCCTCTCTTTCTGTATCTCAAAGAGCTCTTCCAGTTCTGTCATACTTGCGTTGATCTCGTTCGACTTTTGCTATTTTCTTCAATATCTGCTGGCTTTGCAGCTTCCGTAATCTCCTTGTAGTTCGTTGTTTCTCGAAGGACCAAATGAACAGCCACCTTACCACTGGTGGGGGGATAGCTGTTTCGTAGTCTTTACTTTAATTGCTAAAGTTCAACTCATTTATTTTACTTTAATTACTTCCTATTTATACATAAATTTTGCTTACTAACATTAATACATTGCGGGTCAATAATTGCAATGTCAACTTTTGGTCGTATGCTGCCCTTTTGCTGAGTCCGCTTGATGGTAACATGTTGTATTATTGCTTCGTGGGTCATGCGCTGGGAGTAGGTCAACATTGTGCCTTGGTGGTGCTGAGTTGGGTTTTTGGTTATGCACTTTAAATGGGTCGATGTGCAATAATTGTACACTAACCAAATCCAATCACTTGGATTTGCTCGACCGACGTTAAGTGAGTGATAGAAATAATTTAAATTGCAAACATTGTTTTATTAACAATAATTATTTTCAGGTTTAAAATTTATTTTAGACTATCGAAGTCTAAGGTGGTCCAAGACAATTCAGAGATAAGGCTATGTCGTCCCATTGCCGATTAGCATCACTTTTTGTTAGGCCCTTTGTGAACGGTTTTGCCAAAGGAATATTTTTCTCCATTTCTTTCACTAAATGTTGAAATTGCCTTTTATTTGTTATCTACATTCTGCAAACTAACTATAATTGTCTTTTAGTTAATTAAAAATTAAGTACACATACTTTTTTTAACACATTACAGTAGAGTAGATAACGGATATAAGAAATTCAAAAAATCCCTATGATATTTCGCCGTTTCTATTGAGTTAAGATGATATGGGGGCATCGGGCTCACTTTCTGCAGACGAAAGCCTGTCTCAAGTTGGGAATTAACGTTTTTATTGATTTTATTCATTCATTGTTGCTATAGTTATGCTTATGCGGTCCTATTTAGGCATTATGGATATGTGATAATGCTCGTTTTGGTCTGGACAACTGGAAGCAACTTTCCCGGAATCGCAGAGTGGAGGTGACGTTTTCTTATACTACATTCTTCCTCATGGGTGGACTCAAAGACTCATTTAGTTCGATGATTTAGTTTTATATTATGTAATGTAGGTGTAGATATAGCTCATTCGTGTTTGAACTATAAATGATCAGTAAACTAACTACTAACTATACAGGCTCACAAACCACATAGAACAGACCGCCGACTCCTCCCACATAACGGACTTTGCCTACAAGCTGCCTGCGGGCCCAGGATTTTTCATGAATTGGTGCTGTACAAAATCAAAGGAGCGCCATTAACGCACGCATACTTGAAAAATCCTAGGCCCATGGTATAGCATGGAAAATCATTGCCGCCATTAATTTTGACATTTACACGTATTCACAGACAGGGTAATTTTTTTCCGGGGAGAATCGGGTAGATGCACGGAAGTCGACGGTCTAGTTATCTGTGGTTTGTGTACACACTTCCATAACAGGGATTTGCACAAAATGTAGCGATTTCCCAAACGTAACTGGTGAAGTATTCTGAACATTATATGCTGATTAGGTTGACACTTTGTCGCTATTACGAGCTGTCTGTTCTTTGCTGGAAAAGACTAACGTAATCCGTTTCAAAAACTGTTCGCGCAACCTAGCAGACAGCGCCATTGCAAGTGACGCAAATTTATACGTATTTTCAAAAAGCAGAGAACATCACACCAACATCTCATCTAACACAAATTAAGCCCGCAACCGCGCATAAAATGAGTTGAGCATTACTGCAAAACCAACAACAATTAAACCCACAGAGAATTTAATCAAACACTAAACGCAGTTCAAATGCAAATAGATTTCGCCAACAAAAAAAATACTTCTAACCACATTGTTCACCACTGGTTCATTAATTACTTGCTGCCGAAGAGGGGGGGGGGGGCAACAATGCGATTTCGTAATTTCGTACAGCCCTATTGAGGTGTGCTGTGGGCGGTATACCACCTGGCTATACAAAATCGATTATGTATCCATTCAACAGGAAAATGTTCAGTGAGGATTTCTCACTGCACCATACGACATACGCATCCTGGATGCATTCCGCACCGAGAGGCATCGATGCCGTTTGTTTATTTGACCAAAAATCTAGCCCAAATGGGCTTTTGGCCGACCACACAATCAATTGCCACTCCGGGTAGGACATTTCATTGAAGTGAATATTCTTCCTGATTCGGGTATAGTTGGAGCGGCAGCATAGTAATGATGGCCAAATAGGAGCATCGATTCGATTCTACTGTTGTTACATAGGTATTGTTTCGGTTAATTCTCAAATTCAAACCCCTCTCAACTAACACATCTACCTCCATAACTAGAAATCAATCCAACATTGATTTTACTCCAACACTAAATGAATTTCAAAGAGTGGCAT
This sequence comes from Cheilosia scutellata, assembly GCA_955612985.1. Taxonomy (NCBI): domain Eukaryota; kingdom Metazoa; phylum Arthropoda; class Insecta; order Diptera; family Syrphidae; genus Cheilosia; species Cheilosia scutellata. Next base: position 142,613,948 of record OY015311.1, read on the forward strand.
GCCGAGTCACCTACAACCTTCACTTCTATGTTTCATAATCTCCTCTTCAACTTGACAAACGTAACGAAACCATATCAATCGATATGAAATTATTATCTATTTCCTAGGAAGCGTGCAGCAGTCAAAAGCAAGGGTACGTATGCTAATGGTAACTTATCTATACAGAGCCACCCATACAGTTCTCCCCATTGAGTACGAATTCTCAAATGGGTTTCTTACAAATTTTCGATACCCATTCCAGGATGATTTTCATATGACAACGATGACGATGCCATCTTCTTCTGCATGTTTTAACATTTGAAAGTCACTTATTGTTCGGAAATGGGAGTCTTTTTCTGGTCGTTCCCTCCTCATACGGCGCATACGGATTTCTTATTCGGAAAGTTCAAGTCGAGTGAAGCGAGCGAAGGTGTTCGAATTCAAATCGACTTTTACGCCTAATCGCATCCCATTATTTTGTGATTGGATTTGTCCCGAATGGCGGAAAATTGGATGCATATATGAATGAGGTATATCTGCATGTGGTCACGTAGTAAAATTGGGCTTAGTGCCTAGAAGAAATAGGTAAAGGATTTTATTGTGATACCGAAGAGAGTAATGGAAGTCATAAATCAAGGTTGGGCTCACCTGATCACAAAATATGTAGGCCTGTTTTTGGTTAAGTGGATTTGGTATCACAAATATTTGTCTGCTTTTAGGGCTTCATTATTTAAATTGGGATTAAGAAGCCATAATCACATCGGTACATCATCTTTTCGATAAATAATTCGATTTACTGTGAACTACTGGAACCGATAATGCACAAACATTATTATATATACATATCTATATCAAAGAAGTGCGAAGATAGTCTTTGCCGATGAAGCTTCCATTATCGTCTACACAAACTCAATGAGCGGTACTAATAAGTAGGTACCTACCTACCTATTCAGGTTAATTTTTTACGAACTCAAATATCAATACTGTCAAAATAAAATTACATTATTGTATCCTACCAAAAATTTAAAGTGAAGTTATAAAATTACTATTACTTGCGTCCAATTAGGTTTAGTTTTGCTAGATTTATTTTAGTCGTTACCTACTACAGAAGACTGGATTCTATAGACTGTAACGACGTCTAAAGTATGTGCATAAACATAGATGGGAAGGCAGCCCGGCGCGGAGATATGTCGCTTTAAAACGTCATAACTCCGTGCGGAGATATGTCGCTTTAAAACGTCATAACTCCGTGCGGAGATATGTCGCTTTAAAACGTCATAAATCCGTGCGGAGATATGTCGCTTTAAAACGTCATAACTCCATGCGGAGACATGTCGCTTGAAAACGACATAACTTCGCGCGGAGATATACATATGTCGTTTTTAGTTCGGCGAAGATTATGATTATGTCGCTATTGGTACAAGTCCATTATACCGCGGGCTTTTTGTATTCCCTACTTTTTTCTTCGGTGAAGTTTGTGCTGTCGATGTTGGCACCGCACTGGAGCTGGCTTCCGTCGAAATCACGTTCATCGTTATTCCACTATAAAAATGGCTTTTCAGGAGCACCGCGGGATTACGATTTTGGAAAACTTAAATGCACACGTTTTCACTTGTGGTTTAAGAAATACATAGGTATATCGATTATACATTATGTTTTCACTCTATGTAATTTTAGCTGTTATCAGCTAATCCGAAAATTGTTATGGAAATTATTGTGGGCATATCCAATAGAATACTTAATTGACAAATTCACTTTACCTGCCTTACTTATGCCAACACTTTGCTGCATTTCAACATATCTCTATAACAATACATTATGGACTATCTCTATAACAATTGTATATGTCTTTTATTGTATTTTATTCACTTTATATAGTCCTTTTGTCACTACTACAACGTACTATCTACCAAATCTCATTTATTATTTCCTTCAAACTCAACATGAGAACGACAGCCCCATAATCATTGCACAACACATTTAGCACTTTGTTTATCTGTGGCAATAAGCTCACAAGGACAAATACGACAATTTCAGTATCATCATCGCATACCGTATTTGAGAGACTCATCTTGACAGAAACCCCTCTCCTGGTTGCATGCAAATGTACATCCTTAAAACCACACCTACCTATCACAGAACTTTTCATATTGCCATGAGACATGTGTAGGTATATGTATAGAGTACTTCATAAATCCCAGTCCCCGATGCTGTTTATTAAAACTATCAAAACGAAACAATCTTCATTTCATTTTCATACATCCTTACCAAAAGAGCTGCATACATAAATCCAGGATACAAAGTTAGAGAAGACTACCATCAAGCAGCGGCAACTTGTTGAGGACGAGACGTCTCTAATGTTCGCCTCTATAAACAAGTTAACGTAATAAAACTATTAAGCCCTTCATGGCAATCGCACAGAGAAGGTACTGACTGGCAAGTGTAGTTTCTCGCCTCATTGCAGAGTTCCGCCTTCTGTGAATGCAGCCCAGGGTACCTAGTTTGGCTCTATTTGGAGAGGATTATAATCAGCAAATGAAGATGAAATGAAATAACTTTCTTGCAATGCACCGCACAATGAAGTTAGTGGATGGAAGGACGAAACAGCTGCTGTAAGCATACTCCTCAACGTTGTAGCTATATATGAACTCAATTTCTAATTTACGAAACTTTGAATGTTACAATTACAATGTCGATGGATTCACTGTTTGAAGGACTAAGCCAGAGTAAGATCTGTACAACACTGGCGTTTCCTGGAAAGTTACTCGTCTGTGGGGAATTGTGTTTTGTGAAATTGGAGCGGACCTGGTTGTTTGTATCTTTGCTACTGAGGCTTATGTTGGTTATGACGAAGTCTGTAATGGAAGATGATTTGCAAGGAAGTGTGTATACCTCACTGATATATTGCGAATTGAAGTTATCAAGCTGTATGTGCTTCAAGCAAGCAGCCATTTCTATGAGAACTTTTAGTAGCAACGTTTAGATTTGGATTATTTTTTTGTTTGTTACTATTCCTAAGTGCGACTTCTTCTACATAGCGAATGCTTGACCTTCTACATGAACGTGGTCTCTAGCTGCCGACTTTAAAATAGGTAAACGGGTAAGATATCACGCATCTTTTAACCGATCAACTGTTAAACTTCCCTCAACCAATTCATTTTTTAAGGATTGATGTACCTACGCGTAACAAATGTTTACCTATACAAATCAGCTCAGGTATAGCATGTGGAGAAAGGGGCTTTGTTGAATTTAAGGACTGTAGAATATAATTATATTATAATAATTAGTGCGTTTTTTAAAAGTAGGTACGAACTACGAAATTTCCAATTTCAAACAAAAGGAGTTTTAGTTCGCGGCAAAAAGATTGGAATTGGATATTTCGTTATTTAAACCCTTTTGAAACTTGTTTTCTTAATACAATTTGATGGACTAACTAATTATCCTACTCTTGGAATAGTAAGTGCAATTTTCTCTTTATAATTGCATCAAAAGTGGTTTGTCTCATGTGAAAAAGCTGATTGGTTTACCATCATTTACGCAAGCCTATTTGGGGCGTTCATGAAACGTGTGTCGTAAACTTACCATTTTACGCACAATGGTAAACTTACGACGTTGCATGAATACCCTTATTGATTTTTTTTTGTGTCCAATGGAAAAAGAAAATCACATCAATTTTGGGTTTCAGTTAGCTTTCTGTTAGTTTGTAATAAAGATCACCTGAAGAAGACAGCAGTTTAGGCACAGTGGACGCAGTAGCTCAGTGAACTAAAATGCCCAATGGAAAATCATATTAGGTACGATCCTCGGGAAAACAGAAATTATATCTTAAGGTTTTTCCACTGCTCCACAACCACATGCGAGACTATCCTCAGCCTAGGTTGTCTGTCTTCTAAACGGACCTGTTGCGCCTAATTTTTATTCGTCAAAATGACAAATATCAAAGAGAAGGCGGGCGATACCTCAATTCTCTCAAAAGAAAATGAAAGGCAACTTGACCAAAACATCCAACGAATAATAAATATCCTCAAAACAATTACATATTTCAATTTAATGGGTCACATAATCCACTTTTAACGGAATGAGCCTACAATTTTATGACGAAGAGAAAATATTTTGCACTCTTTCGAATTTAATTCCAATACGGATGAGAATGTTTTTCGAGTACCTACTTGTGGTAATGATGTTTAGAGCTGGTAGCATCTACTTAGGATGGTCAGACTGCTCAAGGCGTTTTGCAGTCACAACTCAGAACACTTGAGAATACTTCGGTATAGTTGGAAACGAGCTTACCAGGAAAGGCGAGGAACTAGAAGAAAATGAGGAAGGGGATATTATATACCACCTCTGTGCATCATAAAGTTAAGGGAAGAATGTTTCTGGGAAGGTACTTCTTCGTACATTACATAACTATGTATTTGGGTGTTTTCAATGGAAAGTACATACATATTTAGTTGTTACCATTATAACAACATTACCATTGTAACAACTCTTGTTATTTCTCTTTATGCTAATCTAACCCAGGAGGGTTAGGTTTGGTTAGGTTAGAGGGGCAGTTCGCAGTATAAGCAATTTTCACCCAGAAGCCATTGAGGCCCATTGTGATTACCCTTTTGTAGTACATGATAGGTCATGCATCTAACAAAACCATTCGGATCTGTTGATGAATCTCTTTAAATCTGATAGAGGTATCGTTGCTAGATCTTCCAAGCCGTCGAAGAACCGTGCTCAAATACAAGAGTAGCGGCGTTCTTGGAGGGCTGGGCAGTGACACAGGAGATGTTCCACAGATTCTATTTCCTCTTCATCTCTGCAACTTCTGCAGAAGTCATTTGTGAAGTTACCTAGTCTTTTACCCCGACGAGCACTCGGATTTGGTTTCTATCAAAAGATGTTAGTATCTTCGACCTTTTTGTATCGATTGCGGGCCACAAGCTACGAGTTATGATACAACCGGGAGTGTTGTTCCATCGTTCCTTAGCCAAGTTTAATGTGACATTGTCTATGAGACCCTTAGCCGCGTTGAAAGCTGGTAGTACTTCTCTGTCAGCTAATAGTACGTCAATTTCAAAGCCGCATCTAGCCAGTTTATCTGCTGCCTCGTTCCCTTCTACTCCAACATGTCCAGGAACCCAGCACAGCATTACTGTGTGATGGTTTATTGCTCTCAATGCCGAGAGGCACTGGCTTACTGATTAGTGGTTTACCAGATTGGAGTTAATCGTTTTAAGTGATGATTGGCTGTCCACGCAGAAGGTGATTTCCATTGCTGGTTGTTCCCTCGCTAAGACAGTTTGCTGTGCTTTCTTAACCACGTAGATCTCCGCCTAGAAAACGCTGCAATGGTCTGGCAGTCGGTATGAGTGACTGATGTTTAATTCTTCTGAGAAGACTCCTGCTCCCGTTCCATTCTCCGTTTTTGAGCCATCTGTGAAGATGGGTATACCTTTTATGACAGTGCTCGGGGAGAGCCAGTCCTTCCTGTCCGGTATACAGACTGTAAAATTTTTATCAAAGTCATACCCCGGTTTCTTGTATGTAGTCTGTGAGTGGCATAGGGCCGCTCTGATCAAAGATGTGAAGTATGTGTCAGTGACCGCATGACTCGGGCTTTCAAATTGTTCTCTCGTAGTCTGAGAGCACCTTTGGCTACCACGTTCTTAGTATATAGCTCGATTTGTTGTAGGTTCAGCAACGTTTCTTGACCCAGTTGTGGTGTAGATTTTAGTGAACCCGTTATAGGTACCTATATGCAAGCAATTCTTTGTACCTTGGTCAGGCTCTTGGGGTAGGATTTAGTGTTAACAGCCTCCCACCATACAACCGAGCTATAGAGGTCGGAATTGGTCTTACGATCGCGGTGTACTGTACATCCAGTGCACTATGTCCAGTTGTAAGCCCCATTTTTTCCCGAAAGCCTTCATGCAGGCGTAAAAAGCATTTAGTCCCTTCTTCATTCTTTCCTCCGTATTCCGTTTCCAGTTTAATTTGGAGTTGAACACGATACCCAAGTATTTGGCTTCGGGTGAGAGATAAATGCCTCTCAAATTTGGTGGTTTCCATTTTGGTATCATATATCTTCTGGTGAACAGAATCAGTTCAGTCTTGTTAGGGTTAACCGATAGACCGTTGTTCTCCGTCCACCTAGAAAGCTCTGATAACGCAGATTCCATGACTTCACTAATTGTGGGAAGATATTTTCCTGAAATCAGGACAACTATGTCATCTGCGTAGGCGACCACCTTGATACCCTTGTTGACGAGTGATTTAAGAAGTTTGTTTATTGAGATGTTCCATAGGAGGGGAGATAAGACCCCACCTTATGGCGTCCCTCTATTAACCGATCTTTCAATGGTACTGTCTCCAAGACTGCTGTTAATGATTCTGCTGTTAAGCATTGTTTTAACCCAGTTAATCAGGTAGTAGTCCATACCAAGCTCCTCAAGTGAGGATGTAATAGTTTCCGTATTTAGGTTGTTGAAAGCACCTTCTATGTCTAGAAAGGCTGTCAACGTAAATTCTTTTAGGTTTAAGGACTTCTCGATGGTTCTGGTGACCTCATGAAGAGCTGTTTCCACAGATCTGCCTTTCACATATGCGTGTTGTGCTCCACATAGGGAGTCATTAGTCTCTAGATTGTTCCTTATCTTTACGTCCAATAGTCTTTCTAGTGTTTTCAAAAGAAAGAAGAGATATAGACTTATTGGTCTATCTTTCGCTGTGGAGTGACTGGGTTTCCCAGCTTTGGGGATGAAGACAACAACCCAGGACGGTTACTATTACTAAGACCCGCAGGACCGTTCAGAAAACGTTTCAACTCTTTTCTGTGTTTTTGATTCATCCACAGCGCTATGTATTTAAAACAGTATGTTGCCCAATACAAGCGACAAGAAAACTACCTCAACCAACTTGTAAATTGTAATGCAAAACGGATGAGCTGCCTAAAAATAAATGTTTATTGGTGTCGGGATCAACCTTAAGCTATCGCTTCACCTTAACTTTCATAACTAAAGAATATGTACAGCGCTGTGCGAGAGTAAATAAAGACTAAACGCCTTTAATATATAAAAATGTAGCGGGTTTATTTGGCTTTTTACGAGTATGTATTACATTCGGAAATTTAATAATAGGACATAGTATAGGGCAACACATCAATAAATGCATTTAAATGAAAATAATACTAGTACCGTTTTTCTATAAATAAAATCTATTTTTATAGTCAGTCTAAATAAGAACATCGTTGGTGGTATTGATAGCGATCGGTGGCAAATAAATGGCTCTAATTTGACTCCTGAGCCTCGCTATTTCGACATCCTCTCGCTCCATTTCACGGACAAGTTGGGCAAATTGTACTAAGCCCTCTCGATTTCCTGGAAATCCATAGGCTTTGATCACATCAGTTTGGAGCTGCATCACCAAGGGGAATACATGCTGCATCATCAGCAACATCTCTTTTCCAGCAGAAGCCTTAGCTTCTGAGAGCTTCTTCGAGTTTTCAGTCTGATTTACAGTGCGAATTATATCGATGAGAATTTGTTTAGCTGTGTCGTTGTTAAAATTTGCCAAATATGCCATTTTTTTTATTAAATTTATAAAAATAGGTACTTTTGTCTGGGAATGTGTGAGTTTTTCCAATTGTTTATTTACTTCTGACTTTCTTATTCGGCTGTCAGAAAAATCAAAAACCCTTTAACGTACGCAGTGCCAGGGACTTCAGGCGGATGTTTCCGTGAAACTTTATAATAAAGTTGCCAATAGGCAGTAAATTGTTGCGTGATGTTCTAAATGTCCCATTGGGTATGTGCATAGTGAACCAGCTTCTCGCTTTATCATTTTCCAGCCGCTGGTTCACGCGGGTTCAAAATAAAGCTGGCGATAAAAGGTGAATCCGCTTCCTACTTTAACAACCTTTAACCAGGTTTTTACCAGCTTTTACCGGAATATATTTTTAATTCTTGTTGGCAGTAGGCTTATTTTTTTGGGAATCTATAGCTAGCTCACTTTTACTTTTACATGCAAAACTGGTATACTCACTTTTTGTTTTGTTATACTCACTTTTGGTTTTACCTACATGCAAAACGGTTATACTCACTTTTGGTTTTGTTAAAAAAATACGCCTAGTAACCAGCTTTCAAGCTTGTTCTTTCAGTGTGATTATTCAATACATACTCTTTGCGCGTAATTTGTTGATAAGATGAATGCAGAAGTGAGTAAGGAAATTAAAATCTACAAAGTTTTATTTAAACAATTAATTGACTGAAGAAAAAACTATGACCATCACCTGCTAGAATCAGGGGCTCTAAGCACCGACCGGCGTGAATCTCGCTAGAAAGCAGGTAAGCGAGAAAGCATGATGCTGATTCACTATGGACGTGCACTTACATTACAGTTCTGTAAACCGCGAGCAGGATGCTGGGCTATAAAGTTATATTTTACATTACTTCGACTTTATTAGCACAGCAATACACACTAAGAAATAACATTCCAACGTTACCTACAGCTGATATCTAATTCTTGTATCGATTTATAAACAATTTAACCCTTTTTAAGAGCATCTTCATCTTCTGAAAGCATTTTATTAAATTTTGACAGATTTCAAATGGGTCGAAATAAATTCTGAGCGATACAATGTTTTATCTGTGGGTTTTAGTTTAGTTCGAGGTGGTCTTGTGGTCTCACTCTTACAATTCATTAGCCTTGAAAAACTGTGGAAAAACGGATCTTTCTCTCTGAAGTCAGGCAAAATTGCGTGGCGCGTGGTAATGTAAATCCTGCATTATAACATTTTTTTTTTAAATTTTGAACTATATTGCGGAACACAGCCTTCTATAGGTATATAAAATCACCAACGAAAAATGTTGGCAACGCTAATACAACTCTACACTACCAACGAATCAGCGGAATATCTACAAATGTCAGAAAAAAACTCTCCAATCTACAAAGACTCAATTTTGTACCCTCTTTGCTCTTCTGGAACTACTTCATTCTTTTTTTCAGTTTTTTTTGCTAAAAAATTTACAAATTTTTCCACGAGCAAAACGAGCAATTATTACAATCAAAAGAAGCAATTTGAAATCCTATTTCCGTTTGCTAACAATGTGTTTATTTTGACGTGAGACGCCCGCACTAATTGACGACCAAAGGAAGTGCAATATTTGTGTCTTGTCATATATGTACAGTGCGGTAGAGAGTGATATTGCGAAAAAATATCGGTGAAAAGCACACAAATCGAGATCTAAGAATTTCAAGTCAATGAGTAGGCATCGAAGAATAAGTTTATCGATGTGTCCAGTTGTAGCAGTTTATTTCCTTTTTTCAGAAAAATAATCAAAGACCTTGAAAAAGGGTCACTTCCCCCCCCGTTGTAGTTAACCCGTATCGTAAGAGTGAGACCGTAACAGCTTCTTATCAATATGGAAGCCATTGATGGATTATCCAATGAACAGACCGACAAGGTTCTGCAATTCCAAGACATCACCGGCATCGACGACATGAACGTCTGCCGGGACATTCTTATACGACATCAGTGGGATTTGGAGGTCAGTATAGGCGCAATTTTATAGACAAGACAAGGGAATGCTTTCCTTATTCATCGTAGGTTGCATTCCAAGAACAAATGAACATCCGTGAAGGTCGACCGTCCATGTACGCTGCTTCGACAGAGTTGCGTGCACCAAATGTGGTTAATGATCGTTTCCTACAGCAAGTGTTCTCGGCGAGTATGCCTGGTGGGAGAACAGGCAGTGGTCCGCCCATGCCAGGTAGTTTCACTGGGATCATCGGTTACGTGATAAATTTCGTGTTTCAATACTGCTATTCAACGGTGTCGTCGCTTATTAGTACATTGGTCAGTTTATTACGCAGCGATGAGAGAAGTATGTTTGTCCTAATAAGTATTCCACATGCCTGCTCGCAATATAAATTATCTTTTTTGTTCCAGTTGTTACAGATCCGCTAGGTGATGTTATGAAATTCATACAATCATACAACGAAAAGTACCCTAGGCACCCAGTTTTCTACCAGGGTACCTATGCCCAGGCTCTGAATGACGCCAAGAACGAGTTGCGGTTCCTCCTGGTGTATCTGCACAAGGAGGTACCCAAGAGCGATGATGTGCAATCGTTTTGCAGTCAGACATTTGCCGATCAGAGTGTCGTCGATTACGTGAACCGCAATGTGTTGCTTTGGGGTTGCGATGTTGCAACCCCTGAGGGCTATCGTGTTTCACACTCGATGCATGCTTGTATATACCCGATGATGGTATTGATTGGTCTGCGAGCAAATAAGATGATAGTAATGGGACGCTTTGAGGGTGACTGCACCCCCGAAGAGCTTGTAAGACGGCTGCAAACAGTGATTTCCAGCAACGAGGTGTGGTTGAGCCAGGCGCGTGCTGATCGCTTGGAACGTAGCTTCACGCAGTCGCTACGTCAGCAACAGGATGAGGCTTACGAACAGAGTTTAAGAGCCGACGAGGAGAAGGAGAGGCGACGGCAAGAACATCTGGAAGAATTACGACAAGCACAAGAAGCTGAAGAAAATGAGCGTAAAGCAGAGGAACGGCGAAAGGAGGTAAGTAGCACTTAAATACAAAAAAAAAACTAACAATAAAATTGAATTTAAGTAATAAAACCACCCTATGTATGATTGTCTTTTGTTGTATAGAATCAATTAAAACGTTACTAATAAATATCTATCTCCTTGCAGGAAATAGCACAGCTGAAAATCGACTTAGCCGATCGAGTGCCTTCTGAACCCCCACCGGACTCACCAAATGCGGTAAGCGTTGTCTTCAAACTACCAAATGGAGCACGTATCGAACGTCGATTCCTAAGCACAGACTCCTTACAGGTAAGCAAAATACACGTCACTCGATTTAAAATTGTGACTGACATTTTAAAATGACTTCTCAATATAGGACGTCTACAACTATCTCTTCTGTCATCCATCATCACCAGATGAGTTTGAAATCACTACGAATTTTCCAAAACGTGTTCTTTACGCCAAAGACAGAGCCGATGAAGCAAAGACTCTTAGTGAAGTTGGCCTCAAAAATCGTGAAGTTCTATTCGTAAGCGATTTGGACGCGTAAAACCTACTATACAACAAAATAATTTGGATTTTCCATCATATTTTGTTTCCTATCAAATCAAAGTCTAAGATGTTTAGTTCTTCCCTTATCCTCCAAAAACACTCTTCCAATTCTCTCTTAAAGAGAAACAAGAAGAACAAATTACAACGCAATTGTGAAACACACTTAGTTTGTTATTGTTAAGTTTCTCAATCGTTGCCTAACACTTTTCTGCACGCATTTACAGATTTAATCTTGTCTTCAGTTGCAATTTGAAATCAGTAATTCATTCCTTCAACTTCTCTCGTACTTATTTCCCCAAATGTGTGTGTGTGTGTACTTCACTATATATTTTCCTCACAAATCTATATACATACCTAATGCATAGAATAAACAAACTTACAGAATGATTCTACTGTCAGTTTATTTTTGAGATTATCAAAAACGGTAACAACAAAATGCAAAAACACTTTATTAACATTTATGTAAAAATTGGAGTTTTTTTTTAAATTTTTTTAAGAAAGAAAAATGGTAAAAAAGAAATAATAAACAAATGAAAGTAATTTCATTTTAATAATTTTAATTTGTGTGTTGTTATTTTTTTATATTTCACCTAGGTATGCGTATGATAAGTCGACCCCAATTTGAACTCAGAAATAGGTTAGAGTTAGACAATTATACAAATCCAGACTGTTTATAAAATAAATTTGGTAAAGTTACACCGAAAATGGCAAAATAATCATAAGCCGTTCCCGTCTGCAATGAAATATAACTGTCATTTTGTTCCCTCTCAAAATGAAACTCGAAATGATTGCGGCATATCGACAATCCGACTATAGTCCATTTTGAAATGTCCATGGACACAGAAACTCGAATCGTCAGGGCGCATTAGATGAAACATGACCCGAAGGAGACCAGAAGGAGATTTTAGCTACAGCCTTAGAAACACCATAGGCTAGCACTTGCAACTGTATTTAGATATTTATTTAGCGAGAGCGGGTTTGTAACTCAAGCGCGCATACTTAACGATGACTTGAGCCATTTAGAGCACCACCGTAAATTGAATAGTTACAATATTAGATGAAAGTGAGTCTATATTTCAACACCCGCGAAATAATGCAGAATATAGATTGTTTTAGCCGGTAAGTATCCAGCAGAGGCACTACCAATGAACTGACTTCGACCCGTTGGCGTTGGTGCGTCTTGCAGGTTTCCACCTTTCATCCGGAAAAAAAGAAGAAAAATGCTCTATTTGCGAGTGAGTCGATTTTCATCACTAGTTCAGATAATGCTATTTGGGGTTTACGAGTATTTCTCAAAGGGGCGTGGTACCTTCAAAACGCTTCTACTCGACACTCGTGGTGGCTAAAGTTGTAAAATTGGATACATTGATGTGCATTGTCCTGATAGATAAGAACATATATTTATGCAAATCAATTCCTGGGCACGGGCGGGGCCTACAGAAATTCTACTTGAGTTCTATAAAGTTAAACTTAAATTTACACAAACATATAGCCATGCTATTCAGATATTTATCTTAAACATTAGTTGTTAGACTCCCGTGGACCACCTCAATGTTTATTAATCCCCAATCAGAATAGAATTATTACTAATTCGACAAGGTCTTTAATAGCATACTATTATAGGGGGATAAGTGCACTTCTAATCAAAGCTCTTTCTTACTTAAATAAGACATTAAAATACTTCAACTATATGATCATCGGACAGATTTTTTTATGAAGCTAATTGATTATACTTTAGAACAATAAGCAATCAATTTTCAGTTTTCACAACCTATATACATATGCTTGAGTTTTAAAAGCACTTGAATTGCATGTTCATTAATCGACATAATTGATACTTTCGATTCACGTTAGCGCAATATTCGATGAGATTTTCTTCTTTATAAGTTAGAAAATACCACAAGTTGGTTCAAGTTTCGTTAGTGTAAACATCAACGACTACCTCAATTGCAAGATGTGTCTACGTTTCACAGTGTGGATAATCCTTGGATTACTACAACTAGCTGTAGGATTGGTAAGTATAAAACTAGTTGAAGAAGATTATTTATGGTTTCGATAATGTGACCTAGTCCACAAGACAACTTGGCAAATTACTCAGCGGTTTCTTCGTTGTCTATATTTGTTAACCAAACTTCTTCTAAGCTTATTTTTCACAACTGTACTGTTGTGATATTAGAGTGGAGAGCATTAATTTTTTAACGCACAGCATAATAACATTTCTTATGGCGTTTTTCATTGAAGATCCTACAGAATTGAGCCCAAATTGAGAATTGTTCTATTTAATGAAATTCGTTGGAGCATTTTTGTGGTAGACACCATGCATGTCCTAGTCCTAGCCAGTTGTGTAAATCTCGAATCTGAATCTTCCATTTTTTGGTTCAATGGAAAACCACAGGTTCAGGGCAATTCTCTTAAAATATCTCAGATTCTTCTTTCGTGTTAAAAATTGTCCTGAAAAACATCCAAAAAGCACTTCTTGGTTTATTCTTTTGATGGAAAGGACAATTATCATTTTCAATCGAATATCCGCTCTTCATTGAGCATGACGTTTCGAATGATGTCTATACTAGATCGAATAAGTTTAAATCACACAACGAAACAAACTTAATTGGAATTTGATTTTTATCACGCATTTTTAGGAAATCAATATGACACTATTCGACAATTGTCCCGATGTCTTGGATGCAGGTGAAGAATGGCCAATTGAAATCCAAGAGGTTCACTACGAATACAATGATGACGGTTTTATCGATCACATTTATGGAACCTATGTTGTTCGTACAATTGATACGCGGGAAAAAGAGGTAGGCACCTGATTCTACATAAAGATTGACACCATTACTCAACAACTTTTTCTTAAGCTAACAATTACAATATACAAGTGCACTATAGATGATCCACCACCATGTCAACGAAAAGTGGAGCACATCATCACAGATTTGCATTGTGACAAATTTATAAATGATGATTCTGGAATATGGTATATGGTTTCACAGGCTATGAGCGGATCAACTTGTGGTAATGAAACGGTGTGTATTAGCATTGCTGATTTGTGTACCTCCCGCAGATCAATAGCAATAATCACTTTTTTTATTTAAGGGACTTTTTAAATTCGAAATACCGAGAGTGGATCATAAGTATTTTGAGAAATATTTGATAGGAACTGAATTGAGCACTAGGTACAGAATGCACCTACTGTTTCATAAAAAGAGTGACGAAACCAAGGACAGAAGAGCTTGCGTTGAAATTAATTTTGATGTTTATCATTAAACATCTTTTGGAATGTTTAAAATTATAATCGTGGGGAATCAGGGTATTGTAGTCTGGGATTAAGTGCATTTTATTCTGTCGGTAAATAAAAACGTCTGTTGTCTCGCAATCGGCTAATGTGTAATATCGTTTATTGTAGTTTGGTGGAAGTTATATTGATTTAACAAATTTAATAACTATTCAACCTCGTTCCCGTTGGCGTTTCTTATATATTACTCTATGACGTGTCGTTGTAAAAGTATGCATTTTTGTCGAACTTGTGTTAACGATTTTATTTCTTTTTCTGTGTGGTCACTGTCATTTTAAACCGTTTGTCTCTAAAAAGTTGCCTGGAAATCCGGTGGCCATATAAGTAGATTTCCCCAAACCGGACGATGGCGACAAGTTAAACCATTTTAGCGAATGGGTGTTAGTCCATCCTTTACACCTTTAAAATTGATCTACTTTCGATAACATAACACAACCAAGAATATTAAAGATCGCTATGAATTACTCAAGCAAAAATAAAATATCTCTTGCTTTTACACGCTGACGTCACAATAAAAATCGACATATTTGGACCGTTAATGCATACAATCTACTATTCACCCCTATCGTGGAATCCGCCGGGGGGAATTATTCACGGAAAAGAATATTTTGGTATCGTCAAAATCGTAAAGTGAACAGTTCCCCGTTCGGGAAAAATTCGATTTGAACGTTTTTAACGATATATTGAAACTCATTCACATTACCCACACGGGGAACTGTTCACTTTGCGATTTTGACGATACCAAAATATTCTTTTCCGTGAATAATTCCCCCCGGCGGATTCCACGATTTCACGATAGGGGTGATTATGTAATACGAAAACTTACTACATAATAAATTGGACTAAATATTTTGTTAAATTTAGGCTATCGCACTAAAGTGACCGAATCTGATCTCGAAGTGGCAATATCCTTACGCTACTCCTCCACCTTGTGCAGCCATAGTGACGATTAAATCACAATTTTACTGCAGCAACGATTGCTAGTAGTTTCTCTAACCTTTCCTTTCAAGGTTTACGTAGCAGTTTGTTTTATAACTGCTTTCACAAAATTTCATTTGTATCTGAATATTTTGTGCAATTCGCAGCCTTCATATACACATGTATACCAAATCGATAGCCTTAGGTTGCAGAGATTGATTTAAAAAAATTTGAAACTGACAGAAGATCGTGTTGGTTTCCGATTTGCTTATTAAAGCCTGGGGCCGAATTACCGCATCCGTGAACGAGTACTATGTGACTGAATTTGCATGTGAAATCAACATAATTCAGTGACGGTTCAGTTCATCATGAAAAACGCCAGATCCAACGATTTAAAACGGTAAATAAAGTATGAAATACTCATCCAGTCAAAGTGATCTACATAAAAATCTGAAAATGTGACAATGAACTGTCCTCTATTTCCAAAGTCAGAAATTCTTACTCCAATAAAACAACATTTAATTTTCGTTTTAGGTTTTCAATAAATTGTAGGCAGTTCTTTCTCTTTTTTATTTAATTTTAAATTTTGTCTTAGGTCTTACAAACAAAACATTCCCTTTCCCTAATGTTTTCGGGTTTCGCTTCTCTTTTGAATGTTTTTTGCTTTATTACTGCTAATCTGTTGTTTTTGTTTTATGGTGATTTGTGAGCGATGTTTTGTTTACTTAAATTTTGTTTGCAGCGATTAAATCATCACTCTGCTTAAGCCTCCAATTCTAGAGCGACACCGATCTTGTGTCCACCGGCATTGAAGTTCTTGCCATCGATCAATGTGGAAAGAGTAAGTGTGATGCCATCACGGAGTTTTTGTTGGTATCCCAGACCGACTTGGCTAGCGTTGTTAACCTTGGCGCGGACGGCAGCATCCTTGTCCAATTGGTATTTGGCACCAATACCGAACTTGGTAGCGTTTGAGCCGGATGTCCACGATAATTGCACACCACAGTCCAAATTGTCGGAGCACTTCTGGAACACTGAGCCGTTGAATTCCTGACCGTCGTTCCTAAAGAAAGTCGCAAATCGTTAGAAATATAATAAAACAACAGTCGTGGGTTGGATTTATTTCTACTTACACAGCTGTATGGAGGACAAAGTCGTTGGTTGTGTAGCCCAAGGCAAAGTTGTTAGTGGTGATCTTTGACTTTTGCGAGTCGAAGGCGGTCTGGTAACCGGCCAACCATCCCTGGTAACCGAATACGGCAGAAGCGTTAACCAATGGACCAGCCAAATCGACGTTGACGTCAGAGTCGACCTTAACGTTTTCTTGGCCATAGGCGACCTTGAATTTGCCGTTCTTGTTGCTAGAAAAAAAGAAGGGAAAGTATAAACATACAGAAAAGGGTAAAAATTAAGAGTTTTTTTTTACCCAGATTGTGGGGCGAAGGTACCTTCGAAGGAAAGCTTCAAACCCTTGGCCAATTGATCCTGGATTGCAACTTCAGTGAACAAGGTGTTGTCTGTGTTCCACTTCTCGGTTAAGGTGAGACCGTAATCGTTGATTTTGTACTTGGTCTCGAGAGAACCGAAAACCTTTCCAGAATCCTGATTAGAGTGTCCAGATGTGTTGAATTCAATACCAGATGAGGTCTTGGTCTTGCAGTCCAATTTCCACAAGCCAAAGTGGTAACCCTTGCCGAAGATATCGCGGGCTTGTTTGCCAAGATCTGAGTATGATGGAGGAGCCATCTAAAATACATCGAATAAAAGAAAAGCGCGATTAATAAAAGAGAGGCGACAATCAAATACACAATTAACTTCGGAGTGGATGTAAAAACAAAGAGGCGCTTATCAAAACTAAAGACCTTGTGCCGAGCTGAATTATAAAAAGACTAAACTAAAGTTGGTAGCTAAATATAATATAATGTATCAAAAAAATACAAAACTCAAAACAAAAGTAGTTGAGCAAAAATGAAAAAAAGACACTTAAAATTGAAACACGAACCAGTGCCTTGGCTCGACGTTCCTCCTGTTTTAGCGCGTAATCAGGGTCGGGGTCTGGTGTAACCTGATGCCATATTAGTTTGTACAGTGTTACCATGTTCTGTGTTATATTGGTATGTTTCGTTTGAGAGAGATGCAGATTATAAAAAATAATGAGAAGATGGCGTTAGAAAAATAGAAATCTAGAGTATTTGCATTTAAAAAACGAGACGAAATTCAGCGGTTAACGTGAAACGTGAGAGATGACAGTGGTTTTCAGATATTTCAGTAAGCATCAGACTCTGGGAGAAATATTATGCTGACTAGTTTCAGTGAGCGTTGTTTAAGAATACTTATACATATATTAAATACTATTGTATTGACGTGTCTTCAAAACAGCTCTCGAGGCAGCTGATGTAGTCGTACACAAGTGAGAAAAAAAATATATTCAATGGAGACGCTTAAGCAAATTACTGGTTATTTAACCAGAAACGACTTACACACCAATTTCTATTTATTAAATTTAGTTAACCTGCGTTCAATTGAACGAAGTTCAGATTACATTGTGAAACCGGACGATTAGAACTTCCACTGTGAAACTGGTGACTTTCGTTTTCATTTACCTAAAAGAGTCGATAAAAGTGACGTCCGGACTGAGACTCGAATACCCAGATTTCAAAGCCGAAACTCACTTTTCAACACATACCAAGCTGTTAAAATGCATTTAATAATGGTGGCCATTAAAAAAAGAAGTCAAAGATCGGCGATTATGCAAGTTCGTTAACATGAAGAAAATAATAATGAATAAAAGAAGCCTGACGACCGACGTTGGGAAAACCAGTTATCATTGCCGCGTTTACACATACTGCAACAGAAGCGCCAAAAATGTGTTTATTTGACATCGAGGGCAAAACCAAGTATGTACATGATTTAGAAAAAACACCCGACATCGATTGTCAATTGCAACAGAACGTCATAAAGGACAGCAATTAGGGGTATCGCGAATAAATTCCGATGGAAATGTTTCCCTTGTCAGCAATGTAAATCAAATTGCTAAATGAATAACTTTGAGATGGTTAGGAACTTTGTCTACCTCAACTCTAAAAATAATTTGAAAGTTTCCCTCAACACGCGTTGGTTTACTCCAAATAATTTTTGTAATATTTATGTACTTCTTCTACAAAGCACAAAACATGCCAGCAATTACATCATTTAATTGCAAATTACCACTGAATCAACCAGACTGGTGATTTCATTGGCATGTCCCTATCTAATCTTCTGTGCCTTATTAGTAAACAAGATCTCTATATAAATTCTGCGAATGGTTTTTTTTATCTAAAAATAAACCACAAGCTAACATATTTATCTCAAATATATCGACTGCAGTTCATCCAACGCCAGAAAGTGAAAATTGAATACTCATCCATTGCTACAGCTTCAATGTCATCAAGACACGCGATGGTCAAGGACTAGAAACGTGTACACATGTGTTGTTTCACAGCGATTACCCTGAAAGAGGTCATTCACCATTAATCGTTCATTGACGCAATCGGAGATGAGTGTATCGCTGATCACAAAACTGTAGTACAACACTGAATCGACGCAGACAGAGTTACAATGCGTTTTTATTTTCTAAATTCAATTTCGCTTTCAATTGCAGGAAACCTGATTGTCATCCATGTGGCGGTGGCGGACCGGCACAAAAATATGTTTTTCTCTCGTTTATCGATGCCTCATGCGTCGCGTCGTTAGCGACGAGTTTATAAATATGTACAACGATATTATTGCCGGCGTGTGACGTTGAATTCGATGCGTGTTTTCATGTGTGTGTGTGTTGTATCTCAGAGAAAATCTACGTGTAATCGGTTTTTCAATAGAATACATAGGTACTAAAATACATTGCAACACTTTATGAATTGTTTCACAAGCATAAAGGTTTTTGTTTTTTCCATTATCAAGTCCTGAAGCGTGTTGATTGATGGCAAAAAAAATGATTAATCCATTAATTGATCATATGATTAATCGAAGGGATCCATTATGAATTGCAATTTCGTTGCAATTAATCGATTAATCGGTGTTTTCGATTAAAATTTGATATTGTCATGAAAAAGAAAATAAATTGTTTGCTGAGTATGATAATAATTCGGATTCATGGTTTCGTTTAAACGTTGGACAGAGTTCATTCTGTAGTTTAAGTTAAACTTTGTACACTATTCTGCCGTTTAAACCTTAGATCAGCCGATTGTCAGAAACACTAATATTTGACGTTGTTTTTCGTGTTCTTTGAAAGAAAAGACAAGGAACGATTTTGGAAAGGTCGTATAAAAGCTAAGTACTGTACATTACTGCCATACATACATACATATGTACTATGTAGTATGTAGTACCCGCCTTTCATGAAAACCATTAATTATTTCTCATGAAACACACTGTAAGATAATTGAAGTGTTTTCCGTATTTGATTCTCTAAAGTCTAAATAAATATTTATGCTAACAATGCTTTTAGGTTTTAGCGAGCTAAGCAAATTAGACACTTGAATGACTTTCAATGACAACTATCACATGAGTGGCATCGATAATATTTTGCAGCTTAACGTTATTGAGAGCATATACATACATGTTTTATTTAAACTATTTTAAAAAGAGGTTGATTTATTTATGTTGCGATTCTTATACTCGATCACGCATTTCCTAATATCGACCGCAAGCAAACAGTTTCTTAGTGGTATGGATTTTATTTCAGTAGTTGTTTATAATTATAATAGATGTTGGTTTGCAGTATACAATAGTTACACGAGTGTCTAGTCTCTGGAGAAGGGAAGGGGTGAATGAGAAAGCTGCCCCATTAAAAAAAAGAAATAAGCTTCGTTCACTAGGAAACCAATAATTGGTAACAACTGAAGCAGTAACCACCTAACCGCATACCAAGAACACATTTGAAAAGATTATTTTAAAACGGTTGTCACTTCACCATACTTTTATTGCACTTCTTTTATAGTAAATGCAAGATTTAACGCCAACATGCCATCGGTAGCGTATCAATTAGAATTCCAACAATTGAATTTCTTTATAATTTCCTATGAGCTATACAAATGGTCTCTATATTTTTTGCCAGCGGTACCGATTTGACCATAAATTTGAATTCAACGAAATGGGTTCGCTATAAGCAACACTGCAGAAGATGTTTAGACAGCAAATATGTATGTAATTTCAAAGAATACTTTCATGATTCTATAAGCAAACCGCAGACGATAATAAGTAGTTGGCTCAAACCTAGCTCACTCGCTTGCGTGAGTTTCTATGCGAGTCGATCTAAGACGACGCGCAGAAAATGGGTCTGTCCAACAAAGACTTCTGCAGAAAGGAAGAGACCTATATATTTGACCTGCCTGGTACCTTAGAAAGTATTTAAGATAAATGAACGGATTTGAACGTTGTAGTTCAGCCACATGTCGAGTTCCGTATGTGGTATACCAACGGAGGTTTGTTTCACGATTTAAGATACATAATTACTTAAATGTCAGCATTTCAGAGACAAGTGCTTATGAGTAAGAGTGAAGAAAATATGTACATTTGTGTCTTGAAATGCTGACAATGCTCAAGCGACCAATATTAAGCGTCCATCGTTAGCTACTTGCCGAGCCCTAACGTTTAAGGCGATTATTATCGTCGAAAGGGTAGACTTATTAAACTATCAATTCATTGTTAAAGTTTAAGGGCAGCAGCATTAAGCTTCACTTTAATAAATAACAAATTTGCGCATAATCAGAAAAAAAATCATACAAAAAAAAACCTACCTACCTATTATGGTGATAAAAATTTCGCAAACGATATCTTTTAGACAATTATTTTTTATCCGATTTGAAAGTTCTGAACGATAACGTATTGATTGATTAGCATAATTTATAATTTATATTGAGTTCTGCTTTCCACCAAATCGAAGTGCATAACAGTAGAGCTAGATGGTAGGCCTTAGCTAATAACTACCCAATAGTTTACCGATCACGTAACATTCCCAGTACAAGCAATCACTTTGCCACATGTTGTTAAAATCGTGTGGAAAGTGTAGAATTATTTCATTCAAGGAGTCTATAAGCTACAAAACTAGATACACTTCGCCAGATGGTCACATGATTGCAATTTCATAACTTTGTTTGCTCGCGTTTATAACTGAAAACAAATCTTAAAATTGCGTAACTAGGTAGCCGCCAGTCGCCAATGTAAATCGGTTAACGATGCAGCCCCCCTACGTACACACGTGTATCTGTATCTATTATATGTAGGAGGTACTTTGTTTTACCCTAATTCGACTGCAATAAATACAAATCTTTCGTAATCGACGAATAATCTACACTCTATAAAGTTGGTATCCCATCCACTAATGAATTTAAAAATTCACTTTTCACTTTTCCTGAAACAAAAGAAATCTGTTTCTAGGTTGTTGGCAGAATTACGAAATTCACCTACCCTTACATAAGCAATTCAACCCACTCAATCATTCACCCCCCACAGAGCAGCGCTGCGCAAATACCGAGAATTGGCAGGGTATAAGAACAAGTACTAAAATCAAATTAATGCTTTCTGTCAAATGGCTGTAGTGATTTTGGCAAGCGAGCCCAAACAATTATCACTTTATTAATATTCTATTAGAAAATTCATTGACCCGAACCAATAGGTAGTATTACACTTCCTATTATTTAAAATTCCGACAGGGCATCAGCTAGTTAGGTATACACACCTCCTTTTGCTATATTGATCTGATGTGATGACGTCACTGTCACTATCGTCCGATATGTACGTGTAAATAAAGAGCACCACCGAGCAACGACCAGCATCATGATACTTCCATGCAGCCGCAGATAATAAAAATAAAAAATCCTCTTTCTAGAACGATTTTTTCACTTAGTATGAGACTCCATGTGACCAGCAAACAAAACCTCATGGAGAGCTAGAGAGTTCAATTTCTCTCATTAGCATTATATAGAATACATCGAGTGAGGCCCCAGTGTTACGTAACACGTAAATGGGAGCTGTGCAAAGATTTCATTTAAAATTCTTATCACGGGCGAAAAAACGCCGGTTCTCCTTGAAAACACGATAAAGTTAGTACAATTATAGTTGTAATTTGATAAATATCCGCATGATTACATGATTAACAAATTGATTTTTTCGATTTTCCTTCGCTCGCAAATCAAAAGCATACAGACATTTTTTTCTTGACATTTGTAAATTGCTAAATGTACCGGATATAACCTTATTTTGGGGTAAATTCCAGGAAACTTTCTAAATTCGATGGAACTTCTTGGTGAAATTGCAAAATGTACTTACTTTTGTAATGAGTTTTTTTTTAATTTAAATTAACTTTTAAAGAGGAACACGAAAACGTTGCTCAAACACAATCTGAGACCGACAGTAGAATTGCGACTTCTATTTAATTTGCGAAAAAACTGCCTTTCGACCGAGTACGACGATGATGACGAAAAAGACAGCAGCAACGATTAAAATTAGTTCAAAGCAGTCTAGTGATGGTGTCTCTTTCTGGCGTACAGGGAAAAAGGGGTTTGAATTTTGAGAAAATGAAAAGAGACAATGCGAACTGTATTATCGGTATTTTCAATTGCATCCAAGTTCATGTGGATAATCCGCATAAAACCATTGAAGAAAGGAACGGTTATATTTGAATCGCTGAGTGGAAGAACAGTAAAAAAGAGCTAAAAATTAAATTTTAAATTAAAATAGCCAAAATGCTCTACGCATATCAACCTTCCAAATAGCAACATAATATTACATTTGTATTTTTTTCGTTGCTAATTTAAGTAGATAATAATAAATCATGAAAATATATGACAAATCAAGTCATTTATAAGATGGTTTAGCTTAATTAACTAAATCACGCTAGTGGGAACATGGTAAAACATGCAAAAATGCGGACACCTTGGATCACCATCTTGTTTATTTCTTTTATTTATGCAGTTGGTAAAATGTAAATACTACTCTCAAATGACATGTTTTAAAGCAGTAATGTTGTTCGCCGGAACTTGTGGTTGATTTCGTTTTATGGGTTTTTCAGCCATTACACTTTCAAGTGATAATTGCGAAAAACAGATCTCTCTCTGAAATTGTTCAAGGAATTGCATGTGTAACAATTTTTTTTCGGAATATTGTTACCTAAATATGAACCGCTAAAACAGTTGTGTATAAACTAGTTCTCTTAATCCTAAAGTTCCTAAGCGTTTATTTTTAATTGAACTTATGACACTGAAATGGATCAACTTCACGATGTTTTCGTCAAAAATTAAATTTTCGAAAACCTTTTGAATTTTTATTAAGTACATCTTTATACAGTTTAGATCTTATTTGCAAATTATTTGAGTCTAATAAGTTGCAGATGGTATTCTACATAAGGAGAATAGGGGTAACAAAATGAACATACATACATATTTAGCATACCTATAGAATATAAATAAAAAATAAAATAGTTGGCAGAAATAAACTCAATAGAAGTGTTTTTTAACAAATATATGTGATATGCAAATCATTGCAATTATATATATAGAAATACCAGCACACTGAGCTAGACAAATTTTACATGGCTAGTTTTACCAGCGTTGTCAAATGCTTGCAAAATTAAATTTATTTTCTTTTTACTAATAATGTACAAAAAACTTAAACTGAAGGTGATCTTTTGTTAAATTCATGTCTTTTTATCTGTCACCAAGAGAAATATTATATTTAGTCCTAATAGTACGGGAGCATTTATTAAGCAACGTAGTGAGTAGGTACTGTGAATTTTTATAAATGAGAGACAACAGTTTGATCAACCAACTCTTGTTAAACTTTAAACTGCTTATTATTTTGCAAAGACAGTTTTATAAATAAATCAAGTTAATTGTTGTATTACATATTTTATGCCATACTAGCGGACCCGGAAAACGTTGTTTTGCTTGCTCGTACATTTTCATTGTCCGTCTAATGTTTTGCGGCCATTTTATTTAACCGATGTGTCTGGACTGATTCTGTACTCCGTGTGCTTCGAATTGTATTGTCTAGACATATTTTTTCCCATGACTGTCGAAAAATAGCGTTTGAAATGTATTTTTTTGTTATGAGAGGTGTCACGCCCTTTTGCCCAATCCCGCCAGGTTTTTTTAAATGCTTCATATATACTGATTTAAATAACTTTATTGAAAGGGTGGTGCGATGGCCCGTTTTTCAATCACACCCACACTTCGCGTAGTTGTTTGTTTGGACAATTCACATCAATGTCTACAATTTTACAACTTTAGCTCCCATGGGTGTCGAGGAATAACATTTAAAATGTATATTTTTTTTATACGGGAGGTACCACGCTCATTTGTCCAATTTTCACCAAATGTGAATCTAAACCATCCTTGGACCCACTCAAGCACAGACAAAAAATTTCATCAAAATCGGTCTAGCCGTTTGAGAGGAGTTCGATTACAACAAACGTACAGAAGAATTACATATTGTATATATACGATTTTAGGTAGAGTATGTGTTTCATATGTATCTTTAATGATATCATTTTTAAAATGTTTAATTCTCGATAATACAGTGCATTACCGAGCCCTCATAGCACACGCTCGATAAAAAAAACAAAAACACCTCATCTGTTCAGATAATTTTATATTTAGATCAGAACTCTTGTCATCACAAGAAATCTTTGATAGTTTACGTATCTGTATCTATACATGAAACTGAAATCTTCTCGTACATAGCTACATAGTGGTAGGTACTTAGTGCAATTAGCAATTTTCATCGCAATTAACTAGTCGCTGTCATATAGTCCTGTCGTGATCGTGAGTTTTCCCATTATAACCGGAAGGAAATTGCGCATATCATGGACAAGATTCACGTGGAAGTGGACGCACAATTCGGTCGCGTTATCGTTCTCTCGGATGATGTAAAAACTGGTGAAGTGGTGGTCGATGAACTTCCATTTGCTTACGGTCCGAAGCAGAATAGCGGAATAGTTTGTCTAGGATGCTATATGTATCTGCAATTCGACGAGGATGGTGACTCCTTGGATCGATGCGAGAAATGCGATTGGCCATTGTGTAGTGCGTGTATAGATTCACTGGAACATCATCCAGAGTGTGAGGTATTCCACAAAGCAAATGTTAAATTCGCTGGGAATGTTAGTTCAGAAGGCATATGCTCTCAATTGGATTGCATAACTCCTTTAAGGTTAGTAGCCGCTCGATAAAT
Source organism: Cheilosia scutellata (assembly GCA_955612985.1). Lineage (NCBI taxonomy): Eukaryota > Metazoa > Arthropoda > Insecta > Diptera > Syrphidae > Cheilosia > Cheilosia scutellata. Next base: position 142,639,443 of record OY015311.1, read on the forward strand.
TAGACATTGCTTTTATTTTTATTTTGATACAGTTATTATTGTATTTGTTTTTGTTTTGTTTTGGTTTGTGCGTTCGAAACAAGTTGCAAAGAATATTTTAGTCCTCACAATTTGGCACTGTCACTTGTCAGCATTGGCAAATAGTGAACAACAAGTTGCTTGGAGTGGAGCGAACAGGTGAACAGCTTTTATATTTCTGGACAATTGCACACGAATTCAGTATTTAAGAGATACATCTATAAATAATTAGATAGTATTTTTCAAATATTACTTTTACAGTGGGAAACGTTGGTGGTTTATATGCGCCCCACAATTATAGATACAAAAAAACAAAACAAAACTGACAAATTATCCAAAAAGTACTGGAACGGTTTGAACCACAAATTCGCAAAAGCTGCAATTTTCTTTGACAGAAAAATTCTAAAAACATACAGGAACTTCATTCTAGGTTCTACGTGCATACACTTTTAATAATTCGGCCACCTGGCAAATTAGAATGATTTCTTAAACTGACTATTCACTATTACGATGTGATGGAACTCGGTATATACTGAATCCACTAAAAAGCTAATTTACTGTTAGCATTTAAAGACTTTATTTATTTCTGGTAACAAGTCCGAAAACTCATTCTCTCAATATTCACTTTCCATCATCACGCAGACATAAAACAATATTTAGCTACTAAATGAATTGTGCACAATGTGTTCAATTAAATGTATTTATACGCACATTGGGTAGCAAGCAATCCGATGCCAAGAAATATTTTTTCATAAAAACTATATCCCATCTCGCATTGTCAAAAATGTTCGAGAGCGCAAATAGGATGCTAGCTGCCAACAAATATACACATACTCGCGAGAAATTTCATCTGGGATCTGGTTCTAACATAAAGCCATATCATCACTCGCGGATGTCAAAATTTTCGCAGAGTCTAAATAGCAACATAGTCAAACGGTCGCGAAATGACTCTCCTTCAAAATCGTACTGCAATCGAATTCAGTCCGGCACTGGGACGGTATCTAATCTCTAGTGATCCGGTTTCAGATTCAGATATTCTTATCGAAGAATTACCTTTTGCATATGGACCGAAACTTAGTACACCTGTAGTTTGTTTGGGGTGCTATGCTCCAGTGTACTGTAGCTCTAATGAATCGACCTGTCCCAAATGCAAGTGGCCTTTGTGCGAAGAATGTGTCCGAAGTGAGGTCAAAGATCATCAGTTAGAGTGTGAAGTTTTTCAGTCAGCTAAAGTGCAATTTTTTCCCATATCCGGAAATGATGATTGTGTCAATGAATGTATTCAATTGGATTGCATTACACCCTTGAGGTATCTATAGTGAATGCGAAGGAAATGTATCTACCTATCGGGTACCTGTTGTTATTTTTTATAAAAAGAAATTATTATAATCTTTTAAATCTGAAATCAGCTAGCAGAGCAGTTAAGATGACAATTATGTTATATTTGGGTGTATGTATTATCTTTGAATACGGTGTTGAGTGGCATCTAGGCCAAAGAAAATTCTTATTTATTTATTTTTGTCTTTTTCGGATAATAGTAAACATGTAAAAAGTCAACGAAACTTAATAAAAGTCAACAATTAGTTTAAATCAGAAAACTATACGTCAATCTACATTTCAATTCAATAGTAGTTCTACTACTAGCTACTACTATAGCTACTAAAATTATTACAATTTAAAAATAATTATTACTACTGGGGTGGGATTCTGTAAAAAACGAAACGAAACCCGCTTTCGTTTTCAATAAACCTGTCTTTATCATATCTGTGGCAATAGACAGAGACTGCTATTGTCGAAACGAAAACGTTCGATCGTCTTCGTCTTACATAATCTGGCCCCTGATTAGCAGTATGAGAGATTTACATCTACATTTTACATTAAAAAAAAAGGGGGAACACCATACAATTATATTACACATCAGCTACAGTTTTACTTTTGTCAGCTACTGTGGATCGGTCGCTTTATTAATTGACTGTAAATGTTGCTAAGCTTTTCTCATTCCGATCTTCTGATCTCTCTGCGTTAACATTAGGCGTATTTTATTGAATATCTATCTCTGTCTATCTCAGCCACTCAGAGACTCTATGTAGATAGTTGTTGCAATTGCTTTTGAGGATTATACTTTACTTTACTTGGCTAAGATAGATGCTCAATAAAACACGTCTTTTGTATGTTTTCCAAAAGTTGTTCGAGAGCTCGCACAGATTTATACCCAGAGACGGTTTCAGAGCTTCTTTTTGGAAGTGCCCAATGAAAACAGCAGAGACAGGATAATAGTAGTGTGAGTCAGACCCTCAAGGCCTCAACTCGAAATCCTCTTTCACTTGGTCCGCTCAATTTAACTTTTTCTCATAAATTTCCTAAAGATACAGCCATAAAAAAAATTATATTGTCACCGGTTGTAAATATATGATGTGAAGTGGCAAACAACTATTTGTTCCTAACGATTAAAGCAACCCTTGGTTTTGCCAAACTTGTCAAATTAGGGGACTATCAAACTCTTACGGCCGATTTCTTCACATGAGTACTAGTATCCGGTCTAGCTAGACCTGGTACTAGCTCTGATACTCGGTACCAACGAAAAGTTAGTCGGCCCTAGCGAGGTATCCGTCGGAACGGAAATTTCTCCGCAACGCATATTCCGTCGGAGACTCAAATTACATTCGAGGTATCCGACTTCGGAAAGAAAAATTATAATGCGACAACGCATTGATATGACATGATGTTGTTTCGTGCTACATCGGGGTTTTCCTATTAAGTGCTTGTTTTTTCGTTTGTTTTTGCCCTGGAAACAAAAATTAAACAAATACAACCAATTACTTTGCTAAAATGTTTTTTTCTTTATTGCTTTCATTTATCAACACTTCACTGCAATTCGTAAATAAATTCCGCAACTAATTCCTGTCGGAGCATATCGGAAGAAAATTCGTATGAAACTGTCAAAAATATGAATAAAAACGCACTTCATCGCACTGAAACGCAAAACGCCAGTGTGCGTTGCATATTTGTCGGAACCAAGTTCCGAAAAGCTGTTCCGACGTATACCTCGAAGCAAAAATCCTCCGATTCGTATGAAATCGGAGAAATTTCCGTTCCGACGGATACCTCGCTAGGGCCGAGTACTTTTGAATTTCTTCAAATTACTAGTACCGGAGCTAAATTTATCAACCGTACTAACGACTAATACGTCTAAAACTGGTCTAGTACCCATTTTTGACTATGAAATGTCATAACGGTGACATTTTTATGCTTATTGGGCAAACTATTTGCAGGATGATTTTTATTCATAAGAGCAAGTATATTTTTTAATACTTTTGTTGCTTTCCTTTTGTAAAATATGTGCGTATAGGGGTATCCAGCATGGGATAGCATATGATAGCGTATATGATTGGTTGTTTTTCTTTTTCTATTATTGCACATATGGAACTGCACTCACCAATTCGGTGCTTGCAATTTAACATGAGTGCGGTAGATTGCACCGATTGTCCGTGGGACTATCCTATTTTGCCAAAGCTGCTGGCAGAGTGATCTGATCAGCAATTGCTGTTCAGACAATATTTAACGATTACCGGTAAAAATTACCGACTAAAACTTAAAGTATATAAAAAATGTTAACCATGAGTGTGGGTGCTGCTATTCGTCCACTACTAATTGAAGAACGTAAAAATACGTTGTTCTGGATCTGGACAACCGAAATCGCCGAAAAAATCCACATCGTCCTAAGTATTACTCTATTCCATTGTAGCATAATATGGTAGATGCGGCGCTCAGATCGACGAATTTCACCCCTTCTTCACCATTCTCGTTCTTAATCTCGTCATAGAAATTGTTGAACTTTTTCCACAAAAAAGGCAAGAGCTGAAGCAATGAAATTGATCTAATTCAGGTACTAAGGACGTTAGACTGCCGATTTTGAGGGTCCAGCTAATACCGAGTACTAACTAATACTCGGTACCAAATTCAGCTTAGTACTTCGTGAAGAAATGACTTGATACCTATTTGAGTATCAACTTTTGGTCTAATACCGGTACTAGCGCTAGTACTCTGTGAAGAAATCGGCTGTTATGGTAGTCAATAGAATGAATGGGCTATACGTATGCATGCACCTTTTTTTTACTTTTAAATTGATTTTTATTAATTATTTCTTTAACTTACATACTAGACAAACATGATTCAATCTAAACTGAAGCTAACATTTCTAGCTTACTGTCTACATCCTTATAAGTAAAGCTATGAGTACACGACATGCCAAACACGACATACGCATGCCACTCTGACGTCACGATAATTCCTCGACATATTGCTCGGCATATGTCGCACGGCAAGCACGTTTTGTTTCAAAGTTGGCATATTCGTATGTCGACGGTGACTGGCATGTGTTCATTTTTGATTTGTTGACATACGATTTTTCCCTAATTTTTTTTTTCTCGGTGAAAACGTGCGTTTTGTGTTTAAAAAAAATGTCGCGAATCAATTCCGATATGGCTATTTTGGCAACGTATCTTTGGGAGACTAGCAGCGAAGACGAAGACAACGACCAAAGCGACGCAAGAATATTTTGAAACGCCGCCTCCGTATTTGGCAAAAGGATTGGTTGCGGCTTCGGGAGACGGAAGGATTCTGCGCTAAGATTAGTCGTTACCAATGGTCCGCCAAATTCAGACTTTTCCATAAAATTACACTACGAATTCAAGCTTGCAAAATTGAAACGTTGAAATTAAAAACAAAATTAATTAAATTCACCCAAACTATTTAAAAACAAAGCAAACAAAACAAAATACGTTCTCATCGACATGCACGTTTTTCAATAGGATATATGTCGTGTGGCAAATTTACATGCCATTCTGAGTCGGACATATCGGTGACAGACGCATGCCAACATAATATGTCAGCGTCAATAATATGCCGAGTACACGACATGCACCCTTTTATGACATATTCTGTGAGTGGCATGCGTATGTCGTGTTTGGCATGTCGTGTACTCATAGCTTTATACCTATTGCCTTTCGGCATTAAATCTATCTATTTTTGTATTTTGCGCTGTTTTTTCATTTCAAACTTGCTAAAAACTTGGACTCGCTATGCATGTACCATACATAGGGCATAAGTGGACTTACAGTTTTTAAACAATGGCATCGACTTCGGATAACATCTCTTCGCTCACATTAAAAGGCCTGACCCTAGAGCTTATTATTGCGACTGACGACTATAATATAGTTGGTATTTTTTCAACAAAGCAAAAGGGTATTAGCTAGGACTGTGAACTTTGCTGTTAGGCAGAGTATTGGAGGCGATACCATTAGAAGACAGTTTTGCGATCTAAATACTTAAGATCAACCCTAGTCTAGCTCTTATGCAGGTGTATGCACAGAATTTGAAGTCCTTGAAAAGGTTGCAGATATGGGTTTTTATATTCTGATGGTTGATTGCAATGCTCATGTAAGTGTGTTGGACCACATTGTACTTGATCGGTAGAATCGGGAACACCAAGCAAAATGCGAATGGAGAAGCAATTATTCAGAACAAAAACGTATATAATGCACATGGAATTAATTTTGGAGCAATTTCTATCATCGTCATCTTCTTCTTCTTCCTCGTCATATGTGGATTTCGATTCTTCGTCGATGTGCCCAATGGGAAATCACATTAGTGATTTATATAAAAAATCAGTTCAATGAACAGCATCGCTAATATATTTTGCCTGTGGGCATTTATGTGCTGTGCATGCAGCATGACACGATTTCTGACATTTGTAATAGTGGCTTAAGGCTGGATAAACCAGCAAAGTTTACACACATAACACAGAATTAACTTTGACTGTTCAGTTCATACAATTCCAACTGCAACTAATTGAACGTTTAATTTTGAATCTCCGTAGACTATTGAGTATATGCCGTTCAGAATATGCTGCAGTTTTCTGTTGTGTTTCTCTCTTATTTATATGCTTTGCAGCTTAATTTGACACAATTTATAAGCCATACATTTTATATCAATTTATCGATCTATTGGTCTATCATTTCAGAGTCCTCCTTACCAAGGAAGCTGACCCTGAAAGATGGGAAAGAGAAGTCGCTCCCATGGAGTACCATAACCAATCACGCAGAGAAATGACGGATGTATGGAATGCTGATCTTGTCAACGTTGCGAAATACCTAAGAGGACCCTGCAAATTGGACAGATTCTCCGAAGATCTCATAATGAGGGTTGTTGGTATACTTGAAGTAAATGCCTTTGAAGCTCGCACAGCCAAAGGATATCCCATCAGATGTTTGTATCCTACAACGGGGGTTCTCGCTCACAATTGTGTCCCCAATACAGCTCGGAGTATTTACCCAAGTGAAGGATACAGGTAACCCCATGCCGGTTAAGGTTCTTTTAAATATCAGAAATCGTTTCGCTTTGAATGCAGTAAGTGATTCTATATTGAATTAAATAATAAATTCACAAAATTCGATAGCGATAAAAGAAGCTAGCTGTAGACTTTTCTAATATTTGTATCATATAACCATTTTTCTCCCTTCTTCCAGAATCCGCTTGAGAGCAATGAAGAATCTTAAGGCTGGTCAGCAACTTCATCATTCATACACTTACACCCTGAACGGTACCGCCGCTCGTCTCGAACACATCCAAAAAGGAAAATTCTTTACTTGCAGATGTGACAGGTGTACCGATCCGACAGAGCTTGGAACATACTTTAGTTCATTCAAGTGCACAAAGTGCCAATTAGGTTTCATCTCAACCACTGATCCATTTGGTAAGACCGCAACAAACCAGCTTTTAAACTAACCATACCATTCTATTTTACTTAGATTCAAAAGCCGATTGGAGATGCAACCACTGTAGGTTTCAAACTCCTGCCGATGGAATTCAGCAAAGCGTCTCAAATATGCAGGCAGAAGTAGCTGATGTACAAGCTATGGACATGGGACCAGAGCGGTTGCAAGAATGCGAATCTCTACTGCGCAAATACCGGATGGTACTTCATCCAGCACACTTTATCCAAACTGGTATCAAACAAAGTCTTATTGAAATGTATGGTAGGGTCCATGGCTATGAAATGGTTGAGTTGCCTGATATTTTGCTGGAGCGGAAAGAGGAACTTTGCCGACAAGTTCTGGGGGTATTGAATGTTTTCGAACCTGGCCTTAGCAGAGCTCGTGCAATGCTCTTGTATGAGCTCCATGTACCACTGGTCTTACTGGCGAAAAGTGGTTTCATTGCAGGCGTTTTAACTGCTGCAAACCTTAAGGAGAGAATTCAAGAGGCCGTAAATATTCTCGATGAGTGTGTTAGCATATTAAAGTATGAGGATGCATCATCGCATGAAGGAATGTTGGGACGAGTGGCCAATCAAGCACTGGAGCAACTTAGGTTAAGTATGGAAGGATTGTAATAATATAAATCATAAGTATGAGAAAGGGAATAACATGTTAAAATATGTTTATCCTTAATTTAAAATTGTAAGAAAAACAAATATACGCAGGTTTTAAGCGCTAGGTTAGTAGCAGTAATTACTAAAACGAGATGAACTTAGGCAATAGATGGGACTTTTGCAAAACCGAAAAATTTCATCAAAATCGGTCCAGTTGTTTAGGAGGAGTCCTAACCCGATCGCAGCGTCACCTACTGGGTCCAATTATATCTTATACTGCTCCCCGTTCCGGCCGATGTTTTCCTGAAAAATCCGTACGGATTACGTTAGTAGTTTTAACGTGATACGGGAACAGAGAATCAAACTTACATATAGATATTATTCAAATTAGTCACCACAATTTTCAAAGTGGACCCTCCACAACTTGATTTTCCGTCACGGCGCATGGGCATTACCGATCGGATATGGGTAGATGGGAGATGTCCGACTTGAACCAACCATCTAGTACTTGGCCTATCTAAAGGCATACGCTTGTCTGATGACACACAAATTCCATAGCACGTCATCCTTCCTAATCTGGTAGCAAAATCGTACGAGACTGTTCCCTTTTACTATCTACTTCGTTTCAATCTTCATTATCCACTCATACGTATTAGTATATGTATATTCTTACAACAAGATGATTGCCATTCAAATTGTCCACATATCGTTTATTATAAAGATTAATGTATCATTACACAGCTGATCTTTAAAGCTTGATCTAAAAGAAAAAACGTAGGCCTCTACTACGATGTAAAGTTCATCGCTGATGGATTGAATCCCATCATCTGGCTGAATGCCAACATTGGGTTGTATCCAGGTGCGCCGAATCCGCTCCCGACAAATGGCAAATGTGCGGGAAAATGTCCTTGAAATTGTGGGAACTGGTGTTGTGGCTGCGGTTGCTTAGGTGTTCGAGGTGACTCAACTTCACGACCAGACGATTTCGAAAGCTTTTTCTGTCTCTTGGTTGAGGTGGTGGCTTTAGAACTACTGTCCGAATCGGAATCATTATCGGAGGTTATGCTCTCGCGTGCCTTCTTTCGGCTGTGCTTTGATCCAGATTTATTTCGTTTGCGATTGCTTATCGAATTCGCAATGTCTTTGCGGGTAACTTCTACTGTTGGCGTAGGTCCAAGTACCGGAGCCGATGGGTTCTCAAACTGAGGAAACGGATACTTAATATCTGAACTTGTACCGCTGCATTGGCTCATGCAAAACTGCATAAACTGCATGAACATTAAAAATGGATTTGGTGGCTTTGGCAAGCTTTCGTGACTCTGATTGTAAGTCTCGCCACAGTTCTTGCATACCACTTGTGTCTCATAACCCGATTGACTGCATTTCTTGCACTTCATTTGACACTCCTGGGGCGAATGTCCCTGCAAATTGAGCAGAAATATTAGTGGGAGATGGAAGAACGCAAAGAAACTATGCTTACCTCCTTATTACAAACCATGCATGCCTTGGACTGACTATCTTCATCGTCATCGACAAGATTTTCAAAATTGCTCTGCTTTCCCAAGCAAACGACATCGTCCTCGTAGATTTGTTCCTTTTTAGGCTTAATAGACTCGGCGGTCTTTATAGGTTTTGGCATTGTAGGAACGTCTTCCTCTTCTTCGCTAGAATCCGATGATGACGATTCCGAGGAGGACTCGTTCGCAGGTGGAGGCGGAGCTACGATAGGTGGTGCTTCTTTGGAAGTTTTCTTTTTTTCGAGGGATGTGGTAACGGGTTCTTTTTTGATTTTGATATTTTTAATAGGATTCGGCGGTGATTTTTTTTCTTCCGAAATGCTGTCACTATCAGACGAAGATGTTTGGACTTTCTGCTTTTGATGAGCACAGTTTTCGACTTTGACTTTGTGCAAGAGTTTTGGTTCTTTAACTTCGATTGATTCTTTCAAAGGAATTGGAGATGGTTCAGCGGACACTTTATCAACCGATTCCGATGGCTGGGTATTGTCTTTCGGAACCGTTTCAATCTGGGTTTCAATCTGCGCTCCATTCGTTGGTTCCTCTTGGGTAGGTAAATGCTGGATATCTTCTTTGATCCGTCTCCAGTTCAATGATTTTAGTGAACCAAAGTTATTACTATGATTCTTAAAAGCATTAGGTTCATTTGTATCTCGAAATTTCTTGAATCTTTCTCCCTGGTCATCGTCATCGTAACTATTTTCACCTCGTTGATAAGCATTCCCATTATAGTACCCATTTTCGGTATTCCTACTATTTCTAGTCCAATCTACGTTGTGATTATAGCCCTTAGCAGTACCATGATAACTATTGCCACCACGCGATCCACTCCGCATGCCTCTATTTTCCCCGCCAAAGTTTCCTTTTGATCTTTGGTTCCCATTGCCGCTTCGACCAGCACCCTTACCATTATTACCTCTACGGTTTTGGTCGCCGTCTCGGTTTCGGCGATGAATATTGTCGGAGCGATTGCTGTTACTAGAATGGTTTTGCCCTTTTTGTCTACCCATATTTTGAAGGCAATTTTCAGTGAAAACTGAATATGGACAAGAAAATATTCAATTCCAATACGGCTGCTTCAGATTCAGAACTTACAAACAAGATACAATAATTTTCATATGTCAAAGTCAAATTTCACGTGTTGTTTGGGGAAGTGTTCAGAAATATTCTTTGTAAGGCACTAAAAATCTTTAATAGGCGTATTTTTTTGAGAATCTATAGCTAGCTCACTTAAACATGCAAAACCAAAAGTGAGTGTCAATTCCCATTGAGCAAGAAAAAGCACTTTTTTTAGATTCAGAGAAGTTTTTATGTGAGACAAAGTTTAGTGTTTTCGGAACTTTCACTAAAACCAAAACCAGTGACATTTGTAAACACAAATTGTAATTTAAAAATAGCTGATTGTCAAATAACACACAAATGCAAAAAAAAAATTGGTATTCTCATTTCATGTTCCATTGGGCAGGAAAAATCTGAGATCTCCCAATGGAAATTGACATAACTTTCTCTCAATGCGCTCACTAACATTTTTCTTGAAATATGATTGTGTCAAAAAGTAAATTAAAAGAAGAGCTTGTCAATTTCAAAAATTTTATTAGCACGCAAAAAAAGGCGGCTTTAAAGAAAATTTAGTTCCATCCAATACAAAACGAAAATGGCGACTGTGCGCTGCAAAGCAAACAAATTACAAAATTACTTTAGTTTTATGTTGGGTGAATTCAGCTCACTACTCTCAGCGTAAGGGCGCGGTTGTTATCGATGAAACGTTTTTAACAGATTGCCTATGAGCTCCTACATTTTCTTTAGCGTTTTTCTTGATAAGGTCAATCTTTTTCAGGTCACTCATTGGTTCGCGAAGTCTTTCATTCATCGTCGTTAGGTCTGTATAGAATTCGTCGAAGGACTCTTTGAATCAATGACGTCTTCCTAACATCCTAATAATTTTATCCTGATCGTCTTCCAATTTGCCAAACTCTTTGATGAGGAAACACAGGGTTTTTTTTTTATCAATTTTGTTCATACGTCACGCCAAGTAAAGCAGAAAATAAGTAAATCTACGACTGTAATTGATAGGAACAGCAAACAAAAATACATATATGGACGTTTAAATGTTTTTCCGAACATATTTAACACAATTCCGAAACTATATTCACTATATTTTATTTAAACATTTAGTGGAACAACACAAATCGTTCCATATAAAACACAAAAATGCCAAATGTCAAAATGTTCATTCTGCACCTATGGCGTAGATGCGCAGAACAAATCAAAAAAGAAAACTTCAATGCGCTATCTTGTCTTGTTGTACCATAGTCCTTTAGTACTTTAGGAACACGGCCACTCACCCAACGGGCAGTACCTACGTCTGAGCTCACCATTTCCTACATTCAAAAGTGGGAGCACGGAAGCGTACTGTCATTTATCCTCTACATTTTTATTTTTGACAAGAAGATTTTTCCCACGTTTGTTTTGTTTTGGTTTTAAAAATTTATAATTGAAAAGTAAAGAACTCACAAACTATAAATGAATAAGTCCAATAAAAATAATCCTTTTCGGAAAGAAAGTAGTGGTCGTATAGAAAAAGCCAAAAAAGAAACGGAATGGGGTAAAGTCAAATTCAACCCAATAGCAAAAACTGCTGCAACAGAACAAGCAACACCCTGGTCACATTTCAAGAATGAAATCATTCAAAAGCAAAAAGACGATAAACAAGAATCACAAGGCGCTCTGAAAACTCCGAATGCTCAAGATTTTTTAAAGAAACGAGAAGAAAACTACCGAAGAAACCTCATCGACAGTAAACGGAATGAACCAACACATTGGGAAGACTTTTCGGATGAAATCCCAGCTACTTCAAAACCTCACAAGAAGGCACCCAATAAATTCGAGTTTCAAACAAAATACAGCAAAATTCAAGACATCAACTCGATTAAGAAAAGTGATTTCGACGCAAAGATGCTTACGCCTGGTCAGAATAATTTTTTAAAAAAAGTTATAACCCGTCATACGTGCAAAACCAAAGGAGTCTCCTTCAAGCAGGCAGTAGCAGATATGAAATTTAACGGAGTTACAAAGTATTCTAAGAAAAAATAAAATGCTTAAAGAGGAAATGAATTGAAAGGTTTTTATTCTTTTTTTCTTGCTTTTAGTGGCTTTAGTAGTTTACTCCCATTGAAGTTGAGAATCTTACGTATCTCGGGGTCTTATTCATGAGTGATGGAAGGAGAAATGCAGAGTTTTAGGAGGACTGAACTTGGTATCAAAGCTAAGTTGTCAGTGCTTAATTCGATGTTTGTTCCAACTCTTACCTACGGTCATGAAGTTTGGGTAGTGACCGAAAGAATAAGATCGCAAATACAAGCTGCCGAAATGAGATTCCTCCGTTATATTGCTGGTGTGACCGGTAGAGATGGCAATAGAAATACCAGAATACGTGGGGAACTCAATGTCGAGCAGCTACTTCTCCGGACGGAGCGGTCCATGCTTCGGTGGTTTCATCATGTTAAACGCATGGCCCCAACCAGGATCCCACGACGTGCTATGAAATCCGTACCATCAGGCAGGCGTCCTCTAAGTAGACCCAGGATGAGATGGTTAGATCAAGTCCACAATCTCTCCTCTACCTGTATGGGGATTGCCCTTGAAGATTTAGAGTCGAGAGCTATGGACTTATGGAGGGTCCACTTGACCTACACAACCTACACCCGCGACCCACTTAATGGATAAGCATGCCATTGAAAATGAATAAATGAATTAGTGTGATCTCACTCCAATTATACTATACTTCTTTTGATAGAATAAACACCATTTTTTGTCAGAATCAAAATTTCACTTGCATTGCCAAGAATATGCCTCACTAACAAACATAGAAACATCATAATGCCTATGTATTTGGAAGCGGTTGCTTCCACTACTGGTCAGAAACATCATATAAAAGAAGTTCCATTTTCACGTACAATATGCTCAGTTCATTTAAGATATTTTTATTAAATTAAATTAAAAATGTGGATAATCTCTGCGAACACAACTTAAATCGTATTCTAACAATCAGCGAGACTGCATATCCTTACAACTAAATGCAATTGGTTTTATTGATAATAACGCGAAAATGTATTATAAAAACAAAATCATTCAGGAATTTAAAGCGATATTACGTTTCTGCATGTTTTCCTTAACCCAGGGGTGCGTCATCACTTGTACTAGTGTAATACGAGCCGTACTCTTTCGAAGGAGCTGTGTAATGTGGTGCCACCAATTAAATAAATAAATTCAAAAGTTGGTAACCTAACTTACCCTTGCAATGAGATCCTTTGCTCCCGAAGTCATGTGCTTAGGATAGTTAATCTCCAGTCTGCGAATTTTCTCATACGTCAGTTCAGTGTTGCTTGACTCGAATGGAGGATTACCCACCAAGAATTCATAGCAAAGAATCCCCAGACACCACTGATCTACAGAGTCATCATAACTAGTACCATCAACCATCTCTGGGGGCAGATAATCAAGAGTACCGCACATTGTTCGTCGTCTGGAAAAAGGGTGGTAAATTTACATTTGTTGGGATTAGTGCCAACACTTCACTCACTTATTGGACATTGTATGTGCAGACCACCCAAAATCAGCCAACTTGACATTATCATCCGACGTTAGGAGAATATTTTCTGGCTTTAAGTCCCTGTGGATAACATTGTTCATGTGGCAGTAGTTTAGCGCATCAGCGACTTGGTACGTGTATTTGGCGGAGCGTAACTCGTCAAATCGATGGAACGGTGCATTGCGCAAATGTTTGTACAATTCACCCTCTGAAGCAATTTCCAATGCTAAATAAATCTTTGTTTCGTCATGAAACCAAGTGAGAAGGCGCAGAATGTGTGGATGCCTGTAGAAATGGAATTTTGAAGTGCCTTATGACGCCACGGCTCATATACTCACTTTAAACGCGATTGAATTTCAATCTCCCTCAATACCTGCCTCTGTACGCCACCTTTTTGAAGTTCGGATTTGAACATCACCTTCATGGCAACCATGTATTGGCTGTGGCGTTCACGAGCAATGTACACACGACCGAATTTTCCTCTACCCAGCGGAGCTCCAAGTTCAAAGTCATTCGTTGACCAATCGTAACTGAAAGGAGTTTGTGAGATAATACCGATAACAAAAAGGTTAGCCAAAAAGGACATGTACTAACTGCTGGCCGTATGCTGGATGCGACATCATTTTTATGGACATGTCCAGAACTCTGTCTTTGTATTGTGTGGGTACTTCGCTAATTAGTGCAGGCAGCTGATCTCTGCTTGGCGGTTTTTTCTTCATTTTGTTCATGTTTTATTTCGTAAATGAAAATTATTTCCCGTTTTACAGATAAAACCTATTTTTCAACAACTTTCAACTTATGCTTCCGTTAAATAAAGCCGCCAAGTAGTTTTAAAAATTAATACAAAATGTCAAATTCATCAAGTGATGCCAATCCAAACAAATTTGCGATATCTGGCTGGCGCTAGTCAGATCAGAATGCAACATATAGTGCATTCAGTGAGTGAACTGAATAAATAAATTATTTTAAGGACCATTCACATGAGAGCGAACGAACGAATTGATCTTTTGATGAATTTATGAACAAAAAATTCCACATTTTACTATTCCAAGAGTAGGAAAATTCTCTCCTCAGAATCATCAGAAGGGTATATTTTTTGCGCCAATGGAACGGTTTCAGAAGCGATTTTCTTGATTCCGGATGCTCCCGGGATGCTTCTTTTTGCCCAATGGAAAACGACATTAGTTTTCGTTTTAAGCCCAATATGCTGCTCGCGTTAAATTTTAGCGACCGCACTTCTCTCCACAGCACAGATAAATGCTCGCTAAATTCGTTGTACAGGATATAGATAGAACCCACACCCATATTTTATTGCCACAATATTTTGATTTTTGTTATTTTTTCACTTTTTTCTATTCACTAACTTCGATTTTCAAGTATTCCATGAAATAGTTGATTCAGAATTTGTTTTGTTTCGGAAAAGTTAAAATTTATCGCCGATTTAATATACCAGACAACTCTTTCGTGAGCTAGTGGAGACATTTTCTTGGTCGAGTATAACAAAATTGTACGTAGTACTACGTATAACACACAATGGGTCGTATGAATAAAAACTAGCATTTGCTTTGAGTAAAAGGTGGTAGCAAAGTAAAAGCACTTAGCAATTGCTTTGAATCGGTATGAATAAAAACTTACTTTGCTAAAGTAAGTTCGAAAATTCGAACAAAGCATTTACTTCACTGCATGTGTCCTTCTCTTGCAGTTTCTGTCAAAATTTGAATTTGAATTTTAGAATAAAAAAAACAATTTTTGAGGAAAAATAAAGAAATGATAAACTAATTTAATAAAAAAAATTCACATAAATACGAAAAAAAAAAAGTTAAATCTATGATGAAGAAGAGTATTTGGAAGAGCTTACTGGTACGCATAAGTGCATAACCTATATTCGATTACAAATTAATTGCTCTGCAGCTGACGATGAGGAATTTCCATCTACTTCTATCTCCAATAGTGATCAAATAGTGGTATTCGTGCAAACGTCAGAGGCAGTAGGAAAGATTTAATTTTCTGGATATTTGAAGGAACACCACCCCGCGTCTCCAGATTTTCTTCTAAAAGTAATGTTGCGGTTACCTGGAAAGGAAAAAAAAAATTGAAGGTAATCTGGGAAAAATAAATAAATTAAAATAAATGTTCACCAAATCCACCCTGCTCGTTCTTTGAACGAATTTTCATTTTTGACAACTTGTCAGCTGGCCGCCTGAACGTTGGCTTTAGACCATTTGTGTTTTGTGTGAACGCATCCAATGTCAGGGATGTACGTGTCCCAAAAGCTTCAGGGTGAATACTATCTCAGGCACAAACCTATAAGCTGCAATGTTTTGAAAGAAAAGGACACTATAATTGCGTGCACTGAGAGTAATTATTTAAAATACGGAACCTTAGAAACGGCTGTTATATCGGATGATGGAACGTATTGTGGATTCACATAGCTCTGCAACAGGCAAGTTGGCCTTGCTTTGCCATTGTGAAAACGAGCTTCGACATAATACGTGCGATCGTTGCCGTTGGTATATTTTGTTTTTTTTTTATTCATCCCATCAAACGGCAGAAAATTTATAGAAAAGTAAAGTGAATTATTTGTATAAAGTCCTCAATAGGCAGTGTATTTTGTTTTATTTTTTTTGTAGTAAAAAGGAAAAACGTAAAAAAAAAACATAGTGGCCGGTGAACTGGGAGCACTGGAGAAACAGGCTGAATGGTATTCACCATAAAATTATATGCAGGTGGTGAGAGGTGGTGAGTGTAGTTATTAAGTGAAGTGATATTCGGTTAGGTTATCTGAATTTAAATTTATTCATTAGGCCCGGAATCGAATTCGAATTCGAAGAAATTATTGGCGGTCAGACGGCACAGTCGTGGCCGCCAAAAAAACTACTTGGTGACGGCGAACTTCATTATACATATATGTACCTACTCAAGGTAACCAAGTGAGCACTACATAGAGTGATTTTTTTGAAATCTTCGCACAAAAAAGTGACAGCGAAAGGGGGCTCTGCCAAAAGAAAGGGTGCTCCGCTGACAAGACAACGCATGACATATACACTACAGCAAAAGTGCTTCGAACCTTGAAAAAAAAAAAAATATATATATGTACATACATCTTATCAATAATTAATGGTGTGGTAATATTAGCTAAAATTTTATATACCTAAAAGCGGTACCTACATCATACTACATACCGTACTTAACATAAGAACGGTGTTGCCAACATTGAAGCGTATTATTACTTATATAGTTAAGGGCTGCCAGTACCTACCAAAATACAAGAACCAAATTATTCGCCGCCCGTAAATAAAATTTCTGGCCTGTTTTATAGTGGTTGTTTCTGCAAAACATTAGCAGGCAATCTTTATTGTAATATAGTGTTAAGTTTTGACGTGAATCATTGTTTATTTTTTTTTTGTTTATTCCATTTTTTTTTTCTTTTTGCGTAGTATTATTTATTTATAATTTGTTTTGCCTGTGAAGTTTTGTTTCGCCTTTTTTTTTTTTGTTTATTGAGCCCACGAAAAATTATTTTAAAACAACAAAAAGCGATCTATTAGAGCTCTAGATAGGTAGGCGCTCCGCGATTAAATTAGATTGGAAAAAGGGGGGGTGGTAACAAAAAGGTTACCCAAGACATTTTTTTTATAAACACAGGGTGAAACCAAATTTAGTTTTTAAATTTTTTTCTTTTTTTTGATATTCATTTGTTTTTTTGTTATTTATTATTAGTAATGTATGGTTGATTTAGTTGAATTTTAGCTGTTCTTTACTTGATTTTTTTTGTGTTTTTGTTAATTTATATGATTTTTTTTTTTGCATTTAGGTTAATTTTAGTTTAATTTACATTAAACAATTAATTAAATTTAAAGTGCATCTTAAAATAAAGAATGACATGATCACGTCACATGATAAGAATTTATGGTTTTTCTTAGAAGTTCATCAGAACTTGATGGACCACTAAATTAAATTTTCAGGGGTGCGGAGGGTTAGCTACGGTACTTTCGGCGAACATGGGCTGAGCTAAGGCAACGGTCCAAATTTTGGGGAAGTTTTAATATTTGGCCGCAAACTTCCAGGAGGGGAGGGAATTGGCCAGGCTGCATCTACATCAGCAGCCCCCCTCGGTGTGGTGGACGTCCGTCCGCTTCAACACAAGGTAATTTTGTTTTTGTTTTTGGCATGTTTAATGTTTTGTAGTAGGTTAGGTCGAGTAGCGAAGACAAGGACCACCCCGTCCGGCGAGCTATGCCGTGCGATACAAGCATGCCACGCTCTTCGCTCTCGACACTCTCTCCCTTCTCACTTCCTCTCCAATCCTTAAGTCCCATCCACATCCTGACTTCCTGTCCACTTACCGCTTCCAACGCCCTCTATTTTCCTCATTTAACCATATTACAGTAATCTACATTTCGACGCGTGAAACGATAAGGTTGCTTAAAGTTGTTATCGTAACCAATTCTTCTTAGCTTATACTGTTTTTTTTTTTTTCACGAACGTAGCAACAGTAGGGAAAACAGCTAAAATGTGCAACTTATCGCATCCATTTTTGTTTCTTTCACAAGCAAAAATTATTTTAACTTATGTATTTATAAAAAAACACTGCAACTCACAAGGCTAGACTGTTTTTGCAAAAAAAATGTGCGCCCAAAATATTTAGCAAATGCTCTGAGTCAACAAAATAGCAGACTCGGAATTTTCGTAGCAATTGCTTTGTCTTCCACGTTTTATTCATACCAATCTGAGTAAAAGGTCGGTGGCGCCGCTTTTCGAAGATGTCAAAAGTTGGAGTTAACTCAAATCAGTTTTTATTCATACGAAACTTAGCAATTGCTTCGATTTTGACATTTAGTCTGAGTAAAAGCAATTGCTACGTTTTATTCATACGACCCAATAGGTCTGTTTTTTTCCACAACTATCTCAGTAAAGGAAAGTAAAGTAGGATTTTTAACACGCAATTACAACAACTATATAGAGTCTCGAAAGTTTTGTAAATCGCAGCTGAAAAGTTTAAAGATAAATAAAACGCGTCCTTTTGTAATGAAATACGGCCAAGAAGAGACCGAAAGTATATTGAATAATGACAATCAGAATGAATACATATAGGTAACAAACTATTACATTAGAGTATTACAATAGGGTGATTGAACAAGATATAGGCAATACATTCTAATTTCAACAGAAAGTGTCAAACAGTTCGTAGTTGTTGTAATTGCGTGTTAAAAATCTTACTTTACTTTACTTCACTGAGATCGATGTGGAAAAAAATAGACCTAATATTGTTATACTCGACTGACAATTAGTGTGTCCCATCTATATGAAAATAAGAATTTAGCGTGCGGCACAGGATACTGCTTTGCTAAGCTGCCTCGCTAAATTTTATCTCTGTAGACATTTTTGTATGGGAGATAAAATTTAGCGCGAGCAGGATATTGTGCTTAACAAATTAATAATAAATACTGCAACTGGAGAAATTGCTGGTATGAAGAAGACGAGCGACGAGGACAATGAAGATGTGGTACGTCATGAATATGAAAATATAAATGACATACCTATAAATAAAATAAAATAAATAAATAGGTGGCGCAACAGGCGGTAGGCACCCTAGGCCTAGCTTCTCGCAACCATTCGTTTGTGTGAGTTTATATTTTTGGGACGAATCGAAGGGACCTACAATTTTATGACGATTCCAAAATTGAGAAGCTTTTTCAGGACAGTCATACTCTCGGATGTTTGTCAGACGTTCGCGAGAGGTGACGAGAAAAAAAACCTCAAGATGTAGTTTGTGTTTTTCTGGGGAAGACATACCTATTATTCGTGCCATATTAATTCATCCAAATTATGGTTTTTCACTAGTTCTAACTTTTTTGGCCAAAGACTTTCCGTAAAATGTAAACAAAGAAATGCCAAAAGATTGCTTTTTTTTTTGTACCAAACGAACGCGAAAAGATCTGGGACAAGAAAAATATTTTTTTTTGTGCCAATCGAAAACGGCATGAGAATCCCAAGCGAACACGCCATAAAAGTGATATACGAATACGAATACGTCAAGAAAATCGTATTTTTTGTTATTGCGAATTCGGTTTCGGATATACCATTAAATAAATATACACAGACACGATCAGTCACAATGCCAAGAGATGGCTCATTCCCTTCACTCTGTCCACTGGCCACTAAGAAGATCTTTAAATGCAACGCTCATGCGAGCAATATATCCAAGAAACTTCAACTTTTCTACGAGCGAGGGCAGTTCTTTGATATAGTTTTGATCGCTGGAATCGATAATGTTAAAGTTCAGGCCCATCGGTTTGTTCTGTCTGCTTCTAGTGAGTACTTTATGGCAATGTTTCGATGTACACTAAAAGAATCGAAAGCAGATGAAGTGCAGCTTAAAACATTGGATGGCGACACTCTTAAATTGATTCTTGGTTTCATGTATACAGCTTCAATTGAGATATGCAGTGATACAGTTGAAAGTTTATTGACAGCTGCAGATTTTCTTCAAATGTCCACATTGATAACCGCCTGTTGTGAGTTTATGGGTGAGCAATTGGATCCCTGCAATTGCTTGGGAATTGCATTGTACGCAGAATTACACAACGACACAGTTCTCTATGAGAAAGCATTTGTATTTGCATGTACACTCTTTGAAATGGTTTATACTCAACCAGATTTTTTAAAACTAAACGCGGAACAATTAAGGAAGTTTCTCTCAAGCGATTATCTGTGTGTGTCCTCCGAGGAAAAGGTGTTCCTCAGTTTGAGGGCATGGGTTGATCATAACAAGGAGAGTCGTGAACAATTCTTTATCAGCCTCCTGTCCCATGTGCGTTACACGTTCTTAAAGCCCACGTTCCTTGTCGAAAACTACGAAGTATTTTGCAAAACCAATGAAGGCGGGAAGTTGCTTAATGTCTGGCTTAAATGGCATTTCTTTTCTGATCAACGATCTGAACTTTCAAAAGTCGATGCTAGACCACGAAAAACACACCAAAATCTTGTTTGCTTGAGTGGCTACAAGACAGAAGAATTCGAATTCCAAACCTTTAATCTCGCCTTAAACCAGTGGTCCCGTGAAGAGTGGCCTCGTCCGTCGAAAAATATAGCCGGATATGGTGCGATTGTCATTGACAAAAAGCTGATTCTCGTTGGCGGTGAACTTGATAGGAGCGAGACTAATAGCGTTGATTGCTTAGACCTGGTATCCATGGAATGGAGTGAATTGCCTCCAATGGAAGAAGCCCGCCGTTGGCCAAAATTGTGTGTAATCCATCGCCAGCTGTATGTACTTGGTGGAGAACATTTTGGAGAGGACTCTTGTGCTGTAGAACGATATGATTTTTCCACAAGAACTTGGCTAAGTCTGGCCCCATTTCCCATAGAACACAATGGATTCGATGTAGCTGTCCTCGACGGACTGTTGTATGTTGTTTGCGATAACGACAATCGTTTGGATTGCTATGACCCGGCTATCAATGAATGGAGCCAGAAAGCGTCTAAGTACAACAAAATCAAGAACATTGGCATGTGTGCTGTGAAAGGTCATTTGTACGTGGTGGGAGGTTCGGATAACCCAGAAGAGGTGGATGTGATTGAGCGGTACGACCCCATTAAAAACTTTTGGACGACAATAAGGTCTCCGGTGCTCGGGCGTTCTGATATACATTGTACTTCATTTAACAATTGCCTTATATGCTGTGGGGGCTTTGTGGATGGTTATTGTTCGAATTTAGTTGACGAATATAATCCTGAAACTGCTGAATGGAGAAGCTTGGCCCCAATGCTGCAACATGACTTGTTCAATTTTGTAATGCCAATGATGTAGAAATTCCAACATAACTACCTATATGGGTGGCATGAAAGAAAATAAAAGCAACTATAAGAAACTACATCTTAGTGACTTTTTTTTGTTCTTGCTTAGCTCGGATACGCTTGGCAATTTGCATCTACGACCCATTTTGCGACGAGTTTTTCTGAATTAGCATCTCTCTATATATTTCTCTTATATGTATATATCGAATGACAACTTATCAAAAGTTCAACAGTATACAATATCTCTTAACAAATAAAATCCTACTTGCGTTTGCTCTGATGTAAAATGTACAAGGAAAGTGATGAAAAGCAGCACAAACACGTTCTAGTATAGTATCACCATGGGGAAGAACATAATTTGCCAGCACCAGCGCACGTCTAGCTAAAGAAATAGACAGAATCCAAAACGTTCTTTAGATCGAAACTGCCCTTCTTTGGCAGTTGACGCAGTACCCTATTAAGGTTCCTCTTTGACATATCCTCTGACGAGCCGTTGTTGCTGATATCTCTGCAAAGTAAATTATTTTCGTGTTCATTTTTTTAACTAGACAAAAAATTGTTTAGTATACTTTTGGCTAAAGCTGTACTTTTGCTGGAGGAATTTTGATAAGTCTTCAAGAATGGGCTGCGAGTGTAAGGCGACAAATTGTTCGCGGCAGATCTACAGACGAGAGGTTATTATTGTTTTATAAAGAGGGCTAAAAATGTACCTTATTCATGTCGGGCACAGTGCAGGCATGCGTCCAAAAGCAATCGTGTACTGAAACAAACGTTAGCCCCTTACGTTCACAGTGCAACGAGGTTAGCATCATGTGGCTAGAGTCCAGCGAGTGGATAAAGTTTGGCGGGAAGGCATTTTTCTGTTTCATGACATTTGGCTTTTCGTACATATCTAGCGACATGTTGGAACTGACTTTGTTTCCCTTTTGAAAGTTTTTGTATTCCGTGCGGTTGTAGTGCTGTACCACAGGTAGCCCCAGTGGAGTGCACCACTCAACGTTTTGGTTGCAAACACCCGAAATAAGTCGTGAACATTCCGTAAACCAGTCCTGGATCTCTTTGGTTGAGGTGAACATCTCGCGAAGACTTTCAAATGTCTTTGTCGTCAGGTAGGTAGAAGCGGGCCATACCCATTCGTTGGGGAAGTCATCGATGTCCTTCAGTTGGCGGGCGATTTGCAAGCGTGCACCATATCGAGTCACCCCGTAGACTGTAGTCATTACGGTTTGCTTGATTACTTTACGGCGAACAAATCCGTCGAGCACTTGAGCAACATGAAGTCCATTGTCCGAGTCTGTTTTCCGCATTTTTTCAACAAGCGTGGCAACAGCACTGTACACATCTTGGGGAATAGCGGAGGGAGCTAAATTCACACTGATTGCACCGGATTTGTCACGGCCAAGGGCGGCGTAATGTTGCAGGCCGTTGCAAGAGCCATCTTGATGGATTGGAAAGCGGCTCATATACTCTAGAAATAAGCTCTGAGAGCGTGTTTGTCATGGAAAAACTATGGTTCAACTTACTGGCTGGATCGGGACACCGGTGGACTTTTGCTATCTCCATGCAGCACGACAGAGTTTGCCACGGTTCGTCAGACTTACACCACCACATGCGACCTGTCAGTGGATTATCAGCAGAGTCCAGAATGTCGTCCATAACCTCTTCAGCGTAGAGTAGTCTCTCGCGTACCGAATCCCGTTTTTTCAAACCCGTCAAATTGATACAGTGCAGTTTCAGCCAGCTAAAACCGTCTTCGCCCATTGGCTGCGCCTGGTCGAAGATAAGCATTGATCGCGCCAGATCAGAACCGAGATGGTTTAAATGTGGAGGAAGGGGGTAAACTCTTCCGCGGAAGTCCATATTATGCGGCAGCCAAAATACTTTATCTCGGTACTAGCAACAAATTACAATTAAAAACAATTTTATATAAAAATATCCTGAACTTACATGATTCGCCAGCGAGAGTCGATATAGTGTATCACACCACAAACTGTACATCTCCGCTTGTTTGCGCCGATGTTGCATTTTGTCTTTGAACAGCTTTGCTCTTTCTATATTTGAAAGGCCAGAATCTCGATCTGGTACCTTGGGGAGGGCGGGAAGGGCATTCGGTGGTCGGGGAACATCGAGTTTTGTGTCTCCACCGTTTTGGAAAACTTCAGTTATGACATCAAGGACCTGAAGAGAGAGTATGCTGTAAGTCAGTTGAATAAACTCGAAAGAAAAAAACGGTTTCGTACATCGGTGTTTACTCTCCATGGAATACTAGCTAATTGATTGAGGGAATCCAACGCTGGATACAAGTCCCGCGGATTGGCTTCCTTGATGCGTTGCCATTGTTGAATCGCCTTGTAATGCAATAACAAAGAGTTGACTATAATCAGTACTTTGATTGTGAGAGTAAAATTACCTGATGTGGAAGTCGGATAAGCTCAGACTTGTTTAGCAGATATCCACCATTGTAGGGTGTACTCCAAGGCTGTGGGGGGCATAACATCGGGACGAGATTTGAGTCGAATGTCAGCGTTTGTTGGCGGGAGGCACGAAGTAATCTGAAACGAAATATTTCGCGTTTTGTACTCAGGGTAACTGATCCGTAACTGTGTGAACAGTTTTCGGTTTAAGAAATTGTTTTAGCACCTATTCTGAGCTTGATTTTGTTTCTGTGAGTGAGCTTTATTATAGAGCTCAAATGACCAATTGATTAACATAGGCCGTTTGGCGCATTAACTAAGAATTTATATCATGTGCTTGTCCACGTACTTAGACAAACACATGATTTGATAATCGGTGACTGCGGTACTAACTTATAACAATAATTGCAAGTTGCTGCAACTCTTGCCTTCATTACCCACCCACGTTAGAATATTGCAGTTTTATTACCTTACCTCACTAATACGGGATGTGGCTTGACCTCTTCTTTCATTAGTCTACCTTGATTCCTAAATAGTGTGTAAAAAGCTGGCATCTGATTTGATTGTTTGCTTTTACCATTCGCCCGCAGGATATAGGAATCGATTTTTATATCTCGCATCAGTATGTTGTAAAGAAAGCGTCCAACTCCGGCCAAGACATTGCGTGGCCACGGGGTCTCTTGAATGTCCATACTAGGGCCAGTTGCACGATTTTCATGCACCAAACGTTGCCATACCTGTCGCGGATTTTCATTCCCTACACCGCGTTCCCAATTCTCGCAGTAGCTTGCGTAAATTTCACCAGTTTTCTCCAGAATTCCATTGCGTTTCTTTTGTTCGATTTGATATCTGAAACAACATTAGCGTTAAAACGATTGAAACAACAGACCAACCGGAAAGTCAAACCTTTGTTGTACTTTCAGTCCGAGATTTTTGTACAATTGCCCAACAGTCGGACTATAAGTCTCAGAACCTTCGGCCAGCATTCGAATTTCCTTCAACAGAATGTCCACATACTGTCCACTGTCCAAGATCTTCAGATATGTGTAGTAGTTCATGTTGCCTTGCGGATTAAAGCGAAATTGAGCGCGGAGGGTGTTCAAGTCTCGGTTTATTGCAGCGCTAATTTGCAAGCGCCACGTTGCGTATAGTTCCTCCATTTTTTCGCGCTGCAAAGAGTAGAATTAGTTTTTATCTGTTCAAAGGCAACTGTAACTTACACAAAAGTCAGCGTTGGCAAACTCTTTCGTTTTTTCAATGCTCTTTATAGTCACAGAACCCTCTAGCTCGATTTTCAATTGTTCCCGAGCCATCTCTTCCAGCTGTTCTTTGGTGAAGCCTTCTTTTGATCGCATTATTGGACTACGTCCATTTACGCATTCTGTATGTGAGGTGTCTTCATTAAGCCGATTCAACAACTCATTATTGTACGCCAAAATCGGCGCGGTGTATTCAGGCACGTATTCTGGATGAATCCGTTGAATAGCGTCTAGTGCAATGTCCTTTTGATCGAATTGGAATTTACTTTTATCCATCACTGAGTTGAGAGATATTCCCTGAAGTGGTAGTATATGTTTTATGTGTTCATGCAAACCTGGACTTGGATATCTTACCATATTCTCCGCCATTGCGATATATTTTCGAATATGTCGCAGATTTTGCTCTGAAGACTCCACCCGACCGAGACATTCGAATATCGCTGCAAATGTTTGTTCATTGAATGATATACCATCTTCTTCGATAACAGTAAACACCTCCTTAAATCTATCGAAGCTGCCCTTCTCCGCAAAGCCATGCAGTAGAATGTTATAGAGATCAATTGGAAATACTGCAGACGGGTTATGCCTCTTTGCTCGTTGTCGATACGAGAGAATTGTGTTAAGCCCTCGGTTTACCATTCCTGACGAGACACAAGCGATCAGGTATGAATTGAGATTGATCAACAGAGCTTGCTCCCTGGCCAGGCGCTCCTGGTCTTCGCTTATGTGATATTTAGACTTGTAGCGTAACTGTTTGGCCTTTGTTTCGACTTCATGTTGCCGTTTTCTCTTTTGGCGTTCTTCGAGCTGTGGCAGAACGTAAGGTTCGATTGTTTCGGCAATGTCGGGTGTGGAACCTTCGACTTTCTCATGCGGAAAACTGTGTAAAGAAATATTGAATACTAGCATTAAAATAGAATTTATAAAACAACACGAGGATTGTCATTAACATCTCGTTGAATTGACTAGGATAATGAAATGACCAATAAAGGAGGGAGACTCAATAGACACATCAAAACTTTTTTTTAAATAAAAGCCAGGTACAAGTACCACATACCTATAGTTTATATTTTTCGGACTTACAAACAAAACAATACTGTGATGTGACTGTAGATAAGGTCAGAGGAAAGATATTCCAAACTATAACCTATCATATGGTTTGTTTGCATCAACTTACATCATATTATACGTAATACCGTAATACTAAAGGGATGACCTCAACCTCAACTAGGCTGAGTCATACTTTTCATAGAAATAGTTTCTATTTATCAGCCAGGAGCATAACATGGAATCGACACACGAAAAAGGACGTAATGTACCTTCAAATGCGTCGAGATTGCCTGGGATTAGTTATCGCCTATCTCGCGAAGAGCAATGTAACAAGTAATATAATATTTTTACCCTTGTTATTTTAACTAAGGCCCGAAACACAAAATGAAAAGTACTCACTTGTACGCCAGCGGATCCTCGACTTCATGACCTTCATGCTCCATAGCCTCGATGATTTCTCGAAAATTGTTAAAGCTAACAATGATGTTTTTTATGTCCTCGGGGTTTTTCAACACCCGCTTTGTATGTTTGCCAAGGAAAATCAATGGCTTCTCGTCAAACATCTCCGGTTCAATGATGGAATCATCCAGAATTTCCATATTGATTTTCTGATATTCAATTGGCTGTTGTGATAGTAAGCTGGCCTGGGGTGTTGGTGGTGGCGTAGATTTTGTTGTTAGAGAACTCGTACTAAAGGCTGCTGCTGCACTACTAGTTGCTGCGATTTTTAAATTTTCAGCTAAAGCATTTTTTTCAAACTTTGCTCGCTTATTTAAAATTTGTTGCTGAGTCTTGGCGATGAATTCTTGTAGTTTTTCTGCCTTTAAACGTTTCACTTTTGCTTTTCGTTCGGTTGACTTTGAATTGGTTACTAGAAGTAATGTTTTTGTAAATACTGTTACTTACAAATTTAAATTTACCAAAATCACCTTCGAGAAATTCAACATATTTGGAGAATTTCGGTTTTGATTTTCTCTTCTTCTTTGGCGGCGCTTCGGGATTTGTGGAACTATTTGTCGATTGTTCACGCACTGTCAACTGAAGAGGTTTTGCTATATATTTTTAAAAAGGTGTTAATTTAATATTCCAATAGAGAGGAACTCTACTTACACTTATCATAAGATCGTAGCACTATGTTTTCGGAAGGAATTGTTAAAAAATTAGGTTGGAGTGACCGTTGCGCAGCGGCTCGCTCCCAATTTGGAGCACATTGTCCAACGATAAGCCGAACGTTTTGCAATGTTGAACTTTTTACTGACAGCAGTCGGTACATTTTGACACTATAATTACGTATAATAAATTACATTTATATCGAATATTTATGTTGGTTTTAAACTAGTGTAATTTGTTAAGATGTTCTTGCATAATAGCACGTAGTTTCTTTTATTTTGGGTGTACAACCAAGGCAATCGAGGGAATAAAAAAAAGAACCAAAACAGTCAAACTGACGTTTCTAGAAAATCACATGGCTGTACGATGCTAATGAAGTTGGATGTAGTACAATATAGTTGCATTCACAATCACAAATAAGAATATACATACCTAATTTTTGAATTTTTGTTTTAAAGGAATGTCTCAATTTTACCAAAAATCTTAGATATGCGTATTTTTTTGGGAAGTGAGTATAACAAAACCAAAAGTGAGTATAACAGTTTTGCATGTAAAACCAAAAGTGAGTATAACAAAACCAAAAGTGAGTATACCAGTTTTGCATGTAAAAGTAAAAGTTAGCTAGCTATAAATTCCCAAAAAAATACGCCTAATAATGTGCATCCATTACTTCGTAGGAGTATATTAGGCGCGTTTTTTTTTTTTGCAAGGTGCTTATGACTTAGCCCAGATAAAAACTGTGGTACCTACCAATCTACGATTGTTTTAAATGTTATCGAAAGTGCTATCGATTGTGTCATAAATGACGTTAATTTGTCAACAAAAATAAATAGGGGAGACTGGGGCACCTTTGAATGTTGGATTTTGAACATTGCTAATAAGGCAACATTTAAAAAAAAAATTAAAAGTACATATTAACCAAAATTTAAACTTGGTAATACCGTCTTCTTTAGTCGTCAACGACTTTCGGATATCCTTTCGATTGGAAGCAGCCGTTTATAAACAGTTTAAAAAACGAAACGAAACATGTGAATTGTCATAATTACATAAAACGATTTTATGGTGAGTTTTTCTTTTTGTTTAAAATATATCTTTAAGGCATAGCTTCATTTGGAACCGTATAAAGGTATGTTTTTTATCACATTTTTCTGTCGCTGCCACTGATTCGCCGCTGGAACTTGAATCGTCGTGAATCATCCACTAAAAGGGCAAGCACATCCATTACGTCCTGCAAACCGCTCTTACGGCTGGAACTTGCTGTTGCTGCAGAGCTTGCAAACAATAAACAAAGCATCTGAAACTAAAATGTATTTCTTATCACTTGTAAACTATTTTATTATGCATATAGCTAACTTTTTCTCGTCTTTTATCAATTTAAAAACTAATTAACTGCCTTCAAATTTGTTTGGTGTAAACAAAAATAGAACAGCTGAAAAGTCAAATGTCAACTAGCATAGTGCTGCAAAGTCACAGTTAGTCGTTTTTTTTTTGTGTTTTATCTAAGCCCCTATAGGATTGCAAAAAAAAAACGCACCTATTATTTTAATGTTACTTTCCTATATGCATGTAGACTCACTGCGACGTTTTCGATTTATTTAGTGAGGCTGCAGAGTTTCCCACACGTTTTAACATCTTTAAATGCGCATTACGACTAGGATTTTAGGACTCAGTAAATTTGATTGCCACCATCTAAACTATTTTGTACCCGAATTGCTGAACGAGTTTCCTCACATCGCGCGAAATTGTTTTTTCTACATTTGATTGTTTATTTAATGTCAATTTCCATTGGGCAAGAAAAAGCACTTTTTTCAGATTCAAACCAGTTTTTCTGCTCCAGAAATGAGCTCAGAAATGAAAGGGGAACTCAAAAAAATGGGTCCCGCAGTTCTGTCCGTCCATATGTCTGTCTGTCCCCCCCCCCTCCGGGGGAATCTAAACGTTTGGAGGGATATGTTTCAAACTTCGTAATTAGAGTTTGTGGGCTAGGAGGCGTTTGTTTTTATGCTAGCCCTAATATTAACGATACTTCCCATATAAAAATTTTACGAAATATTAAACAATTTAATTTTTTTCGTAAACGGCTCTAGATTTGAACCAGAATTGATAGTTGAGTTAATGTAGGCATGCTTAACATGACAGTACCCAGTTTTTCGCTAAAAAGGCCAGCAATGGCACTTTTGAAAACTGGCTTTTTTTCGAAAACGGTACAAAAGATTTTAACAAAAACTTATTTTTAAGATAGGTACTATCGTCATTCTTAACTTGATAGCAAACTGCGTTTTTTTAAAAAAGATTGCGTCCTTTGATATCCACCCAAATCGCTAATAATAGTACTTTAAAAAACTACTCATATTTCAAAAAAGCCATTTTCGATTATGATATAAGTGTAACTGGCAGGTAATGCTTAAATCCATAGTAATACCTTTTGCTCAGTTTTGAGCTAAACAGTTGCAAAACAGTGTTTTTTGAATTGTGTATTTATGGATATATCTTTGTGTGGAAAGAAAGTGTTCACAATGGACATTGTATTTGAACAGCAAAAGTCCAGTAACTTCTCTCGCATGGCGTTTTGATCGGGGCCACCGTATTTTTCAATCACGCTGCCCCATGTCGTTAAATCCACACCCACGTGAGCATTGAAGTCACCCATATCAGGATATAAGAGTCCATATCTGCGACCTTTTCCAGGGCGGCATCAACTTCATCTAAGAAAGCTGCGTATCCCGACTCAAAATTCGGTGTGTACCCCTGCACTATATAGCTAGAGTTGATCTTTTAAGGTTAAGCTTTAAGATCGCAACTCTCCCTCCTAATGGTATCCACTCCAATACTCTGGCTGCCAGCTTATGGGACTTGTGAGTATGCTACTCCCAACATGAACAGCTTCGAAATCTGTATCGAAAAGGTTCATAATCAAATCCACCAGGCGCAGGCCACAACTTCACATTTAAAACTCTTTTACAGATGAAGCAATTATGATCAATGAGCTTTACCAATAAGTAATGCAGACCTTTGTGATGTAACCAACAGGACATGTTGTGTATAAAATTGCCAAATGATTATGTAGGTACATCTTGGGGTTAATATGAAATTTGTGCATAGACTCACTTACAAATTTATATCACCATGAGCAATGCTTCATTTGAAGAAGTTAATTGACTAGTCAATCAACATCCATCCGGCGATAGTAACCCCTATATTCCCGTTGGCGTTTGTCGTATACGACTCATGTTTCGTATCGTTGTAAAACGATGTTCAGATTTTTTTTAATTTTGTTAACAATTTTATTTTATTTTCTATGTGTTCCCCATAATTTCAAATCATTTGTCTCAAAAAAGTTACAAACACCAACTAAGAAACGAAGTGAAATACGAGCAGTGTTGCCACTAAAAAAAAGTGAATCCGGTCAAATCTGACCGAATACCCGGATTTTTATTTTCTAAATCCGGTCAAAAGTTAAAATGAGAATTTTTGACCTGAAACCCAGTCAAAGAGAGAAAATACCTATACCTACCTAGTACCTTTACAATTTACGAATTTTTATGTTCACCTGCATTATCGATGTTTAGAAAACGTTTTTATAATATGTGAATCTTGAGTTTGTGAACTTGTTTTTTATTTCGTTTGTTTAAAATTTAGTGAAACTAATTTTTCATTTTATATGACATGTTTTAAGTTCTGAAATACACTTTTAGTGCATGACCATACACGCCTTCCAATGAACGTCGTGTCCAGCGACACAGGTAGATTTTGAGTGAGTAGATAAAGGAGAAAGGTAGATAGCATAGAAAATGCACAGAAAATGCACAGAAAATCCACTTTCAGAAGATACAAATCTTCATTTGATATTTGCGTTGATAGAGTGAGGACGTCAAAAACGTCAACGTGCCAAATTTTATTTCATTGCAATGACGCCTGGTTTTTGTGTGTAGCCAAATCGTTAATGGAAATGAAAGTCATGAGAAGATGTGTGTGGCCAGGCCATGTAATAAGGCCGTGTCAATAATTAAATAATTAAATAATTATTCTCGGATAATTTTCTGACACTTGAAAAGAGTAGTTCACCAAAATCCAATCTGAGATTTATCGAATTTCACACTTTAATTAATTGAAATTCATTGTTTAATTTCCTCTTCAACATTCTAGCAAAAGAAAACGTCAAAAAATTAGCTTATATGATAATTTATTATCCTGCGTTTTGTTGTAGTCCCATTATTCGCATTAAATTGGTTTCTGTTTGAACTTGGGAGCATGTTCGTAATGTATCTATGGCAAAGTTTTATTTAAATCATATAAATCTATATCTACTTATAGTCAGTAGGGCAACTTAATTTTTCCGGTCAAAAAAGAGTTTTCCGGTTAAAATCGTTTTTCGTTCCGGTCAAAAAACGGTTAGGCCGGATTTCAAAATTTTTTCCGGTCAGAGTAAAGAGATTTCGGTCAGATATGACCGGAATCCGGTCAGAATGGCATCACTGAATACGAGTCGTTTACGACGAACGGCAACGGGAATAGGGGTGAGTATCATCCTCACAATGCCCGAAAAGTTGGCACCCGCATTATGAGTAAAGATGAAACAGTATGTACATTGTACGTATCACAATATGAATCCTATGCTGTTTTACATCTCAAATTGCGACCCATGTTGATCTTCACCATAACGCATTATCTTCCCAAAGGATCATTGCTATATTACTCATATTTTTTTTTTTTTTTTTTTTTTTTTAGCTAATAATCATCATAGAAACAACTGCATTCCTGAGTTTAAATGTGTAGATAGACATACACAGCATCATACGGTATCCCAGAAGTAGATTTTCTCAGATGCATTTCTATTTCTGGATGAGATTTCGTGAAGTTACACACCGCTCTCTATTCAAATGATCGCTTTAGAAGAAAAATCGACAATCGCTCATTCATCCAGCCACTGTGCTCTGCTGTGGTTGTCTCTGTCTATAAATTAGAAGATTATACAGCACCAAGCACCAACAACCATCAGAAGTTAGCTCTCAGCATCATAGCATCCATTTAAAGTGGAACCTTTGCTTGGCGTGGTCAGAGGCTTTGGTTCGGGTGCTAGAATTGTGTACATATTCCTTTTCTATTGAATAAAAGTGTAAATGAGTGATAAGTTTTAGAGTACGTAGTATCTTCGGTGTGACTAACAATAAAATATTTTATTTAAAAACTGCTGAGTTTATGACTGCTTAAAGGAAAATTATATACCTACGATTAGTGAAATATTTCAAAAATATACCGCAAATTTCCTACTAGGATAAGCATTTCAATCAAGGTAAGACCCATTAAGAGAATTCAATTACTAACTACCTACCTATATATGTATGTACTAGACTATAATCGTAATTTATTAGGTTTTTTGTTTGTTTTTAAACTTTTGACCTAAAAAAAATCATAATTTCCGATAACGTTTCTAACTAAAAAAAAAAGTAATACAAAATCGAAAAAATAAATGAATACGCATCATATTGATGCACAAAAACTGTTTTATACTTCAGAACTTTTGTTGCAATTTCATTTCATATCTAAGTATCTTGTATTTTTGAGTGCATTAATAAATGGTTTTCCAAAAATCAAACTAAAGGAAGCAACAGGCTAAGGAGCGTTGAACTTTGAAAATAAAAATTCAAAAAATAAAATTGTTGATTACCTATATACATTTTTCACCACGAAATATCAGACGCAATGAGTTTTATTCGCAATTACGTTACATCTATGTAACTCTGGCTTGAACTGATGGTGTCGCCAATAAGTTAAAATAATTGATAAGAACTTTGTAAGCAGATTGATTTTAATCTGACGTAATTGTTATATTTAGAGGTAGCATCATGGCTTAATATTTTATAACTATACAGTTGCGGAAAAGTGCAACAATGATAATATCCTGCATATTTCTAAATCTAAATTTCTATATTTCTGTCAGACAGTGCTGGGAAGGGTATCGGAAAATGTGATGGTAATCATTTAAACACAAGATTTGTTTATCAATTTAACGCAAAATCGAGTCTGTAATCAGTGTTTTAACTCATTCGATCATAATCGCTCGATTAAGTAAAG
Organism: Cheilosia scutellata; assembly: GCA_955612985.1. NCBI lineage: Eukaryota > Metazoa > Arthropoda > Insecta > Diptera > Syrphidae > Cheilosia > Cheilosia scutellata. The sequence continues at coordinate 142,672,649 of OY015311.1, forward strand.
TATATTTTATCAATAGCTAGTTGGAATTTTTTTTCTAGACAATGGCTGAAGCACTTATACATGTTTAGAAAATGTTCTGTTTGACTACCTATCCTACAGAAAATTTGATCAACCGATTACCTCTTTTTTTTCAAAACTGGCTTAATGTAAATTTGGATTATTGGCATTTTTTATATTTTTAGTAATAATGGAATATCTACATACTTTATGAACGCACATTAGGTATATCCGTTTATAATATCGCAAACCTATTTTTATATAAGCCTTTAAATATCTAATAAACAAAGACACACGCGATGATGATCTTTTAACTTTCTGATAGATTGTTTTGTTCTTACTAAAATTACAATAATTGAACTGCTTAACGTGATTTTTTCCTAATCTCATTTTTTACGAATTCGTTAGTGTGTTTTGTTTGCTTCTAATCATTGGCTCTATTCATTCTATTCAGTTTGTTATTCGAATCTAGAGTGATTTTTATTAAGGGAGAAATGCAATAGAATTCTGTGGAAGTAATCCAGCTTAAGTCATTTTGCCATTTTAAGTATTTAAACTTCAAAGTAACTTAATTATGTGCTAGATCTATTGCGCAAATGAACTAATGCCAATCTATTTTTTAATACATAGTATAGAGCTTGGCATGCCGCTCTACATCTTTTACACAATACTGACTATGAAAATCCATTAAAGTTTAAAAATATTCGTTGAAATCAGAAAAACCAAGCTTTCTCATCTCAGCAAATTAGGTAAAGCAAATGCTAAAGTTCCGATTGGGATATGTGGTAAACTGGTATAAAATTATTGAAATTAATATATTTTTTAAATACTTCTCTCGGGAAAGGCGAACCTATAACGCCCCGAGATGTTTGCAGATGTATGTTAGTTCTGCACTTACATAAATTGCTGCAAATTGTAGTCTTCAGGAAATATATCCCCAGGAAGCGCGTTCCAGAGTTTGCTTTGATGTCCTCGCGGTTGTCAGGTGTACTGTATGGTCATGAACATTAGCTGGCTGTCTTGTGGGACGCCCAAAAGTTGCATTTCGAGGGATAATGCCTTTGAGTTCCTCAGAACATCTACCATGGACGTACCTATAGAACAAGCATAGGTCAGCGAGTTGTCTTCTGTGCACTAACGGTTGTAGCATGTCTTGGCTTTTGATTTGATTCAACGTACTCCTAGTACTAAAACTAGTTCATCAAAATGGCCCTTTACCATCTAAAAATAAAGCAATCCACTTTTCCAATACCACTCCATAATAATATTGCTTGGCCAAAAAAGATAAAGTAGAGAAAAGCATTAACAATTCTATGTGATCAAAAATACATTAAAAGAAAAATATCCCCTTAAATAAATTGCTTCTGCGCATCCTATGTACCTACTTTCAATTTCTTTGTGACGGGCTATATCAATGTGAATTATAACTACAGTCAAAATTAACATTAACAATTGTATTATTTGTTAAAGATTTACATAACAATATGACTTAAAAAAAGGGTGATGAATATAATATATCTAAAATATTTAAATGATTTATTTCTTAATCATTATATATTTATCTTCTCATCTATCTATACCTATATATAAAAATAAAGGTCATCATCAACGCCCAGCCTAAACCTTTTGCTCTAGAAAGCTTTGCACAGAGGTTCCCTTTATGACGTATATACATGGACTAAGGCTACGGACAGAGTGCATGCGAAAAGCTAAGCGAAAACTAAAGCTAAGGTTGGACAGGTCAAAGCTAATAAACTGCGTCCATACATTTTAATTGCACTGGCCAGGCCATAGTAAATTCGTTGCTAAGATACATGCTGAGCGAGACTTGGCGCTAAAAGCTAATAAACTCTTCTCAGCTTTTTTTAGCAAGAAAATCAAGCTAAAACGAAGCTGTCAATAGATTATTGTATATAATCGAATACTTTTAATGACATTCAGAAGTATTCAGCAATTTTTGTCGGGATGTTTTCGGATGTCTTCGTAAATCTTTGTAAAGATGATAAAATTCGTCATATTTATTACGTAATTTTTTATAATAGGCATATTGAACGGACGGTCTTTTTCCAAAGAATGTGCAATAGTGCGTTAAACATATTTTTCACAGATACTGACTGCTCCTTAGGTATTTACTTTAAAAGAGGGAACTAAAACTAACTGACTGTGAAGGAATCTCTGTGTACCAAATCCTGAGGACTGCGCGAGCGAAGTCTCTCAGTGTATTCAAATTCGGGTGTCGATGTGCTTGTAATGGTTGAGAGGGTTGGTCATCTTGGTATTATCTTCGATGGTCGGTTGTCCCTATAAATTCGTAGAAGAGTTTAGTTGCCCTGTCGGTGCTTCCTAGTGACTTCCACTAGGATTAAAAATGTACCTAGTGTGAATCTCGGAAGTGTCAATGTCAATGTCAAGGAAAGTGTGTTATTGTAATTGCATGCTGATTTTACTTTACTTTCCTGATATAGATATTCAATAAAACACACCTTATGTCTTTACTGTTGCGCACAGTATTTACTGTAGACTTACCCGACCACCAAAAAAACATATATATGTATTTTCTTTCAACTTGATAGTTAGTCCATTAAAATGGTCCATAAACATTTAACAAAATATGTATCTTACTCAAACAAAAGAAGGCACAAAAGAAATCAATTAACATCACCAAGGAAAAGCAATCATTCGAAATTGAATAATGCATTTTATTGGTAATAAAAATTTCTAAAAACGCGGAAAATCTAGTTCATGTTCTTGTCAGCCAGCCAAACACATTTCTACTGCACTTATTGGAAAGGAAAATCTTATACAAAGAAAATGAAACATTTTTATAGAGTTTTGCTTAAAATGTTTATGAAAATGTGAAAACATGGTCGCCGCCGATTTCACACCGGCAATCATAACATCCTAGCCGCACTGACCCGCCGCGCCGGCCGGCCGATCATCCACCGGACAAAGGAAAATGCACCTTAGCTGTATAGTGTTTAAAATAGGACCAAGAAAAGTTAATGAAATTTCGTAAATAAAATTATTTTGATTATTTACTTGCGGCCGCTTATGATGCTGCTTGTAGGAATTTTGTGTTCCGGATTTTTACCGCCTGAACCAGATCCATGGGCACGAATGCAGAACACATTTTCGAATAAATAATCTTTTTGAGGTTCGAACATTTTTCCGTTTTGTTTATGGAATACATTTTAAATATTTATATTTGGTTGGGAACAAGAGTGTAAATATTAGTACTGGCAGGATGTTGGCTATTTTTTTTTTGCAGCCTAAATTTGGAAATGGGACAGTAATAAAAGGAGGATGTTAAATATTTGCACTTTTAATATAAAAGTAAACTGCGAAATTTATTGTAACTGAAGTGAATTCAATCAAAGTCTGATTAGACTATAGCTATAGGTTTGTTTTATTGAACATCTGACCAATCGCTGCAAAGTAAAATAGATGAATTCTCGGTGCAGGGAAATAAGTCCCCGGGAACTAAGACCACTGAGGGACTCAGTTCCCACCTAGTGGGAAATAAAACCACTTTCGTGAAGTGGACTTAGTTCCCATGTGAGGTGGGAACTAAGCCCACTTTCTTATGGGAACTTAGTACACATTCAACAGTTAAATTCCTATGGGGGGGCATGCTGCCCCCCTGCAACCCCCCTGCTTGGGTTTACTGTCAGACTTTGCAGTATATGTGCGAAATTGGGTATATTGAAAGGGAAATAAAACCACTCAGAGTTTTCGGAATTTATTTGCCACCTTACATGGGAACTAAGTTCACTTCACGAAAGTGGGTTTATTTCCCACTAGGTGGGAACTAGGTCCCTCAGTGGACTTAGTTCCCGGGGACTTATTTCCCTGCACCGAATTCTCAATACTACAATAAGTGACGTTTGTGATAATGTGGTATTATAAACTGGAATATGAAAGCAGTTTACTATAGGGATCAGTTTACTATAGGAGCTATATAATTTAGCTGTTGTTAAATTAAGTTAAGTCACTAGGGATAATTCTGAGAAGTGTCAAGTAGAGTGTAGTTGCAATAATTGCGTGTTGAAGGTTATACTTACAGTGACCATATTTTTAGAAGCCAAACCCGGGACAAAAAGAAATATGAAAATTATAGCAACAAACAGAAAAAAAAGCAAAACAGTTGTATTGGATTATTCCATAAATTATTACTTTTTGAAGGGAATCTAAAAACTTGATTCCTTCATGACTTCATGAGTCATGACGTAAAAACAACACAATAGGGACAAAACATGTTGCACTTATTTGTCGTACACATGTCTAAGAAAAATGCTCCTCACTCTTTGAAACCCAACTTGAAAACTGTCTTTCAGTAAATTCTCGATTTTTTAAATGAGACGTGTCCTTCAAAAGTATTTCTCCAGAATCAAGCTATGATTATTCCATGTTAAATTGTAAATGCGTACAGAAAAAAAGAAGACAACAAATACCCTTTCAGTGTACTTTTTCAGATAATATGAATACAGAAACTATGCGATCCGCGACCCCAATATAAACTTATCTGCTGCGCATTTGGGAATAACCCCCCAGTATAAGGCCCTAAAATCGATTTTCTTTTAAGACTGTAAGGTACGCAGTCCGTACTAAAATTAAGCCCCCATCCAAATGTACCTTCATTTTCCTTAGCTTAATTCTTACATCTCAAGGGAAAGCATCGGTATTCACGTCATGGTCATAGCTTTAAATCAAAACAGGATACAATCACATGCTTCATAATTAGTAATCTTTACTAGCTGACTCGATAGTTGCCTTGTTTAAATTTCAACTATTGCGGGAACTTGTCGTAGACGTGCTGCATACGTTTATTGTGTCGTATGCAAATTGCATTTCATGATGAAGTTGAAGACTGAGCGATAGACCTTAGTTATGTATATGGAAGTGCATGTTTAATGTTAACAAAATTTGAATTTGAATAATTTAAAAAGTTTATAATGAAAATACGGGACTAATACGGGACTAAAAATTTAATACGGGACATTTGTACGTCCCGTATCTCTTTAAAAAAAAAGACGGGACGGGACAGTCGATAGAAATACGGGACTGTCCCGGGAAATACGGGACGGATGGTCACCGTAGTTATACTTGACTTTACTTTGAATGTTTTGCTTTAGAATATCTTAAAAGTATCTATTACTATTCATAAGAAAGTTAGAAACACTTTTACAAAAGTTGTTACATGAAATTAATCGAAATATGACTTTTTTCAGATAAAGAAAAGTCTTCGAAGGCTTTCGGGTGATTATATTACAAGAAATTTGAAAACTTCGAGGATAAAGAAATATTAAATCTACAATCCATCTATTTCGATTTAGAAGCCTATTAATAACGATTTTTTCAAATAGGTAACGGCGATAGAGTGGATATAAAAAATGTGAAAGTGAAATCGAACTTACAATGAATGTATTATTATGTTAGGTTAGATAATCCCTTCAAATTTGGTAGGGGTATGATTGATTAGGACGTTCAGGCTTCAAGAGAAGTGACGTTCTTGAAGGACTGGGCAGTTCCCCGCACAGTTTCTCAGTGGTAAGTCTGCTAGACTACTGAGCGAGGGGTCTGAGGGTTGATCCACGGAAGAATCCACAAATCGCATCCTAAAGTTTTTTTTCCCTGTGCCACTTCTTGCGAACGTCTGACAAAAATCCGAAAACAGAAAATATAATTGTAATTCAATGACATAAAATTGTAAGTTCCTTCCATTTGCCCCAACTAGCGAATGGTTGTGCGGAGCTAGGCCTAGGTTGCCTATGGTCCTGACATTCTATTCAATTTGTTGCCTAACCAAGAAAGCAAATACAAATTCTTTAAGTTAAATATAACAATTTTATTTATAAATGTCTTTATTATAACACTTAAGTACTAACTAACCGCTCCAATCTCAAAGTTTCAATCAGCATCCGCATGCACTCGGTCCGTGTTAAACTATCCCCGTATATCTATGTAAATAAAGTTCGTAGTCCTTTTTCAATGGTTTAACAACTAGCCCATGAAAGAAAGCCGCTCGATGCAATCACTAACAAGCATTCTCATTGAAAGGAATTTCTTTCATTAAGATTTCATGTAAGAGTATAAGGCAGCTGTTTATCTGCACAGAAAATATGCGAAAACTGCAACAAAAATAGTTGAAGCACAGCCATTAATTTTGATTTAAACATTTTATTTTATTTTTTTTCCTCTTTTGCAGATTGCTGCAGACAACACTAATCAGCATTATCTTAACTAGGCACCACTGTTACACTTAAGAAGACTGAATCTATTGATCCTATACACAATTGCACACAAGCCATCAGCGCACAATCATGAGGAAATCAATTGGAATTTTATTCGTTACACTAATTGGATTCGGATTAATAGATCTGGCTCCAGCTAAAGATGTCATGTAAGTATAGACAGAACCAGACATGGAGAGCATAATTGGCTATGCAATTTTCTCAATGACATAATTCTCAGCACGGACCAAGCTCTCAATTAAAATATAGCCAACAATATATGTCAAATTTGATACCACAAAAAAGGCCGCCTAATTGATAAGCATAATCTAATACCAAATGTGCACTGTGCACTCATTCAAATTACAGATACGACGAGACGACAGTTATAATTTAAATTAATTCCTATCACCACGACAGCATATCTGATCCATAAAACTCAAGTGCAACACTTAGATAATTTTCGCATTATCATGTTCTGGATGTGGTAATGGTAATGGTAACCCTATTCCTTTCGGTATCAATGGAAAATTTAAGGGTGCACTGACACTTTGTCTGAGTTGCATTTTTGTTTAAGAGGAAACTTTTCCATAAAACATAAATTTGTAACAAAAATATTTTTTTCTCCTTCGAAAAACGATAAATAACGAGATGAGGAAGCACAGAAATGTGCACATGACAAGATGAATTACTTTCTGGGTTACGCTTGTGCGTGTGCACATGTTGCGCTGAGTCTGATGTTACTTAACTTTGTATCCAAATTTAAGGTTGGGATTTTTATGGCTGAAATGCCCTTTCCCTATGCGCAACTCTAATCTATTTCTGGTTTGAAACGGTTGTAGCGGCGCAGCCGGCGCATCTTGCAGGGTCAGAATGCATCTAAAAAAAACCGACTCGCACTCGTTTATAAATAAACAAATAAAATTAAAATTCTTATTAATGAGAGTGCAAAGGCCTACGCACAGTTGCTGGGATGTACTTGATTAATGGTCTCACTGGTGTGTTGCATTTGCATTGTTTACACATAATGATGAATGAAGATCTTTGTAATCGGTTTCTAGGATTTCCAAAGACCGGTAGTTTACTAGTAGCAAGATGTCTTAATTATTTAATATAGCTAAAGCTATAAAAATCTTTCATTTTACATACTAAGCGAGAAGTTTAAAAGATGTTATTTCTGACAGATGTCATTTATTTTGGTGGATGAAAAATAGTATTTTATGCAAGAGTTGAGGCACTAAAGGAAACTTCATCAGTGACAACTGCCCTTGTGTAGTTTTGAAATAAATACTAGAAAACTAGCCTGTAAAAGTTCTATTAATAAAAAAAAAATATTTTTTAAGAAGGAACTTGATTAGTTAATTTTACTAGCTATATAAAAATAGTATTCAGGAAGGAAGAGATATTAAGTACTTACATATTTTTTTAGATTGAAAAGTAGGTACGAAGTTTATGCTAAATTTGTTTCTCCCACTATAGAAAATCAATTTTTTCGCAATTTAATTTTGACAGATCAAGAGAAAAACGGTGTTATAAAAATAAAATACTATACTAGTAATAGAGAATTGACTTCGGGCAAAAATGAGAGATGCATAGAGCCAGTTTCAAAAAGTTACATAAGGTGGTTAAGTACACTACCATGCAAGATTTCTTGTTTCTCTTTTGCGGTTTTTCAACGAAACAACATAATTTGAACAGACATATATTATTCTTATGTTTTGATTTCAATTTTGTATTAAAGGGGAAAAAAATTAAGCTCCAAAATTTGTCCGTTATTTTTAAATAAACAATTTTTGAATGTGGTCTAAAAAATTGCATTTTTCTCTTGCCTTGAATAGGGACAGTAACTGAAAACAAGGATCAATAACAAAACGTTTCAAAATTCAGTTCAAATTCATTTCTTTTTATCTTGTTAAGCTTAGTTAATAATGGGTGTAGCCGCATTTGTTGGAAACAACTTCATAAATACCGTTTGGAAGTGAGTTAAACAGAGATTCTAGGTAGCTCTGAGAAATGTCCCTCCATGCGGCATTGATGGCTGCTCTGCTGTTAATGATTTAACATATGAAAATTGTTTACCGTACCTACTCGTATACTTTCCGTGACAGCCATCCGCAAACAGTCTCAATTATATAGGCGTATTTTTTTGAGTATCTATAGCTAGCTCACTTTTACTTTTACATGCAAAACTGGTATACTCACTTTTGGTTTTGTTATACTCACTTTTGGTTTTACATGCAAAACTGTTATACTCACTTTTAGTTTTGTTATACTCACTTCCCAAAAAAATACGCCTTATATTGAGATCAGGGGAATATGGGGGTACCCCAGTATAGGCACGTTTTTGGGAAACACTCTTTTACCACGCGTGCGGTATGAATGGGGGTGTTATCCTGCTGGAAAGTCTATTACACGGGTCCAAATACACTTTTGTAGCAAGGAAAAGCCTTCTGCAGTACGCCTTTGTAGTTATTCGCGTTCATTCTTGATGACAGAAACTGCAATTAACATTGGCCATAATAAGAGATCGCACAACATATCATTACACCCCTTTCACGGCTATGGTGTCGAGACACATAGTGTGTTTCTTTGCGTATGTCATGAAATTAATAATCATCAGGGCCATCTAAATTAAATCGGTTTCGTCCGAAAAAAAAAACTAACATAACATAACATAACATTTTATTGTAGCAGAAAGATACATTGTTCATCACATAGGCACTATTGCACAATTTACAGAAATATGGTAAAACTACCTTACTACTGGAAGAGAAAAAAAAAAAAAAAACTATTTTTTGCCAAAAACTATTTTTTGCCAAAACTATTCCATGTCATGTAATTCCGAGCAAAAACCATGCGTGTCTCCTTACGAGTAGTGGCATTATTATTTTTTTTTTTTTAATTTTAAACTATTTAGATATCTAGCTCTCCGAATTACTCGTCTTACCGTGTCAACTTTGATATTTTGAATTGATCTGCGAGGCAGAACAGTGAGAATTTGATGCTTCTCCAACAATCCGACTTTTTTCAGTACACGTAGTAGCTGTTTTGGTCCACCCTTCATTTTGTTTCTGACTTCACTGACTTGCTTATTCCAATTTGTTTTGGCAATAACGGTATAGGTGAGACTACACTCCTTCTAGCCAAGTATTTTGCTTTTCGCTTCTGCAGTTACAACTTCTAACTTCTGAACTTAATTGCCAATATTAACGAACATTTAGTAAGGTTGAGATAAAAATTGGAGAGGCGGTTAATTTAAGTTATTTTGGAATAGCGTACTAGAGTCTACATATTCAAAATGCTGAACGATCAGATGTGAAGCTTTATAAAAACATTGTATGATTTAGTTATTTGGACCTCGATCCTTTCCTGTAGTAGTAGCCTACACTTCGTATGCTCCTATTTATTACGTTCGTCATCTGCATAGAAAAATATAATAAAATTTATCCCAAGTAGAAGCCACTGGAATGAATAATTCATGAATACACCCTTTTGGTAGATGATTTATGACTGCTGGAGAACTAAGTACTTCCAGAGTCATATACTTTTCCAGCAAGCGGGTACAAGGAAAACGTTGAATAAAACCAAAATCCGATAAATGGAACAAAAATAGCTACATCAATCTATACCACTTTATTACAATTGCCATTCTGAACTGTTTTCTTGAGCTTTATTTTACTTATATTTTTGCTTCAATTTGCTGAGATAGGGGTTCATTAAAACACGCCTTATAAAGAAACTATTTTCTTCCAGGAATGATCACCTACTTTCACTGGTCCGATCGTATAACCAGTTAGAGAACAAACTTGAGCGCCATGAGTACCGAGAGAGAGCCTTGGGGGAGTTAATCAAGAAAGCTCTCCAATCGCTACAAATTGGTCAAAGAGCAATGGAACCAATGAAGGGAATCTTTAGCCGTCTGGATGAACGTGTAGGCCAAATTGAAACCCAGATAATGTCTGTAAGTATAAACTTTCAATCATTTTTCGATAAGTTTTCATATACTATTCATCTTTAATTTAGCAAGACCAGAAGTACAATCTGCAGACAGAAAAAATTGATGAAGTAATAAAGCTCATCAAATGGTTGGCCGAAAACAGCAACATAAACGCAGCCGCCCCCAAGGAACCTATTGTCGTTCAAGCACCAATGAACGAAGAGTTGGTCACTGAAATTCGTGGATTATCGGCAAACATTGAAAAGCTCTTAGCAATGTCTAACAAGGTTATGGAAAAAACAGAAAAGATGGAGGAACGGTCTCCAAAGACCGAAGAATTAATGAGCAAAATGGAGAGCAGATTGGTCAGCCTTTACGTACCTCCTGTTACCACAACTCAAGCTCCATTCATATATGACAATTCTATCTTTGAGAACAAGGTCATGGAAACATTCAAACAGATCGCAACTAATATCAACGAACTGAAGTCGGCTACTCCACATGTCCAGACTGCAGCTGGGCTGGTTCAAGCTGATAAAGACTTTATTCACGGGCTCACAAATGAGACTTTGAATGCTCTCGAAAATCTCAAAATCGATACGTTGAGTGCATCGGATAAAGGTACATATTTTAAATAAGAGGTTCATTAACTTTGTTTACATATTTTCCATTCTTTTTAAATTAAGTCCTGGCTAAAACAACATCTCGTATCAAGGAGTCTGAAAACAATGTCGACAGTTCTGTGAGCAAGGTGAATCTAAATCTGGGTGAAACGACAGAAATTCTCGAAAAGTTCTACAACGAAGTGAATGCTAGCTTTAATATGTTGAACGAAGGCCTGGCCACAATTAGCAAGGTTCTCATGGTAAACTCAGATGAGGTCCTAAAAACTCAGCGAAAGGTCGAATTTGGAACTCATCAAATATCACAAAAGGTGACCGACATAATCGAAGCGCAGCAATTGGAATTAAGCCAAGCTTTGATGAAACGATTCGACGATGTGGACGAAGCGATTGACAATAACCACATGGAATCGCTACAAAATATCAGCGCCACAATGGAATCAGAGATTAGCCACGTATGGCGTCAGATTGAAATCATGCACAGCGAAATGACGGAAAGTAAGGATGCACTGAACAAACTTCATGGTCAAACAGAGGTCTATGTCAATGGTACATTTAACACAATGGACGGTATGCAGGGCAAGGTGGCACAAATCACAAGCCGCATGATGGAGGTCGATTCCAATTTAAATTACCTTCTTGGACGCTTATCACTGATCACTCAGGAGTTCAATCAAATCAAAGTTGGACTTGGTGATGCACTTGAACAGATTCGTGGTAGCTTTCATGAAATCAGGGATAAGGTAGTTAATCCAGGTCCTGGACCACACAATATTCCCAGGAATGAGTATGAAACTGATTTTAATCTCCTTTCAAAGAGGAATGTTTCGTAAGTTTAAGAGGCAGTAGTAGTGATCGTAAAAAAATCAAGCACAGGTAAGAAATCGGTGAGCTGCTGAGTGCTTAGAATTTTTGTTCCAGTTCGTCCACTTATTGTGCTGATGTTGGAGTCAATGAACCTGTGTAACGCAGCAAAGTAGAATTATTCTTTATTTTTTAAGTTCTTTTATGCAATCGTTTGTAAGGAATTCGTATCAGTGTGTGCCATAATTATTTCAAAGCATTTTGTGGTTATTTTTTTATTTTGTAAAATTATTTAAACAAATTGTAATAAAAACATGCCGCTTTAAAGCAAAGTGATTAAAGAAGGAAAGTGTTTTTGGTCGTTTGTTAATAGTAAAGTGAAGTAGATATTGGATGTGGTGAACCGACACATATTTTGTCTAAAATTGTCCACTTTGCGACAAAAGCGAATTTTACCCGTGCGTCGTCCTAGGTGCCGTGAACGAAGGCCATATGAACTAACGCCATAATATCGATAGTTCAATTTCAAATGCGAATTTACGCCATAATCCACTTATGCCTTTAATTCACTTTCAAATGAGAACTAAAGCCATCACTTAAATGTGAACTAACGCCATATGGTGTTAATTCACATTCGAATGTGAACTAATGCCACAAACGCCGTACAAACAGTAAAATCGCGGCCGCGAGACATAAGTCCATAATTCCATATTTTGATAATGGACTTATGTCCCACCGAAGTGGTATATGGAATTATGTATCATCTAACATGTTCACGAGAACTTCCACTTTTATTTTCTTGAATTCTCAGAAGAAAAATCTTATTTAACTCTGTTTCTCTTCGAATATGAGAAAAAGGAAATTCGGCTTTGTCACTTTCCGCACTTCATATCGGAATTAGCATTTTAAGAAGTTTAAACAAAAATGTATTGTATTTTCTGAATTGGGAATATATACATTTTGGAAACCCTCTTTCTTTTTTCTAATTCAAGAAAATACATATCACCCAAGACATCGCTAATAAACCGTTATTACGGTGGGTTTCCTTTCATCCTTTAAATGCACTTATTGCTCAGTTTTAAATATCTGTAAGGTAAGCAGACTTTTTCAAATGGTAGGTCCTGGCACACTGCACAAGTGAGCGATCTAGTTGGGCATGTAAATAAACCAAAGGCGTAGCCAAGAAACTATGCGAAGGGGATGATTGATTTTCAATGAACCTAAATGCGTAGCCGAACAAAATTTTGAGCAAGGGAGGATCGATTTGGGGTGTGAAAATTGGCGCGAATTTTTCCTTGCTCAACATTTTTTTTCGGCTACGCCTTTAGATTCTTCTCACGCAAAAGTTTATCCCTCATATGGTGGGGATACTCATTCAAAGCTAATTGAAGATGCTTTAGGAAAAAAGGAAAGACTCCGTAATAACGGTTTCTTTGTGATGTCTTGGGTGATATGCATAATCTTGATTGAATTCGAAAAATTAGAAAGGGTCCCCAAAATGTTAATATTGCAATGAGTGGCCGAATATTAATTCAAACATCAAAAACAATTTTTGTTATGGAAAAATAGCATTATTGGTCTTATGTATCAAAATAATTTGGTCTTATGTCGCTTTCCAAAGCGTCTGATAGTACAATTTTAAAATTTGGCCTTATGTCACGGCACCCATTTATGCTACCAATAAAATTGTGGACTTATGTCCCATTTTTGAAAAATTAATTATGGATTTATATCCCACTTCGTTGGGAAATAAGGTCATAATGGACTTATGTCTCATGGACTTATGTCCCTGCGCCTACATGAAAAATCGCGGGTACATGAAAAGTTTCTTTTGGATTTAAATAATCTTTTAAATTGAAATGAACTTTGGATATACTAAATCTCGCACCTACTCCAAATCCAACAGTGACCCTAAGCAGGGGGGTTGCATACCTACCTACCCATACCTACCACACTTTCTTTGATTGTGACTTAATTCACATTCAAATGAGAACTAAGGCCACTTTCTAAAACGAACTAACACCATACGGCTTTATATCTCATTTGAAAATGAATTAAAGCCATAAGTGGCGTTAATTCATATGGCCTTCGTTCACGGCACCTCGTCCTAGCTGTTGGGTCCTTGCAGTTGGTTCAAACTATCTCTAATAAATAGATCTTTCCTATTCTCGGGCCTTCTATTTCTTAATTTCATCGCTTATAAACTAAGTTCTCGAAATTGTTTCAAGCTTGTACAATGTTTCATTACAACAAACCTCGTTTCTTACCTCCTCGAATCTTGTTTTAACCTTATAAATCAATGATTCATTCTGATTTAAGCTGTGTTCAATCGCCTCAAATTTCTTGGATTCTCATAGCATTTTGTTGTGCGGTGACAATGGATTCTTCTCTTCCTCTAACGCCTCGGTTCTTAAACAGTTTTAAGGGTTCCGCGACTTTCTTGAATTAATAATAGCAAAACACAAAAATAATGTTTGTAATTGCAAACATTTTTGCGCAAAAAATTTTTGGCGCTTATATTTTTTTATTGAAGTGTGAGCTACCCATATTTAAAAAAAACAAACAAAAATGGTGCAGCAACATCCACTTTCCAAAGAAAATTACGAGAAACAATCCATGAAGTATGCATGCGTGTGAGTATAGTTCGCGCATAGCTTTTATGTGGTACTGCACACTATCTTACAAAAGAATGAACTTGACACAAAAATGCATGCGTGTGGGTATCGTTCATGCACAGCATTTGTCAATTTTCTGCATATCTCAGAGAGAATGAAAATAAGTCAAAATGAAACCCAGCATACGACACTTGATCTGCAGAGTTCTTCTTCATCAAAACATGTATTTTGATTCTGCATATCATTGAACGAATTTGGCTTGGTATAGCTATTAGGAGTGAATACCCTGAACTTGCCAAACAGGCTATCACAACTATCGTGGAATCCTTCGGAATTACATAAGTTTCACTTTACCTATAGGTACGATTCCCTTTCACCTTCTACTGCTATCATGGAATCCGGCGGAAACGTTTCCTTATCGACACGTTTTTGGAAAAGGTAGTTTCACTAGGCGTATTTTTTTGGGAATTTATAGCTAGCTCACTTTTACTTTTACAAGCAAAACTGGTATACTCACTTTTGGTTTTGTTATACTCACTTTTGGTTTTACATGCAAAACTGGTATACTCACTTTTGGTTTTGTTATACTCACTTCCCAAAAAAATACGCCTACTGTCAAACGGCGTTCTTTCATTTGTCAATACAAATCTGTGTAGCTGCATTTGTCGGAGGCATTTGAAAAGTTTGTTTTAAAAGGGATTTAAATAAAACATAAAGCATAAGAGGAAGATCGAAATGAGTGGTATTCTCAGAGAAGAATACGAGACAGGTTAAGAGGAGCAGTGAATGATTTCATGGAAATCCCGGACGAAATGTGTTTTTAGAAAGATTACGTTCAACATAGCAGATGAAATCGGAAGTGATAAGACTTCAAAAATGATTTTTTTCATTAGCGGAAATGCTAAATTTTCATTACCATGCTTTGTTTGTTATTGATTTTAATAAAGTTCAATATTGCATAGATCTATACTATTACAAATGTTCGGCTTAACAAAGCAGTTTTTTTATATAGGCTGTTGCTATTCGCACGTTGTGCTTCGGGACACGACTGCGTCAAGTTGGGGTATGTGGCTCGCTACGCTCGCGGCAAGGACTCTAAACTCCAGTATAATCATTTTCGGACATAAGGCCGTACGTTTAGGATCCAACAGTTATATTTATAAAGAGTTTTTAATGAAAATAGAATTACGTTACGTGCCCGTGTCCCGAACATAGGAAACGTCAGTTCAGTACAAAATCTGTCAAAATGAACGTGCGAATAGACACTTCGTTTTATATATAGGTATGTACATTTTCTTAAAAAAAATATAAGCAAGAAAATCTATGAAATCCTGCTTTTGATGCGGGCGAGAAATGTAATTTTGTTCGGGAAAAATTCGGTTTGAACGTTTTCAACGATACAGTGAAACTCATTCACATTACCCACACGGGGAACTGTTCACTTTGCGGATTTGACGATACCAAAATATTTTGTTTCCGTCAACAATTCCCCCCGGCGGATTCCATATTAAATTTGCTCCCTTTTGTCACAACGCATCGCTGTGAAGCAGGCTTTTCAGCGTATACTTATGCAAAGACTAAATAATAATACAGATCGAGATTGGACGCTGCCCCAGATATGCCAACACAGCTTTCGGAGATAGAAGTCAATTTAAAAAAAAATTATAAATGAAATAATGAAACAGTTTCATTCTTCACACTAACCTTGAAAAAATTTTCATAAAAAAATTGATTTTGAAATGTGTTATTTTTCATTTTTTATATCTTTAAGAGTTGGGGTTCCTAAATATATTTGGACCTTGTTTAGGGTTCCATAGCTTAATAAGTTTGAGAACCGCTGCTTGTTTTTTTTTGATCCGGATCGCTTTTTGCCAATATGTTTGAATTTGAATTTGTTTTCGAAACTGTTACTAAAACCCCCTTGAAAAGCAATTATTCAGAACAAAATAATTCTTCCTGGTCATCTGTGGATTTCAATTCTTCGTCGATATGTTTATCTATATGAAGTTCGTATGTTTCCATTGACAAACGAAAACAATTTGCACGAAAAATCTGAGATCTTGAATAAAAATCAGATGTACCCATGCCCAATGGAAAATCACATAAACGACATAAAACGCCTAAAAACACGCCACATGTAATGCCGATTTAAAAAAATTCCATTCATCGTTTCATATAAACGCCACGTAGAATAAGGGTGAGTAATCAGCTATGTATAATGTAATCTGCACAAATCAACCTAAAATTTGTAACATAATAGGGCTACGTATTCTTTAGTTGCATATTTACACTACATTATTCCATTTGGGCTGTGCACCAGCCTCAACCATGAGTCACATTCCTGCGTTCATTGAAACGATACCCACAACGGGAACTCCATTAAGCAAACGCTCCGATTACCCATTCATTTTATTCAAATAAACCTACTTCAGATTCCTGAACAAACTAATTTCATGTATTTCTTTACTTATCTTTAATTAATTACAAATCACTTTAGGCTATTGCTACAAACTGTGGGTAGCTTACTTTAGAAATCTCATTTCCCAAATCGCTGTTCACACTTAGAAAACTTGTACAATACACCAGCAAATGTGGCAACATTGAAATAACTACCAGTCTTTATCAAATGGAATTCAGTGAAGCACGTGTTCCATGGTAGAACACCAAACGTACACATATGATTGTTCAATATAATTGCACACTCTGGATCGGGTAGGTGGTTCAGTTTCTTCTGTAGTGATTCTGTGATCTTACTCGTTAAGCAAGTACGATCTTTCAGTGCTTCTTTCACATCCGTCGAGTGTCTGTTATGGAACAACTCCCTGCAAACTTCAGCTATCAATGGTCTACCGTCTTTACTGCTAAGCACAACCACCTGCAAAAAAAAAAACTGTTTGAATTAACTATACTAAACCAATGTATATGCTTAACCGACCTCTATTGACTTTTCCATTCCATTTTTGTAAGTTAACTGTGCCGATTTAGATCTGTCGCCTGGCATCGACCAGAGGAAATGTCCGTTTTGCATTTTCTTACTGTTAACACACTTTGGCACCTGCACTTGCTCCAGCGTAAATTGCCCCCTTGTGTCGTAAATGCTGATGTAATCGATGTTCATGATAAGGGCATACACTGCCACTTTTGATAACAATTCTGGGCTGGTCTCGTCATCGAGTCCAACGATTATACTCAGATGCCTGGGTATTTTGTGCAGATCAGCCTTGCATCGCTCTAAATAGTCGAATTCGTAGGAGCCATGACGGTTTTTGGCCAGGTCATATGACTTCAGGTAGAACGCCTTCAATTTTCGAATACACGAGCTGAGTATGTCATAGAATGCGGTTATTATGGTGAGGAACATCCATAAGGACTTGCATAAGCCACTGGACATGATTAATTTGCTTAACTATGTAGTTTTGATAAAAAATAATTATTTTAGATGGTCGGCGGATGTGTTTTACATAGCACAAGCAAAAAAAATGAATAAAACGTTGGGTACCAATGGTAAAGCCTTGTAGCGAGTTGCAACACGTATCTAATGTAAAAGTGGTTTCACGAATAAACTGTTTACTTTATGTTTTATTTCTAATTAAAAACATTTGTGTTATCAAAGGTGTGCAAATGCACCGACCAACTTTTTTTCTATTAAAATGTCATCAACACGTCAGACAGGCAGTTGTCAGAAGTTTATCTCACTATGGGGTGTGTTCGTAGGGCGTACGGAGATAGTGTTCGGAAATGCTAAGTTTATTATGTGGTTTGTGTACATGGTTAATGGTAAGTAGAGCTACACCAATATAGACACCTAGTGCGAATTTTATTTTGAGTTTGAATTTAATAAATTACCATATAAATAAAATAAAATCTGTGCAGCAAAAAAAAAAAAAATAAATAAGATAGAGACTCCAATCTTGGATCTTTTAATTTTAGACTTCCGGAGCTTGAAGAAAATCATAAGATATACAAAACATAACCTTAAGGCCGTGTGTCAATTGGGCTAAATAATTATTCTCGGATAATTTTCTGACAATATCGTGGTGGAAAGCGGATTTTCACTGTCAAAAAATAATCCTGCTCTGGGAGCAAGATAATAATAAATTGTCCTATAGGCTAATATCTTTTGCTTGAGTTTTGCTAGAATGTTGAAGAGGAAATATGTAAAACACTAAATTTCAATCAATTAATAGCGTTAAATTGATAAATCTCTGTTTTAAGATTGGAGTTTGGTGAACTTCTCTTTCAACACTTTCATAAGAGTCAGAAAATTATCCGAGGATAATTATTTAGCCCAATTGACACACTGCCTACCTATATACCTACTAGCAAGAAATCAAGTTGAAATTCAATTATTCTTTTGTTTAATTTCCGAAACAACTTCCGATTTTTCATAGGTACAAGAAACTGCCCGCTGACTGTTTCTGAATTCCTAATTTAGTTTCTTATTATACCGCGTCAATTTGCAACCTACATTCGTCAATAGGCGTTTTTCTTTTTTAGTTCAGAGCAAAGCCTGAACTGTAAAAAAACAGCTCTTGTTTCTTTTTTAGCTCAGATACATCAGAGCTTAGAATTTGTGTATCTTTTTTCAGAGAATGTTCAGAGCGCGCTCTATGAGCTCAGAATAAATTGACTGAGCAAACTGAGTAAAAAGGTGCTGTCAGTTGAGTGTCAGGAAGGTAGTCTTTCAATCGGGAAATCTCTTTCTTAGCTCTTCATCCATGCTTGTCACCTCTTCTAAATTGCTGTTGAAGTATCTTCGGAGGTACTAAATTCCCCGCCGAGCAAACGGCTTGGCATTCACATAGTAGATGGGTCATGGCCAAGCATCCCATCTCAATTTCGTCAAAAAGGACGGGTTTCCTTCCAAATTTTACCAAACAGGAGGTTTTTTTCTCCAAAAAGAGTGCGACAGGAGTATCAACGTCACGTTAACAGTTTTCTCAGTTCACGTTTATGTCCGTAACACAAACATGTGTTCAGAGAACTCAGTATTCACATTTATATTGGGTCATCGGAGAGCATGGGAGAGCGAAGTTTGACATTTCGATTGCCCTGACATGTAGAGCACCAATCAGAAACTCAGAGCCCAGGAGAAAAAAAAAATACAACTGTCAATAAGTGACATACCGACAATAATCCAGAAAATTCAAGTTGGCTTACGATGACTAGATTCTTGAATGCGGTCATTGTCTAAACCTATCTTATTCTGAGTAAATTTCCTCAAATTCATCTTCGTCAACTGTTTGTTCGCTAATCGCTAGCGAATTAAATTTTATTTTGTTCTGTTGACAAAGTATATCTGGCTGCGATTTGATGAACCAATATAATAACAGGCGCGATATTACTTCTTAAGGCCGTATGTAAATTGCAATTTTCTGTCACTATTGTGCTGGAAATCAAGTTTTCAGCTGTCAAAATAATGTTGATCTGATCCGTTTTATTTATACTTCAGATTCAGATTTGTATTCAGTCCACAAGACCTTTGAGGCTTTGAAACCCTGGGCTGTACTAAATTTGATTTGAATATAATTGTTGTTTTTTTCGAGAATACTTCATTTATCATTTAGCCACTGCCTGGTAGCACAAAATCAACCAATTCTTCGGAAATAAAAAACCAAATTTAACTGATTTTGATTTTTCTTTTTATTTCTATAATTATTTTTGTTCTTGTCTACTATTTTTTCACATTATTTATTTATAATATTTTCTCTTCTTTTTCATTTGTTTGTCTCCGCTCCTTTATTTTCAATCCTTTGTCATTAATTATGTATATTTATTTAATTATAAATAAAAATGAAAAAAATTAAATTATACAAACGAAAAAAATTGATTTAACTTTTTTTTTTAATCATTTGAAGACATACTTTCTCTCTTACTAAAATTAGTTCTGTACAAATTTCAAAATAAAAACAAACAAAATATTACATTTTTTTAATAACTATATTATTAGCAACTGGAAAAAATCAGTTGATGAATTACACAATTTGTTTTGCTTTGTTTTAAAAACAAAATCTAAAAAAAAATATTAACAAAATAAAGGAAACAAATATAAAGGATTTGTCACTTTTTGTTTGTCGGTAATATTAATTATATATAATATTTTTAATATGTACCTGATAATATATATATATATATTTGATTTTTTACTTTATATATAATATAAACGGTTTTTGTGTGTTTTAATGAAATATTTGTTTTATATATAATCGTTTTAATTCTTCTACTGTCAGAACCGTTAACGACAAAATGTATTTTTTTAAAAGTTTGTTTCGAAAAAGAAAGAAAACTATTTCTGTTTGGTTTCATATTTATGTTTTGACAAGACGAACAATGTTTATGTTGTGTTTCGTTTTCATACACTAACCATACCCGTAGATGGATAGTGCATAATTTTCGTAATTTTGTTGTAGCTTTATACAGAGTTTATTTTTGTTATAAATTTAAAACAGTGAATAAGTAATTTAAATTCTCTAAAATGACGAAATTTCTAAACAATTTGATTGTTTTTCTTTGTGTTTGTTATGTGGATTTTTTGTGTTTTTCTGCTTTACTGATTAAATATTTTTGTTTTTCTTTTTTTTTTTGCCATCCACGTTTAAATTTAATTTGTAATAATTTTATGTTTAAGAAATATTTTATGTCTTTATTTTTTGCAATAACAATTAATTGTAAGAAAAGAAAAACCTAAAAAAAAATTGTTACTATTTGTTGTTGAAAGCTAAAGGCGTTTGTTTTTTTGTTTGTTTTTATTTTTCTTTTAAACTTAATGCTATTTTTTATGTTTGTTGTAATTTTCTTAAATAAAAAAATATTATAAAAGCCGTCACTTTGTGACATATATCTCAAACGATGTTCCATTTATTTCTTATTTATAAATTGAAGATATTTTAAAACGTGAGTGTTAATAATTATAATTTTTATATTAAGCATGTATTTATTTTATTTTAGATAAATTTACAAATTGTTATATGTACTAGATACAGTGTTTTTTTTTTAAGTTTTTAACTTCCACTTTTATGTGGTTTCTCTTTTAAGTAATTAATTAAGAACTAAAAGATCTTATCTTTTCTCAAAACTTGTTAAATATATATACAGCTTAAATTTAAGAGAAAATACAAAAAATAAAACGATTTGTTTGTTTATGTATCTTATATTTTTCATTTCTGGTGGGTTATTACTTTAGAAATTAAATAAAACAAAATATAATGCTGCATCTTGCTAAATATATTTGACTTTTTTTCTCCGAAGTAATGGAAAACACTTAATTTAATTTTGTTTTTATGAAGAATCTAAGCCTCAAATTTACTTTCTATACATTTCCATTATCTTCTTAACAAAAAAAAAAAATACTAAACTTAAATTAGAAAAAGAAATCTTAAGATTCAGTTTTTTTAAAGCTTTGGTTTCATTGTAAAAAATTAACTTACATAACTAACAAATAGAACAAAACGATATTAACAAAATGCAATCAGTAGAGAAACGAAAAAAAAAGAATAAATATTTTTACATGAAAATTTGGGGTTTAAGAAGCGATGATTTTTTAAAGAAAAAGTTTATTTAAACGAACGTATTACATTGGCACATTTTTTTTACATTTAATAACAATTGATTAAGTCTTATTTTATACCCCACTGAGTAAAATGAAAGAGAGGAAATTGTACTGACTTTTAAGCTTATAATGTTGTCGTATATTTACGTGTTTGTTTTTAAATTCATTACAATTCGTATTTTTTTTTGTATTTAAATATGAAAGCCAAAATCCCTGAGGTGGTCAAAAATTTTGAAATTGTTGGGAAATAAATATTTTTGGTTTTTATGTTTCATTTCGTATTTATTGCTATATTATAAAACTTTTATTTTGTCGAAGCTTGGTCAATTGTTTTATATCTTTTTGTTTTCTTACAGAACGAATATACAATCTGAGATTGACAGTAGAAACGTCAAAAATCTTGTACATGAGAAACCGATTGTTTTATATTTGGATTGAAAGAGGTTGTTTCTTAAAGAAAATTAAACACAAAAAGCTGTATTGTTTAAGGCATGCAGAGATAAGATAAAAAATGTCTACGAAATTTGTTAAATTCTTTTACAAGGTGAGTTTTGTGTCGTCTAACTTGTATTGCCAATCGACCGCCAGATTTACAAACAAATTGATTTTGAACTGAAACAAATTTGCCTTCTGACGTACGCTAGTTATGTTAAGGTATATACCTACTTTTTAACTAAATGTCATATTTCTATCAGTGACTGTAGAGAACGAAAACAATATGAATCACAAATTTCTGAAATGTGTGGTTTTAGTTAAAAAAAAAAAATAAATAGCGCAACACTAGTCGTTTGTTTGCGTGAGGATTTTTTTTTTTTTTTGACGAATCTGTAATTTTATGCTGAGTCCGAGCAGCTGAATTGAGAAGCTTTTTAAGGACAGTCTTACTCTCGGATGTTTGTCAGATGGTCGCGACAGGTGGCGCAGTGGAAAAACCGTCGGATGTAATTTGTGTTTTCCGGGGATCGAACTCGGGACCGTTCGCACAGTAGTCCAACACTAACCACTGAGCCCAGTTTTTTAGTTAGAAAGTTAAAAAAAATTTGCAAAACAAAGCACAAATTAAAATCTTACAGGGTAGCTATATTAATATTCCCTAGATTTGAATTGATCGACACTTGGAACCCTTTAAATAGGTCTATTCGCGTACATTTCTGAGGCAAGCACTAAAAATCTGTTAAATTTGAAAAAAATAAATGAAACGCAAGACAAACCTATTTCAAACTGCAGCCACAGTTCACAATTTCTAGTATTTTACCAGTATCAGCCGGTCTAAAGATTTTTTTTTTATTTCGTCTATTTGACAACTTGCTCGTTACTAGTTATTTGGGTAGTTTTGTATGTATTTTTCTGTCCTTTTTCGTGTATGGAATCTGTGCGATTGGAGCCGATTTAAATCGATTGCGTTCGATTAAAACCGCGGACGTAAATACATGGGCTAAGATTGACGGGTATTTCTATATCGTTTCCCGGTTCTCTTATGCTAAAGTGTTGTGAAATGTTACAGAGTCCAACTTTAGAGTATTGGAACGGAAATTGACCAAATTGTTTTTTAATGTAAGAATTATTGACATAATATACATGGACTGCTAGCAGCCAATTTTTCGTTGAAGCAAACAGAAGCACTAGCTCTTTTGGTTCACAGCGGAGAGAAACGAAAACACTCAAATGTCATCGAGCAATTCGTGCGATTTTGTTTGAGTGCTGAGTGTGCCATCTGTTATAGCAACAATTTGAATTAGTTTCAATGTTTCTACAATGGATGGCACTGTGTTCTATGTAAAAAAATTGCATAGGTTTCATACTTTCGCCGCACTAAACCAAAAGGGCTAGTGCTTTATGTTTGCTTCATTTTTCATCGCAGGTTTGTATAAAACTGACATTCCACTAGCAGTCCATGTATAGATAGTATGACAATGATGTGTGTGGTATGCATGTTATAATTTTCGAATTTTAGATTTCACCCTGTGACTGAACAAAGTCAATCAAATATACTTCTGAATGCGGCGAAGGCGGTGGCATAGACGGATCTCCTGTTTAAGCTCCTTGAGTGTGAACCATTATGGATAAAATTAAAAATGCAGCGATTCCCAAAAAGTTCTACCCGGAGAAAATAATTTAGTACACAGTTCATGAATTTTTATAAAAGCAGATGTAAGTCTATTTGGTGGTAGATTATTGTAGTTTTAAAGCAATATAAATGTTAAAATATTCACAATCGACCAAACTATTCAATAAATTTGTAAATATGAAATATTATTATTATTCTACAAATGTCATTTGAAGGCCTATAAATCATAACTCATAACGAAGAGTATTTTTTTTTTAATATTTACATATAACAATATTGGAAGACAGTTAACGCTAGAAGATTAAGCGGAGGCGGATTTGCTAAACTTTCTAAATGAAAGTTGATTCAAGACATAATTTGCCTTAGGATGTAAAAAATATTCCTCCATTACATTCTTTTGTTTTAAAAAAGACAAAATAAATTGCGCACATTTTGCTATACTCACTACTGGGGCCCTACTCTCTATTTCGTTCCGAAAGTCATTTCATTCCGCTTTTGAATTCGTACTATGTAATATGTACTTTCGATTTTCCGTATATCAATGCCTTTGACATTTGGAGATGTCACATGTCAGATGACACATTCCGCTTTCGAAATAGAAAGTACCAAATATTCGGTTTTGGAAAATTTGACTTTCGAAACAAAATACCTACAGAGTAGGGCCCCTGTTCTTTAAAAGTTAATTTTTAGGTTTGGCGACTATGGCGCAAAATTAAACGCAAAATAACAGTCGCTGGTGAACTACCTAACCTACCACCAAGGAACAAATAAGAGAGAACAGAGCACATTATTTCGTTCTGTAGTAATTTCTGTTGGTGTTTACGTTGCTCGCTCAGCTACACAAAACTGAAACAGTTCTAGAAAAACATGGATGCTATCACAAAAAATTGTCCACCAAAATCAATTTTCGTTTAGTCATCGAATTTGCAACATAAATTACCTGGTTTAGCCAGATGACAGATGTGGAAACAAAACTATCATATTTGTCGGGATTTGAAACAAATTGTGCGCAAACGTATGAAAAGTATGATGTTACGTTAGGTACACCCAAAATGAAACCAGATTAAAATGCGCCAATGTTTTTTCTAAGGGCGTTGCCATATTACAAAAAAATCAAGCAGAAACAAACGAAACAACAGTACAACGCGTCAAGCATTCGTTTTCTATAAACGCGCATGCGCGTGTGCGTTCTTGAAGCTGAAGCGGTGTTTCCATAAATATACTTCTGCATACTTCCACCTGGCCAAATAATTTTAAGCGAAAGACATCAGCTTTCAGCTTCTTTTGTGTTAGGCTTATACTCTAACTACCCAATAAATTGAAATTTGTTCACACATGCGTTTGTGTGCATTTTCATGTGCGATAAGAAATGTTGTTGAAAAAGTTATACTTCCGCTATCGGCATAATGCGAACGAAAAGACCCTTTTTGCGCAAAAGACTATGTGCGCAATGATAACTTCCTGACACTTTACCCAGAGCAAAGCGCTTTGTATAAACAAAAAGAAAACCCCCTGCAACTTAACTGTCAACCGATTGTCATTACGTTCACATTTCATTTAATTTTAACCCAACGCGAAGATGTACAAACATACAATTTTAAAAAGTTTGCGCACATTTCATGCAAAAAAAAAAATATATATATAATATCATGTACACTTTCCGAAAAAAATGGCTTAGTTCAGCGTGAATTTTAAACTTTTCCCGTTTTAATAAACAATTAACTTTTTTTTTATATATATACAACTTATATATTTATGTACTTTAAATAGCTTGTTGTTTTTTTTAACGTTTTTTTTGTTTTGTTTAATACTTATTTTTAAAGAAACTAAAATAATTTAATGTCCTATATGTAAATCTCACAGTTGACTATCTTCATGTGTGTGTGTGTGTTTTTTAAATGTTTATTTACCGTTGATTTTTAAAATCTAAGCAAAGTCTATGATATACAATTAGGATGTTTGATGGAAGAGGGGTGGGAAAACAGAAATGAGAGGAAGGGATGTGTGATTGTTTTATATAATTATTGTGATTAATTAATCAGTTGGCTTATATTTGTGTGCTTCACATATACTTTCAAATTTAACGGCTATTTCTCCGTTTTAATCGCGGGTGCAATCCCAGTAGATGGCGGTGTTGCTGACGTTGACGAAGACGACGATGATGATGATGAGGAGGAGGAAGAGGATGATAAAGTTGGTGACGGCACCGATATCTTGACATCCTTCTGTGGCTCCTCCATGGTGACATCTTCACCAGAATCTAATGGCGATGTGGATGATGTTGGCGCTGTCGATGAAGCTGAGGCAGATGGTGGCGAACTGGACTTAGGTGGTGGTTCACCATTCGTTGTATTCACTGAGTTTGGCATTTGTTTGGATTCACTTTTGATGTCGGATGCGGTTGATTGTGGTATTGTCGTTGAATCCTCAGTATTGGCGCTGCCAATGTTCTGATTCAATACAACGACAGACTCTTCGGGACTGCGACGTGATGACTTCTTCAGGGGTACCTTAATCTTTTCGTTTTCATTTTTGGTTAGGTGCGCCTCTTGTTGATATGATGACGCTGCTGCTACTGTGTTCGTCGTCGTCGTTGTTGAAGATGACATTTCATTTTGGCTGCTACAACTGTCAATTTTAGCAATTACACTGCCATTACTACTGCTGCTGCTACTCGAACTGCTGTTGCTAGAGCTGCTGTTGACTTTCTGGTGTATAATTGCAGGCGATAGTAGCGCCACCTGCCGACGATAATGCTGCAGTTCCTGCTGCAGATCACAGATTTGTTCGTCACGCTTGCGTACCTCCTCGATCAGCTGCAGATTATCGAATCGTATCTGATTGTTGTCGTGTATCAGCTTCTGTAGGAGTTGCAGGATCTTCTCTCGATCCTTTGGCCGGGTGTCTTTTAGAGCGTCGGCGGCTAGCTCCCAAGGTGCCAGTATATTACTCTGACTGTCGGGTTCGCCGTTCAAACTGTCATCGTCGGTGTCCGTCGAGAGTTCGAACTCTGAATTGCCCATGATTCCCGATCCGACGCCATTTAGGTGGGGATGATGCTTAACTAACACCCCCGTGGCAGCGGGGTTGGCACCAATGCCACCGCCACCTCCCGTTACCAGATTAACGGCGGCAGCCACTGCGGCTCCCGTCGCTTGCGCCGACAACGAATTGGAAGACAATGATGCGGAAGATTGCGATGGCGATTGCTGTTGGTGATGGATTTGGTTTTGTTGCCTCTTATTATTATATTGCTCATGGTTGACAGCAGATGGCGGTAGTGGTGGCGGTGTTGGTGATCGAACAATGTTCGAATGATTGATTAGATTCTTACTTATGCGAATACGACTTGGTAAACATAAAACGTTATTGTTGTCGGCAGTTGTTAATAGTTTTGCGTGTTGATTGATTGTTGCGATTATCGATTGCGATTGATGGGCGTGATGCGGACTTTGTTGCTGATGGTGCTGGTGAATTCGATGTTGTTGGTGCGTATGGTGCTGATGAAGGCTCTGCTGTAGCTGTAGATGCTGCAGGTGATGTTGAATGCTGTTCGGTGATGTGGTACTCACCGGACCGTTGTTAGTGTTCGGGATGGGTGATGTCGATGAAGTTATCTCATTCGAGCCGGAGAACTCTTCGGGGCTAATGGCTTGCGGCGGGGTATGGTGCAGGTGGCGTGGATGAAGTTGCGCAGGTGGTGGTGGAGGTGGAGGTGAATGCATCGAGTGACGGCGATGGTTGAGGTTGCTGTTATTGCTTTTGTTACTAAGAGGCGATGGTGTTGCCATACGCATCTCTTCGGGCGATTGTGCTAAATCATCGGGAGAGGTGGGCCGCTCCTGTTTTATATGTAGCTCAGCTTCGCAGAGATTGGTTATGGCGGCGTGTTGCGTTTGCTGTCGATCTAGCTCACGTTCTCTTTCTCGCTCTCGCTCCCTTTCACGTTCGCGTTCACGTTCTTTCTCTCTTTCTTTCGAGAGAATACTCTTCCGCGGCGCCAGCGCCACATTCGGCTGATAAGTACGTTCGAATCGTTCACTTTCTGTATTGCGCACCACACGTTCGGGATTCTGCAACACCGGCGGTTCATGACTCAAGTATGGCAAGGCGGCTACCGAATTGAATGGCAACGGGAGAAATGGTTTCGGCGCCCATGGCCGAAAAGCGGACATTTGTCCACGCTGCTGGTGGGCACAATGGTAAATGAGAGCCTGCTGGTATCGCTGATAATCGAGTTGGTATACTGACGTTTCATCGAGACTCTTGATTTTTTTCGATGGAATGTCTACGGGTTCACGTTTACACGGTGGTGCGGGTATAATCGTCTCGTCCAGCTCAGCCTGTAATGGGAAGAATAAGTTTCGGCAATTAGTTTGACACAAGTGTGAGTTTAGTAGAAATAGAATCCATTAGTTGAAATAAAATGAAGACAACATTTACATTCATTGTGAAAGTGGCACCCAATGGGATGCATCAGCTGTGAAATTTGTACTAGAATGTTTAGGGAAGACATTTTTTAGTACAACGGTTGGAAAAAATGTTTTGGAGTTTAATTTCATTGCATATCAGCTCAATATTGATTGATAAACAGGGACATTTCAAAGCTGCTGTAGGTATAACAGCGTCCCTACGAAAGGTTTATAGAATAAAACTTTGTAGAAGTGCACAAAGTGAGGAAAGCTCGAAGAAGTAAGTAAGAGGGCTGATCAACTATAAAAGTCCTGATGCTGAAAGCATTTCACAGCCATATAACCTTTTGGAATACTTACATGGTTACATTGTATTGAATCCTTTGGCTGCAAAAATCAAATCGAAAGGAGTGTCACACATTATTATCAAAAGATTTACGCATACACATTCTGTTTGTCTAAACAAGGCGACGACGCGACAGTCCTCTCCTCTGATGGGTACAAGCGGCTCTAGCTCTTAACAACTTTACGATCCTGACAAAGTCTCACTTCCCGATAACCGCCATTAACATCAATACCAGTAGCAGATATCGGCCTACTAATTTCCCCATACCCATTTGGCTAATAGAATTCATAATTCCTGCCGCAGGAATCGCGTATCGTCTTCAAATGAAGCTCTCAGCAGGAAATAATCACTGCAATCGGGCCTTTGAAGTCTGCACCGGCTTGCTGCACCTTGGATTTTTCAGTATATTCAAATTATACGACCATGCCAGTATACGAGTGCGGTTCTCAAGAACGTTTTTTTTTTATTACCCACTTCTGGGTAGTATAAAAATGTATCTATCTATCTGTACGACACTAAATGCGACTAATAACAATATTTTTGCATTTCTGACTTGGTGGCGATTTGTATTCGCGCTCATAAGCCACTTACTCGCGATTAATTATTTTCACATATACCTATGTGAATATAATGAACGATAATGGCTGCCGTTGTAGTTTGTCTGTGCCAGCGGTCTGGGCATTTAGCTAAATATTGTTCCATTTCCAAGTGGATTTTTAATTAACGCATAAAATATATATAAAGTGAGTGTTTTCGAAAACAATACAACTCTCGTGATGGGACTGTAAAAACTAGTGTGCATTGGCCGGCCTCTTAGCGCCCCCTATTTGGTTTGTTTTTCCTGGCAAAATGGTGGTAAATTGAAAAGTTTCTTTTATTTGTTTGGTTCACGTCTCATTTGTTTTCAATTGCAAATTAATCTTTTTTGTTTTATTTTCCTGTTGTTTTTAAAGTTATGTTTCCACCATGAGGAACAAGAGTGAATAATTTTTATTGCACACTGGAGAGTGAAAAGTGGTAGACTCGAGCTGTGGGGGAAATTTAGTTCACAGATTAAATTTTATATAAAAAAGTTTTTGTTGCATTTAATATTGTGCCACAGATATTATTGAAAAACGATCGGTAGAGGCTTTAAGCGAACAGATAAGGATGGGTCAGGGATCTTAAGAATGTCATTGTTTTGTGCAAATCTATTTGAGTCTACTGACGTGGCAGTAAAACTGATAAAAGTTGTTTGTTGAATGCTATTATTGGGAAGGCTTGATTTTCTTTTTTTTTGTTATATTGGAGGTCGGTTTTCGGTACAATTCGTTTGCAGACCTCCCTCAAATTATTGTTTGAATACTTCAGAAAAATGGCGCCCAACGAGAGGCCTAAGCACTGATCTAAGATTAATGGAAACATTTTCCCCGAAAATCGTCGGTTTTCGGTACAATTCGTTCCGACCTTCTTCAAATTATTGTTTGAATACTTTTGAAAAATGGCGCCCAACGACAGGCCTAGGCACTGATCTACGATTAATGGAAAGATTTTCCCCGAAAATCGTCGGTTTTCAGTAAAATTTGTTTGCAGACCTCCTTCAAAAAATTATCGTTTGAATACTTTTGAAAAATGGCGCCCAACGAGAGGCCTAGGCACTGATCTAAATTAATGGAAACATTTTCCCCGATACTAATTGCACGATGAAATGAGCATGTGTATTGGTTGCCATTTAGCAAATAATGCATGAAAAACAAGTCTTCTACACACAATGCAACACAAAAGCCACAAAACATGTTGCAAACATGCCTATTAGGATTACTTATACCATCGATAAGGCAGTTGCGATTTGTTTTTTTTTTTTTGGCCAGGAGTATCTATCTACACATAAAAGACAAATTTGTAAGTACAGATTTAAGTTTGTCATTACAGAAGTGTCAATAAGGATGAATGATCAGTTTTACCTACATTTAATAAAAAGACATCGAAAACGTGAGTAAAAAAAGCGCTTTCTGAAAAGAAAATTTTATGGAGATTGGCAGTTTTTAAGAGAATTGTCTAAGACCTTTGAAGACTGTAGCCATGTTACTTGTTATACAAGTGTAATCCTTGTCTAGGTTAGTCGTTCCTTTCCTTTGAGCAAAAAATATAGAAAGAATCGGTAATATGTACTTTCAAAATGACAGGAGATTGACTTCCGAGTTTTAGGGTTCTCTCACACTAAACGAATCCGAATCAATCCGAATAAAGACAAATATGATTCGCCAAAATTCTGCAACTTCCGAATGCATACAGATTCTGTTCCCGCCTTCACACCAACCGAATCTAGTCCAATCCGCCCAGGAGGTTCGGCGTATCAGAATCGTTTTCCGTCCGTCAGTTGTAAATGTATAATTGGACACAATCACAATGAATGCGGAGTTTTAAATTACAAAAGTTAAAGGAAAAATCTTAACAAAAAGATTCGGGCTGACTTGTTTTAACTTGAATGGTGTGAAGACATGGAGACCACGAATCAGATTCGCAGTAATTATCGATTATCGCAGGATTATCGATTAGTGTGAAGTGACCTTTATATAAGCAAAGGTGGTAAATTGTAACAAAATGGCAGATGTTTCTTTTTTTCATTAGTCCAGGACACTATAACCACAGAGCCGCTGAGTGCCGTTTGTTTTTACGAATTTTTCGGGTATAAAACAACCGCATTGAGTAAAAATTACTACAAATTCGTTAGAAAAGGAAAAGACCTCTTGATTCTCAATCAAATAGTAGGTATATACGAGGAGGTATGAAATATAATCGAGGAGATAGGTGTTCCATTAATTTTGCGCTATATATCTACAACTCTTTAACGTTCTCCTTATCAATGCTGATCATTTTAATGTTTAAGTGACTTCGAAAAGAGTACCCAGTAGGTACCTTAAGAGATCGCATTCTTGCAGCTCGTCTTGATCAACAACAAAAGAACCCTTTAACAATAAAATACAAATAAATATAACGTTTAACTGGTATTCGCTTTGGAGGCTTTTAAGAATTTTATTCGATTTGCGAACTTCCGTAGTCTTTTGCAACAACCCACTTAAGCAAAACTAACAACAACAAGTTCTCTGTGGAACCATCTCTAAGCAGCAGCCCCCAGCAAATTCTACATTCTGCACCCATAAAGTCCCGCACAAGACCGGTAATAAAATCCAGTAAAATACCAAAAACGGAGAAAATTTATTTAAATTGTCCCTTTTATTTATCGGGGATATCACATGA
This sequence comes from Cheilosia scutellata, assembly GCA_955612985.1. Classification (NCBI taxonomy): domain Eukaryota; kingdom Metazoa; phylum Arthropoda; class Insecta; order Diptera; family Syrphidae; genus Cheilosia; species Cheilosia scutellata. Next base: position 142,704,470 of record OY015311.1, read on the forward strand.
CCATTCCAAGACATGCCATAATCTTAAAATTTAATGTGTCCAATAAATGTTCCCGGCAACGACCAAAATTGTCGTCGTCGTCGTCATCGCGACGACATCAGGCAGCAGCCACCAGCCAGCCTGCACACCACACGATATGGATTTGCACATATCTTACAGGCGAAGGTTGCTTGCGTTTTGAGGCCAAAAACTGGTTAAGAATCGCTCAGCTCAACACCAATTATTATCAAAGTGGAAAGAAGTCGCACAGCCAGACTTATACACACCATCACACCAGTTCATGATTGTCCGCTTTGCGCTCAGACGGCGACAACAAAACGACGCGACGCAACGGTGACGACCATGACGACAACGACTGGCTGCAGCAGGAGCAGCATCCTTCCGCATTGCCCACTATTAGTTGGGATTTTATGGGTTTCACCATAAGGATGGATGATGGTAGTGGGATGCCACGATGATGCGACGAACGACTTAAAGGAGGACCAAGAGCCCAAATTGAATATTATCCAACATTAGAATTAATATTAAATGAAATCAATTTTTATTCGAAACCTGTGATATCCAATCAAACTAATAACCCCTCAGCACGTCGTCGTCTCTTTCGTGCATAAACGCACACATACATGTCGGCGGCTGCAATGGGGGAATATTATGACCGCGGATAAGGAGCAAGCCTGTCCTGTCATCTCCTGTTGGATACCATTTAAATATATAGGCAACGACAATCGCCAAGTCGTTGCACCATTAAAGTGAGGCTCGCCGTTGTCGTCGTCGTCGTCTATCGATGGTTAGAGCTGGAGCTGCTCTGCTCAGTGATCAATGCCATATGGTCATGGATCGTAGTCATTATTGTAATCATCATCTGTGCGCATATATCGCGGTTATTTCCTTTTTCCAGTCACTCTCCCCTCCTCTGTCATGGCTGTCTAGTTTTATCGCGCAGTGCAGTTTTCTTATGCGGTTTGTCATTAGTTAACCGATACACACATAGATACCTAGACCTCTAGTGTACTTCGGAGCGTTTGCGGCTTTTGCTAAAAGATTTCGTCTCAGTGTTCTTTAAGCCGTAGATAAATGTCAGAGATAAAACATCGAATGGGAATAGAGCTAAACAAACGGAATGACATCAAAATGATGATATTGTTTGAAGAGATGCTGCATTCAGTCTGTTTATTCTGCAACGGTTTGAAACCGATGACAGGCGCTGTTGGAAAGTGCGAAAAGTACTCAGGTTTTGATATAGTATTCCTTGATCAACGCGCTAACAAAACATTATCTTTTATATCCTGCTGTGGCTATATAAAGTGTCGATCAAGGGTGAAAAACCATGAACAAATTAATTTTGACAGGTGTCAACGGACGCTGGATGAGTTCATTATCGCATGTCATTGGTTTTACTGACAGAGCTGAATGTGTGGATATATGTATTGTATATAATAAGGAATTGGATGCTGATTTACGACTTATCGGTGTATGGAAGAATGTTATTGTGTATTTAAAAATGTAACAGTTCCCCTATATGTTTCGAGCTTTCCTACTCTTACTAGCGTCTTAAATTGACAATATCTTAAACATGATAACAAGTACAATAGTTATGTTTAATTATGTAGCTTTAATTGTCAATGTTATACGATGTTATGATTAATGTCTTTTGCACTCACAATTGTAAACAACAATTGTATACAGTTGTGTTCGTGTTTAAATATAAACTATTTCGGTACCCAAAATCAGGATTCAAAGCTGTCACTATTTGTTAATATGATTGGCAAGGTTACGAGAATACAAACAATTTAATGCTTCTAAATATTACAACTAACGAGTATCTTATTGTGCGTCACGTATTGTTCGTTTACACGGTGTAATTATAGAATACACTTGCAACACTATGCAGTCATTTAGTTTCGTTTTCCTCTTGTCAATGTGACGTTGGCTGCGATAAAATGTTTACTCAGATTTCCCTGTCAATATATTTCCACTCTGACCTCAGAGTTTGCCCTGATTCCATTGTCCGCAAAATGGATTATGTCTGGGCTGAACATATATGACTTTTTTGTTGTTTATAACTTTCAGCAAATTATAGCAGCAAACCTATTCACAATAGTAGACATTTTTTCCTTTGAATCTTGAAAGCGATATCAATTATTTGAGTTCAAAAACGAGTTGTGTTGAAATGTATCGCTGGCAAATTTAAGGTGACACCCGAATTTGAAATAGCGTCAGATAGTTCACAATGACGTATTGAAAATATAACTTCGTAGTGGAGTAAGTTTTGGTAAAAAATTCCACTTCCTAATTTCCCTTAAAAAAAAAAAACAATCACAACAACCAGTAGAATACACTTTTGTGATGAATTGTTGTCGTTTTTTAGAAGGAAAATTAATTGCCAGACGACAAAATTAAGTGAAATCTAACGTGACACCTGAATATGAAAAAACATATTGAATAAAATTATTCACAATAGTTAACTAAATATTAGTTTGAGTGTTGAAGTAAAACTTAATACATATGACAGCTAAATATTGAAAATTCATCCCTCTAAAATTCGGAAAAATGTTCACAATAGTAGATATGTAATTCAACTATAGCTGTGATTTCAGTTAAAAAAAATATTGGCTCCTGAACGAACCTAAAGGACCATTCACATGGGAGCGAAGGAACGCGAACAAACCACTTTTTATGCATTTATAAACAGAAAATTGCACATTTTATTATTTCAAGAGGAGGATAATCAATTATCCCATCAAAATGTGTTAAGAAAACAGTTTTATAAACAGTTTAAATAACGAAATTTCGAATTCCAAACTTTATTCGCAATCCACATAATTTAATTCACGTTCCACAAACTAGCGAATAAAACATTCGTTCGAACTTAACCTCAAACCAGACATTGCGGGTAGAAATAGATGGCTGAAATTCGTGAACTGCCGCGACCTAGAAAAGTGATCATATGAACGGACTGTCAAAACTTGCGAATATTCTTTCGTTCGTAGGTAGTTGGTCGCTCTCATGTGAATAGTCCTTAAAACTAAAAACGCTGCAATACAATTATTGACAGCAGCTCTTAGTTAATTTATTACTTCCTACTAGCATGATGCTCTCTCTCTTTCTTAGACTCTGACTCCGAGTGATTTTTAGTTCGTTCGCACCCACTACCCCAATCAGTAGGCATTTGAAATGTTTCTCATTTAATTAACGGTGTTTTCGAGAATATTTAATGATACACACACATTCATTTCCTTGCCATCCAACAATTTTTAATCTTAACATAAAAAAAAATCCCATAAACCGTAAATGGGTGTGTCAATTTTCCGCACTTTCTTATACATTGTTGCTTTATTTTTGTTGCCATTTATAAATTCCACATACCCACATGCGAAAGAAAGACCTTGCCCCAGCTACGCTACGACGGCTGTTGTTGTTTTTGTTGTTGAACAGGTCATTGTACGACATCAATGTTGGTTTCATTGCCGTCATCGTCATAGTTGCCTGTCGATGGTGGCGGTGGCATGTGATTTGTCACACTCCAATGAGCAGCAAGTAGTACCACTTGTAAGTAGCGAGGTGGTTGCGTTTGAATGGAGAATTTATTTCATAACGGACTATAGCGTGTGGCAGCATCAAAATGTAACAAAAAAAAAATATTTCCCATCAAAAAGGAGATCTTTGCTCCTTCTCAGGCTGATATGGGGTGCAGCAGGGATGGTGGAAGTGTATAATGGATTTGAGTGTGCGCTGGGGATTTTTATGAGACTTCGTTTTATGATTACGACCATGAGTCTTTATGGCATGATCGTTTATTGTGGCTAAATCATTTCAGTCAAGGCATACGAAAAATAGTATTAGTGTCTGAAGACTTAAGAACAGACATGTTTTCATTAGATCTTGTATTGCGCTCCAGTGTGAGGTGACAGGAAAGGATATACATGTACATACAGTATATAATCTGTTAACTACAACTACTGGTTTCGCGACAAATTGAAAACCATGCACACAGCTTCTATTGACACCGAGATATGGAACATGTGCCTGCGCCATTTTAATGGACGCGTTCCATTGACCGCTAGACTTCTAGCACATAACATCCCTGATAGAGGAAGGCTGACATTTGATTTTGATTATTTTATGTTCTTTCCTATGTATTTAAAACAGTTTGAAAAAAATTGAAGTTTGAATTCTTTTATTATATTCCAATTTGACTTCAACACTTGAACGTTTGCTTGATTTTTATTATGTTAATTTTAGATATTTTGATAGATTTGTTTTGGCAGATCGGTTTTGTTTTTCAATATAGCAGTTAATTTTCCGCTATATTCAAGAAATTTTCCTGAAAAGTATATTTCACAATATGTGCTAGAGCTCTAGGGCAAACGCTGAATGTCAGTTTTTTTTATATGGAGTTTGACATGACGCTAATCGTCTACTGGTAAATGGAACGCGGCCATTGTACCCTCACACCTGACAGCTGAAGCGACACATACAATTCATATCGAACTCCGTACGCTTACAAAAAAATTACAGTACATAAATAAGATATGAACTTGTTTATTATAAAGTTTGCAATAGTTTGACAATGGATTGACGTGTCGCTGGTCATATAGCATTCAAGAACAAGGGCATTATTCACTGCATTTGATAGAAGTCCTATACATATTTGATAGTCCTAATGTACCTCAATTGTGGTGCGCCCTAGGTTTGCTTTCTAATACTAATTTTAAGTGTGCTCTACCAACAGTTCGAATTGAGCCCAAGAACCGAGCAAAATTAAACGAATATACTTAGAAAAATGTCAAACACGGACAATTCACTGCTTGAATACAATGAACGGCCGACAAAATATACAGGAGGGACGCTTTTTCACATTTAGATAGGTACATACAGTGATCGCCAAAGTGAGTGAACACCGATGTTTTTTTTTAAGTTTTCTTTAATGTATAAAAAAAAAACCAACAATCTATAAAAACTTGATAACGAAATAACAAAAACAAAACATATTTGAATTCGACAGCATAAAATAATTTATAGATATTTAAGAAAAATTGTCTCTAAACTCCAAAGACAAATGAAAATTTGTGTTGACTCACTTTTGACACTTACTGTAGATGCAGTTGAAAAATGTTGTTCCCTGCAATATTTTTTCCGAAAGTTTTATTTTTCAGCACCAAATTAGCTATACACGAAAACCCTTTCGCAAAGAAATTGAAAGAAATTCGTTTGCCCCACGTATTCGTATCAACTGTCAAAGAGTTGTATATTTAGGAATGTTAAAAAGTGACCAACATTTACGGGCCCAGCTCTGGTGTGGCTTTGTTGCATTGTGTACCCCCACACGTTTCTGTTTGTATGTGTTTCAACTCTTGACAGCTCCTGTCATCTCTGTTATTTTTCGATACAAGCAATAACGGTAACCACATAAACAGAATAAGTTCTTTATTTACACCCAGATGGCATAGGCTCAGAAAACTGTCAAACTATATAAAAACACATAATTACCCATTTTATTACATATTTTTTATTAACAATAGGTGAACATAGCACAACTCATTTCTTCGTCAGTTGCAGTGCATTATTATGTTACAATGTCTGTCAATGTTAATGTTTAGAAATTCCTAAACTTCCACAACAGGTATACACCCAACAAAACCAACTATTACGGACTTTCAGACAAGTCTAGCAACTATAATCTTCTACAGAGAATTGTACCTATTAATTACCGACAGCTTCATTTAAATGTCAAAACAAATTAATCTCCTAACCATGCGGGAACCTAATTTTACTACTTCGAATGCTTCTTTCTTTTTGAAATACCTTTAACAAGAAATTAACTTCTCTAGCATTTTACCGCTCCAGGCGAATGTGTAATTAATGGCATTCACTTGCACTATCCTAGTAATTCAGTTTAAGACAGATCTGCTACTGCACATCTCCAGCAGTCATCCATTAATTTAACACACAGTCTACAAATGTCACTCTCCCAACGAACCGATAAATTATTCTCGACTGTTGTAACTCGTCACTGGCGACTAAGGCAAACCATCTGTCAAATTAAATGTAATGGTTTATTTTCGTGCGCGGAAAAGTAACCGGTACGCGAATGCCGTACGCGGAAAGACATCGTTTTGTGTAATACATTTTATTAGTCAAAAACTTCAAGTTTGACACTTAGACATCAGGATTCTTTTTACTTTACAAACTCTAATGCAGCAATATCGTAAATTGCCAACCAACTACATTATGACTATAAAGATTTTAAGACGGTTTACAATGACAGAGTAATAACTCCAGTCACCTCTTCGCATGAATGCAATCTATGAAAGTGCTGAACCAGAACCGTCAAACGCATAAACGTCAGCATTAGAGGTTGGGCAATAAAGCTTCTTCATCGTCTCTACTACCATACAATGTAGTACATGTGGTTAGCTCTACAGGTCGAGGTAATTTGCCATCGTAAACAAAGTGAAAAAACTACTGATCACTGTGCGAAGTGTTTTACTTCTATCACAGCTGCTAGCTGTTAGTTGGTTAGAGTAAGATGCAATATAAAAATAAAAATCTTCAAATTAACGGCTCCGGCTGGACGAGTGCGCGTAATTCTACTGCTGTTGCGCGGTGATGCTGATATTTCACCCGTGAGCAGTAATTTAATCTTATTGTCTTAGACAATGTTGGTGGAGTTTTTGTTGTTGTTGTACATATTTCTAATTTAATCACATTCTCATATATTGTTGACCACCATTTGTGTACGAGATTGTGTTCATTTTTGACATTTCTAGGTCTCCTCCGAGTAGGTAATAACGATTTTGTGTGTTGACAAACCATGTTCGTTGGCGGCGTTTTGTATTGAATTTCACACCGTGTAATTGAAACATGAGATGATACTCAATTAGACCAGCTTGCTACTGTCTGCTTGACACTCGTCAAAAGACTACATTGTAGAGGTATTAAATTATGCTGCTTCCATGGTGACTGCACTAGAAATGGGTTTTACATTAAGAGATGTATTAATACCAGACGTACCTACTGCAGCGTGTCTGATACGATTTGAGTGACTAATCAACTGTCAATTTGACGGATAGTTGCAATAAAAGACAAGTTGCAACTTTGAAATACATTCTGTGTTTAATAATGGACAGATGAATGATTGTTGACATTATTTGTTAGACACATGTAGTAATTAAGACTTTCAATTATTACAAATAGCGGTAAATACGGGTATCATCAAAAGCATGAGCGGGAGTAGTATTGCAAGTAAGGAAATTTCTTAGCTGACTCATTTGTTTTAACTGCCTAAAATAATTGGATTGAAATTAACCAATATGATTGTTGAAATTTTGACATTCCTGTCACGAATTCGCAGATTTTATTTACAATCACAAATTTATAACGCTTGCTAACAAAAAAATCTTTCCAACTTAACCTGAAAACAAAAGTTACAACTATAGAAACTGATAGCTGAAGAAAAAGTTTATCTGAATGAAATGTTAGTGCTCGCTCCGCTCCCATAATTCTGTAAACGACATATTAATCGATATATTATTTGTTTTGCATTGTTCACCACATATTTTGGTATCAGAAGATTGACAAACACACTTACTACGCTTACCTAATCACATGCTTCAATAAATTCTTTTTCCATAAATTTCAATTCAAACCAATATAACAAAACTACTGCTTGAAATAAAAAACATGTAGCACTAAATTACGAACTAACAGTAGCAAGTATCACAATCAAATTGCTCGCCTTCGTAATGGCGACACAACTTTTCACCCAAATGACAGATAAGAAAAAACCCAACAGAAGACAAAAGTGGATTTAAACATCAAGCGTATCGCATATCGAACACTTGCACTCAAGAATAAACTGCAATTTATAGTCAACAGTGACAGTCACACCCCAAATGTCAGTCTATTCGATTTGAAAATAATAAATTACATCCACGGCGCCATCTTACTGTCAAATAATAAATTAAATAAAGAAGAAACCAGCAGTTTATACATAAACAAAACTCGTGGCGGCCGGCTCGACGCGGCGTATTTATTGCAAAAAGAGTCGTTTTATTTTGTATATGGTTCTTTTCAGTGAATAATGTTCTTTCAAGTGTCAAATTATTCAAATGTTTTCACTTGCGTTTTGTGTTCTCAATATTTGAAGGATTCTTTGTTTGAATGTCAAGTCAACATGTTTGGGGAAAAAAGAAAACTAAAATAAAATCTCCTTCTACCCTTTCTTAAACAGACAAAGGACACTGCCTTGTCATATTTTTGTTCTTTTCAGAATGTCATTGGTTTGACAATGGTCGTTGACCCGAAAAGAAGTGCCACTTGATTGGTTTTATTTCCTTCCTTCCTTCATGCAGATATGAATCTCTATTTGAACAAATTCTTTTTTTAACATATCCTTTCGCCGCTCAATAATTGCTGTCAGTGTGAATGTGAAGGTATACACGAACATTTTCAGAAGGAAGCAATAGCTTGCGGAAATTTTATAACCTTATATTCTCTTTGGGGATATTCTATCGAATCCAATTTCAGCGTCATCACTTTATCAAAGTTCGTTAGCACCATTGAGCAATGAATGGTAATGTATCTACTTTCATTGACATAATGGCTCCTCTATGGTGACGTTCTCCTTGGAATTACGGCACATTGACACAGACAGAAGTGAAGTGAAGTTTTGTTGTAAGGAATGGTATGCAATGGTGGTATGCATGGCTATTGACAATGAACAGTAAGATGTCCTTAAATATGTTTGAAGGGCATCTGTGTTTTTGTTTTGACGATTGATAATGTCAGTGAGCTATAAAACTTTCTATTATTCTCTTTATCTGAACGCGTCCGTTTTTCTTCTTTTTTTTTTATACACAAAATTCTATTCGTATAAATTTTATTTACACAGACAAACTTGTTAAATACCGTGATTCAGTCCAGCAAACACTTCCTTAAAACAATACAAAGACATTGGAAACCATAACCTTAAATAGTAGCCACTTTTCCATTGGTCCTACATTAATTTTTTTCCATATACCCTGCTACACCTTACTCCGCCAACTTGATGGAAACTTTTTCGAAATGCTAACACACCATCAGAGGCAGTTGCTAACCAAAAGTTAAATTGTGTGCCTTTTCCTACTCCATATCTTCTCCACCCAATTGGAAACACATGCCTCGATAACCTGACATTTGAATAACCTAGCAAATAATTTAAAAATTTAAGAGCATCATTTTCCTCAAGTAGGTTCTCGTTGGGCCGTGCCAGTCCATCCATACGACTCCCAATTGGTTTTATTCATATGCACGATTCCCACTCAATGTCCTTTTTTTGCTCTACGGGTAAAAAAAAAATAATAAAAAAATAAAAATATAAATCCCATCCCATTCTGTTCTAGGTACGTCAGTACGGTACCTACTACAATTTTCACGACAACGTCAATGTTTATTAGGATGAGAATAAGACTCTGGGATGTGGGAAATTGTGGTCGGGTAGAACGAGTTGAATGAGTGAAAAAGGACTCTAGCGGAAAATTTTACTCTTCTTGTAGTTCAATGACATCAGGAAGGACGAATGCTGCTATAGTGCCATGCGACTCTGCATATACGACCGACACACCGATGTCGACAACGACGACGACGACGATGACAACACAAAATATACAAAAAGGATTAATTACGTTAAATTAAGCACGAAACGATGTGTACAAGGGAGACCTTCCATTGGCGCATTAATGCGGTTGCAGCAGGAGAGATGGGAATACGGAGGGCACATTGACCGAGTTGGGGGATCCCATCCACGAGGAGAATTATTATTATTGTATGGTTTGGCTGTTCTATGTATAGACGGCAAATTGTTGAATTTGAAGATTTGATTTTTCTACCATATTTGTATATGACGGCTCAATTATGTATGTAAGTGAGTAGTGCGACTGTACTTTCTTTCTAAATTGTCAGTTTAAATCAATTTGATTTTAATCCCTATTATCATGAACGTAAAGAATTTTAAATTCCCATAATTTATTCTAGTGTCAAGTCATTAAGTGACATTAATAACAGTAAAGGGTAAAATAAATGTTGGGATTACCTTCATTGTGTGGTTATTTGACATTAGATAGTTTAGAGTTTAGACAGTCTCACTGAAACAAGTGAAACTGTCACAAAAATATTGCTACGAGATAGTAACAGTAAACACTGCCAATTCGATCGTTTTAATTCGACTTTTAGCTGAATTATCTACTAATTCTTGACAATAAAACCACGATAAGAAAGGAAGTCAGCATTTCGGAAAAAAAACAATGTTGCATTGGGTAAATTTGAAATCGCATCTTAGGCCGTGTGTCAATTGCGTAGAATCTATTTTCTGACGTTTATGTGAGTGTTGAAAAGAAAACTTAAAATGCAATCTTGAAATACAGGCTCTCTAATCTATGCCCACATTTAAAAATGGACGCATGTATGACAAAATCTATGATATGCTCGCTTTGTCATACTGTGACAGAGCTGAATGACAGAAGCGAGTGACCGGTCCATAACAAACGATTACGCAGCTTGATACTACGGCAGAATTGTACTTTATAGGTACTGTTGCTGATGTGCAGCATATTGGCAAAGGAAGTTGGTCGCAGAGGTACCTTTAGAACTATCGCCTCCCATATCTGGACTTTCATTGCAAGTAGTGATAAAGAGAATGATTGCCAATCGCGACATGCATGCCACTATAGCAAATCGTGCAGTGTAACCATTCGGACGCCGTCAATTTGTGACATGCTGTCACAAAAACTAGCTCACTCAGTTTCAACACCAATGACAAGGCGACCACACTGTCATTCAAATCACTCACTTGACCGTGACATTCAAGTAGTGTCAATCGTGTTACACGTCGTGACAATGCAATGTATATGTGTTTACCAACAAAGTCGTGTCAAATAGGGTATATACAAGATTGAAATAATGATGGTAAAGGTAGGAGCTTCTTTCCAATATTTGGTGAAAACTTTGGCCCAATTTATCAACATGCGGATGACGCATATAAATTGACAAATATGGCAAACAAAAAAACCCTAATTGCCGCAACGTACTATACCAACTTTTGAGTATTGCTATTTCAAACTGGAAAATTTGTTATTCCAATCACAGATTGCCTCTTCAATCGTAAATTCCTTAACAATCAAAAGACACATATCTAGACATCACAGAAGGAAAAACCACCTGCCTGGTGATTCCAATCGCACACTTGCACCATCAGAGACCTTTGTATTTAGTTTTCCTCCACACACCGGTCCTATGTGGCCCGTCGATTTAAATGCACATCTGTTTCGTTGAGAACCTCAGGTGTACCATCATCATCGTCATAGTCATCCCTCGAGCCCAGATCTCGTATTACATGTAATTTCGACTTTTTAGCTAGCGAATATGTAATAAATTATTACCCTTCTCCTCCTCCAACCCCTCAATCTAAGATTGATCTGTGTCAGTCAAAGTCACAAAGTCCTCTTTGGATCGCTTTGGTCTTTGCCTACGATTAAACTATTCTCAAGGCACAACTATATGTTTCCAGATGCAGCCGTATCACTAGCTGCTGTCGCCATTTGAATCTGAATCTTGTTCTCTCGCCGTCGCCGTCATCATCATCGTCGTCGTCCTCGTCTACCCGGGCAGATGGATGAAAATGTTTATTATGATGTGCTCTGATGATAAAAAAAAAGCATAACCTCAACTATACTACAAGGATTCAAACTCTCTGCTTTCTTTTATATATCTAACCCAGTTGAGGTTTCTGGTTATGCGACAGCACTGGCAGTAGGGGGACGAGGGCGGATGAGGCGCATCTTCACCCAATGGACAGATGGAGGACGATATCCAGATGAAGGCAGCCTGAATAGCTGATTGTAGATGAATGACTGATGGAAATACAGATGAATAGCTGTAGCTGTAGGAAAGCGTTCCACTCGGACAGGCCTGTAATGAATGCCAGTTCGTTATTAGTTCAGCCCAAGTGACCATTGGCCGATAGTTGCTATATTGCTCTGCTGTGCTGCACCGTGGCTCTACGATTCTCATGGGTGCTACCGAAAGGTGTTGCAGTTGTCAATTTCACTGCGGGGATGCTGCCGCCCGTATGGAATCCATGAGGTTATTAAAAGCTATTCACAGTCAAGCCGGTCAACAGACGAGATTTCTCTCCTCGCCTGCTTTGCGTAGTGTAATTACATGTGTGCTGCATCAATGGCTTTTGCCTGCGCTATTCGGTTAGAAGTAGATCTTTCATTAGAATGGAATTATTATCTTCGCATAGAGAGTAGTGCAGGCGCACAGGCACAGACAGAGGAAGAGGTTTGTGTCATTTTTAATTGTGGATATCCGCTATTAAAATCGGTTATTTGAATTTGTGCAATTTATCTTATGGCATGGCATCTCTGTAGTAAACCTCTCTGGCGGCTTTGGTGTGGGTATCTAATGGATCTCTGGCGTCGTCCTTCGGGGTGTAATTAGATTGGGCGGCGCTCAAAGACCCATGAAAAGAGGGTATAATTATTTCGATTTGAAATTGTTTAGAGCGAGGGGAGAAAACGGAACCGGAACCGTTTGTGGCTTTTTGTGTATTCGGTTTGTCACATTCAGTGGCATAATTTATGGCGAACATTTTGTATTTTGTGGTAAGATGTCATAATAGTATATACTGCCAATTGAGTTGATGTTTGAGAATTGCTCCCAAGGGTTAGATTATGAATAATTTAAGTTAGGTAGGCTTGGGCAAATGTTTGGCTTTTTAACTTTTTATTTATATAACCACTCGGATGAGCTATATTGGTAAAAAAATGTATCTGCGTTTCTTGGAAGCTCTTTTTATTGGGAGTTGCATTACCCGGAAACAACACCCACTCAGTTGAAGACGTTTAATTAAGTAAGAAATATACAGGCAAATAGTAGTCGAATTTAGCTGCGAAATTAATGCCGATTTCTGGACGGACGGTGTCCTAAATCACGTTTGTGATAAAATAATAAATAACCAGGCAAACAACAAACCAAACTATCAAGGATTTGGTACAGTATATCAAGTCGGAAAAGCTATTGAAATAAATTTAGAGGCCATCGCGTCAAGGTAATGAATGGAAACTGAATAGTTTCGTGACAAAGAAGTGTCTCGAAGGTATGTCAAATCGGCAATAGAGATTCTAATTCACTATTTCAGTAGTTCCTATTTTATGCTATAGATCTTCATGTGTAGTTGTATGTATGTATTTTCGATTTAATTGAATTCGAATATTTTTATATTTTTAAGCCGAATGTTCGAAAATGCATTTTTCATTGTTCCCAAACACATTTTTATGCATTCGCTTTTGTGTCAACTATTTTCGTCCGCCTAAAATATTTCTAGTAACATCCTTAAAAATTCGAGCTTGTTTAGACCAATTTTTGAACCTTTTCGACATTTGTTTTAATTTTTTTCTAGGTTGTATTCCTAACCCAATCTACTGCGCTCGTTTTACAGCGTAAAATCTCCAAGTCAACTGTTCATGCGTTTTATGTCGTTTCAACTCCACAAAGCAAAGTCGAGGATAGTATAGTGAACAGTATTTCGCTGCCAAGCCCCGACATATCATTTGTGTAAAATTTTAACTGTAGGAATTGTATAGATTATGTACTATTTAATGTCGAATACTTTCTTTGTCATGCACTGAGTGCACATATTTTATTTAGTGTTCGAAAATTCGCTATTCTTCGACATATGTATTTAGAACGAAATTTGAGATTATGTATCTATTTTCGAGCCTACCTAATAAACAGGACTTAAAACTGTAATTCCCATTTATTCTCTAAAGTATCAGAGCATAGGATAGATTAACAATAAAGTTATTGAATTATAAATAATCACCACTGTGATGAAATTCGACCGAATTTGAATTTCTGCGAATTTCGAATTTTGGGTGTGCTCAGTTCGCTTAATATTCACTTTCTTGAGGGGAAGGTGGTAAGCCAGTTTTGAAACTGCCTCTATGGAATTCTCTTTTTTGCCCGAAGCTCTGTAGGTGAACACAAATGCAGTTGGGCCCACTGAACATTTGAAATTCGCATGCATTAAAATTCGGCAGTAATAGAGCAAGGGTGTGAATACATCTTTTATGTCTATCAATTTGGGGCCAATATTTCTTTTGTTTGACTTGTATAAAAACAGCCAAAATGACTTACCAATAGTAAGCAACATTTCGTATTTACCTGAAAGAAAATGTAAAAAAAAAAACATTATTAAGAAATTAAATTCATAATTGGAAAATATTTTTTTTTCAAGTAAATGTGGCAACACTGTTGTTTATTAATAAAAAAATTCTAAAATGTTAATCAAATATGTGACTATTTATCGTTAAAACACTTGATAAGAAATTTTCAAATATGAGCAACTACACAGAGTCTATAAAACTCCAACCTGTCACACTGAGTTTACTTTTTGACATTTCAAAATAAAATAAAATTCTTTTACAAAATAAAGTATATTTATTTATATACCCACTTGAAGTCCTTGTTTTACTGTCTGTCTTGTTGCTGATAAATTATATTATGAATTCTACACGTAGTAATTGTATTTAGGGCAATGCGAATATAAATGACACTGCGCGCAGAGACTGAATTGTCTTTCTCGATGCGAACAGTGGGTAAGTGACAAAGAGGTAAACGTGAAATTTATTAGGCTCTTTTTTTTAAATGTCGGCTTTTAAAAGCAACTAAGAAATAATTATAATTATTTAACCGGACAAACGAAGTGTTTTCGTGATGTTTTGACATTTCTGTTTGGCAAGTGATATGGAATAATTCGCTTGAAGGAAGAAGAAGGTGATGGAATACAAATTGAGAGTAGCTTTCACTTCTATATTATCTTTTTATAAACGAAGGACAATATTTTGTCGGATTTTTGTAAATTGACATCTGTCAGAAGGAAGATATTGGCAATTTATGTTGATACACATATTTATGTCAAAAATAAGAGTGCAGATATACGAGGAATCTACCAACCTCACTTTAAGTAGATAATTAGATATAAAATAATGCTATACAACCCTGAGTTTATTCCGAAAGCCGGTGCTGCCAAATCGCTTCGATATGAAATTATGGAAATCTAAAAATATTTATAGAGGCATTTTGCCCTTTTGCTTGCATTATTTCCGCTCTGGGTTAGGCATTTCGAAAGACAATTGATGAGTTAGCTGTTAGCAGATCTGCAAAGAGGAAAAATGGAGCTATGCAAAATACATTACTGACTTAATTCAAGCTCCGATGTTGCCATTTGCCAAATGAACTAGGTATTAAAATGCAACATTTCCATAATAAAAAAAAAATAAATAGGCGGCGCAACAGGCGGTAGACACCCAAGGCCTAGCTTCTCGCAACCATTCGTTTTGTGTGAGTTTCTATTTTTGGAACGAATGGAAGGGACCTACAATTTTATGCCGAGTCCGAACGGCTGAATTGAGAAGCTTTTTCAGGACAGTCATACTCTCGGATGTTTGTCAGACGTTCGCGAGAGGTGGCGCAGTAGAAAAAACCTTAAGATGTAATTTGTGTTTTTGCGGGGATCGAACCTTGGATCCCTCGCACAGTAGTCCAGCACACTAACCACTGCGCTACTGCGCCTAATAGGTTATTATAATTCGAAATTTGTTGAGTCAGTAGGGACATTTATTCATTTGTCACAAAAGATAAAAATTCACACAAGCACAAAAGTTACACCTTGGATCCTATATTGACCAGTTGGAAACTATAATTAGCAAGTTTTCATAGAGCTTAGATGTTAAGTTAAACAGAAATGTTACAGACAGACCACGAGTTCCGCCTCAAAAAAAGTTCTAGGCATATTCATTATTCAGTCCTCGAACAATAGAGATTCTTTTTATCAAACATGACTTTGTACTCGTACAAATCAAATAAAAGTCCCTATGAATGATTTCTCAAAACCGTTCCTACTTCAAAGAATCATCGAAAACTGCCACTTTGAAGTAATTAGTTGCATGAGTTTCCCCTTAGCATGTGCAACTACATCCGCCTTCAAAGAAATCTCAAGGAATTTCCGTATATCCGAGGAACAGTCAATCAAATCGAACAACAAACAAACACGATTGTCACCGCTTAAGCTACAGCTATACATCAAAGGCCCATGTAAAACATCAAAGCTATCGCAATTGCTAGCTGTAATCCTTTTCCTGGCTATAGTGACTTTTTTTTTTATTTAACTTTTGCATAACCTATATCAACTCAGAACCCCTTTTTTGCCGTCTTCGAAACAAAGACGTTTCAGTATTTGCGCTTCTCAAATGCCTGTGTGTATGCAGGGATCCCCCAAAGGATTTTCCTGCTGCTGCTTGCTGCCACTCACGTACAATGGAAATAAAAAAATATGTGGTCAGTAACCCCACACGGGAAGGGGGAGGGATAAAGAAAATAAGAAATTCTTGAAAAAGAAAGAAACAAAATAGAAAAACAAGGGACACATTCTACTACCAGCTCAGCTATAGGGAGTTTATTTAAAGTGGGTAGTTTTTGAAAATAAAATAAAAAATATATCCCTTAATGGAGCCGTGCTACGTTGGACGTCAGAATAGGCCACCTTTGCTCTTCAATCAGCTTTATTCATCTTGTTGTCGTTGCGGAGGGCTTGTCGTCGTTAAAGGTGTGCACACAAGCAAATCATTATGCGTTCGCTACGTAATGTTGAGTTCTGTCCTTGCATCTGTGTACAGCAAACTCTCTTCCTTATATGTAGTTGTATTCAATGTGCTTAAAACAAAATGTGCATTCCCAAATGAATTGCATTAAAAAGAAAAATAAATGTCATCAGTGAATCGAGGAGAAGTTTTAAAGCATCAAAGAAAGGATTAAGAAGTGTTCTGTACTGTAATTATTAATAGACATAGTTTATAGAAAGGTACAAACTACCTACTTCAGTATGTAATATCTATTCGCTATACACTTGTTCTCAAAAGCGATTGGCAACGATCAATTTTGACTAGCAAATTATACTTAAGACTTATCCAATTCAAACTACGCCATAAATTGAGCAACCAGAATCAGTAGATATGTGTTATATTAATTTCCGAAAGGAAACCGTTTATAGGACAAAAACGGACGCAATGGCACCCATACCAAAGATCACATTGGCAGACATTTTGGCAAAGATACAGAACAACAATTGCCCAGTTTTCAAACGTGCCCCCCTTTGTGGGGGTTTACACGAAGCAATGCAAAACTCCGAAAACACTCAACCGATTGAGCTCTAATTTTCATATGAAGTGTAAAGTGCACGTAAATCAAAAGATATTACGATTTTCGATAGATGGCGCTAAACACTTCAATTTTAAAATTACCATATATCTGACATTTATGTCAGGTTTAGCCTTAAAATTTGGTAAATGGATGTATATTGCCTACTACACACAATGTGAGCGGGATTGGAAAAAAGGGCGTGGCACTTCTTATACAAAAAAAAAGCATCGCAAACATTATTTCTCGACAATAACGAGGGAGCTGAAGTTATAAAATTTGGAACATTAATGGTGTCCTGATAGACAAGAACGTATTTAAGCAATAAAATTCCTGGGCACGCGCAAAGCCTGGTTCTAAAAGCAGTCAGCGGTTCGATACGATTCTCTATAAATAATGAACGCAGTTTGCCTCACTTTTGAAAACGGCAGAAATCACTTCCTTGTTGTGTCCTTACATCGTGAAAGAAACTTTTTCTGTCAAAAAATCTGGGCCACAATTCAATATCAATATCAATGAGCCAGTATATACGCGATGCCTAATTTTTATTTATTTGTCTCCACACTATAATCATCAAAACTACATAAATACGAACGACCTCTCGTCCTCTTCTGTTTTCGTGAATTTCAGAATTAACAACAATGTAGTATCATTATTACATTACCTGCATGTTTCAACTTTCCTTCAACTTCTAACTCATATCCTTATTAAATAAAAAACCAAAATATTCCAAACTCTAGTTTACTAATTCTGACAGTTGTCACAATTGACGTTTTCGAAGGTGTAGCAGAAAAACAGCCAGGATTACTCATGTCGATTTCCATTGGGCTTTTACCGTTTTGCTCTCAGATCTCAGATTTTTCCTGCCCAATGGAACATGAAACGAGATTCATTTTTTTGCATTTGTGTTGGTGTGTGATTTGACAGTCAGCTGTTTTTAAATTGCAATTTGTGTTTATAAAATTGAATTGTTATTTGTTAGTTTTTTACTTGCACTTGTACAATAACTGCTTACTTGTTTTGTTTTGAATTATAACTTCACCCTTCCCCATGAAATCAACCCCATTGGCATTTTCTACGACGGTCCATTCGTCTACATTTTATCCATTTTCAATTTTCAAATTTATTCCACAATAGGTAGGGGAGACTGGGGCACATTTCACCACTTTTTCCTTTGAGGTCTCATAAAATCCTATTTGTTTAAATTATTAGACTGCAAAGTTCTCACTTTAAGAAATGCAAATAAACTTTGTTTTGGACAAATAACTACGTAAATTTAGTAAGGGCGTATAGTTTATTTTTATTTAAAAACGAAGTAGGTCCTTATGTTCAAAGGTATCGCCCATGTGGGCAGGTTTGAACTATGCTGGGACACTTTTGAACGACAGTATTTGTAATTGCTTTTAGAAGCTAATAAGTTACTAAAAGGTTTGTATTTATTTTTAATAAGATAAATTAACTTTATTATTTTAATAAAGAAAACAAAAACAACATAGCAAAAGAAAACTGAAATTTTGAAATTACTGAAATAGTTTACAAATGACTGAAGAAACTTTATAAAAATGAGTTATTTTATTAATAGAACAGACATTTTGAAAAAATTAAGACAAGAATTATCACCGCAGCTGTCCTCGATGTTCCCGGAGCGTTAATTGGTGCTGGTAGCTGAGCTTTTAGTTCAATGCTACTTACAGTTCAAATGTGTCCCGACTGTATTGTTCAAACCTGCCCCAATAAGTCAAGCGACATAAAAATGTGCGCAAATATTTATATTTTTCACATTTGTCAAAAAACGTATCTTTATAGGTTTTCAAATGAATTTGTGCCTTAAAAATATATATTTTACACAAAAAGAAAAGCTCACTATAAAATTTGTAGGTTCAAATGTGCCACACTTTCAAATGTGCCCCAGTCTCCCCTAACAATAACTACCTAACCTCAAAGTTTGACAAATGTCACTTGTCTTGGTATTGGTGAAAGTATGTGCGAATCTCTCCCTCGAATCGAGATTCGCAAAAGTGATCTGAATCTTAAAAAAAAGTGTTTTTTTTTTCCCCCAATGGAACATGATTTTGACAGACAGCTGATTTCTAGAGAAGAAAAACTGCTCTGAATCTTAAAAAAAGTGCTTTTTTTTCCCCAATGGAAATCGACAACAGTTGACATTTCGATTGTATGACTGACGTAGTAGAAGTGACGTTAAAGACCAATATAGTTTATCGTTCAGAGGAAATCTAGTGCAGACAAATTTAGTTGACGTAAGACGATTACATTTTCAAATGTGTCTATTTTTAGCAAACCTAAAAATATAACCTAACGTCTGTAGACGTCAATGTCGATAGACATCGTTTAAGAATTGTCTTTTTCCTCTGTGTAAAACATTTACTTTGACAGCAAGTACTAAATTTCATTCCTGATTATGCTACACTGTACATAGATATTTGCATTTTAGATGGTATGTATCTACTTAATATTATATACCCACCATTACGTCAGTCATATCAAATTTGTGTATAATATTTGACATTTGCTATATAACGTAATACTAAATCATGTTTTTGCTTTTTGTGAACGAAATAACTTTTTAGAAACTACACGTCCCTTTTTGTCTTAAGACTACAAGAAACATTCCAAATGATTGCCAAGCAGCTGTCACTGTCATCAGTTACAACAAAACTTCATTCATAACTGGTTAATGTCAATTTAAACACAAACAAAATAATCCTAAGACCGCATTCAAGGTCAGTCAAGATTAAAAAAAAAAAATTGGAAAATTCTCATAAAAAAAGTGCATCTGACGTTTGCTTGTTTCACAAATTACAAGGACAATCTTTGCAGCTGTACACACACTGTCAGTCATTCAACCAGTTTTTTTTTAATCATAAAAAATAAAGCAGATCCTGTATTCAGTGCACATTTGTGATTCAAAAATAGAATTTCACCCCAAAACAAAACAAAAAATATCAATTGCCCTGCAAATGCGCACCTGAACTGGTTATGTATGTCAAAATCTGATTGAAGACACCAAACTGGTTCGTAATTACACAAAATGTCAATGAGTTCTTTCCAGTTGGAAGAGGTGTAAAAAACGAATGTAATAAATGTCAAAAGAATCATAAATTTTCACTCGACTGCGCGCCATACAATAATTGATATATATGCACATTTAAGCAACTCAAAAGGAAGATCACTTATGCACGCCATAGGGGTGCTAGATCCTTTACGCTTCATTCGCAATTCATGTGGCATATTCAAAGAGGTGTTGAATCCTTTTGTTCAATCCCGAAGCGATACTCAAAAGTGCTAATAAAAACTGTTATTTACGATCACCATGATGAATAAAATAATATATACGAGATGAAGAAATGCTTGCGCTTTTGACACAGCATGTGTGCGCTGCGCACCGCTTCCAACGAAACGGACACCATATTCTTTGGGGCAAATTATTCAACGTCACACTTTGGCGTTAAATTTATACGCATTTTCTAATAATTTTAGCAGTAAATTTTAAGTGCTAAATATTTGCCTATGGAGTGTGGACTGTGGCGCGAAAAATAAGAAGAAGAAAAGTTTAACTGGTAAATGTTGACTACCGTGATATCCGGTTACTCTTTGCAGAGAGAAAATGTCTTTTGTGACAGTTCAGTCGTAAGGCATACTTGCATTGACGTGTGGCGACTTACAGTCATAATGGGTAGAATGGGTGTAATTATAATTTTGACATATACGAGGGTGGTTAACGTATTTTATTTTAGACAAATGCTGAACGAAGATTGCTTAGTGTTGAAATAGTGGCTTATGTCAGACGGGCTGTAATGTAAAAGGTGGGGATGATTTGCGCGGTTGCGGTTCGCCGCTTTATGAATGATCCTTCCGGACTTGTTTCGGAGGTTGTGTGTCAAGTAAATAAATAAAATAAATAGTTGGCGCAAGAGGTTCATAAAGGAATCTAAGCCAAAACTTCTGACAAGTTTCTGTGAGTTTTTATATTTGGGAGGGGACTTACAATTTTATGCAGAATCCAAACGGCTGAATTGAAAAGCTTTCTCAAGACTATATTATATTTTTGGATGTTTGTCAGACCTGTGTTTTTTGGGGGTTACCTATTTTTCTTGGGAATTGAATCCATTTTAGAAAACTGGTTTATTTATTACTAAATAGGGACCTATTTCCAGGACTTATTTCCGTTCGCCGCGTTAGACATCAGCTATGAAGATTGTGAGTTCACAAACGCTAAAATGTCGTTCACATAGAAACTGCCAAAGCATTTGTCACATTGTACAAAGAGCTTTCTAAATATTTCACCCTTCCTCGCCTTAAAGTTATTTTTGAAAAAAGTCCAAAACGAATTTTCAACGATGAACAATTTTTCCGATTTCTACGTCCTAATTTGTGAAGTTATTAAATCACATCCAGTCCCCCAACAACGGCATAAAAACGTCATAATTCTCTGAAAAAAAAAAAAAAAAAAAAAAAAAACACGTCGATAACCCATAAACTGAAAATAGTTTCGCTGCTTAAGTGTCACAATTATTTGTTCGTCTGCATTAGATATTCAACTTTATTGCGGCCCATATGGAGGACATTAGTCTCTATTTGGTTGTTCGTCAAGCAACCCCAAA
This sequence comes from Cheilosia scutellata, assembly GCA_955612985.1. Taxonomy (NCBI): domain Eukaryota; kingdom Metazoa; phylum Arthropoda; class Insecta; order Diptera; family Syrphidae; genus Cheilosia; species Cheilosia scutellata. Next base: position 142,726,330 of record OY015311.1, read on the forward strand.
CCATTAAAAGCGCTACAGCAAAATGTCTCCCACGATTAGTCCCCCCTCCCATCCCCCTTTCGACATGCACATGAACAAAGTAATATCCAAATGGATGACAGTCTTATTTATAGTCACGCCCGCCCCTCTTCCATGTAAACATATAGATATATGCCAGCGTTAATGTGCGCGTTGCACCAAATGCACCCACAGATGTCTGCCAGGGACTTAAAGGGTATCATCGCGCCACCATCTCTCACTACCACCTCATCTCTGTTCCAGAAGTTGGTGAAAGCTGGATATACACACTCCAGTCAGAGTCGCCTACTGTGTCGAACACAGAAGGGTAAATCGCATTTGAATGCGCTTTTCGTGGAGTAGCCCCGTGTAAAGGAAGGTGGGCGCACGAAGACGAGTGCAGGTGATTAAATGAACACCATTCCAAGATGACCCCATAGACAGACTGTCTGGTTCTGCGTCGACGTCGTCGTAGTCGTCGCGAATAGATACAACAACACCACAAGGAGAGAGCGAGTGAAGATTATTTATGACGCTCGGTCCTATATGGGGCAAGTAGACTGCTGTGAAGGTGATGATGCTGTTGCTGACACTGCTGCCGACATTAATACATGCTACGGAAGGCTGGGGGGAGGAAGCCAACACAGCTTACCTACACACGGCAGGACGGGAAGAACGATAAAATATAGTAAATCACCGGATGAAGAAGAAGCATCTAGCGCTCCATAGTAAAGGTGAGGGACACGACGATAACGACAACGAATGATGCGGCTAATGATTTGGTGTTTTATAAGCTGATGCAGCGATTAAAGCTGATGCTGGCATGGTATGGGTCGTTTGCATTCGAGGGAATTGTAATATTGGCGCCTATATGAGAGAAAAAAAAAGACCACACAGACTGGTTGCGATAAGGGGCAAGATTATTACTCTGGGGGATTTTCGAATGGGAAACATCGCCTGCAATCCGAAATGCTGTGGCACAAGTGATTTTTAGAGGTACCGTTGACAGACTTTCTAATGGTAATGTTGATCTTGTGGACTATTTGATGCATTTTATGTTTCTCGCTATGAGATCCTGATCCTGATTATAATTTTAAGTTTTAAATTAAAAGTCTTTAACTTGAACGTCGAAGAAACATAAATTGTAATGGTTTTAGACGAGACACCACAGACAGACACTTCGAGGATTTAGAAGAACTTTCAGACAGGTCCATTAATAATACTTAAATTTATAAATAAAACAAGTTGGTTTACCAATCCGTAGCTTTTTCATAGGTTTCCAGTGTGTGGGGTCATAAATCCCTAGGGCATGACAACCGATCTACATTGATCTAAATGTGGCACGTACAGGTTTCTTCTGTTTTGCCTACCCAATAACCTAACCTACCCTTACTTTGTCTTTAAGCGTAACGAAAGTGTTTTAATACGCAATTCTTTTGACTGTAACGTCAGTTTTTGTTTTATTGGTGTTTGAAAATAACTTTCAGGTGTAAAATCAAAAGGGACACATGCGGTGACGCTTTAAAACTGTCAAAACCAAATTGACAATCTGAACGACGCCTTGGAGCGACGGATACGGTTTTTCTGACAAATTAGAGGAGATTTAACTTCAACTTGTATATTTCGAACGACGCAACGCATCGGAATGATAGTTAGTAGTTTCTTCAATGTTGTCAGTTTTAGCAATAAATTACATTTGCCGACATTAAAAATTATTGAATGTGGTTGTCAACAATCGCATTAAAACCCTGTTCGCACTGCCAAAATATTCGTTCTTTCTTGTACAACCGTAAACGTCATAAATTAATCCCGGTTATACATGAGCACATTCTCAACAATATGGCTTCTTACCGGAATCCTTATTACATCAATTTCAGGACCGCCACCAACCCTTGACTATAACAACAACATCGTAAGTTCATCGACCAATAACCAAACTGAAGTTAATTCGTTTCGACATCTCGGAGGGCACTGACAGCAGCGTAAAACAACCATCAGGTACAGGTACGTACCTACATAATACTAGTGTAATCAGATTTCGTTGTTCGTTAGGCCTGAACGAAAACTATTACCCAACGTAACTCTCACGTTACGTATGTAAATGAAAACAAACTCCTATGACCCTTTACAACTTTTGAAAATTTCCCGGCATCTCGTCGGTATACTCTGTTGTTTTTTTTTTTTGCCTGCTCAACCACGGCTCCTTTGTTCCATACTCGAATGAACGATGACGCGGATATCGAAAATATAGAATTACATAACTCTTTTGTCCTTTTTGTTCTTGTTTTCTTTTTTTAAGTTTTATTATTTTTATAATTCCACAATTCACTGAAAGCGAAAGACAAACATGCTGCCGTGCCGTCGATGAAACATGTTCTTCGTCGCAGCAAAGAGGGTCGTCCTCGTTCGTCCACCATCTTGTTGCTCCGGTATATAGATGGAGTGTTTCTCCTGCGTTCCGACAAACGATTACCTGATCCTTTATGTTGCGTGGCTTTTATTTTCGATTTTCGAGTGGACAGTCATTTGCTCTGTTCGCGAACATAAAAGTGCACATCAATATGCGGAATTTTCGAAGGAATTTCGAAGAGTAAACAGTATTTTTTTTTATGTTTGCGTTTGCCCCAAGAGAGGGCAGCGACCTGAACGCAATTTGATTGTTGTGTAGATTTTTACAGATAGCATGGAATTCCGCGTGAGCAGGAAATCCAGAAAAGTTAAAATTCACTCGCACTTCCGGTCACATTGGGTCGGCATTGGTGGTAATTATTCAGTGAAACTGAAAGTTCCTCCATCCCAGTATAGACCATTTAAATATTATTTACGAAACTGTGAAATGTGTGTGTTTACATTTCCCAGAGAGGAATCTTAAATTCCTTGCAAATTTCCACCAAAGATGCTGTGGCAGACATAAACATGGCGTTTAGTTGTGTTGTTTGTCGGTTATTTGTTTTTTTTTTTTTTTTTTTTTTTGCAATTTTCGTGCTCGATTTGTGAAAACGGTCTCTGGTTTTTCGATTATTTACGTCTGCCTTGTTGAGGATGAGTGAAGCGCCTTTCGTGATTTACGTAACGATATATGTCTGGATTATTTAATTTTAGTGTTCAGTTTGATTGAAAAAAACGAAGAAGAATTTGCGATACTGCAGTTAAATTTAGATTGATCGAATGGATTTGCGTGCCGATTTGAGTCTTTTTTTTGGGGCAGGTTTGTGTTGATGCAAACAAGGTCAATGCTAAAGTGTTGCGATGTACTTTGGTGTGACGCAATCACATAAAGTGGAGTTAATTTTAAAGATTCTAGGGATGAATAGCGTAAAACGTGAATGTGATGGAATTTGTTTTTGTTTCGTTTGTAAAGTATACTGAACGTTGCGTAAAGATTTTGAAAGGTTTCTACAGCTGCACACAGAACCAAAAACTTATATTTATTGAATATCCTAGCCTTTAAGAACCGACAGTTCTAAAGCCGAGCGGGCAATATTTTGTGGCCTCAAATCCATACTTTCATTCATTCCACTTTATGTGATTGGTTTACGAAGAAAACGCACATTCAATCGCCCACATGGCATATACGTTGTTCATTTCTAAATCAGGTGATTGTTCGATTTGGGAAAAATGTTGTATGATTTTGGATTCAATTCGCACATAATATCAAGTCCATTTTTTATGCGCACACTATTGTACGATTTCCTAGAGCCTAAACTGTATATGCACTGGTTAAACATGAAGAGTTCTATTAAATGGCTTCAATGCGCACATGGCTGTGCGTTTTGCTAACAAGTGTATGCATGCAAAATAAAAACATATCAGAATATACTTAAAACACACTTTAAACTATGACCAATTTTGGTTGGGCACCCATTTTACTTAAACGTCTTTCTATATTATTGCGCACTTGATTGTGCGATTAGTCCGTTTGGACGGGGAAATCCCTTTCATTTACTATATAAATGCGCAGCACTATACTTGTTTAAAAAAGCTATTTAGTAGAATTCTTTTTTGAGGAACTCTGAAATATCGTCGACTTCGAACAAAAAAAAAGTTAAATACGAAAATTCATCCAAAATGTTTGCAAACCGGGTCCTTTTGGCAACACAAAGTCGGTTTTTTAAAAAAGTACCACCTAAGAATTCATTATAACAAAAACCTAACCTAACCTTACCAAGCCATGTGCGCAAATGTTGTGCGGCTTGCTAAATGGTTTGCGCACATGATATATATTGACAAGCATTTAGTAAAATAATGTAGCAACTAAATTTATAAAAGATTTCGTTTGACTTGCACGGAAAATATGCGTATTTTAACCTTTTGCTTGTCATAAAGCAGCTGTCAAATACATCCTCTAAAATGTCAAAAGACGTGTAGTGAAAAAAATCACTAAAATACATGTGCGCATAAAAATTAGTTATCCCGTAGCTTTCGACAGAACTTTGAATTTCAGTGTGCGCAACAAAGCGCACATTCGTGTGCATTTAACCCATTTGATATCCAAGAACCATTATATATGCAATACAAAGATATTTCAAAGAAAAACATACGAACAGATAATATTTTTGAGTTGAAATACGTGCCACAAATAATTGTAGTCTCTCAATCTGTTCTTGGACCGACACCGCATTTCCGTCAGAGCAAATATTGAAACTCTGACATCAGACTGAAGAGAAATTACACCTAACGGCAGCATATCTCAGCACACAAGAAACAGAAGCACCACCAGCCAACTTTAAGCGCCAATCAAAGAACACGCTCAACTGCGACTTGTTCAAGTTCGCATTTTATCGTTTACTTTATTCAAATTAATGCACATCACATATCTGGATACCACAATCTCATGCAGCTAAATGCTATAATAGATCTAGACCTACCAACCACTGCCGCCACACAAATACCTACTCGAATGCATGGCATCTTCCTCGGCTATGCGCTACTCCAACTGGTAATTGGGTGCCCTCGGGGCAATCCAACAACCGACGGATCATTAGAATATTATAACTTTCCGGAGATGTACAAGGCGGTTTTACTATCGCGCCACCGTTGTTGCTACAATTCGTCTTCACCACCCAGCGCCCAGCAGTATATCATTGGAGCAGATTTATACGACTGAGCGAAATGTATCTAATTATTATTTCGCGAATGATGAAGCGATTTTTATGTCCACCGCTTGTACCCCGCGTCGCCGCCGCCGCGCCTGCCGCTGGGCAATTGAATTGCATACATATATCGAAATAATAGTAGGGGGACTGGCTGCCTACACATACAGGAAGAACGATTTCAGAGGGCGCCTTCTGTGATTAGTTTGCTTATTGTTGCGATTGCGACCATCGCCATCAGAGCTACCGTGTGGCGGGTCTGGTTGCTCTTTGTTTCATTTGCACTGTTTAACATGTACAAGTCCATCTGAAAGATGTGTAATTATGTCAGACCATTAGAAGTAGCGTTCTCTATATGCAGCCTATGCAGGCGCAGAGGGCATGCTGATTTATTCGTCGGTCGTCGTCATCCTCAGCCTCTCAGTCATTTGTTATTTATTCGGGAACAAAATAATTACACAAACTCCAGTCGTAGGTATGTACGATGATTACTGTATAGTAGGAATTGTTAGAACAAATTACAGGCAACGCATTGCCAGCTACTGACGTGCGTGCTGCGGTGTGAAATGAACACCTTTCGGATGAACGAACGGACGACGGACGGATGCCGGAGCCTTGCAGCGTTTCTTCTAATTGCATCTCTACTGTCCGGAATGGAATTGCTTTGTCCTAAGGCGTGAATGCCATTTGTTTGGAGAATCACACAAATCTCTACTATATAGTGTGTGGTGTGTGTCTTTGGGTTTGACTGATGGCTAAACTAATCAAGAAAGCTAATTTTTTGAGGGAGAAAATGTTCTGTTCGGGAGCGTGTACCACAGCCAGCGACTGCTAGAACTGGGTTCTTAAAGAAACACAAAAGTGGAGGTCGCTTCTAATAAAGCGATTAGATCTGGAAAGATAATGGCTGAATAATGGAGAGGTACTAGTATTTACGTTAATCATGTAATGCCGTTCGTGTAACAATGCATTGTAAGCGTAATGATAATGAATGAATGTCGGTTGTTTATTCGATGAACGGCTGGCATAGTGGTTGAACGTGTGCCAAGATGGATGGTGTTTTTCTTTTCATGACAGAAGTCGGAATTCTATTTAGAATGGAATTAGCACAATCGTGAGATGCAAAAACAGAACATGCGCACAACTGTTGCATGGCGGAACTAACATGCCAGACTGAAGTTCAGACTAATTTGAAATATGACTGGAGGTAAGCAAACGAACCTTCTTAAGAATGACGAGGACGACTGTATGATAGAACAGTACTCACAGCGAAGACTGTAATCCATTTAAAGAATTATTTTGATTTGGAACATGAACGAAATCACTGAAACTCGGACAACAGGTTTCAATCTGACGGGTGATTGGATTTGAAATCCGGCGTAGCCTCATGTCGTTGTTAAGTGGGTAAAAAGCGACACTTCTTTTTGCCTTCAAAATAGTCGTGACGTGGTATACATATCGGGTGTCCTAATTATTTTAGTTTTAGTATGTATTCGAGTTGTTTAAAGCTGCTAGACTAGATTAGATATGGTTTACAATTTAAAATTTGTCAAAGATGCCCGGCTATTTGAGAGGAGGTCAAAAATTATTTCGCCGTTTTAAAGAAGTATCATTATTAAGTGGACATAATTTTAGACTCTCTTGACATACTGCTCCAAGACATATAGGTTTCATTTTAGGTCTTTTCGATTTGCCTGCCTACACGAGAGCTTAGCTTAGTATTTTTGTCGAGCTCATCATTGTTTTCAAAATCATTCCAACCTCACAAATAAGGACCTGTCTATTTATGTCTTTACATAGGATATCCAGCAGTTTTACATTTTTCTGTTCAATTTAGAGATTTTATGGCGCCTGTCGAGAGAACTATATTGATTTTTGGCTATCCAAGAGAAGGATATCGCTCGTTTTTTAAACGAAAATTCCAGAATACGACGACACACATGTTCAACTGATTTTAAGTATCTAACTTTCCCACTAACAGTCTAGTTCACCAAAATTGTCTGTCATCCTTTTCATCATCCAGCGAGAGATTTTAAGAATGGGATCGTCCTTAAATGTTTCCACCAGTCAGTGTGCCATACATAAAGTTTTAGGCAAAGAACTGTATATTTCCTTAACATACTCAGTGACGAAAGACAGGAAACCATTATGTACTTCAACGGTCAAGTTTGCATCTTTTATGTACACTGCACAGTAGATGAGTTGAATGTGGATGAGTTGTCCCACCAGATAACTAATGACATGATAGATCCTTTGCAGAGTTACATAAATGTTTTTGAATGCCGGTCAATGCAGAACAAGACGATTTCCATGATTGGCATTACCAGTGGCCGGGGTACAGGGTATCCATTAGAAGCTCGAATTGGTCCGTCTGTTTGTAATAAGGTCGTACGGAGTAACCCAGCAAACTATAAGATCGCAGTCCACACTCCTTTCCTTAATAATATAATGAAATGGGAAGCCACTCCACTAGTGTTGGCCCATAATCTCACTCCAATGAATCGGAACTGTAAGTAAGTTGGTAAATGGTGAGCATTTTATATCAGTTACAATCGCTTCAAGCATGAGCATTCAGAAGGGACTTTTGGGCATTATGCTATATTGGTTCCATTGACATGTTGGCTTGGTCGGTCGACATGTGAATCACTTTTGAGAGCAATAGTCCTCAAGTGCCCCTATTGAGTTGATTCTAATTTTCTAATGTTCTGATTAGCGCCTCGTATGTCGGAGTTCTGTTAAAATCATGAACATCTTTTAAAATAAAATTGTGTTTTAGGCGGCCTCAGTAGTAGATATCCACGCATTTTGTCGGACCACCTTCTAAGTCAAATCCTGTTATTGGCTACCGTCAGGTCGAATCAGATATCTTAATATGAAATAAAGTAGGTCCAATCGCTGACCCTTGAGGAATTCCGCAGTTACTCTTTTTGGTCTCACTTAATTTGTCATTGAGGATAACTTACTATCGGCTTTGACGACATGGTCTGAAACTATAATTAGTTGGCGGAATATGGACTGTTGGACCCTGGGCCTGGCTCCCAAGTCCCAACGAATGGTTTGTGTGAATATTGAGTGGTTAAACATTTTTTAATGATTCGAAAATCTTTTCGGATGACAGCATTTTCGAAGTAAAATCAAGACATATCCGATAATACTTATTAAAGAAACCCACGCAAATTGTCATTACCTTATATTATCTGGCCGAAGGAGTATCATCAACTTTTAGGTGGTACATGTGCCACCATAAAGACTGAACAACATTTTTCCACAATTATTGCTCATTATCTCTAGTGATTAACTTTCGTTTCGTCTCACCCCTAACATCGTCAAATCAACGAGGCATTTCGGTCTCGAATTTCACAACTGCGCAGCAAACCATCGTCATTGTCACCATAACAACCGCCAAAACGCACAGCAACAGGTGTCATGGCTCTCAAATCCAAACATTTCCCCGAAGTGTTTTTATTTCAGGCTCCACGCCAAAACAATCAATTTTTTTTTTGCAATGAAGTACCAGCACACATCTACCTACAAACTCAAATCAATGTGGAACCATAATTAGCTGTTCCAACGAAAATAAACAGAAGTGTGTTGGTTTTTATATTTCGCTTTTCATAATTCAAATGGTACCAAAAGCTCGCTCGGTGGGCATAGACATTATTATTGTTTTTGGTTGGCTTCCTCTATTTATTTATTGTTGCAGGGTCAAGAGGAGGACTGTACTAATAAACAAGAAGCACTGGTCCTCCTTCGTCTGGCGATCGTAAATTACATTTCATAGCAAAAACGGAACAGAACCATGCAGCGGTAATTAATAAATCAAAAAACCGCTTGCAACAAAGTATCTGAAGGATTTATTTTGTTTTTTCTTTTACTTTGGTTTGAAATTTTATTTTTATGTTCCTCATCCACTGGTGTATGCAGAGATCACAATCGCTATAGCGAGCTACTCTGTCGTGGCGCGTTGTGCGGTAGCTGGCGGCCTAAGTGGCATAATGACTCAACAACAGCTCCATCTATAGTTGAGGGCTCGGATGTTTTGTTTTTGTTTGGGTATTTTTTTCTTCACTCAAAAAAAAAAAAAAAAAGGCGAAATAAACTAAAATCGTCACATCTAGCAGGAGAGACCAAGACCACACCAAAGATCGTCCCGCGCGTTCTACAAACAGGAAAACGAACAAACAAACGCGAAAAAGACCAAAGTAGGTATAGTAGAAGCGGGTATCAGGCAACTGCAAACAAGAGTGCTTGTGCGCTAAGAGCGATGACCTTCTACGCGCCCGCCGCCGCCGATGTTTACCTTGCCATTTTGGTTAGCTTCCTTGATTTCTGGATTTTGTTTTGGTTTTTGCAGTCCTTTTCCGTGATGATCTTCATAGGCTGTGTCACCCCTCGACGAGACCAGTTTGTGGTGTCCCCATATAGCCCACATGCGAACAGACGGGCTCGCTCGTCTTGTTTGCCTTGGTTTTCCTGTTTTTTTTTTTTTTTTTGGGATTATTCTTGTTTTTTTTTTTTGCTCCCGCGTCCTGAAGTGCATCTTCCGCGCGTCATTCACGGCAGCGTCAACGAAGTCGCTGCATAAACGTGCTCTCTTATGTTTCTGTTCCTTTTTTTTTGTGGTAAAGTTTTCGCGCGCGGTTCGGTTAGTGTTCTCCTTGTGGGCTGAAAATCTGGTTTCAATGTTTCCTCTAGAGATACCATGTACTCTGTGATGCGGCTACGGGACGCAAGTGTGCAGTACACGAAAACGTCTTTTGTGCTAATGGGTGGTGGATGCGGTTGTTCCGCGTTTGTTCTTCTTGTTTTTTTTTGTGTGCTCCCGATGATGTTGAAATCCTTTTCGTTTGTAGCTAAGCACGTGGCAAAAACGAAGAAGCCACTTTTTTAGGGTTGAGGTGCGCTCAGGTTTACAATTTGCTTCAATGTTCTTTGTTGCAACTTTGTAACTTGGCGGACACGAAAGTCGCTCGTGGATGTTTAAAAATGTTAATTATTCATGTAAGTGGTTGACATTGAAAACGTATAGGTAGGTATATAACGTTGCAGGGCATACTTGCCTTAACCCCGGATGAGAGGCTTTAACTTGACATTTGAAGGATTTATTGAGAATGTACTCAGATAATTGTCGGAAATGAAGTTATTTTAATGGTCACGGATGAGAGCCTACAAGGTCCTAATAGCTTGGAAGATAATTGATGACGTGATTATGTTTTCTATTCACCAACTGCTAGCAGTTAGAAAATCATACAGAAAGATATGAAAAAGGCTTTTGGCCGTACATTTCTAGCGCCGTTGTATAAGAGGACGAACAGGTCATATCTCAAACCACCTAATCTGGAACAAACCCGATAATAAAAAAAATTGAATATTCTAAGACCAAATCGATTTTCTTTTGGCAGGAACTGGACGACCCTCCCTGTAATGTTGCCTTTAATGTGGAACTTTCAACCTGAGTGCTTTCTGACTTTGTTTTCAAATGAGTTTTGGGCATTTTGGGGCCAATTGTCAATGGGTACCACACTTACTCACTGCACTGTTGTTGAGCTAGATTTCTATGGCTTTTCAAAGTGTATAGAATCCTACCCTTACGACAACGATTTCCACATTGTTCTGATTTCAATCCGTCGATCTTGTGGATGTATTCACTTCTTTTCTGAATTTAGAACCTGGGCGCAGTGAAAAAAACCTAAAGATGTAATTTGTGTTTTTTTTCAGGGATCGAACCTGCAACCCCTTGCACAATAGTCCAGCACGCTAACTATTGAGCCCACAATTATAATCAAAATATCTGAAAAATAAACACAATAGGGCCAGGCACATACCCCTGAGGAAGACCGCAAGTACTCTTTCATGATAAGCCATTACGGACTGTATAAATCCATTGGGTAATTTGAAGAACTTTGTGAACTCTGGCGAATAAGGGACAGAACATTCCCGAAAGTTTGACTTAACTCGCATGAATATGGAAACAATTTTGAAGTGACAAAAGAAGTTCACATTTAAGAAAGGATAACTAAGCGGCAGGAGATCGTCGTGAATTTTAGTCTTTTAGTCACTTTCGGTGTAAGTCAAAAAATTACGGTAGATCCAAATTAGTTTCCTGGACGCACTTTATATAGGTGCAAACTAGAGCAAGTATTTGAAAAGACTAGAAATTTAATTAGAACATTCAAAGGCTTCATTTTCCAGGAGAAAATACTGAGATCTATGGTGATATTCAAAACAATTTCTTTTTTTGTAATGAAAAAAGGGGATTCTCGATCCATTGTACTATCAAGCAGAAACCCCTTTTTTTGGTGTAGTAGTGGAGAAGGCTACAAGAAATATGACCCCAATGAAAAATTGCCCCAAAATGAAAATGAAAAATCACCATAAAAATGTACATGAAAGGCAACAACAACAGAAAATTGCGTAAAATTCTGCGAATTGGGGTGACAATTCATATTTTGGGGCCTTTTTTCATTTTTCAGTTTGGGGTAAAATTTCATTATGAAAAATGTTATTTCCTTTTTTGGGCCTTATTTCCTAATGATAATTCATAATGAAATAAGCCCCCAAACGAAAAACGAACAGGTATGGGGGGCATGCTGCCCCCCTGCTTGTATTTACTGCAGATTTGGGGCCTTATTTCATCGCAGTGGGGCCTTATTTCATATTTGAAATTGGGGTATTATTTCATTATGGAATAACACCCCAAATTTGGGCCTTATTTCATTTTCGCTATTGGGGATTTCATTGGGGCCTTATTTCGGTTTGGGATCATTTTTAATTTTTTTGTGTAGCTCGTCGAATTATTGGGGCTTTTTTTTCATTAAGTTTGGGGCCTTATTTCCATTTTGTAATTAGGGTAATTTTTCATTATGAAAAACAGCCCCAATTTTTGAGGTCATTTTTCATTCTTAGTTTGGGGGCCAAATTTCATGTAGCCGGTGGAGAAACTCTGATATTATTCGTTTCGTATTGCTGTCCCCCGCCGGGGCTCGAACCAACGCCGCCGCTCGATTCACAAGCAATGACTCTAACCACTACACCATGGCCACCGCCCCTTCAAATCAATTACTACACCGATGGTGTCAGAACTCAGGGCATTGATAGTAATATATATGGTCGGTGGCAGAGTATTGCTGTCCCCCGCCGGGGCTCGAACCAACGCCGCCGCTCGATTCACAAGCAATGACTCTAACCACTACAACATGGCCACCGCCCCTTCAAATCAATTACTACACCGATGGTGTCAGAACTCAGGGCATTGATAGTAATGTCCTCCGAATTGTACCACAAAAGAAAAAAAAAAAAAAGAAAAAAAATAGTTCCCTTCGAGAAACGCCCAAACCTTGTATTAACCTTCAAGATATAGAGGTACAGTCAAAAAAATCTGTCAATGATGGAAAAGAAAAAAACATATCAAACAAATCCGATGAAGAATTAGTGCTGTAGTTCGAAATAGCTACAATTCTTACAACACAACAAATAAAAATTCGAGCTGCTCCTTTAATTTAGCGATAAAGGTTTTTTCTCCTCGCAAAGGAAATCCCACTTTGAAACCCTGTTAAGCATAATCCTTGTGCAATTTTTGAATGCTGTCTATTGCCAATTCGAGCTACAATACTGATGGCAAACACCATATTCCCATATGAGCTGCCTAACATAAGTAGACACTAATCTATACAAATAACACTGATTTATAAGTTGTCCAATTATTCTCGCCGATGGAAGCTCGCAAACAAGCCATGAGCCACAACCGCCTTCACTTCAATTAGCTTATAGACGAACTTGAAATAAGCGCCAAAGTCGAATGCAACTACCCGATTAAAATTGCTCCTTAGACTTAGGTGGGCACCAGCAAAGTCATAAATTATCAAAAGCCCACCTAAAGCGTTACCAATCTATAGCTTACCGATCTTATTATACAACGATCACCATTTAGCAACAAGACTCAGTCATTAGGCAATTATTATCGCATACTAAAACCCTATAATTATATTTTCTTGTCGCTTAAGAACAGCCCGCCCAAACCTCATAAAAGTGTGTCATAAAAAATAGAAGAAAAGGAAAACCTGCCCGAATGGAACCTAATCAAATAAACACCCGCTGTGTCTTTTGCTGTCTGCACAAAAACGATCATTTATTATCGAAAACAGTAATGAGCGTAATTACAATCTATAAACGAACTTCAATTCGCGATGGGAGTGTGCAACAATTACGCGATAATTGCAAATCGAATTGCAATTTGGATAGCGCACACTGCAATGAATAGTGCGTGTGCGCGAACAGTCCCCCACGCCCGCAGCACTGATGTTCAAGGTTAATGCACTTTTCACCGGTTTTGTTTGCACATTTTTGGTTATGTGGGAGTGAATGTATAGATAAATTAGCGATAGCCAAAATAGAATTTGGTTCTATTTGCTTAGCTAGCGTTGTAAAGGCGCGCGGGCAAGCCTATAGTTTATGTTTACGGTGGCGCACATACGTTAGGTTGTTCGATGTTCGCGATTGTGTTTTAAAAGAGACTTTGGCGTCGTTGTTGTCGTCGTCAACGTTGGCGACCCCCACGCCACTGTTAGCTTGGCTTTAATTAACAATTATGGATGGAATTGCAACGTATAGATATAATATATAGTAAAAGATAAACCGAATGCCAAACTAATATCGGTAGTCAATTAAAAGTCAAGTAATTTATACGAGTTTGAGTATAAGGAATGATTACTAATTGAATATCGCTGGCCGACGCGACGCGCCCCCTTGGGGAAATTATGCATTTGAAGGTTTTCTTTGGTCTTATGGTTCTTGTAATAATTAGCAAGTTCAAGCAGCATATTCTTCTCTCTTCTTGTCGGACCTTGGCATACAATATTTTGTGCGTTAAGTTTATACTTTCGAGAGTGTAAGGAAAGCTTTACGAACCTTGAAACAGTAGCACTTTTATTTCTAGCTTGCAAGATAAAATCACTCTTGTAGATAACGTTTATTACGCTAATACGTTTTAGGTTGATCCTACACCCGCGACCCACTTAGATAATGGACATGTGTGAATGAATGAATGAATGAATAAATGAATGATACATTTTAGTCCATTGAAGAGAGGGCACAATTTAGTGCAAATCCACTTATTGAACTAAAGGGTTCATGTAGTTCAGTTAGTTCAGTGTAGTTCACGATTCAGAGAGCTGCAGTAGGAGTGAATTATACGAATTAAAACTGCACGGCCCAATATGCAGTTCCTTCGTCAGCGCAGACAAAAGGATTTATAGTAAAAATACGGATCCCAATGCTATATGAACTACTGAACTAAATGAACTAACTAAAGGTACCTAATAATTACATTTTGGCTGCCTTTTTTCGCAATGATCAGTGGAATCATCAGCAGAGGACGACCATATATCTGACTTAAGCACTTGAAAGCCATAAGAAAGGAGTTGTTTCTAAGACACTTTTTTTAAACTCCATGTAGTCTCCATGTGGTCTTATGATCATTCAAAAAGACCAACATTCTGGACGCCCAAAAACTACACCTGGTTTCCTTAATCCATTGATATTTGTTGGTATAGAATAAACAATAAGCTCCCAGTAGATAAGGTGTTTAATATCTTCAGCCAACAATTGGGTATATGAAAACCGTCACAAATTGCAAAGTCGACAAAAGTTGAATTGCATGACTTGATATTCTTACTTACTTAAGGTGGCGCTACAGTCCGGGGTGGACCTGGGCCTCAACCAACAAGCGTCTCCAGCCAGCACGATCTTTGGCCAGTTGTCTCCAGTTTCGCACGCTAAGTTGGTTGAGGTCCCCTTCCACTTGCGTGCGCCACCTGAGTCGCGGTCTTCCTCTACTGCGCCGTCCCTCGGGTGTGGATTCGAAGATCTTCCGGGCCGGAGCATTCACGTCCATTCGCTCTACATGACCCAGCCACCGCAGTCGTTGCACCTTCACTCTTCTGGCTAGGTCGATGTCGATGTACAGCCCGTACAGTTCGTCGTTGTATCTCCTCCTCCATTCACCGTCTATGCAGACGGGACCGAAAATTACTCGAAGAATTTTCCTCTCAAAGCAACCAAGAGTAAGCTCATCCGCTTTTGATAGAGTCCATGCCTCTGCACCATAAAGTAGGACTGGGATGATTAAGGTCTTATAAAGGGTCACTTTAGTTGTTCGAGAGAGGGCTTTGCTACTCAATTGCTTTCTTAGCCCAAAGAAACAGCGATTGGCAAGAGTTATTTTTCGCTTAATCTCAGCGCTGATGTCATTGTCTGAGTTCATAGCGGAGCCTAGGTAGACAAAGTCCTTTACCACCTCAAAGTTATATCTGTCTATAGTGACATTCTGTCCAAGACGTCGGTGGTGGGTGTCCTTTCTTGATGACAGCATATACTTTGTCTTGCCCTCATTGACCGTCAAACCCATCTTCGCCGCCTCCGTCTCAATGCTCACGAACGCGCCATTGACATCACGCTGCGTTCTGCCGATTATGTCGATGTCGTCGGCGTAGGCGAGTAGGTGGACGGACTTTTGAAAGATAGTGCCTCTGGTGTTAGCGTTTGAGTTTTGCACTATTCTTTCAAGAACGATGTTGAAGAAGTCACATGACAGCGCATCGCCTTGTCTAAATCCTTTTTTGACATCGAAGGTCTCGGTGAGTTCTTTACCGACCTTGATGGAGCAGCGTGCATTCTCCATTGTCATCCTGCACAGACGGACGAGTTTGGCAGGGATGCCAAAACTAGACATTGCTCTGTATAGCTCGTCTCTATAAATGCTGTCATAGGCGGCCTTAAAATCGATGAAATCGATGGTGGGTATCGATTTGGACTTCCTGGGTTTTTTCCAAGATCTGCCGCAGTGTGAATATTTGGTCGATGGTAGACTTTCCTGGCCTGAAGCCACACTGATAGGGACCAATCAGGTATGACTTGATATAGCTACACTAAAAACAAAATTGCAGCAATAGCACTGAATACAATCAATAAAGATAACACCTGTAAAATCTGTATAACAATTATTTGCATCAGTCTTATGAGATGCATTTGAGTAAACTATTGATGATGCGAAGCACTTACGGACAATTGATAATCTATCAAGGGAGCAAAATAATAAATTGAAACCCTATACAGATGGCCAATGGTCTTTCCTGGAGAGAGCATCCACAAAATAATCCTTTATCAATATAAGCACCTGCCATATAAGTCAATATGAATTAAATTGTAGTCCAATGGAAATATGTCTCCAGGAATCCACTTCCAAAATTTGGAAAAGTTATATCCTCGCGGTGTATCAAGTGCACTGAAAGGTGGTCAGTTTAAAAAAGTACTATCCAAAACTTTTGGTAAACATTTGTGATGTGAACCTACCTATACCTAAATTAAAATACTGGAAAAAAGGCGTATTAACAATTAACTTAAACTGACACCTAGATATCGCGTTGGGTCCTTATGAATTTCTAGTGACCTTTCTTTTTCATACCCTTCTTTAACATAACCTTACCTTATTTAAACTGAACTAAGAGAGGTTTACCATGAGGAGCCCTAGCCCTACCTTCCCACTTTTAATTATTGATACGATAATTCAAAATGGATGTATGGATGATTTTATATCATATCCAAACGGATGAATTATGAAGCTTTCTAAGGAGTTCATACTCTCGAATATTAGCAGACATTCGCGAGAGTTGACGCAGTGGAAAAAAACCTTAAGGAGTAAATTGTGTTTCTCCGGGGGATTTAACCTGGAAGCTCTCGCTGAGTAGTCCAACACACTGCTCCGAACCAATTAAAACCTTTTAAGCAACAGAAGTTCATTGCAGCGCTGACTATTTTAATTAAGATTTTCTGAATAAGTGGTGGGAAGAATTGGTGCACGTTTGAAAAAATTATCGTGAGGTACGTGGCTCACTTCCTGACAGGGAAAATCTAAGCAATGTCTTCACAGAGATAATTGAAAATTCAAATGTCCAAGCAATCTCTCAAGGAGCCTGATGATTAAATCGTTATAATTGCAAACAAACTGTTTGTTAAATATATTGTCCTTCGCTCAACTGGTCATTTCCTATTACCTTGGTCAAGAGTTCACTAAGTGGGAAACAATTCCGAACACAGCTATTGACGTCAAAAATGTGCATACTAAAAAAAAATTTGCAAACAAAAATGTCATTGAGATGTATCTACCCTAACCTGTCGCCTCTTGAGGGATTTTTAAAATATAGGCTTTTTCATAGAAGTACCAATTTGTCACATATTCTTCGTAATTTCTCTAGTCTATGTGGCAGAGTCAATTTTAATGACTTCCCCTCACAGACGAGATTAATGGCCATACTTAAAGATTTAAGTCGAACAAAGAACGCCCTTTACCAAGAATACTCCAGATTC
Organism: Cheilosia scutellata; assembly: GCA_955612985.1. Lineage (NCBI taxonomy): Eukaryota > Metazoa > Arthropoda > Insecta > Diptera > Syrphidae > Cheilosia > Cheilosia scutellata. The sequence continues at coordinate 142,743,783 of OY015311.1, forward strand.
GGTTTAAAATTTTCACAACACATGGTCGCCAAAAATCAAAAGAGTCTTCTTCTAGGAACATCCTCAGCGAGTAAATCACTCACGATAGAGCCAAAACTAAAAACACGAAAACGCATAAATTGAGCGGAAATAGCGGATTCATAATCTCTGGTCGAAAAACTAGAAAACAATAATTAAAAAAACCGATGGCCGCCATCAGACAAAGGTTTTACTAGGAAACGTATAAAAATCATCCGCGCAATGGCAATAAAAATTAATAACAATCTCTCGATCTTACGCACTAATTGTTTACACAGTCCACCACATCCGAAAATGTATCTCATATCCATATTCTGGTTAAATTCGATTAATCGATACTTTTATGTGTTTTTGTCTCGACCCATCTGGCTGGCTTGTAACCTTTTTGATACCTACCACGTCGAGGAATTTCCCATTAACCCTCCAAACTGATTCTAGTAACTTGTATAAGGGCATACACATATCGGTATCTTGCGAAGTTATTCGGCTTTAATTTTAATTTAACCGCGCCTATGCGAACGCACAATCCTTTGTTCGCATACGCATGGTCTGGTCACATGTAAAAAAAGTTCGTCCAAGAATGGTATATCCATTAGGTATTTCCAGATATCCACCAGCTATATGGCGGAATCCCAGATAACAAATGGTTGTTTTCGTCTCAGACGATTCTTGGAAAAGCATACATTCGGAGGAATTAGACAAAACAAAAAAAAGTAGGTTCTGTATAGAAAATCCCACCAAGCACACACCAACTGTGTTTTGTTTCCTAGAAAAGGAGCAACAAACAACAGAACAATAAAGAAAAAGTTCAAAAAAAAAAACTGCCATCATTTACCAAAACCCGTCTCAACAAAAACAACCACAAGGAGGTTGTTTTGGTCTGTTCTATGAATGGATTTTGTAATTTTTTTTTTTTTTTTTACTCTTCTCATCTTCCTTCTCAACTCTCAAGTCTGTTTCGAAAATTTGAAATCGGAGATTGTGATAAACAAAATTCCATTCGCACACAATCTAGAGCGGCTTAGGGGTTTTAGGATGAGGGACTCTTTCATATTTTTTATTTCTATGCCACTCTCTGTGTACACAAGACCTTGAAAATTGTTTTGACGGTCGTCGTCGGTTGGTTTGTTTGTTCCGTCACGTTCAAATTGATTGTGTTTGCAGAATGAAAGCTTGATATAGCTTGAGGATGGTATTTTTTGTTGATGCTGTTGTTTGGTTACCACTAAGGAGTAGGTAGATTGATTTTAGAAAAAAAAAAAAAATAATAGGTAGGTTCCTTATGGTTTTCTTTTTGAGTCGTTTAAATTTGAAATCGAAAAAAAAGGGAAGTTTTGGTTGGCCTAGCTTTTCAAAACCATTTGTTTCTATTTTACTCTCAGATGTTTGTCAATTATCCACCTGCAGTGGAAAAACCATAAGATGCGGGATGCGGCTGTATTTTTCCGGGGATCGAACCTGTGTACCCTCGCTCAGTAGTGCGAGGACAGAATTGTTTATTTACTTATTATCTACAGCTACACGATAGAATAACTAAAAATTAAAAAAGCATAGCATATTAATAGGCTACATAATTAATTGTTTTTTAATTTAAATTTAATCTTATTGAGTTACAAACGACATTCACTGAAATGAGAAACGTCTTCGTCCACTATACATTGGTTTTCCTTTAATCGCACAATTATTATGTATTCAAAATTAAAAATAGTTTTATGAATAAGCCTACAAATATGCAAGACTTTCTTTAGTATCATTCTATATCACGTGTACATGTGGCCTATTAGTATGCAATTTATTAATTCTTTTCTTTTATTCTATTGTACAGATAGAAAAATATACCGGGTGTGAATACAGACCGGGATTTGGGTAGTCATATTTATAAACCAGCTATATTTGAGTTTTTTTTTGAGAAAAACTAAGTACGTGATCATGTTTAGAACGCTTATGTTGTCTTAAATATGTATTTCGATCAAAATCGTTAGAGCGGTTTTTTGTAAAATTATGCAGACAAATGTTACAAATTTGGATTCGAAAAGCACTGTTCTTAGCCGGAATGCAGTCATGTTAATCATACTTCAACTATCAATTTTGGTTCAAATCGTTAGATCCGTTTTCGAAAAAATCTAAATTGTTTAAAATTGTTATATGGCATGTACTACCGTTAATATTAGGGCTAAAAATTGCGTGACCCCACAAACTCTAAATACGAAGTTTGAAACAAATCCGTCCAAGCGTTTAGATTTCAGAGCTATGGGATAGACACACATACGGACGGACAGAATTGCTAGACCCACTTTTTTGAGTTCCCCTATCATCGTAATATCAGAATTGATCAAAATCTCAAGTTCGAAATTTTGTACGAAAACAATATCTTTCTATACGTATACGAGAAAGACAAAAAATACATACGGAAACTCATCTATGGAAATTTACCTTTGATTTGGGCAATATGTCATAAAATTTGGTTTTGAAATAACGCCGTAGTAGCACCACAGAAACAGTTTATTAATATGATGATGATGGATGACTAACATCCCTGCAGTGGTAGCTATAGCCGAAGTCCCATTTGTTGGGCAATTATTTTCAATTAAAAATTAAATTTCACCAATCGATTGTCATCGCACGTTCAACCACAAACAATTCAAATGATGAACAGTTTGCAGAGTAAAATTAAAGGGGCTTATCAGAAAAAATTAACCGCGTTAGAGTGATTCAATTCTGTTTGATGAATGTATGTAAAGGGTGTCTCATAATTCACGCAAAATTTAATTTTGATAGAAAATACAGATTTTTGCTCCAAAATCCATTCAACGAACTCTTTCCGCGCTGCATGGTCAGTAGTCTTCAGTTCTTGAGTCAATTGAACTTTGCAAGCATGAAGTTTCAAGTCTTTCGTGAGAATTTGCTGAAAAGAGCTTCTCGAAATGCCCAATTCTTGACTACGGTGCCAAATTGATGCTCCTGGACTGTCAGCAATACTCTCGATGTTTTCTGTTGAACGACTTGTGACAAGACCCCAGATTATTTAAGATCACTTATTGATCTAGCCTTCCTGAATTTTTCAATTATTTTCTTCACATTTGATGGTTTTAAATAACTATGACGACCATATTTTGTTCGAAAATTGCGGACTGTAGCTGACTGTTGCTACAGCTACAGTTGATTATTTTTTAAATATTACTCAACAATGAAAATGCGTTGTTCTTTCGTATAGCGCTCCATTTTTACTAACCCCGAAATGTCAGCTGTCACATTGTTATCTTTTTTCCGTTACCATCACTGTACTTTTCCGTGCAAAATTTAAATTTTTGTGTGAATTATGGGACAGCCTTTATGAACCACCTGTGGCAATTCTGAAAATTACAAAATATGTGAGCACACTTATTAAAAGTGGACTGGCTGCTACTTGTATAAGAAAAATATTTGAATAAAGTAGTCAGTTAAGTTCTGAACTTGAACGTTGTTGAGTTTTGACCGAATATTAGCCGTTTTTTATTATCAGCGTGATCTGATCCGGATCAGATCATGAAAATAAAACAAACTGGATCATTGATTGAGTTGTGGCAACAAACATATAAAATCCAATAGCAATTATGACAAATTTGGTATTGCCACCGGCCATCTTGCAGCCACACGGTACAATGTGACGTCACAATGCGATGATTTCTCCATTGCACTTGCTCATATTTGAGTTTGACATTTCGCTTGTTGTGTCGGGGTGTTACCATATGGATACAAATCTGCATACATTTAGCATTGAATATTTTTTTGGGGAAACTATGTTCAAATGTTAAGTTCAAATATGCATTATAATTAACCGTATTGTACTGCTAATATTTCCATTTATATTTCTATGCTATATATAGCGAAACAAAACATCTCGAAAGTCGGAGTAGTAACTTATTCGAATTTGAAAAAAATGCTAATTGATTTTTGTGTTGTTAATTGTGGTTCACATTTTGGTCTGGCAACATTACTGTGTGGCTATAATTTAGAGGGACACCAACCTTTAGTGAATGAAATAAACAACGCCACGAAACAACAACGAGAAATAGTTGAATTCATTTTCAGATCATATTTCGTGATCTCGTTGAAAAGCAGGATCACATGTTGTTGTTGTAAGTGCATGTAAATCGATGATCTATATGGATCATAGCTGATAATAAAAAACGGCTATTATTTCATATGACTCGTCCTGTCTACGTTTAGCAGATGTTTGAACCACATCAGTCAGTGTCGTAAGGATAACATTAAAGACGACAGATTGCACATGCTATGTAAACTGAATTAAAGTCCTCAAAGCTGCATTAATTCCTTGAATACAACGCATTATCTTTAAATGCAAATCCTTATCCATATACAAGTGATAAACCAAAGCCGATTTATAGCGGCTGCGGTTTGTATTTCCTGAAATTACTGCAACGACTGAATTATTTATTAAGTGGACGTTACAGTGTGCTCATCACTCTTAAACCAAGCAGAACCGTTGTGCAGTTCAACATTTTGCTTGCTTTTTTTTTTGTATAAATTCCATTTAACTGCATCAACAGAGGATAATTGAAATATTTAACTTTACGAGCATTTCAAATCCTTTTTACATTTAATTCCTCCTTTGTCCTCGTTCCACAATTTATCGGTTCTCAATCAAATACACGTGCATACGCCCATCTGTGTGCTCATGTTCTCGTCTGCCAGAGGCTAATTAAATTATTTACGATTCGGATATAAAATTCTTTATAATTGAAATTTTTACTACTACTAGATGGTGTCAGTAGTAGGTTACTCTCTGTGGAAGTGGGCAGTGTGACGACAACGACGACGACGACGACGATGGTAACGAAAGGAAATACTTGAGAAATATTCATAAAATTAAATATTTCATCTCTTCGTTTGCATCTCTGTATCCGAGGTCCAGGGTGTAAGGAGGCTTCGCTTACATCGCCTTTGCGCAATTTAATCATCGCATATACATCTCTTTGCAGATGTAACCATGATGATGATGGAGAAATAATGAAAACCAAATGACCATTTTATATGAATGCAGTGTTGTGTCTGCACACTGGGGCATCAACTAATGGCTGACTGTATATCGTGGTAACATTTAGTTTAATTAGAGAAAAAAAAAGAAAAAGAAGAGCTTGATATGGATCTTTAAAAGGTCGCAAATACCTAGCAGCAGCGTTCGCACAGAGAAGGCAAATTAAATATGAAAAGAAGTAATTAAATAAATCCAGTGGTAATCAAAAGGAAATCCATTTTGACATCTACGATAGTTTGCGCACACATATGGTGAAGGAGATTATCGTTGAAAGGAGCGGTATCTAGCGGTATGTACTTACACGAGTAGAGGCAATTAAATTTGTCTTCTTTTCAATAAGATTGATGAAACGTACCTGGAAGAGAAAAAAAAAAGTAAAACATTAGCATTAAGCCTAATAGAGGAAGAATTTAGTTGTATAAGAAGATATTTATACGGGTGAGTAATTTAGACATTAGACGGCTTAACGGTTTTGTTAGCAGCTAAGAAGTGGAATATTTCAAAGGATTGATGATGGAGAGAACTTCCTTAAGAATAGTTTTGTTATCGGAATTCAATTATTAGATACGTCTCGGAATTATTGCTAGGAGTGCCACAATAACCACGAATACTATTGGCCTTCCATACAGTTAATTAAAAAATGACTGTGAGTTTGCGCCGAATAAAGCCCAATTTTATCTGACATTTACAAATCTTCTGATAGCAGAGTATCAGTATATTTTACAAAGTTCAAAGGAACTTAATGATAATGAACTATTTCACTCATTAAGTTCATTTAGTTGTAGTTCAAGGCTCTGAAAGTAAAAGAAAGTAAAGAGCCCTATGGTGTCCCGATAAATTGTTAATTTAGCTAAATGAACTAGTTCCTTCATTTAGTAGAATACATAGAACTTAAGAAAGAAAGAGACTTTCTCGTGGTCCGATGATAATCTTCAACAAAAAAACAGTCCTCTGCGCCAAGTAGAGGAATCAATTTTGTCCGATCCCCTTTTGAACTAGATCGTTCGTTTTGTTTCCACCTCAGTTAATACGAATTGAACATGATCCTCGAGGTGCCATAAGGTATTGTTTCAACTAGTTCGTCGGTGAACAGTGAACTACCCAAGAGTGGAAATATATAAATTAATGAAGGCGATTAGGTTCAATACTACAAGGGTTTAAGTGAAACGGGAAATAAGCTCAGTAGCTCTTTAATGTTATTAGGTACATTTTTTGGACGAACTAAATGAACTTACAGAGCGAACTTTCTCATTTTTTAACATTTTTATTACATAAAGTCCTGTCGCAATAAACACACAACTTAAATTCTTGAACATACTTTATTGGATGGTTCTAATAATAATATTTTATTCTGCAGTTTTTTTAACAGAGATCAAACGAGTGAACTCAGATGCGTTAATTATTTTAGTTCAATTAGTTCAGTGGGCGCAGTGGGTCAGTGGTTAGTGTGCTTGAGCCAGGAGTTCCCAATCTTTTTCAGACTGCGACTCCCTAGAGAGGTTGAAATATTTTTGCGACGCCCTTCTAAAAGCACAGATATGTGAATAGAAGATGATCTTACTGAAGATTAACTAAATTGTTTTTCAATAAGGACGGGTCGACGTTAAAATATCGTCGTTAACATTCCCGAATTCATAAATGCGCCTCGTCGTTAAAGATGATTTTTCTGGTGCAAAATTGGGGTCCTCTCCAAACGCTCCGAAGCCAAGTCAGCGATCAAACGGCTTTGTCTATGTTTATTAACTTTAAGTTCCTGGATTAGTCGGATCTTGTACGGGCGTAAGCCCAAGTCCCGATGCAAAATGCAAAAACCCAGACTTGTTGCTGCTGTTAAGAGGACACTCAGTTTTACATCTCAAAGCTAGCTTTTGTCAATAAAAAAATTCACTTGCCACCAGACTACATTAGAAATCCACTTTTCCTTATTTGATTTTAAACGACCTATATACATCTTACTGCGAAATCATACATTTCCTTGAAAACACACACAAATCAAACACAAGACCTGTAACAATAAGCATTTCTTTGAATCCCTTAATACCTTTCTCCAAAATTCCCTTGGGGCGAACAAAAAAGAGCACACAACTCTTGTCTAAATTTAAATCTTTAACACAAACTCATCGACCAGAACAATCAGTCATTTTCACTCTGAAAATAAAAACTTCCGCATTTTACATTCGTAGAAATGTAAACATTCGCGCAAATCATGTTTACGCTATGCGTCTGCCGCGCGCACCGTAACTGCAGCCACTTTTAGCGTCTATATTGAAGCTCACTACCCTGTACTGATGTACTCGTCCTGCCGCCGAAAATAATGCGCGAAAACATAAAATTCCAGGTTAATGACATTCTCGAGCGGGCCCGAGTACCACGGCGCACATGATTTATTGTGAAGAGATCTATAAACGCGTTCATATCTTTCTATTGGCCAAGCTTGAGGTGGAATGGCGGGCATACGGGTATGCTGTATGCATATGGACGGACATGTGCTCCTTGGCTATGGAAATGGCTATGTGGGCCTATTGGGTTTTCTATTGCTGTGGCTGTCGCTGTTGTTGTTGTTGTTGATTATCGCATGATGACGATGATCAATGATCTATTAACGCAGAGGACGACACACAACAACAGCGTGGCAACAGCAGAAGCGTCAGCATGAGTATATATAGTGACTCCATGTGGCTGCGGAGGAATGGCTTCATGTCAAAAAATTTGCAAAATTCTAATTGCTCGAGACATGTATACGAGTGTTGTGTGTAGTACGTTTTGTGTTGGCGTGTATTTTTGGATGCAGCAGTAGTATATGCAAGGTGGCCAATGTTTGCGAACTAATTGCGCATTCTGCTGCATTGACAAGGCGAGCATCTTGGTTGTGTTGTGTTGCTGCGCGAACTGTCATAATGATCAATTAATAGAGGGAATGTGAGCGTGAAAAATTCACTCAAGAAATTCGGACTTTTGATCAGTCACGATAGATGGATTGATTTGGATGTGTTCCAATCCGGGAATAACGTCCTTTTACTCCCCCACCAGGGAATACAGCACGCTCCAAACAGGTTCGCCAAAGCAATGGTAAAATCAGAGACAATGAGGCGCGACAATACAGTTGCGCGGCACCCTGCAACAGCAAGCGCAAATTATTCATCAATTAAAATCCAAGTCAATTTGTATTGCACTCGTGTACACCCCGAGGGCAAATGTCGACGTGGTGGAGTGACGTTTTAAAGCACTCGGCCCTGAACCACTTCTACGCGAACAAAAAAGCTTAAGCGTCTCGCTTCAATGCATATTTCCATCACCACAAATCCATCGCTCATTTAGTAGACCACCACCAGTTGCGCGCGTTTAATTTTTTTTATTTTTTTTTTTTTTTGTCTTGCCGCATGGAAGCTTTGACTCGTTGTTGGTCTCGTTCAAGGAGCCCAATTAATGTTGCGCGAGCGGTATTTTTTACGCCTTATTGCAACTGCACCTAGGTACGGCGTACGGGTACTCGTGTTACTTTGGGTTAACGGAAGTTGTACAAGGTTTCGAGAAATTCATTGCGACCAACGCTTTCGATTAAAACTTCTGACAGTTGACTTGACACGGTGTTATCTTAGCTCGCTTGACAGCTAGAACTATTTGTAGAGGTCAGTGTGCCCCGGTGTGTGTGTGTGTGTTTGTGTTTGTATGAGATGAATGATCCAACATCCAACCATTCATCCATCTCGATCAAGCCAGCGAGAGAGGAGACAACGACAAGCGTAAAATACAACCGCGCCGCCAAATGACATGGTGTCTTCGCGCGAGCAAAGTGTTCTGCGCTCTTGTAAGGTTGTAACAGACACGCAGATGTTTACAGACGCGCGATGACTTCCAATGGCAGTGGTGAAATGTCATGGTGTCAGTTTATCTGACAGACATTCCCAGCAAAATGTCGTTCACCGTTTTTTAGCCACAAACGTTTTGATGCGGATGTGTTAGGACTCTGATACGGAAAAGAATAGTCAAAGAGCGTTTCTTTTTCTATTGTTTAGAAGAAGAATCGTGACAGGAGCATCGATTTGATATCAAAGGAGATGTCGATCAGCTATTACATTTGATATCAAAGGAGATGTCGATCAGCTATTAGCTAAGTATCAGTTTACGGCCAATTGATTTATCACAGCGAAGAGTTTTTTTTTTAGGCGATTTAGTGTCGACTTGTAAGTGTTGCTTTCAATGACTTAAACTCGATTCGCACTATTTTGCTACGTGCTGTTGTAAAATCGAAGGAGCGGCCATTCCCACAGCTAAGAAATGCGTCAATCGCGACATGCATGACACTATAGAAAATCGTGCATTGTCACACGTAGGACGTTGTCAATTTGTGACATGTGATATGTAAAAAAAATGTGGGTCATTAGTCCAAACAGATCCCATAGTCATTCAAATCAGTCATTTGGTCGTGACATTCAAGTGGTGTCAATCATGTCACGCGGGCATAAAAGACCGGTATACAAGATTTTCAAATGTCGAGCATTTTTTTAAGTCGCTGAACTGTCAAAAATATATCCAATGATGCGAAATAAGAAACATGATCGCTACAAAATGCTACAATAATTTGACGTTTTAATTCATTTCTATATGATTCACACTTTCTTGCTGCTGTCTTCTGAAATTGACGAACTCTTCTTCGTGTGATATCTCGCGCAGAAAAGTCTTTGAAGTTGAGGATCCACAGATCGTATCTGTACACTCGTACATGGATCTCAAAAGTGAATAGGAAAATTCTTACCCCGAAACAAAGTTTGTCATCTTTTTGTTAGTCTTGAGGTCTGATGAGCTTTTAATACTTTGGTATGTACCAAAATTGTGGGCGCAGTAGCGCAGTGGTTAGTGTGCTGGACTACTGTGCGAGGGATCCCAGGTTCGATCCCCGGAAAAACACAAATTACATCTTAAGGCTTTTTCTATTGCGCCACCTCTCGCGAACGTCTGACAAACATCCGAAAGTATTCCATTCGTCCCAAAAATAGAAACTCACACAAACGAATGGTTGCGAGAAGCTAGGCCTAGGGTGTCTCCCGCCTGTTGCGCCACCTACTTCCGCCAAATTGAGAACTTCACCCTCAAGTGGTTTTCGGGTGGGTGGACTTAAGTTACCCTGCTGCGATCTTGCAGATGAAACAAAAGCAATTCCGTCGCGCAATGCTCGTTCACGGATAACGTTGTTTGGGTCCCAATAAATGGTAGCATCTACAATGCGAACATGCACCGATCTTCGCTCTAAATTCTTGCCAAACTAGTGGTTTTTGGATCTTAGAGATTTGATATTCTTTATGTCTCCATGCAACATAGTCTTCAATTGAAAATATTTCTCAAATAGTTGCATTCTCCCCAAACTAGATCTAACCCCAATTTTACCAGCAATTCTCAGTCCTTCACAAGTCACGTCGAAAAGTCGTAAAAACAGTCAAATGAGACTTAAAAAAAATATGCCCGCCTGTCTAATTAGTGGGAGCCACTGTGTACACACAAAGTGAGCAAACACTCACAGTCGCCGCTGGCCGACCGTAGTTGACAATCATCAAACGAACCGTGCATTGCCATATAGTGGTCCCATGTTGCAGAGAAGCAATAAAATGTCCACCAATAATAAATAAAAGCCCCAAGCGAGGGCGGTGGCGGAGGACACGACCAGAACTCAATAAACAAAGCATAAAAACTCAAAACCACTGCAGAGATACATGGAAATGCTTTAAATTGTATCTAAGAGATATGTGTGTGTCGGCGGCGGCGGCAGTTGTTACCGCCAACGCGTATTTACATGCAGTGCAATTAGCCGACTTCAATCAGTTAAGAGAGAAAGAGAAAAATACTCAAGCCGCCACCATTAAGCCAGGAGCTACCTACCGCGTCACCGTCGTCTTCAAACGTTTTTTTTTTTGTTTTTTTAAAGCTCAGCAAAATTTGCAGTGACAGCGGTAGCTGCTGTCAACCAAAGTCGCCAATAATTCTTCGCCTCGTTTCAAGAGAGCTGGTGGTGGGAGAGAATGCGATTTTGTTTCGAAATTGGTTAGACTTTGCTTTTTTTCTTGATGTGATGTGTTGATGATGATATGAGCCTTGAAAAATTATTTTTATTCTTTTTTAGCCGTCCAGCAGACGCAATTTATTGGAGCAATTGCGTCGTCGTCGTCGTCGTCGTCGGCATGGTCGCGGACATGGTCTAGCCTGCGGTGTTTCTTTGAACTAGATATTAACTCAGTATGGTCGGCATGTTGTGTGCGAATTCAGCAAAAGGGTTTGGCTTTGATGAAGTGTCGGAGGAATTGATGAAATCATGACAGATTGTGTGTATGTGTGGGGTGGATAATGCGAGTTGTGCGAGAATATTTCTGAGAAATGGTAGTCACTGGCATTAAAATGGGAACACGATCTTAATCAGAGAGAATTCTAAAAAAAACATTCCCATTGATGGAAACTTTATTCTAGATGTCAAAAATGTTCAATGACATTCTGTCATTGTGCATTGCGAGTTTCTGTATAGCCACATTTTAACTGGAAAAGAGGCAATAAAACTACTTGCTCTTTAATATGCATAACAGTTCGTGATTTTTGTCGTTTTCTATTGATTTGTATACATTTTTTTTTACATTCTTCTTTAGAGAGCTATTAACATTTTAATTTAATAAGGAACGACATTTTATACGCCAGTCCATAAAACTGACATTCGTTCCCACACGTACTATAGCAATGGCACGTGGCCATATTTTATTTCAATTTTATTACCCTCAGACAGATGGTGTTTTATTATGTAGAACAAATCGTATACATAACATATACATATATGCAAGTTGTTTTTGTGCAGTAAATAATTGATAATAATAATCATTTTTAGTAATAAATTAAAAATTAACTGGGTGACATTAGTATTTCTTTGCATTATGAGCAAAGAGCATTTTAGGGATTCAAAATGGTCGGTAGTGAGACCGAGTTGTCGAATCAGTATTAGTAAGTCAGTGATTTTTTATAATCGAACTAATAATGCTTTCGTTGTCGATCCTTACTTACTTACTTAAGGTGGCGCAGGCCCTACAGTCCGGGTTGGACCTGGGCCTCAACCAACAAGCGTCTCCAGCCAGCACGATCTTTGGCCAGCTGTCTCCAGTTTCGCACGATAAGTTGGTAAAGGTCCCATTCCACTTGCGTGCGCCACATGAGTCGCGGTCTTCCTTTACTGCGCCACCGTCCCCCGGGTGTGGATTCGAAGATCTTCCGGGCCGGGGCGTTCACGTCCATTTCGCTCTACAGAACCCAGCCACCTCAGTCGTTGGACCTTCACTCTTCTGGCTAGGTCGATGTCACTGTACAACAGTTCGTCGTTGTATTTCTATGCAGACAGGACCAAAAATAACTCGAAGAATTTTCCTCTCAAAACATCCAAGAGTGACCTCATCCGCTTTTGATAGAGTCCATGCCTCTGCACCATAAAGTAGGACTGGGATGATTAAGGATGATAAAGGGTCACTTTAGTTGTTTGAGAGAAGGCTTTGCTACTCAATTGCTTTCTTAGCCCGAAGAGTTATTCTTCGTTTAATCTCAGCGCTGGTGGCATTGTCTGAGTTCATAGCGGAGCCTAGGTATACAAAGTCTTTTACCACCTCAAAGTTATATCTGTCTATAGTAACATTCTGTCCAAGACGTCGTTGTTTGTCTTGCCCTCATTGACCGTCAAACCCATCTTCGCCGCCTCCGTCTCAATGCTCACGAACGCGCCAGTGACATCACGCTGCGTTCAGGTTGTTGACGAAAGGCTTCAGGCGTTCACATAACACGGCAGATAAGATCTTGTAGGCGATGTTAAGAAGTCTAATACATCTGTAGTTGGCGCAGTTCAGAGGGTATCCTTTCTAGACGATCGGGCAAACAATGCTGAGATTCCATTCAACGGGCATACTTTCTTCCGACAATATTTTACAGATGAGTTGGTGCATGCTACTAACCAAGTCATCGCCTGCCGCTTTGAATAGCTCGGCGGTTAGGCCACTTAAGCTTAGATATGGTTATCTTCACTTTGTCCAGGTCGGGTGGGCGGAATTGTTGGTCTTCATCGTCCAGGTTGAGTGGTTCATTCTGCCTGACAGCGGGATTTAGTTCGTCATCGCCGTTAATCAGACTGCAGAAGTGGTTCTTCCATATCCTCAGCATCGTCTGCAATTCTACTATGATGTTACCTTGTTCGTCCTTGCAGGCTTTGGTTCGGGCTTTGGTAGGTTAGTTTTACCCTTTGGTAAAACTTCCGAACCTTATTCCTGCTGTAACATCTCTCTATTTACAGAACTACCAACCAAAAAAAGAACAATTTCAGAGCTTTCCAATAGAGTACTCCAGTATTTCGAATCTCAATTTTATTTTTTGGTACAAAACAAAAGTTTTCAGTATAAAGGACCTTTGTGTGGTAACATTTCAACAGTACTTCTATCCATTGAATTACCTACGGGTACGAATGGAAATCCTTTGTCACACCAGATACATATTTTGTCTTTTTAGGGGGAAAGCTTAGAAAAAAATATATGCACCCAAATTGCTGGCTGTGTTAGGGAAAATATATTAAAACTTTTAGTAAACATTCCTCGGGGAAAATAAAAGCCCAGGAATAGGTAGACCATTTCCCAAATCGTTAGTTCTATTTACGTTTCTCGCCTACATTTTTGTGACTTGACTAAGCTCGGGAACAAAATTTCTAAACTATTCTACCCTATAGTAATAAGAAGAATCAATATTTTAGCAGTCCTAGTTAGAGAAAATGCATTGTAGGGTGATCAGTGCAACCCCTCGCATTGGTGAAAGATTCAGAGGCCAAAATATATTCCTTCACATATTTTCCGTAAGATTTGCCTACGTTTCTAATTTCAGCTTCGTCGGCCCAGAAAATGAGTGGTATATGAGTCCATTTACTTAGTTGGCTAGGTCCTATAGAGCGATTGGATAACAGCGCTCCGGACCGTAGAGTCTTCTAAAACAATTCAGATGAACAACGTAGTAAGACCACGACTTAGGTAGGTGGTGTGCCCAAATGAAAGTCGACTTGCACCAAGCGAAACTAAAGGTCGATATAAATGCAGAGGTTTATAATTTCAGGCCCAGATCCCATCCCGACTGAAGCTCTACCTACCAGAATTCAAGTCTTGTATTAGAAAAGATTTAAAAAAATTATTTTCCTCTAGTTCTGTTAACTGGCGCCCTAGCTGACCAAGGTCTCAATTAGCATTCCTCTACAAACTGCTCATATATCCTGCCTCCGGTTGTGCGTGTGCGTAACGCCCAAGAATAATTGCTGTCCAGTATATGATAGACATGCGAATAACAATCGATACTGTTAATTAATCCATAAACAAATATCACTCAATCGTGGTTCAAACTACCATTTACATGCCCAGCCCACACAACCAATTTGAAAATTCGACCCTACAAAACTATAGGCGTACCCAAGAGCACAAAATGTACATTCCAATATACTACAGCTAACAATTTGACCCGAATAGAGAGAGTGCTGCATTTCTACCTCAAACTTTTCTTTTTTGACGAACCATAAAAGGTGTCGAAACGTTCACCTAAATACCCATATGTGTGGTGCACCCAGCTAATGCTCAGACACTTGGGCGCGCAATAGCTTAGAAATATAAGACGTCCAATTATTATGTAAATATGTACGAGTACTAATGAACAGCTATACCTACCTAACAGTGGACAAAACAAAGACACACCACAATGACAAATCCCTTGTACAAAACAGCTTAGCCATATATCGACTCGTCGCAGACCGTCATCAGGTTGTGTTCTGTTTATAAAAATATGAAATAAAAACCTCGCTCTTCATGACCGACAGCACCAAAAGTGACTTTCCAACAGAAAACGAATCCCTAATGCTGCCTCAAAAGGTGTTGATAGTAAGACGGAATAAGGTCACAATAGCGGCCCAAAGCAGACGAAACATAAAAAATACCCACAATCCATTGCGCGCATAAACAAAGCCAATGAATCCATATAAATGAACACCACGAGCAACATAGCTGGCAACCTTACGTTCCTCCCTTTCATAGATATACAAGGTATCTATGCTGTAGACGTAGAGTGAAAAAAAATTATGCAATTCCGTGAGTGTGGTTTGCTGTGTCTGCGATGCGCGCGTTCAAAGGCGGATAGCGACTATTTCCTTTTTGTCCGACCGCAATGCAAAGCAATGGCATGGATGGATCTAGGAGGAAACTATCGCGCGGAATGATGACAACAACAAAGGAAATTGGTAATGGCGGCGCGGATAAATAACGTCATTGAATTACACTACACATACGAGGGGGCGGCTGTATGGCAATTGCAACGTGCACTGGGCAACCATTAACCAACAGCGTAGAGCGCAGACATGCATATACGTATACAACTTGAAGGGAAAACTGTAAATGAAAAATAAATGAAACTGTTTAACATGTGAAATACAAGAAGAAGAAGAAGGAGAAGAAGCAGCACACACAAGGCAACCAAAAAGGAGGAAGAGCAGACAAAGCCCCAGCAACGGGAATGAGTGAGGAAGTTATTTGCACCGAGTGACAGCGGGTGTCTTGTTTGGAGCCGCTCTTTTCATCGCCGAGTGCAATGTCATAGTGGGGATTCTCCTGCTGCCAACACTTGACATTTGATATCCGAGCTTGGTACGGATACATAGATGTGAGACTGGCGCGCGATATGCAATGGATTTCGGTCGTTTGAAATTGTTTGGAAATGAAATTTGTCATATGGTTGTAAATCACTCCCGATTTAAAAAACACATAGACAGAGACAGCAAGTAGGAGTGACATATGTCAAATAGAACTCACCTATGGACAAGCAAATAATAACCCAGTAGATATAAAAAAAAATACTCTAATGGAGTAGAGATGTGGTTCTAGTCGTCAGAGGGATGTTTGAAGGCGCAATTGTATAATGATGTTTATTTGTTGTGTTAAACAGTACATTTATATCGCGTGGACAGTACATATATAGCGATCCCTTCAAGGCCATCTGGTTCAGCAGCCTTGATGGACTTGAGTGTAGATACTATTTTTCTTACTTCAACTTGTTCGGGTGAACGGAAGCCTTAGATTTCGTTGAAGGTCCACTTTGAATGGTTCATTCTGAGTGACCGTGGAATTTCGGTCGTCCACGTCGTTTAACAGTCCGTCATGTAAACCATGCTCCCGATTGTACTACCGAAGATGCATTCCTTGCCTCCGCCTAAATGGTCTCGGGCTACCTACAAAAGCTACTGACGGACTGTTTTAGAGACAGAACATTACTGCCCGAGCCCGGATGTCGTAAGTGTAATGAGTCAGAATAGCATTCACCAATGTACTGTGTTAAGTCCCGCTCTTTGCTACCCGAAGTACACTGATGGTTTTCCTGAGAACCATTGCTCAGTAGTTAAGCACACTAACCACTGCGCCCTCTTGTCGTTGGATCTTCTTCTTCCCTACTCCCCATTTTGTGTAAGGAATATCTAAAGAAAAGGGGATCCCTACGTTATCCCCTTTTCCAAAATCCCTTATTGGACCTCATTTGTTTTCTTCTCTTTTTCCAAAATCTCCCGGGACGAAATCCGCTATGCCAAAATCTCCCAAAAGCAAACTAAACTTTGCATATACCCAACCTACTCCAAAACCAGTGACCACAAGCAGGAGGGGCAACATGCCCCGCCATACGTATCTCACTTTTTGACACCATTTTTAGCTGTCGCGGACAGAATTAATAAATAAATAACACCAAATCTAAAAATGAGGGATTTTGCCCTGGGGATTTTCTCTTAGGGTCTTTTGGAGTAAGGGATTTCAGAGCAGGGGATTTTGGAAAAGGAGATTTCATCACCAAGCCCAACCCAAAGAAAATACATAAAAATTACGAAGTTGTAAGTCAAAGCCAGCATAGCTAGAGGAGGAGCACCATGTACAGATCATATTATCTAATGTCCGTGATGCGAAGAAGAATTGATGGAAAAAACTGGAAAACCACCTCTTAAAACGTACAAAGGTAAGTTACCGGATTTTTGGATTTAAAAAACGAATTTGAATGAACTTTAACAAATTTTAATTTTCTCTTTTAGAAAGCTTCAAACTTTAAGATGTTTAAAGGACTACGAAGACTCGTAAACATTGCCTATGAGATAACATTTTTGCAAAAGGTCCTTAGACAAAACTCCATCAAGTGTCTTATTTGATTCCAAAGTCTTATCAAAATTTTAACTTTCAGCATTGTACCAAGAAATTTATGTTCACATTTTAGGGGCGTCCATAGATTTATTTAAATTTTTAAATTTCCATAGTTAAGAGGCGCAAAATAATCAAATTATTTGAAATATTCAAACAACTACAATCAACTGTTCGTACTGTGACATTTCATAATCAGTTTAACTATAGTTGGTCGGGAATTACGTAAACAAATTTAGCAGCATAAATAATAATCTTCTGCCATAAGACTGTGCGAATTGGGTCGCATTATGCCAATGAGCTTATTTTCTGACAAATTATTAACACAAAGGAAAGAGTCCATCTCACTCCACTAGCATTCATTAAATTTGCATTCATATTAAATATTAAAACTACCGACGAAGAAATAATTACAAAGAGAAAACCTCTAAAAGCTGCACACAAAAATATCCGTCTTTATACCTACCTTCAGTTTTCCAATTAACAATTTCCTCCGCGATCCACCTTCTTCATAGCATAGGAAAAACGTCACAGGTTTCGAGAAAATTTCAAACCGCAAAAATAATCACTTCTTCACTTGGGTGCTGTGAAGGACTTGACGCCGTTCATTGTCTATGATTGCTACCGCGACTCGTCGGTAGACGACTAGAAGGCTCTTTCGTTAGACCTCATGCATATACCCATGATGCGGATGGTGGTATAATGATTTCCAATGACTTTGAGGCTTAATTTTCAGAAAAAAAAACTTAAATAAAAATTTAATCAGAAGCGCCGCACAGTGGAACAATTTGTTGAAATTACTGCACAAAAAAAATTAAGAAATGTTAACAAAAACAAAAAAATTAAGGGTACTCGAATTCTGTACCGTAAAGTAGGCGAAGGTTAATAGATTTAAATTACACCTTAATAGAGTTTTTGTACGGTCCAATTTATTCTAGATTAAAAAAAAAAAACACCTACAAAAAATGGGCGTGACTCTAACTTGTGTAGACGATTTTTAAATGGAAACTACGAAAATTGATCGATTTTTGGTTGAAATTTGGAGATTTTTTATAAAACTTCGTGAGACTGAATTGATTTTAAAATAGTTTGCAATTTTCATATATCTGAAGATAAAAAGTTCATGTAACTACCAATCTTCTACAAAGTACAAAAATGCTATCAAACAGACAGACAGAAATCGCTCCAGCGTCATCTAAACCTATTCCAAAACATGTAAAATACATTGTTGTCAGTAAAAAAACGACCAAAGTAGGGAAATATTTTCAAAATATACAGTTTCAAAATTTACATATTTATTATAAAGTACTGATAGGCGCCATACTAAAGGGGCGATCAATGCGTTGAGATGGCTAAACGTCACCGCTCAAAGTGGTGCTATTTTTCCGTGCGCAAAGGTGCTAATATTAATAATAATTGGAGTCAAACAGATAACAAAATGAAATCTGGAACGCCAATTATACTTGACTACATCAGCTTTTAGGGAAACTGTCACCGTTTAAAAAAAAATGCATCAAATGACAGCCACAAACTATCAGTATCAAGCAAACTGTCAAAGTCGTGAAGGTGTAGGTGTATATTTATTTCGACTGGGCATAAATACTTTCACACGTTACAACTCTGCAACTAGGTAGGCATTATAAGCAATGCCTCTTTTGAGCTCCAAGCTGGCGGTCTATTTAAAAAACAGTTTTGTGTTGACAGCTATTTTGAGGCAAACGTCAAACACAGTAAATTCCGGCCAGTAAATTCAAATGTTCAATCCACTGTAAGGCTACTGCCATCAGCACCGCAATTATCATTCTATTTACGCTGGATTGACGCGATAGTCGGTTAGCCTAACATAGATTGCACTGTCTACCCTTCCACCCTATGGCACAAAATGCGAATGCACTTTTCTCAAAAGAACTCTCCTAATGTATGGCATTAAAGGTGTTCACTGATATCTTCCCCTTCAGTGGTTTTTCTTTTATAAATGAAATTGCACCCTAGTGTAGTGACGACGCCTTGACGCAGCTATAGAGAGACCTTCCAGCAGCCGCCTCCTCGCGGCATGTCGCGTGGTTATGCGTTTGTTATTCGTGCGCCACTTAACTTCATTAGGCAACGACGACAAGAAGAAAACGAAGAAGAGGAAAACTGAGATCAGTGGCGGCAATAGTAACTGAAGAACATCTTCACTACAGCGGAAGACTACCTGCGTCTTGATTAGATTCCACATCTCTAGGAGATACATATAAGCCCAAGTGGTGGTTACAGAGGTATATATAGCGGCGTGACTTCCGTTTGGTGTTTTCACAAACATCCTAGGCAGCCAACATATTATTACAATCTATGTAACAATGTTGCTGTCATCATCATCGTCGTTGTCATCGTCGTCGCAGTCGATCTTGAGGTCTTTCCTGCATTCTGTATATATATCTGTGTATCTTTCTACTTGAGAATGATGATTGGTATTCTTAGCAAGTGACGGTG
The DNA here is from genome assembly GCA_955612985.1 of Cheilosia scutellata. Taxonomy (NCBI): domain Eukaryota; kingdom Metazoa; phylum Arthropoda; class Insecta; order Diptera; family Syrphidae; genus Cheilosia; species Cheilosia scutellata. Next base: position 142,763,514 of record OY015311.1, read on the forward strand.
TAATTCGATGCAATGTTAATTGGGGATAAGTCAATTAGCTGGTGTGATAACATGGGCATCTGTTGCTATTTTTTTTCCCAGTCAGTCAGCTCACTGAATTTTAAAGGGGGTATGTATCATGGGAATGACACAAAGATGCCTCATTTTATGCAGAAACAAATTGATTTTAATAATTTTCAATATATTCAGATATAACACTCAAGTAGAAATTCATTGACACAAATTGGGGGCTCAACCCGAGAGTAGTGCGTTGCTTTTAGATTTCTTGAATCTAAGCATCAATTGGGGGCAGATAAATTTTAAAATTTCACCAACATCCAAGTCAATTTATACAAAATTGGCCTTAGTGGTCGGAAAGAAATCTTCGAACTATAAGTTGCACAATATTTGCAACCCTGACTACATGATTCTCTCAAACGTATGACAAAAAGGTCGAAATTGAAAGTGGAGTCCCACAATGCTGCGCCCTTTGGCCAATATTGTTTTTATTGGTTGCTTCTCATATACATAATGTTGTTTTGATAATGCCATCCGGTAAAGTGGGTTCTGAAAGGCATATTCATAATAGATGCACATCATGTCATAGAAATTTTGTGGATCAAATGTCCATGGATAAGTTGTCCCGTAGATAAGTTAGACTGTTAGGTTTCGACTTTAATCCAAAGACAACTCATCCATGAGCATTTTATACACATGCGAATGTATTTTAACTACGGCCAGCTCCACTGTACATCTGCTCATGTATGAGCATTTTATCGAACATAAATTGTTGCAGACGGGTAGGTTTCTAAAAAAATGTTGTACCTTAAATGAACCCATTGGTACTTAGAAATTGAATAGTAGAGTTTTCCCGATCTTGTAGGTTATTATGGTGCAGTCAGGATAACATGTCCAGTCCATGAATGAAATGTCTGTAGACGAAATATTCAGTTAAATGGCTTGTACGTACTGTAGTTCAGCTGTACCTCATGCTGCAGGGTAGGTATGCAATGGATGGGATTAGTGGAGGCTTTTTACTATTCGTTATTGAGGTTGAAAGAAAGTTGAGTAATAATCCATCGGTAATAAGTATCCCTACCTTATGGAATTTTCCATAAATGTAATAAAAAGTTCAGAGAGCCAAAAGTCCAAGTTCTTGCTAATAAAAAAAATTGGTGTAGGCCATTACTGTGTTTTCAAGCAGCTTACCCCAAAATCACTAAATCGAATAAACTCGACTTCAGGCTTCACTTTAGTCAAGATCTGTTCTCCGTGATCCATTCCTATACCTTATTCCATTTCACTGGACGCCAAATAAAGTAATCTCCCTCAAGCACTGATTTCGTGGTAAATTTCCCACTTTAATGGTCCCTTTCACAATTTCCACCTTTATACACCAGAAGAACATCAATCAACTGAATTCTACAATGCGCAACCGTATGATTGCTTTATTATAACCGAAAATTTACTATAAAACCACATTGCCGGGAATTTGGCGCACTAAAAATTATTTTCTTCCCCAAGACAAATGGCATTCCGCAGGAATTCCAACTTGGTCCACTATAGGTACCTTTTGTACTAACAAATCAGCAATTTCATTGAAATAAACTGCAATCGAACCGACAATTTATTGCATATCTAGCTAGTTTTATGCCAAAGCGACAAAGACAAAATGCCTAAATGGATAATGATCATGCGGCAGCCTAAAACTATAACCGTCCGAAAGCCCCTAAAGGTATCATTTGTTTTTATTCACGAAAAAAAAACCACACGAATGCAACTTCCTTTTGTTCATCGGCTTAGTCGTCGTCGTTGTTTGTGACGTCGCGGTCTTCTCTCTCCGCCGGCCGCCACATTTGTCCATTATTATACTAATCTTTATCGTGTAGATTCTTCTTCTTCAGCTCAGCTGCTGCCTGCTGCAGCAATGATACCATGATGCCACTACTCCAGTTCGCCCTGACGGTATACTATGTAATTATCATTATTATTGAACCTAGGTACTGTGGACGCGGTTCAATAGTGAAATAATGCCACCGGCCACTCAAAGGAGGTTATTATGATGTTGCGCGTTCAAAATTGTAAAAATCCATCATACCCACGGATCGAGAGTCTGCTGGACTGCTGAGCTGCACAGCACTGTTCTGCAGCAACAAACAACAGTGGCAGCAGCGAATGGCAGTTAGATTTATATGCCCCGATAGCCGCAACAAGGAAGTGAATCCATTTAGAATAGGAAGAGAACCGGCCAGCCACTGCCCGACTAATGGGCACTTAGTTGCCCTAGCTACCCCCAGAGTGCGCGAGCACTCGCTCGTACTACTTACTACAGAGCGAGAGATGTATAAGTGTAATCATTAGTTTTATAATGCAATAATAAAGTGAAGTGGTCGTTTGTCTTGATTTCGCCAGGTTGATATAGGTGCAGGTGTTGCTATTCGTTTGTCTACTGTCTACTCGTACTCGTATCTATAGGTAAAGGCTGTTGGTACTCCAGTTGATGGGTATACTGTTGTTAAGTGATAAGGGCTTGACTGACCTTTCGAATGCGTCGTCGAGGATACGTAAATCAATTCCAGATAAACAAAGGGTGGACTTTGATCCAGCAAATGTTTGTTTTTCTATTGCTATTTGTTGATAAAATATCGCAACTTGACTTGAATGTTTTTTTTTGTCTGGCGGCCACTTTGCTTACCATTTCCTTTAATTTTATATCCTTTACGTCGATATCCCCTGCATCTACTGAAAATATGTCTAGAACTTCCGTGAGAGCATTTTTGAAGGTGTTCAAATGCCTTGCCTTGGCTTGAGGAAAGGTTTTTACGTAGGGTTACCATACGTCCCCCTTTAGGGAGTACAGTCCACCTTTTTCATACCAAAATGTTGTTTGTCCCCTACCCAAACCACTGTCTCCTTTATTAAGTCAAAATTCAGTAAAAGAAACGATTCAATTGAAAACTTTCAAAATACTTTCTTTTAATATTTTTAACAAGATTGTTTTCCTGTAAGTTTTTGTTTTGTACTGTTATCTGTCTCTTTGTCAATTTTTGTATTTAAACCAATATTTACTTTTAAAAGAAAAATGTTCGAACCCAAAGAAAATGTTCACATAATAATCAGTGCTGGGAAAAAGTTTCGAGTGGTTAGAAAAAAGGCAAAGAAGGTCCTGAATATGTGGCGTGTTTAATTTGCAATTCAAGTTTTAAAACCTGTTGTTCAAAAACTAAAAAAAATTGTTGTCCCCCTTTTTGAACACTTGTCCCCCCTTTTCGTATTTTTTAAGATGGTAACCCTATTTCTAAGGCCTTGTCAAAGTTGGTTCTTTCCCTTTTAACGTGCGTGAATCTTCTACTTTGTTTGCTCTTCTTCCCATAGCTTGCTTCAGCCTTCGCTTTACCTTGGTTGGTCTAGGTTAAGTCGCTTTGTTTGCCGTTCCTGCCGTTAACAATGACTGATATTCTGTGGCTAAGGGAGTGCTTTGCCAAATAGGTAGCTCTCCCAGTATTAGGTGTGTCCTCCTCAGTAAATTAGTCAAATTACCAAAAGAATTCTGATAAAGCTAAGCGATTGATAGCCATAGTAAATTTAGCTTAACTTGAAGGCTGACAAACAATATAGAGTAGGGAAGGTCTACGCATGCAGCAAAAGGTGGTCTCCAAACCAAAATAGTGCTCTAATTCGTTCTGTTTTTACTCACGGGTTACTATTATTGTGGTCGGTGGGCGTAGTGGCAAAGTGTTTCCTCTATGAATTATCCTTATCCTTCCAACGCAGTAAGTGTCAGAGAATCTACGCTGGATCGACAATACCACAGCCAAAACTTGAAATAAACCCATTCAAACCCTGGTACGAATGGAAAAATTACACGACCTTCACCGAACGATGACCGATTCCAAATTGAAATCCTAAATAGTGTTGAAAATCTTTGGACTTCGATTTTTTTTTCCTGTGTCACTCCCCACGGGGAGAGGGGATGTCCCGATTTTCTCTCGACGATGTAGAAACATCGACGAATTTCTCTCACACAGTTTTGAACGATAGAATTTAATTAATTTATATTTATCACGGGTGACTCCCCACCAAAACAACACCATTGATTTGACACACTGTGAATGGGGTGGGTACCTCATCGTCTAGCAACATCATTCAACGTCAAAATTTGAATCTATAGACTCGGTACCCTCACCCCTGAAAAGGGGGGCATAATATTTCGCTGCAATACACGTACCCTCAAGAGCTTTACGGTCGAAGAATAGTGCACAATAATTATAAATCTGTTTTATAATTTTTAAGAATGACCCCTCTAAAGGGGGCAGTATAACTTTTCAAATTCAATTTACCTTTAAATTGGGAGTTATTTGCTTTTGAAAAAAATACGAGAAGGCAGAAATTAATGTAAAAGTAAAAGTTATGTGCAATGGATTTCGATATGTGACCCCTTCCTGGGGGTCAATCTGAGTGAACAATTACTCAGAAACTTGCAGGCACTTTCTACAAAAAAATATAAATAAACAAGTAAAAGTGTTATCATCGGCCTGGCCGATGCTTTGATACCCTCCACTGCATAAAAGTCATGCAAAATGTTCGCCATGCCATATTGGCTTGGTATAGGAGGTACCAGAACTACTTGACCGACATAGACCATTTTCAATACCAACCTGAGAACGGTAAAAAGAAGTCGTTTCACAAAATTTAATTTGCCTAGGTCGATTCGTTTAGACGCTATCGTGATTTCAACAGACAGAGAGACACATGGGTCTAATAGTGATTTTGTATGGGGGCTACCAGAACTACTTGACCGACATAGCCCATTTTCAATACCAACCTGACGACGGTAAAAAGAAGTCCTCTCACAAAATTTCATTCGCCTAGGTCGATTCGTTTGGACGCTATCGTGTTTTCAACAGACAGACAGACAGACGGACAGACAAACGGACATGGCTAAATCGATTCAGAATGTGATCCTGATTCAGAATATATATACTTTATAGGGTCTCCGGTGACTCCTTCTTGGCGTTACAAATGTAATGACAAAGTGAATATACCTTCCTGTGCAGGGTATAAAAATGGGTGCTGAAAGCACGATCGGGTAATGTTGGATCTAAGCAGAAATAATTCTTATGATTAAGTAAGTGGCCCAACGATATCTGTCGAACGAGTGAACACTAGACTGACTTAAAGTCACTGGTCACAAGAATATAAATATAAAGCCGTATTCAACGGCATAACTCTGCGTATATCGTGCAAAATTCTATTCTCCATTTGGTCTTACACACTTCCCCCAAAAATATTTTTCTTAAGTGCGCAACTAGAAAAGTGTCATTCTCAATTGTGACACAAATTGGACATCCCTGTAAGCTTCAACCAGCCGCGTGTAAAAGTAAATTGCGTCACTGGAAACATCGTAAAAAAATGTCATGTCATGATCCCTTATTTTACAAGGGCTACTATTTAAAAATTCATCAGACTTCTAGCAGCTCCAGATGACAAGGGTGAATGGGCAAAAACAGACCGCATTGATTGACATCTATCTCATTCCAACAAAAAATAAATGTTGCGCCACGTGTCAGTTTTTCGCTTCCTTTCGAGATAAGATTCCCGACAATGATTGGAAACGTCCTGCGTAAAATGTTCATTTCGATAGCATAAGCTTCTCTCATCCGGTTGAATAGCTACAAAACCCTCAGCAGTGTTGTTCTTCATCCAGATAGAGTATCTATAGAAATGCTATTTGGCGGACTTCTTTGATTTAATTACTCGACTCAAACCGCAGAAATTAAGTTCTTTGTCAGCAGAATCGTTTGAAGTCGTTTATCGAATGTTTGAATTAGTTGCCGGATCCAAACAAGTTCAAAATTCAGTTGCTACTTTTTGGAAACAAAAATACAATTAAAATTGCGATGTTTCGCTTTTGGCAAAATCCATGTCCTTTTGCTGACACATGACCATTAGAGAAGGAACTTTGATTGATTTATTGATTTGCCAGCATCCTTGGTCGTAAACTTTTATTTTCGAGGTCTTTGCTGAGTTCAACAGTAGATTTTTTTTTTGTTTTTCTGCCAGTACCGAAAAGCACTTAAATGTCTTCTCGAATAAAGTAAAAGGAAGGGATCCCTACTTAATTAGGACATAAAAAGGCTTCTCTTTGGAAAGTTATTTCGGACTTTTTCATAATGTCCTGTTTTCGTTTTTTTTCGTTTTTATTGTGTACACGCGTGGCTATACTGTACTTCCTATTTGGGAACATCTATCTATAGAGTCATCTACAGACATTACGTTTTATTTTTTATTTTTGCTGAAGCTTCAGCTTCTTTTGTCACTGCCATAGGTGGTGGTATAATGGTCCTTCATTAACTTTTCCTCAAGTAGGGTAATGTCGGAAGGACATTCATAAAACTGAAAGCAACCATATGGCACAAAAGGGAATGGCTTTTTTTTTTTTTTGTTCATCCTGTGTTGAGAGCAAATTTCTGAAAGGACTTACTCGGTCCGGGGGTTTATCGCTGTGCCTTATTTTTGTTTGCTTCGAATAAAATGAAATGGATGAGGTCTTCTTTTTTACTCAGCACTGCAATATAGGGGGACTACACACGTGTAGGGAAATTCAGAAAAAAAAAAAAAAAAATACACCGAGGACATGATTAATTGGAGTAGCCAATAGGATTTTATTTTCGTACTTGTGTTAATTTATATTGGGCGGCAAATTTGTTGTACTCAACCGAAAAAAAAAAAAAAATAATCTTGGCGATAAATTTGAAAAATGACAAAGGACCTGGATCATGGTGGAAATGTGGTGTGCTCATCCACATGAAGAATGCTCATCGAGTGGGTATACAAATTCGAAACATATGCTGTAATTCAATGATTATGCAAAATTATTCACAACGAGCCACTGATGTTAATCTAAACATATTCCACCCGTCACTGTCAGTTACACTCCATCTACTTAGAAGGATATAAAATCGATACCCGACGACGACGCTTGAACTCATTTGTATGCGCAGAGCGCCCAAGTGCAAAAAACAAAACAAAACTTCTCGAGACGGGTAGGTGGCGGCGAACCTTCTCCCCACACTCCAGGGGAGTTTAAACAGCTTCCTACAAGAGAAGAGAAGTATATAATTAATAAACACCAAAATAAAGTAAAAATAAATTCGTTCTTATTTCACTTTCTTTTGCATTTTTGCAGATTTTTTTCTTTTTTTCTGGCAGAATCCTACATTACCATCTTGGTGCTCATTGATATACAATGAAAAACTCTCTACAGGGGTGTCATAATACCAAAGTCGATAGAGAGTTTATGATGCCGAAAAAAAAGGACCGGATCCTGAATCGACAAGCACAAAATAATGATGACGCCTACAACGAGAGAAACACCAGCAACAAGAACGACGACAACGTCGACGACTGCGATGATGATGTAGGTACCCTTACCCGGAGAATAATTTTGGGGTATGATGGGTGGCAGAGGAATATCCAGCCTGGTATTTTATTTACTCTAAAAAGAAAGTACAAGCATACCCCTACAAAGCACATATACATTATGACAAGAGAAGAAAGTTTGCCAAATCCATGGGCAACGGCAGGCAGTAGCAGTTGAGTAGCGGGGACAACGAACAGAAATATGGAGAACACGAGTGCAAAAAAAAAAAAAAGAAACTAAAAACAAACCAACAGAAAAAAAGCAAAATAAAATTCGTCCTTTGGGGCGTAAATAAAAAGTGCTTATGCTAACAAAGCAGAAGAGACGATACGAAAATAGTAAGTTCAGGAAAATTCATGCAAACGACAAAAAAAATAAAAAAAAGTTTTAAAAACGGCATGGACAAAAAACACGGTCGCTCGACGTTTAATTGTTTTAAGCCTGCAAGTTTGACAAAATCCTGCTATGAGACGGGAGATGCGTCAATGCGGGAGTATTATTTTCAGATTTTACGGCGCTTTTAGAGCTGAAAACAGAGAAAAAATGCGTCAAAGGCAGATTGAGGGTGATATTTGCAAATGTTTTGGTTTTTGTTACGTATACACAAGAGTGTACGTACTTTTTAATTTCGACAGTTTTCGGATGTGTCCCTGTATGATGTAACTTTAACAAAAACAAGTAAAAGTGTTATCATCGGCCTAGCCGATGCTTTGATACCCTCCACTGTATGTACTGTACAGGTACACGCCTGTGTCTAATATTGTTTTTGTATGGGAGGTACCAGAACTACTTGACCGACATAGACAATTTTTAATACAAACCTGACAACGGTAAAAAGAAGTCCTCCCACAAAATTTTATTCATTTAAGTCGGTTCGTTTGGACGCTATGGTGTTTCCATCAGCTAGAGAGATAAATTGGTCGAATATTGACTTTGTATGGAAAGTAACGGAACTACTTTACCGACATGGACCATTTTTATTACAAACCTGACAACCGTAAAATTAAAATCTCTCACAAAATTTCAGTCGCCTTAGTCGATTTGTTTGGACTCTATCGTGATTTAAATAGATAGAGAGAAACATGGGTCTAAGAGTGGTTTTGTATGGGAGGTACCAGAACTACTTGACCGACATAGCCCATTTTCAATACCAACCTGACGACGGTAAAAAGAAGTCCTCCCACAAAATTTCATACACCTAGGTCAATTCGTTTGGACGCTATTGTGTTTTCAACAGACAGACAGACAGACGGACAGACAGACGGACAGACAGACGGACAGACAGACAGACGGACAGACAGACAGACAGACGGACAGACGGACATGGCTAAATCGATTCAGAATGTGATCCTGATTCAGAATATATATACTTTATAGGGTCTCCGGTGAATCCTTCTTGGCGTTACAAATGTAATGATAATGTGAATATACCTTCCTGTGGAGGGTATAATAAGAAACTTGTCAGTAAAAGTTGGCGCGTCTGCCAATATCAATCAACAAAATAACGAGGAATAGTCCCAAACGCATTAATAGGCTAGAAAGCCCTAGGAGTTGTCTCGCCATGGCGCCATCTGACGTTATCTTCGACAAAAACGGAACAAGTGAAACTAAGTTTGAGGTAAAATAAAACCTAACCTAACCTAAAACCAATTGTTATAAATGAGAAAAAGAAGTTTTAGAACAAAAGAAAAAAAAAAAAAATTAATAATAATAAAAAATGTTACGTATACGCAAGAGTGTACCAATTTTATAAGCTGCAATTTTGACGGTGAGAGAAGTTTGGAAACGTCACCACGAAGGGATACTTTTATAATTGAATTGTTTAACTTACAATTTGTATTTTTTGTTTGTTGAAGATCTGTTACACAAAATGCTATTAGTACTCCCGAAGCAAGAAAGACCCCGCAGAAGTATCATCTCCCAATAGAGCCTTTGCGACTACTAAATTAACTCTGTTTGGAAGTCCTGATTCATTTGACTTTGCGCAGGCTTGACAAAGTTTCTTTGGAATTTTTAGAATTGGGAAAATGTTCGCGAAACGGAATAAACTGGTTATAGGATAGGGACTGAAAGGTCTTGTTCATATGTACCTAGTGGTGATGATTGGACATTGTAGTCGCATTTCTCAATAAGAAAAAGGCTTGAACATCTTGAAACTGGACAGTCAACGTGGTCTTACAAAAATACAGCGTATACAATTATCGATTAGGACGTTCGAAAGCCTTTTTCCGGCACGTTTTCGCGTTCTGTTTCAGTCCATACTGTCAAAAAAAAGTCAAAGAAAGTGGCGCTTGCATGTTGCGTGCTCCAAAGCTACTTCGAATGCAGTAGAGAGTAGACGGCATCCATTTTCTTTTCTACAACAACCACTCCAACCATAGGTCCACATGCAAGTCTTTGAAATCACCAAATAATGTGAGGAAAAATGTTTACCTTAAAAACTAAAACAATTATTGTAACCATTTTGAGATGCTAATTCAACAATTTTTATGGAATTTAGACTGGGATTGAAAGGATTCGCCAGAAGTACACTACAACCGAGGCTGCGAGAGTAATAAAAGAAAAAAAACATCAATGATCTCAGAAATTTATTGAGACCCCCCATCAGAAAAACAAGATAGTACAGGCAAGTCTGATGCACTAAGAGCTTCAGGACTATTGATATTTGAACTATGTCTTTTGACGGGAGGTGCAATCACTTTATAAAGTAACTATACGACGGCCTGGTACATCGTACCCATTCTTCAGATTCGATATATCAAATCCAACCGCGCAATGTTTCAAAGACCAAGCCCTGAAAGCAACGTTCCCACATTCGTAGAAGTGTGTAGGTTACAAGTCCGGTAAGTAAAGTACCTTTTCTATGCAACCAAACACCAACATTGAACGCACACTTGATTTAAATCCACAGATCAAAAGCAGAAAAGAATCACAAACTAGTTAAGACACAAACCAAATAGTAGATGCAACCACCCGATTTGAAAATCAATGCACCAAGAATCATTTTCTTGCTACCCTGTTCTTCTTCACAAGCCTCGCATCCATTAAACGGATGCTAATAATCCCTTTAGAGTCAAGTCAAAGCCGATTTTCAGCAAACCAAAAAAAAGGATCACGTCTCTGCACTGAATCACCCATAATATAAAATGGCATTCGAATGGAATCCACACAGTTGAGATAAAAAAGGAAAAATCAAACCAAATATGTACATAAGATAAACTTTCACCTTTATCGAGTATACATTTGAGTAGACGCCCCGCTATAACGAAACCACATGTGCATAAAACCACTCCACCATAAAATCGTTTCACCTCCATCCATGTCCGTTTTTCTTTTATAAATCGCACCACCCACATCCAATGCTGCATACGAAAAAAAAAAAAAACCAAAAAGCATTATCAAAAGCAACACAGAGGAGCATTCGCAGAGCGCGAACTAACAGCAGAAACAGTGGCCGTGGCGAATTCAAAGTATAACGCAAAAGAAGACATATAACGAGATAAAAAGGACGAACGTAGCAGCCGAAAATACTTTTCGTTTTCATCTCTCGCGCGTTGCTTGGCAGAAAATAAATAAATGAAAATAAAAATGGCCTAAAGCTCCTATTCAGGTTTTCCTCATCACCATCGCATCGTCCTCCTCTGCTACTAGTACTTCTGCATCCTTATTTTTATTATCCGCCTTTCCCTCTGGACACAGCACGAAACGAAAAACCAATTCACAAAGAAGGACGGCAAAAAAATATATATATCCCTCCACCCACCACAGCATATAACGAAAAACTCCTGCACAGGGATACACACAAATATTCGTCCTTCAACTCTAGTGGTAGATACAATATAGAGATAGGCAAAGAGATATGTACATATATATGCTTACCCAGCACGTTTTTGTAGACTTGTATCGGGGAGTGAGTCTGTGTGCGGTATAGAGGCAGGATAATTGTATACATAAAAGATATTGTCCCGTCGACGACGACGACGACGCCGTTGTCTGGGATTCATTTATTTCTTTTTTTCTTTTTTTTTGGGTGGGTGTGGGTCTGTGTCTGTGTTGACGTTATATCGCCATCCACTAGCGAACAGCAGCAACTCCTCCACCCCAGCCACCGCCCGAGACCATTTGCCACAGACGAACATAAATTTCGAAAGTTTATGGCAGGCAAAGGGAATAAGGACAAGCGTAGCAGAAAAAGCGTCATTTCACCACCCACCGCTCAATACAGCCGTAATGGCAAATGTCTGCGATAAGAGTTTGAGTGGATCCTGTTTTCGTAATGAACCTTTCGCACAAATCACACACAAAAGTACAAAAAGCGGGTGGCTTCACCGACCGTTGGGGCGTAATGTAATCAAAAGGACTATAGTCCTCGCTCTGAATTACAGCAGTTGTCGAGTTGGAAGATAGAAACACACAAACTAAACGAAAAACCTTGTTTTCCTTCTGTTGCAACCCTTCGCTCACATGCCACCCATCGTAAAAGGGACCAACAAAAAGCCCAAAACCCAGAAGCAACTCTGCGGAGTGAGAGGTATGCTGGTGACTCCACCAAGAGGTAGATTGGAAGTTTTTTCTTTTTTGTTTTCTTTAACGATGGGGAATGGTTTTTGGCAGCAACGATTATGACGACACACGCCGAGGAAAAACTGCTCCCCTTCCATCTCTTCCGCTGGGTAGTCAATTCCGCACAAAGTAAAATGCCTCAGACACGAGTAGCATGGAAGCATCATCAGCACAAATCGGGAACAAGAACAAGACCAAGCAGAAGAAGAAGAAGAAAATGGTTAAAACGTGCCAGACTATTATAATATGTTGAGGATTGTCTCTTCTTCTGGTTTTCGACTTTTTGCTCGTTGTCGTCCTTTCTCTGGGGATTTTGTGTGTATTTTACGAACGTGTATATGTACAGGCCCACTCTGCCTATTGACTGTGCTGGCTGGTTTGGGAGTCACAGAGTTTCGATCGAAGACACGTGGAACCAAAAGTTAAGTCTATACCTAAGAGCATGTATATACAGATCGGAGGAGCCATCTCGTGAATATTTCCAAGAATGGATTTAAGGACTTGTACGGTTTGTGGATGTGAATGTGTAAATGTGTGTGTTTGTGCGGTTTTACTGGCTCCCGAATTGATGCGGCAGCACTGCGCTAGCTGGGATGATTTCGATTTGGGAATATTATTCAAATTTCAGTGATTAAGATGGTTTGGTGAGCATTTTAAACTGTACCGTCAAGATATTCCTTCGCCCTGTCATCTCTGCCAAAGTGCTGGCATGGATAATAATGGGTGGCAGCCAGGGAATAGTTAAATTAAAATACGGATTTTCACAGATTTAAGGTGCAGGAGCTGTAATCCCGCAATGATGGTGAGATTTGATTTGAGGGTTGGATCTAAGGGGGGGCCACATTTTGATTTGGACAATTCAGACTGTTTTGAATTCAAGTGGAAAAGGGATTACTTTATATCAGGAACAGATGGTGGCATCTATTTTCAGAAAACGAAATTATATATAAACTTATTCCTAAGTCTGGAAATTAATTCGCTTGAACGAGAGGTGGCTCTCTTCGAGTCCACCTAATCTTGAGACTTATTATGGCGATTTTCTTTGAACATTTTGATGTGGGCAGGTGGTGCCCACAGCTACTGAAAATAAATCTTAATTGGTCTTATAGCAAAAAGGGCGACTACCCAAGGGTGGGTAGACAAATGTTTACCACCGCATATTCCAGGCAGAAGAGCAGTACTTTACTGCTGGCTGGTGCCATGAATTTGCCAATTTATCTGATTATTTATTTTCCTTTGGTACTGAAGAGGAGTTTCAGTCCTTTTGAAATGTTCTACGTTCTACAATGTTCTTGGGTACACAGATGGGCACTTGCTGATTATTTCACTTTGTGAACGATTCCTTTATATTGCCTACTCACTTTGAATGAATTTTACTTAGAGAATTTGGCAACTGTTATCCCCGTCAACTTTTTCGAAAAATTCAAGTGTAAAAAATAATGTTTTTTTCATTGATGAAATTCTGTCCATTGCACTCGAAAATTTGTCAAATTAAAATCTGCAATCACAAGTTGCTTAGGAGTGCTGATATAGACCTTTAGTCTTTTGAATTGTAATACCACAGAAGGAGCGGACTACAAACAAACAAATTTGTCGATGTTAGATCTTCGACAAGTAGTCAATCAACAAGTTGCCTATTAAAAATGTATTGACTTTGGTTATTTATCAATGCGACAACGCACGATTACCTTCCATGCCAGTCTTAAGGGCCCAATACACGACACAAACACGTTCGCGCCAACTTTTTATTTGTTCAAATATACTTTCGACGCACACATATCATGTCGCGAACATAATGGTTTTCCCGATTGCTGTGTGGCTGGTAGTTCGCAGCAATGGCAGTCGCTCAGTGGTTCTTGTGCTGGACTACTGTGATATAAGCTCAGGTTCGATCCTCGGAAAACACAAATTAATTGGGCTGAATGGACCAAAATTGTTGGTATCGTCTAAGGCAGCCGTAACGAACATCAACCACCTACCTACCTACCAGAGTGGTACTAAAAGTGGTGTAACACAAGGCTGTATAATGTCTCTAGTACTTTTTCTGGCAGTAGGTGGATCACGATGGCTGAACTTGTTCAAGTCTTCAATTCATGGCCTTTGGTCACGTAGCGGCCCATGATTCAGTCACGTTTTGGTCACCTTACACAATTGTCTCGGATTCTAACGCGTGCTTTGGAATCCGTGCAAGAATGAGATGTTTCTCCTCTCCTCCTCTACCCGAATCGGGATTGCTCTTGATGTTTTAATCGGTACCGGAAGATCTAGACCTACAACCTCGACCCTTGCAGTGTCTAGGCTGGACATTAAAAACTAATGAGTGAATGAAGGTAAGGTAGTTATCTGTGAAATAAAGTCTCCGAAACTTGTTTTTTTTTAATGAAATAATATCAATAGCTGGGGCTACCGATCCATATTGAAACCTACGACTTACGGCCTACATCCCATTGTCTCCGGAAGTCTCATTTTTGAGGCGAATGACAAGGACATACTCGTACAATTGTATAAGAATTAAGAAAAATTCTCACAACAGTTAAATATCCATTATTTGTCAAACGTTCCATAAAGTGGTGCAGTTAAGGTGTTGTTTGTGTTTCTTCCGGGGGTTGAGACTGGAACCCACTGCTCAGTACCTACCTACAGCACTCACGCTTAATACATCTGATAATTTTCGGTAACTGGATTCCATTGCATATACATATTTATATTCACAGCGGAATAGGGTCTTTGAAATTCGAGGTACAAGGCTGTAAAGGCACTCGCTCCTCATTTGAATTCACTTCTTCTTTACACCCGCAACTCAGAATACCTGAGAAAAAGTTATCGCTAAGTGGGATGAGTTCGGGTAAAAGCACGATAAAAACTTTGGTGCACAGGTGTTGTTGACAGCATTATGATATAGTAATGTTGGCACGACCTATCCCAGGAGGTAAGGTCGCATCAAAAACGATTCTATTGGGTAAATATTTTCCATGAGGCAGTCAATTTGTTGCAGGTGGTAATTTAACTTTTTCATTTTAAAAACATATTTGCCACTCATTTTCAAAAAGGGGGAGGAAGGACATACTTTACGCACCACATATGTTCGCAACCCGATAACTAATTGTTGTTGCATCCAATTGGTTAACTGGTAATAGCGCCAAAGGGATATTCTGACAACTCTTACAGTGTAGTGTGACACATACGAGTGCAGGAAATCCTAAAACTCATGCATATTGGTTTTAAATATCTTTAAATTGAAAAGAGGAGAAAAAACAGAACGGAATGACATAATAATATTTTTTGGCAACAGCCACAGCCTCTTGCGACTTGTGTCCAAAACAATATCACGTTTTGTGTCTTGAATAATATTCCTCCCATTGACACTTCTCACCAATGCATTGTTTCATTTTTTTTAAAAGAAAAATACATTTCCCATGCGAAAAAAAGTGTTGGCCGGAAAATTGAAAACGTTCCAAGTATACTTTCAGTTTTATCCTACTTTCGATTTGTGTCTGTATACACAAGAGAAATGAACGAAGACGGAGGAACAAATTATACAATTCCTATTTCACTACTGTACCAACTTATATGTGTATCGTTCTTCAATTTGTTTTGCTCTTGTGTGTGCCAGGAGAAATCTCTCACATCCGTCCACAGCAGTAGAAAATTTATTTGCTAAGGACTCGAGCGAAGACAAAAGAAAAAAATTAAACAACGCGACCCAGCGGTTGATCCAAATCTCCCATCGCATCATCCCCACCGCTCACCCTCTTTAGATGATGATGATTGTTGAAAGGATTTGATGGTCCGTTTTCGTATCTAAGTCGTGGAAAAGAAAAAGCTAAAATTGTAGTTGTCTCTACCACGACAACCCCTCGCCTTTTGGAAATAGAGATACCCGTTCTGAATAGGATATCCCTTATACTCTACGAAGTAATGCCAGCAGGGAGTCCATTTTTTTTATATCCTCCTCAGTAAATCGCCCAGCCATCAGAGAGAGGGTTGATTTGCAACCTTTCCTATAGACATGAAAATGAGGCCAAGCGAGGACGACAACAAAAAAGAAAAACAATATTAACCGAGATTTTCAAACAGGGCGGCGGCAACAGTGGCTATTTACGACAACGACGGCGACAAACAACAGAATCGCATGAGGAAAACGCTTTTCCCTATAACAGCTCCGTTTGGGCTGGGATGGGTGTACAGAAAGTTACGATTTGTGGTTAATGTCTGTGAAATAATTGGAGGCCTCAAGCTAGACAATGGGCGATGGCGACGACGCCGATGTTTATCACATGGATTAGCGCACAAAGTGATTTGTAAATTCGATTGACAGGAGCGCCATATGTGGGTGACAGTTTGTTGTTTTCGAAAGAAAGTCATTGTCGTCGTGTCGTTGTGGGTGCGTTGAATTTTGAGTTGGAATCTGTGTTTCACAGAAGTAGGCCGCAACTAGGTCTCACGCTGTGAAATTGATTTTACATTAAGCGTTGAAATTCGTGTTTGGAAATAGGTTAAGAGTTGAATTGGTGTATTGGTGCCAATTTCGAAAAAAATCTTCTATGTCAAATGCAAAAGAGGTGTACTACACATACGTGCTTTGTCACAAATTATATGCATAGACAGTTTGGAAAATATCCCAATCTGACATTTTTGGGTGACAATCATTGAATAAACTGACAGAAAGACAAATTAGGACGTAGCGGAATATAGTTGATGTTCCTAAGGCCCAGACTCAAGGGCCCAACTGCCATACCAGGCCTCATTCTCGCTGCTCTTGGAACATCGCCCCCAAAGATGGTATTGGTTTCGACTTGGTGTCCTTTCTTTATCTTAGGTAGGGTACCATGGTTGCCACTGAGTCTATGTATGTGACAATCCCTAACTCATAAAGCTGTTTAAAAGGACGTCTTTCATTTCGAGTATGGATCTAAAGAAATCCATTTGACAGATTCTATTGGAAATCAATCAAGGAAAAGGACTCTGCGTTTACCATTCCAGGAAGTCAACTTTATCAGTTCAAAGTGATCCCTTCGGCCTGTCCAATGCACCTGAATGCATGTGTAGCTGGTCATGTTAAGACCGAGGACCGAGGAGTCCGCAATCGCTTTTTTAGCCTGTCTAAGACCATGGATGTTCACTCAATGTGAAATGCATTTATTTCGTTTCCAGCTTTTTATGGCTGAGTTTATAGCTGATTTGTGAATTGAACAGAACAGTTCTGGTCCTATAAAAGGAGATTCCGAGCCTTTTTTGGATAGTTCATCAGCAATTTCAGCATTTCCTACAATGCCCTCGTGGCCAGGAAAGGAACCCTCCATAAATTGGTTTTGTTTCTGGTGTTTGGAGGGTGTTGAAACAGTGTAGCACTGATTTTGAGTCAATAATAGATGAGCTAAGGCCTTTTATAGCTGACTGATTGTCGCGTGAATATATGGATGTTAGCGTCTTAAATACCTTAATTGTAAATAATGTTTGCGCATTATTTGATGGCAAGGAGCTCTGCCTAAAAAACAGTAGGGGTTTTCCCCATAGGTATTGAGACATTTCAGTTTGGCCCATGAATCGCGCAGGTCATTTCAAGTTCTGGAATTTCTGAGAGCAGAGACTTATCTCTTTCACTTGTATCAAACTTGCCGAACTGCGAATTGCCACTTTGTGCCACTAGATATATGAAAACCAAAATTAATGCTGTCATTGCGGATCTGTAGATGGGATCTAGATTAGATCTAGGGTAACATCTTCTTCTTCTTCTCATATACAAAAAATGGAGTTTACGACTCACTGATCATCAACGCCCAGCCAAAAGCCTTTGTCAACCAACCAAAAGCAGACATTTTGCACAGAGGTTCCCTTTACGATGATTACAAGAAATAAGGAAGGATATTTCGAAATTCAACCCTTAAAGGGGTAAAAGTGGGGTCAAATTTGTATGGGTCCATTTTTATTTTTTATCCGATTGTCTTCAAACCCTATGAGAAATAAAGAAAACTAATTTCTCCGATTTTCGAAATTCAACCCTTAAAGGGGTAAAAGGGGGGTCAAAGTTTCTATGGGAACATTTTTATATTACCTATACATCCGATCGACTTCAAACTCGGTTTGTGAAGTTTATTATTAGAAATAAAGATAATCAATCTTTCCTATTTGGAAATTTTCCTTGGGTCCGGAGTTAATGGCGATGACCCCTTTAAAGGGGGCCATTTTCTTAACTCACGAACTGTTCGTCGTATCAAATTGAAACTTTGTAATGCGTCATCTAACTTCAGCGTACGTACTAAGAATGGGGACATACTGTTAGAAAGTGGTGCACATCTACACGATCTTTCTGGTTGCAAAATTCTAAGGGCTACGCGAGCAGAGCCGCGGGCAAAAGCTAGTATAGACATATTGCGCAACAACTGTATACAAGTATCTATCTATCGAAAAGGACCAATCTGTAGTCTAAATGTGTCGGAATTTCATAGATAATTACCTTATCAACCTGTCCTAATAGCTCTACTTATTGGTCATGGATTACAGTCTACTAAATAAGTGTCGAAACTTCTATCCCACTAATACATCCGCACCTACTAATTTGTAAAAACAAAAATCGATGTTCTATCTCTCATGGAATCCATACCATATCACCAGTGACTTACTTTCCCTAGAAAGCTTACCCACTGATATAAGTGCTAATAACTAACGAGAAAATATTTCCAAACATTGCTGTCGAATTTTGAAAGAGTGTGTTGTGGATACCAGAATAAATTCAATCATGCCATTAATTAATACAGCTTATAAGGACGACTCAAATTCAATTTGACGCCCAACAACAAAATACTTCCACTACTCATTGAAAATATGCCAAAAATAGGACCCGATTAAAATGTCATTAGTCACCTTCAAGGAGATACAATCCACTCCACCCATTACACTGATCTAACTCTATTATCTCCTTAATCTTAATGCCTCCGAAACGTGTCATCAGTTCCTTGGACTCCAAAATATGGGTTTCCTTGCCATGCATTAGTCACCTCATTTGTATCGACATTTCCAAGAAAACACGAAAAACAAAAAAAAAAAAAACCCCTTCGTGGAATTACGCTCGTTGGTCAAATCGGTACAATTAAAATTCCCTGCATCGAAATGAAGCAATTAAGTGAATAAATGCACTCAAGAGGGTAAAAAATACTAAACAACTGAATCCATTACACTATAGGTGTAGGTACTCATGGTTCTGTGTACACCACATCGCCATCATCATCATCATCCAGAATGCAGAGGAGTACCAAGAGCAATTAAATCCTTATTGCGGTGATAATTTATTACACCCATCCTGTGTGTGTGCTACTTGTGCAAATGAGTACAAATTACTTACTCAGTTGTGCATTAGCAAATTACAAATGCATTAGCCGATACAACACGGCGAACTAGAAGGTGACGCTAACAACGTGTGAACAGGATCCTTACCTGAAATGAAACAAAACAGAAAAAAAAACGAGAAAATTTACTAATCCGGCCATTTAAGCACTTTCCTTAGTATAATAACATAAAGCAGAGTCAAAATGTGAACCCTTTTCGACACGTGTACGCGATTTCACCCCCGAGCGCGAAACAACGCACAACCCAAATCTTACAACACGTCAACGCAGAATCAAAGTAATAACGCTAAAGGCAGACCAACAGCCCAACAGCCCAACACACAAAAGCCAAGCGAAATGAGGAACGGGAGTAGGGTTGGGGGACGTCTAATACAGTGATAAGGCTCTCAAAACAAGTTAAATTCCCCAGGGGGTGGCCCAAACACTGCGGAGGAGGAATAACTGCAGAGGGGATTATAATTCTGCGATAATGGGCTTTGTGAGCAGACTACACGAGGAAAGGTTTTTTTTTTTTTTCTTTTTCTGTTGCCTACCCACACTTAGCAACCATGACTACCCCATCGATACAGAGCTGTGAGCATTTCCAGCCCAGCAACCCACATCATCATTCTTGGGAAACATGTCCCAAATTAACACTGTAAGAAGGTTTCAGGTCGTTTGAGCAACGTGTCTGACATTTAGACGACCCCCACAATCCCTCAACATTGAAAGTGTATACATAGATATACGTACAGTATACAACGCCACACGCAAAGCGATATCGATCGGTCTGTCTGTCTATCCGTTCGACTGACTCACTGAATTGGCAAAGAACGAAGGACCTGCTTGGGTTGGGTTCAAAATGTATGCTCTCTCCGACTGCTGACAGAGAGACGACCTCAAATATTTTATTTTATTTTTTTTTTCTGGCATTTAAGGGTATATCGAGTGTCTAGAAGAGAAATGGATGTATGCGTCGTCGTCGGTCGTTTTTGAACAGAAGGAGAATGTTGCCAAAGTGAATTTATTGAAAATTTTCTCAATGATGAAGAGTTGGAGAGGGTTTAAGGAATTAGTACTTTTAATGGTGCTTATACAAGCTCCCTTCAATTTAATCCATACAAGTAGTGTTTGAGATATTTTCTCAAATTTAAAGATACAGTCAAATTGGTGGTCTTCCGTTTAAGATTAGATATCCTAAAATTACAAGAAACTTGGGGAAAAACGATCGATCACCATTCCTAAAATTTGAATATTGTAATATTTTCTTTTTCTCTTTCCAGGACTTTTATTGAAAACAACTTCAGCACGGAACAACTTGAATTCCATTTTGATAGTTTTCCTTCCTCCATATATTGATAATGAGCTAAATGTCGGCATTTAAATGTATTGATCATCTTGCTGGCGGCAACATCCAAGACATGTGTGTTACGTGATTTGAAACATACCTGGGAATAGTGCACTAATTTAATAGTGCATTGTTCAATGCACAAAAAAAATTAAATCCAGTGCAATGTTAATGAAATTTCACTTGCATTAGCAGTGAAATTTGTATTGCTAATGAAATTTTAATTGCAGTAAAATTTTCAAGATCCTCTTATTGTCAATTCGTTCGATGTGCACGATTACGTATTTTAGCTTTTTGGACTACATCCGATCTTTTAGCGTTAATGAAATTAAAGCATTGAAATTTTCAATGTTAATGCAAGCTAATTTTCATTAAAAGTACAATTAGTACTAGTGCAAGTCAACTCTCAGTAGCATTGACGTTTTCAGTGCTAGTGCAAACGAAATTTCAATAGCATTGAAATTTTGAATCGGAGATAGTGCAAACGAAATTTCAGTAGTATTGACATTTTGAATGGTAGTGAAAAATCAATGTAAGTGCTTAAGCACTCAGGTTTGATTTGAAATGTGTAGTCTCGCATAATGAGCACTGAAAACTCATGGTAGTCTTTATAAATCGGGCAAAGACTTGTATTGCCCGAGCTATGGGTTACTGATTTATTTCTTATAAAGCTATTTGAAGTAAAATAGAGAAGACACTTAATAATAATTTTAGCAATTTTATGCCATTTGTCAGTGACTCTATAATGTCGCCGATAAAGAACGCAAAAAGCCCAAGTTCCTAATTTATTCAATTATTAAAAGAAGGATCCACCATCGATGCTAACGGCTTATAATGTTCAAGCTTTTTCTAAATAAAAGTCAACTATATTTTGAAGGCAAAGAAATATGATCAGCCGCGCTCTAAATCCAGCTTGAAACTAACTGAAAAATGTATTTCGGGAATTTCGGCTGTACGTAAAAGCGTTGAAAATATTTGCGCTAAAAGCCTGCGGGTCGTTCTTTAAGAATTCATAAGGAACCCTATCGTCACCAGGAGTCTTATCACTCTCTAGTACTAACATTATTTCATCGACTGAGGTTTGGCTAACTTATTGGAGATTCTCGGCAAATTGAATCGTCTTATGCGTTCTTTCAAAAGTTTCCGACATAAAGTTCCGTAACATCACAGTTTTTAACTCCAAAGGATGGATATGAGCACT
This sequence comes from Cheilosia scutellata, assembly GCA_955612985.1. Lineage (NCBI taxonomy): Eukaryota > Metazoa > Arthropoda > Insecta > Diptera > Syrphidae > Cheilosia > Cheilosia scutellata. The sequence goes on from OY015311.1 coordinate 142,785,353, forward strand.
GCTAGTAAAAATGGCAGCCATACCTACAAACGTAGTCTCTTCTTCCAAGAAATAAAATAAAGGCACAATTTTTTTTTTTTTTTTTTTTTTTTTTTGAAACTATGATTTCGAGATGGATCCTCGGTTTTTTTTTCCGAACAGCTACAACATGTTGATGGTTATTTATCTTTGAAATGGATCGTGTTTTTGAGTTCAAAAATTCTTCTATAAATAGACCGAATTTGTTGTTTTTCGTTTTAATCTTAAAGTCAATTTTCCTTGATGCTTTCAATTCAGCTTCTTAAGTCCGGACTCGATGTTATTAAAGTAGAGCTTATTGTTCTTTGTCAGAAATGCTGACTAAAATGGATCTGCTCTGCTCTTTTTGAATAATCACTTCTGATGAGTCGCCAGTTCAAAAACGCCTAAGCTCGATGATTTTAAAGTACTTCTAGGTACATCAGTAGCGCGATTGCATATCAGCTGACCAATGGATCTGCTCTGCTTCTTGTAGAGCACCATTTCACAAATCTGAATCCCCAAACTGAACTACGACTTACAAGCCTTGTGAGTTATTACCGTAATACTTCAAAGTAAGTTCTCAGGCATCCGAAAAAGAAGAACTCTCATCAGCACAGCAGCTCAAACATTTCAAAACAGTGCTTTGTAGAACCGACGACGCTGGAACTTTTTTCGCCCAACTTTTACCAATTGCTATTAAATTTTCGTGATTCATTTAGGTAACTTTTGGTAGAGCAATTCCCTACAATTTTCTACCAGACCACTCTCCATTTCCAACAATAATCAGGAAACAAAGAAGGTTCAAGTGTGCACAGTAACACAAAACTATAAACCTCCTCCTCTCCATTTACCCCTGACTAAAAACAACGGCAAAAAAGGGCCCATTTTACATTTCAAAACTTTGCACATTAAATTGATTCACCTCCTCGTGTTCTCTGGCAACTCTGCACCTGCTCCACATTTCATCCCACCTCGTTATACATTCTGCAAACTCCCAAGTGTATAAATAATTTCGAAAAAAGGAGCCGAAATTACACAAACCCCTGCAGGACCAAAATTGGGTCGGATGACTACACGTGTCACATACATTTTATGTTGCCGCCATCCCTGTGTTGGGCAATCTCCCAACAACCATACTGCCATCACCCAGCACCAGTTCAACCATGTACTGCCGCAGTGGCACATCCGATATTCCCATCGTCGTCGTATATACGGACTAAGTTAACAGGCGCAAAGTACACCCAGCCCATACCTTCGGACTTTTACATAACAAGCCTGCACAGCTTTAATAAGTTTGTGTCGTCGGCGTCGTCGTAGTCGTGGTGTTCGAAAATCCACCCTTCAGGCGCGCTATTTACCACCGGCAGTATGCAGGCACCAACTGAACATACAAAACTGTCAGCCGCCATATGCCACCCTGTATACCCAAACCTACGTCAACATTGTTTCCGATGATGCGGGGCACGGAATTACTGCGAATTTCTCTTCAACCACCCAGCCACCCACTGACGATGCCCGAGGGTGGCGGCTTGGGGCGGCTTTTGTTATTGTCATTGATCGATGGCGGTCACGCAAACTGCTGACTCGCTCTCGGTATATGCGGGGATTCATATTACATTAGAGCGTCTGCGGACTACTTCACATAGATACACATCACTATACACCACCCTCCGGGCGGTATCTGCGTGTGCTTGTGTTAGTACTATACACGGTGACTGGAATAGGGTATGGGAAATGGAAACCATGTCGGGGACTGATATAATGGAATTTGTGTTCCGACGGGCTGACTGCTATCACGGCTAATGGCGAGGGGTATGGTTCGCGGGTGGTAGACTGTCCGACGGACACCTTTTCGGAATATAGGTTGCCCGTTTTTGAGGCGAACTTTAATTTGATTGTCTGCAATTTTAACGAGAACGAGAGATACACAAACTCAGTGTCAGAGAGGAACGATACAAGTGCGAGCCAGAAAGAGAGGCACACAAAGAGCGACGGCTAAGCTTTAGGAGTGGCAGTAGGTCGTGCCGCATACAATACAGACTGAGGTGATTTTCAACAACGGAATTTCACTTCAAACCCTGTAGTCGGTAGTTTGCACTTTGTGTACATATGCATGCATCTGAAATTGTTCTAATTGAAGTGTAAAGTTTGTCAAATTATTATTCATTAAATATTCAGAAATGTTGACATATGGGTGGAACAAGTTGGTCTTCCTCTGGGCAGGGCATTCGTTGCGTTTGCCTATTTAACAAATTCGTTGTAGTAGAGTAAATATTTTAGTGTTGTTAAAATATTTACGAAATGATTTTTGTATGATGGCTTACAGGGTGGCTTTACTTTGTGTAGCTACATGTTGCCAAGGGCGATCGTTTGGGATGAGTCTTTTTATTTTTTATTTTTTTTTTTTGGCATGAAATGGTTCCTGTTTGTAGGACGGATATGTGTTTTTTTTTCGTCATTCTCATAAAATATGCATGATGTTATAGAGTAAGTTAAAGACTAAGTTCGACAAAGGGTTTCTGACAACTTGGCAGCTTGTCGGCAACATAAAAAGGTGTCCAGGTACAGTAGGCGGTGGGGAATTTGTGTGAAAGTTAGTTAGAACTTTTCGAAACTGCAGGACGGCGTCTTTGACAGAAATACATTCTCTTTGATAAGTGTTGCAAACGCCAGCAGTTGAAATACTTGCTCTCTTCACGGAGGGACCTGAAGGTATATGAAAAATTTAACATTTTTCAAGTCAAATCAAGAAATTATATTGTTTGTGGAGTTCATTCATTATTTGTAGGATTTCAAATTGCGTTTGAGTAAGATAGGTGAAAGGTGAATCAGATAGATAGGCTCATTAATATTCGCAGGACTCAGAAATTTGTATAAAAATCCGAAATGGTTGATCAAACGCAACCGATCGGAGTCGAAGTCGAATCAAACCTTAAGGTGCAAATCGTTTTTCAGAAGAAGACAGACCACTCACTGTCTCATGCCTAAAAAAACGTAAAAAAAAAACATTGAAAACATCTACGAATCCACATGTGATGAAACGTGATTGCTGGAATACGTAAGCGCACACTCACTGTGCGGAATACTCTGCATTTGATAATAAATGTGCGGATACCTATTTGCCGACAAATTTAGACAAATTTCATTCACTCAATGCGTTAAGCATAATATAAATGGTTCGATCTAGAAACCAAAACCGCTGATCATAAGAAAGTTGTAACATCTCAGATGATTTGACTGCACCGGTAAAGATGGGAATCTTCTATCATGGGAATATTGAGCGAAATATCGAAACGCACCTCCATGTGCGCAAAGAAATTATAGGAAGGTCTCAGATAATTTGAATGCACATCTTGTCAAAAACGGGCCTATTTAAATAGATCATGCAAATATTGAACGGAATATCGAAACGCACAAGAAAAAGGTTGCAAGATCTTAGATAGATGATAAGACTACACATCTCAGTAAAGATGGGAATCTTTAAATCGATCATGGAAATATTGAAAGTAATATCGAAACGCACACAATGTGCGCAATGTTTTACCTCGGTAGCTAAGTGTGCGGATCAGAAAATGAATACCTGGGCATTGACGCGCTTTATAAACCACTAGTCAAGTGCGCAAACCGAAGCATTCAGAGTAAAATTCTGAATGTGCGCTAAGCAACAACTTCCTAATAGACTCCCCAGTCCTCATGAAGATTTACGCACATAATGGTATGTATTTACACACCCTGTTGTTAATATCGAAACTTACACCGACAAGCTGTCATTTTTGAGTGATAGGTATCTATTTTTTGTTTTTTATACAACACAGCGTTATATCCCAATTTCATGACTTACACCGAATGTGGTTAGCCACCGAATTTAGCGTGTGGCACCACCCTTTGCCCTAAATCAAATAAAATCGTTTCATTTTCAACAAAACCCGACAAGACCGCACCCACCTTTCGTTTTCGCCAACGCCACATGCAATTTGCTAATTTTGTTATAACAACACAAAATTTATGCCATAGTTAACACGCTCATCGCAGGCGGCGTCGTTCGTCTGGAGCACCTCAAACTAATTCTAATCAAACACACGTGTATGTGTTGTGTATGTCTGCCGCATCAAAAATTGCATGTGCTGGGTCTAAACAACAACAACAACAACAAAATATGGGCCGCCGCTGCCGTCGCCGTCATCATCGCACAGACGTCGGTGATGTTGTAGTTGTAGTGGTAGTAGACTACCTATGAACACGACGGAATAAATTTGTTGACGTAATCAATTTTGCCACGTCCAGTCGGTTGAAAATAAGCTTCCATCCCCCCCCAATACACTGGCACCTAGAGTGCAGTGCCGGCAAACTAACGAATGCAGCAGCAGCAGCAGCGAAATGTATTCCCACAATCCGTCTACATCCACACCCACCAAGTGGCATTTTTTACCACAGTAAATCATCGTTCAACACCATATACCATGGAGTGTACCTACGGGTGCCAAATATAGATTACATGTCGAGGACATCGATTTACCGAGAGAGTAGATCCCAGTGGTAGCCTGCAACAAATTCGCATTCATCATGGGGGTGGATTAACTCCCATCCACTTCAAGTTGACCTGATTTTTTGAAGGTCGTTCATCGAAAACTATCCTCTCTCGCTTGCTCGGCTTGTGCTGTGTTGTGATGGTAATGGTCGTGTTCCACTTGCGCACACACAACACAGCCCAGGGGGTTGAAGTTGATTATTTCAACTCAATTCCGCATAGTGCCTCGTGTTACTATGTAGGCACATACCTATAGCTATGTGGATTTTTTTCCCCGCAAATAGATTGGGTATGTGTCTAGCAACAATGGCTTCTAACTGATGCCGTCGGGGTATTGTATTTCACCCGAGTCTAGAACGGATAGATGCCGCACACATTCATAGGCAACGACAACGACGACGGATGGCAGTAGCACTATACGAGGGTTCATCACTTTGTGGAACGTGCGGGTGGAGATGATGTGGCACAGTGGCATAAGTCGAATTCTTTGGAATTTTCGACAATCCCGAGAGCAAGAGGGAAAACCATTTCTCCCCTCCCCCCTATTATCGTCATCAAGCTCTAATGCAATCCCACCGCACACCACTGTGGAGCAAAAGGAGACGATGAGGATTAGAAGGAAACATGACCCAGCTGTGCTAGAAAAGAATGTATCTATACACGCACACACCCAGATATATACGTGAGTGGAATTTTATTCCAAACAATGTGAAATGTCAAATGATGAGTTGCTAGGTTGTATAATGTACGATGTACCATGTGCGCTGTGTGGTGATGGGGGATGCGGATATGCCCGCATGCGGGCAATGGGGTGGTTTACAGTGTTGCCGTGGGGGCCTACTGTTAGATGATAGAATGCTTTTACGGTTTTTCTCATTGGCATCACTGAAATCAAAATGGTTACCAAACCATCCCTTTGCACACAAGTAAGGGGGTACAGATAAAAAGTTGTCAACCCAAACGAGGGTAGGTGTTTTTTTTTTTTCAAAGCCGAATAGAATGGGTTTGGAAATTGTGTGCTAAAGTAAGACATTTCCTTGAAACGTCGTCTGTCTGGTAGAAGTTTTTAACATGAATTCAATACGGGGGGTCGCTCGCTATACACATACAGATGCAAGTAAATGTCTGTCTATGGAGAAAAGACGCCGCCGCCTGCTTTGATGTGGGTGTGGAAGTGCTTAGCTACGTCCTTAGATGCTGAATAAAGGATTTATTGGAGCGTGTGTGGGTCGAGGGACATTATTTTCAATCAGTTTGCCTTTATTCCGTATATTCGTCACCATGGCGATCAGTTTGTCTGTATATCAATCTGAGAGATGGTTTGGTATTGGCAACACCCCCCTAAGACCCGTTTTCGAAATTCATTACTCATTTGTCAGGATATCCGACAGTAATTTATAAGCTAAAAAGTCTCACTGGAAAGAGGATTAAAATTAATAAATCTCTGTGAAATCATTTGTTATAGGGAAACCGTTGCCAAGTTGCAAAATGCAAGTTGTATAGCTACAGCAGGGAGGGGTGATATTATTTCCTTGTTCGTTTTATTAGCGCACATTAAAATGGAGATTTGTTCAAGTGTCATGGCGGGAAATTATGAATAATTGCATGAAATACAATCTGAAGAAGTAGGCAAGTGGGCAACAGTTTAGGTATTTCGCATTCGATGCCGAATTTGGGTTAACAAATGGTTTAGACTTTAGACGTTTTCACTGACCTATTTCAGTTATATTTGCAACTTGCAAAAAGTTAATTTCTAGATATCGTCCAAAGAATCTATGGAAACTGTTTCTGCAGCTCGAAAGATCAAAGTTAAGTAGTATTTTCAGCGAAGCATTCCACAGGCAAGACGGTATCGAAAACCTTATTTGAGTTAATCAAACGTGCTGGGAGCAAAATGCCAAAAAGTCAATTATTAGGGATTGTGCTATGAACCAACGACCTATGGATGATCAAAATGTTGATGACTCAAACCTTCGAAATAAGGTAAAACAAACTTCGGCTCAGTACTTGAAATGTCCGGATCGTTAGAGATGATGAACCGACCGAGCTTTTCAAATCATCGAGAACCTCAGTATCATGTGCCCTTCCCACAGGAAAGAAAATATTTTAAATTGGAGCAATTACAGAGGTATAAGTCTTTTGAAAGTCAAAAATAGGAACTTGTCTCAAAACCTTTCTCCAATAACCTCATGAGCCTTTATCGGTACGGTTTTAGGTCAGAAAAATTAACCATTGACCAAATCTGTAAGCCACGATTACACAATACACATGTCACGAATAGTGTCATACGGTGACATTCTCACGTTACTATGATTTTAGAAATTATCCTAAAGTGGTCATTCTGTGGGAAGATGCAATGTTTTTTTTAGGGTGAAGATCTTGAAAGACACCTTATTGTTTACGACCGAGTTAAAAGTCATTGGGTAAGCACCTGCAACAAAAATATAGTAATTAAAGGGTCTACCAGCGTCCAGATGTGAGAAAAACCCAGAGAGCGAAAGAGCAAAGAGTAGTTGCGATCAACACCGCTGCAAATGTCCTGCACGTCACCAGAAGTATCTAACTATAAAGTACAAATTGTGTCAATCGTGTCATGCGCTGGTCACTCGACTCTATAATTCAGTTCTGTCACAGCATGACAAAAGCAATCATGTTATGGATGTTGGGACACAATGACACGTGCATCATTGTTTGATTGGCACTGTGTAATCGGGTGTCAATAAGCTTTGACCCACTCACGAAATTCAATTATGTAGGTACCTACATGACAACAAGATGAGTCAATTTATTTGAAGTCAGAGTGTCAAGAAATGACTCGTTTCTAGATATTTGTAATCGAAGCTTTACACTCTGCATCTCTACAAAACTCATAGGGCTGTCAGTGGGGCTGTCAGTTTGCGAAAATTGCAATGAAGGCGGCAAAGATGAGTGTGGATGTGTTAATAGGGGGCAAATGTCATCGATACAAAAGTCTTACAAAATAGTTAGAGTTACTATAGACAGATATAACGAAAAAGTTGTCAACCTGGGCTGCACTAGTGCCTGACATCGATTCAGAGATTAAGCGAATTTTTGGACATCACTGGTCGCTCATCTCCCTAAGAAGAAATATCCAAAGCACTGTCGACCAACATATTCTATCTGACATTCCAAATAAAATGTTGCACCCACCTGGCTGATCTTGACTGGACCATACGTAGCATCTTTCGACCGTCAAAGTTTCACAAGCAATACGAAGATTCAAAATTTGAGCAAAGTAGCGCACAAAGGGCTAAACACCATTGTACCGCTTTCGAGTCTGCCCAAATTAGTTCCCCTTCACAAAGAATCGACACACATCAGTATAGCTGACTTCTCGAGCGTCGAATACGAGTATTGCATTCTGTCACGCTCCTATCTTGTTGCCCATGAACAACAGCTGACATGAAATGTGCTTCTCAGATAGACATTTCTGCGTCAAAAGAATTTGTACATGTGCCAAAGTATCTCTTATCCACCAAACTATCAGGTTTCGGTGTATCTACGACGAGCCATGTAACAATTGCAAATTGTCCGAGCACCATCATTCATTTCCGCCAAACACATCAAAAGAAAAGTATGAGCTAACTCCACCACCATTAAGTGGGTATTTTTCAATTTATCTCCTACTGGGTAGAGCATCATCTTATCAACACCGTATCGAATCGCCACCATTGCGCAGAAATTCATCAGCACGATACCGAAAACTCATTAACCCCATCCAGTCTATCCGTCCGTCCGTCGTTGTCGTGGGGCAGTAGCCGCACCAGAACCTCTAGTGCTATTCCCAGACGTGCGCGCGACGCGCACCCAAATTAGCCCCCAGTAGACGCTAATGAATGCAATTTTCAACCTCATCGAATCGGTTGTCGGTAGCCGTTGCGACTTGTTGTCGATAAAATTCTTATCCATGTAAAGAAATTACATTTATAACGTCCACTCAACTACCGGCTGGGTTGATGGCTCCTCCACCCCCATTTCGAAAACCGCGCCGACCAATGTCTGTATCTAATGCCAATCTAGCGAAAAATCCAATTTCAATTCAAAAGGTGGAGTAGGAAGTGCAGATAATCCACCTTCAATCTTTTCATTAACATATCTGAATGTTGTTGCTGTTGCTGCTGCGACCAACAACGTCCACTATGATGAACCAGCCAGATGATGCTGCTGCTGTTGCTGCTGATGATGATGATGATGACGATGATGTCCATGGTGCCGGTGATGATGCTGATGCTGATCGCAGTAGGCGGAGTAAATGAGGCAAAAATAGTTGAAGCACAAGGAAAAAAGTAATTTAGTACATGATCGACAGTCAAGTGCATTAGAGGAGGTTCTAGCGTACTTTAGATGGACAGGGACTCCATCGCACGGAGAGCAACATCAACTTGATTACACGGAAGAAAATTGCAATTTTCTATTCCATCGCTCGCGTCACCATCATCATCACCACCGCATCGTCGTCGCCAGGCGGCTAGACCATGGTAATAGTCGAAGAGACGCCGTACAATATCTTATTTATCTGACCGCAAGCTAATCAAATAACAAACAAAATGTGTCCAATGGTTCCTTTTTTGCACTGTTGTATAGTGTGCTACCTTCCACTCCTCGAAAACTAAGACTGAATTGATTTCGGTCATAAACTGTGATAAAAGCCTCCTGATAAACAGTGTCTGATATTTTCCCGACCCTCCAGCGATACTTTGTTCGAGAGAAAATCAATGGCAACATAATGACGACATTGACTCTGGAGCTAGACTTTGGCGCACACCAGCTATACGAGTATGCACCAGACCTGTAAAGTCACGGAAGTCTGAACTTGAGGCGGCGCGCGATTGAATCTTTATTGTATTCGCAGAGGCAGACAATCGGGTTTGGATGTAGTTTATGGTATAGGAAAGAATTCGTTGGCCAACCGACACAATGGCTTGGTTCCTTTGCAACATCATGACCGAGCTGTAGTTGCACAAATGTGTACTTGCTTTGTATAGTAGGTACTAGCTACTATATAAGGCTAAGGATTGGAAAATACCAAATTGTTCTTCGTTAAGGAGAGCGTCAAGTCGAAAAGTGTTTTGAAAATACGACCCCAAGTCGAAAGCTGCAACGAATGTCTTTTGGATACGTTTTTGCGCACACACTTTAAAACTTAAAGCTGGGCATTTCGCATTCTTAGTAATAGATCGAGAATTAAATGATTCAAATATTTGACACTTTTTAACGGAGCAAATGATGTCAATATTATAGAATTTTCTTTGTCGGCAATACGCCGCTTGACAGATGACAGCAAACAAAATGCAACGTTTTATCAGACATTATGTCCGATTCTTTACTTAGACGACGACTTCGAGGTGATTGTGGTCTTGGAGTTGGAGAATGACGTGAAATATATCTCAAAATAAAAAAATGTATGCGTATATGTACCGAAAATTGAAAATATTTTCGCGTCATTGCAATCAGCACCAGTTAGCGTAGCTACATTTATGTTTTGAGGTGAAACTTTGTAGGTATGGCTCATTGGGCAGTAGTTCCGAACTCCGATGAAACGAAAAAGCGACAGGAAATGGGAGAAAGTAGCGCGTGTGGGGCAGCTCGGGCAGAATGAGACATGGGAGAGTTAAACTTCTTATGGCTAGTTGGGCAGTAATTCCGAACTCCGATGAAACGAAAAAACGACAGGAAACGTGAAAAAGTTGCGCGTGTTGGGACAGTTTGGGCAGAATGAGATGGAATAGAGAACAAAAAGAGAAGAGGTAGGGCGCTTGGTGTGGCATTAACTCTGGTGAAATGAGCCATGACCGTCGATACAGATGATCCATCCAGTACTACCGACCCGATAGTATACATGCACATAGAGTCATAGAATTCTAATGAGAGTTTATATGGGAGTTTCTATAGTTAAGTCGAAGTTCTTGATGTTAAAAAGAAGTGCGAAGTATTGTTAAGTAAGTACTTTATAAGCTGATCAACATTTATTTAGAGCTACCAGGTGAGGACTGGCCTTTTTGCTCAAGGGTGAGGAATTTACAGCGATAATCTAGGCAACAATCTTCAATCAACGGAAGCATAAATAGATACTTAAAGCTGTGGTGCGAGGGTGCGTCAAATAAGAGGCAAAGCAAGTTTATTTTAATTGCATAGAAAAAAAAACCCACCAAGGTTTCAAATGTCGAATCGAGTTGTCCAATTTAGTTTCGTACATGTTGCGGATGAACATCCCTAGGCCATATTTGTACCCTCTGAACGGCCGTCAAACATCGAGAAATTGACAGCTAACCTCAGAAGAAACCTCATGGTTTTTTATCCTTCTCGCTTTTCTTTGTGACAGCAAGCCGACATCGTTGGAAAAGTAAAAGAAAAACTTTTAAAATTGTAATTCAGCTAAACCGACAAATAAAGTGAAAATATTGAATTTGTTTAATTTGGCGTATTCACAATTCATTTCTTGTTGCAGATCGCAACAGTACATATATGTATTTAGCTCATTCATAGATGCGGCGATTCGGCGCCACCTACTTGTTAGCATAATACCTCACTATGGTCAAGAAAGACTTTGGTCACGCTTCTATTCTGAAGAACTTAATAATATCACCGAAAATGCTGACTCCACTATCTCATCCCTAAATTTTTACTATAACTTTCCGTCACCATCCTCTTCAAATCAATCTGGAATGATGATACATTTTTAGAAGATGAATCAATTCACTTCTGCAATTTTATATATTTTTTTTTTTAAATACTTCTCTCGGGAAAGGCGAACCTATAACGCTTCAACAGCGCCCCGAGATGCTTGCAGATGTATGTTAGTTCTGCACTTCAATTGCTGCAAATTGTATACTTCTGGAAATATATCCCCAGGAAGCGAGTTCCAAAGTTTGCTTGTCCTGCAACAGAAGGAGTTTTGGAAAGTTGATGTTCTCGCGGTTGTCAAGTGTACTGTATGGTCATGAGCATTAGCAGCCTGTCTTGTGGGGCGCCCAAAAGTTGCATTTCGAGGGATAATGTCTTTGAGTTCCTCGGAACATCTACCATGGAAGTAGGTATAAAACAAGCATAGGTCAGCGACTTGTCTTCTGTGCACCAACGGTTGAAGATTCGATGTGAGTGTAGGGTCTTCAATAAGTCGAACTGCTCGTCTCTGTATACTGTCAAGTAGGATAACTGAATGTTTTGGGGCCGAGCTCCATATATGGGAACAATATTCCAGGCCTGGTCTAATCTGAGCTTTGTAGAGAAGGAGAAGTTGCTTGGGGCTAAATTACCTCTTTGCTCTAAATAGGTAGCTCAACTTAGCGGACGCCGATCTTGCGATATAGGAAATGTGGTCCTGCCATGTGATTCCTGAATTGACTGTGACTCCTAGAAGGTGCATTGAGTCCTTGGGATGGATTGGATGGTCATCCATCTGCACTGATAGCTCAAAAACCAAAGGCAGAGGTGAAGGTTTTTTTTTCGAAAGTCTTAATCTTAACCCGCCAATGGTGACGCGAATTTGACTTTGATCAATGGTGACGCCGGTCTCACGCACCGGGGTTTTCAACTGAAGATTTTTCGAAACGTGTTACTAATAGTTCATGTTTTTTCTTAATTTATGCTCTTTGACAATAAAACAAAGATATTTAATCAATTTAAGCTCTTTTATTTCAATATTACAATTCACAAACATTTTTAATTAGAGCATTACAGATAACAACGCTTTTAGTAATACATTTTTTTAAATTAAGAAAAAAATAAAAAATCACATATTCATAAAGGAAAATAACGGTTTTTAGTCTTTCGACATATGGAACTATTACAAAATTAACAAAATACACAATAAAACAATAAAAAAATAATTAACTAGGTAAAATACGCGAATAATAAACAAAAATTTTACTTACATACACGGTGACACACGGTCTTAGTAGTAAAAAAACCGGGTTAGTAAAAAAAAATACACAACGTGTGCTCACTAAGCAGTTTCGACGTGAACTGATGGTGGGGGATGTGCAATGCGGCAGCTACTCGAAATTGCAACAAAAAAGTATAACGGAGAATAAAGTTATTCGAATTTTTTAACACACCCGGTCTCACAGACCAGTAGGTCACCATTGGCGGGTTAAGTTCTCCTTCTGTCTACCAAACTAGTCCAGCGCGTTCAAGGCGGAAGAATTTCTGCGCTCAAGAAAAATGTGATTCACGTAAAGATATTTGAATGTTTTTAGACAGCCAAGCAGCTATCAGATCCTTGGATTCGATCTCTATAACTTCTTTAGTATAGAGATGGCCGAATAGTTCAAGATTTAACTATTTTATGCGCCGGCCGTGGAATAGCGACATTCCGGGGAATTGTAAGGCCGATGAACTCGCCAGAATAGGAACAACTATAACCATCCTGCCGGATAAAGGTAGGCATACCATCAAGGTGTATGCTATCGAGAGGGCAAATCTTTAGTGGACAAGTGGCACTACATGTTCAGCGACAAAACAAAGTTGTCCTAAACTTGATTTAAAACGCTCTAAAAATGTAATTTCTCTCAAGAGACTGTTCATATCGGCATTGCAATAGTGTTGTCATTACTGGCCACTGTCTAATAGGAAAACACGCTTTAAGGCTATAGCCCTCTTTGCAAACGACTTTGGGAAAGCTGTATGGATGAAGAAGCGATGACCTATTCCTCACCTCATTTGTTACTGCCCAGCTATCTCCCGTAGAAGGAAGCTTCACTTAGAAGCCTCCCATACCCATTACAACGACTTAGGCGATCTGACAAACACAGACATCAAAAGCTAAGAGCCTCTTCATAATAAGCTTAAAATGGTTCAACGAGTAGTTGGACACAAACTTTCTCCAATGATCCGTTTTTCGTGGTACATATCACAATGGAGCTATGCTGGTCTAGGTGTGTTGGCGATTTCTTGCTTACAACCATCTTTGTCATTATAACGTATGGTTCCAAAGGAAACAGTTTAAGGGTAAAAAATCGCACAATATCGAAGGCCAACTGAAGACTTCATTTCGAGAAATCTTCATTTACATGAAATCGTCCTATTTTTCCACCAGCTGTGTGACATAGGGCGCGCGCCGTCCAGCTGAAAATAATCGTCGTCCACATCCACAAATGGAAATGAGCCTCATTAGTCAGAATATTTTTTTCTAAAAAATTACGAAACTTTTTCTACACGTTGTTGTGCGAGTGTGTATCGATCCATATTTAATAACCTCCAAGTTTTTACTTATCAAAAGTCATCGCATTGACAGTTGATTGCTGCCAGTTCTACAATGGTACGAACTATTTAAAATGACATCTCTTTGTTGGATGACCCTTTTTATGACTACAATGGATTCATAAATAGACAGAGAAAAATCCATATTTGTTGTGGGACCACTGTCTCGCCCATTATTAGCTCCTCTAAATAAAATATTATTAAAAAACGAAATTAAATACCGAAAATAGTATATTAGTCACTTACACTAGAAATTTCTGACGAGAAATGTCCTTATGGAAATGGGTGTGAACTTTCACAATGTCGGACTAGTATTCCAATTCAACGACGATCGGTAAACTTCTAAAAAAAAAAAAACGACGGTTATATTTAGATGCAGAACAAACTTATTACTTGAACCTCACGAAATGGAAAACCCTATTAATACTTTTCCAAACTCCAATTTCTAAAACACTACCACCCCACCTACTCTACTCAGTTAATCACCCACCATAACTTGTTCAATTCAAATCCATTCGACATTTAAGCACAGAAATAGCATAATGAAAACTAAAAACAAAAATCAATAAAATAGCAGTCCCCCGCTGCGCTAACAATCAGGTGGAACCCGTACCCAGTAGGTGTATGGTAAACGGCAGCAGTTGGCTGCTCATTCAAACTCGAAAACACTTGAATCGAAATCGATCCTAAATTGGCTGCTCTCTTGTTCGTAATAGGCGAACACATTTGTTCCACTTGATGGGCTTACAACACAGCACCGACGAGGAGTAGCACCCATCAACTTATAAAGCCAATTAGAGGTTGCTGGCTTGTTCCCCGTGCACATGCATAAGCCCCCAACGATTCGACACTTTAAATTCGTCAACATTGCCCCAACAAAAAAAGAAAACTAACAAAGACGAGCCAATAACCCACCCATAGGTACGGTACACATGGCCGAGTGAAACTTCAATGAAACCACTCAAGCGCCTATTTTGACCTATTCGTCGCGGAAAAGTGAAAAGGTATATCTACATATACTACAAAGGACTTGCGTGTGTTGAGGGAAATGGAAATAAAAAAAACTGTTTTATCTTGACCCTAGTCCACCGCTGTCCCAATGTGGGAGACGGAGAAATGTCTCCGACAGTGTTTACGCTTGATATGTGCCACGAGCAGTAGAACCCGCAGGCAACCACTAACCATTACCCGAACAACACCCTCCAAAATGACACACTACGTTGATCCCCCCAAAATGGCAACTGCTCCCGAACTACATAGGTATACCTTATACGTATATGTTGTAACAGGCTTTCTCATTGTGTGTGTTTGTATTTTATAGGCACTGTCAAGTGGAGGGGGAGTGAGTAATGTACTTAGCGTGTGGAACTGGCCAAAAACAAAAAAAAAAAAAAAAAAACCGAAAAGGAATACAGACGTCCTCGTCGTCTTAGGCCTTGTAGTCGAAATGCGAGGCGGGGTACGGTATTAGGGTGGGGTTTTGATGGGTTTTCGGATTTTTTTTTTTTTCGTACTGGAATTAATCCCTGGACACGTGTACGTACTTTCGTTCCTTCCGTCGTCGCCGCCTTCGTGTGTGTTGTCCTTCAACTCCGATAGACATTGGGCGTCGATTCTGTTGTGTGTCCTTCAGAAAGGAACCATGCATTATGTGCTGAATACATTACGTGGAGTAGGTATGTATAACATTAGGCGGGTCGGATACGCGCTTTGAACTTATAGGCTGGCAGTTCTACTTTTTTTCGTTCGTTTTTATCAGAAAGCGTTGGCAAATTAGGGACTTCGAGCGTAAGGATTACGAGATGAGTTTTTTTTTTGTGTGTTATTTCATCGGGCGATTATACTAATCAGGAGTTTGGAGTGGAGCATGCTGGAGAGGCTATTGGGTTGAAGTTGTTATTATTTAGATGCTGGGTTATGGGCATAACGATATTCAACTAATATTAAAGAAGGCTTCGTGAGATTAACCAAAATGAAAGAATGAGCAATGGAAGCAATGAGATATGACATTGTGCGCGACCAAACTATGAGTGTCAGAGGTTGGAATGCAAAATTATGTAAGGAAAGAGGGAACTTTGGTGAATAAGTGCATTTTGTTAAAACGCATACTAGTGTGCGCAACAAAATTCACAATAAAGTGAACTGCTCGCGAGAAAATTTGAATTCAGAATTTGGATTTGCATTATACCGCACAATGTGCGCAATATTATTTTCTATTTCCTATAATTATCTGCTTGATTCATCTAGGTTTCGTAAACAATTTGGGGTTTTAGTTATAAGAATGGCAGTGAAAATTAGAAAAGTGGAAAAAATTAAGATACTAGTGAGTTTTACAGAGCACATTGCACTTAAGTGCGAAACCGCACACCTGTGTGCGTAAAGCAATTAAAACATATGGCAACAATATAGTGACGGCAGAGAACTGGGCAGAGATAAAAGCGCTTGTTAATCGAGCTTAGGTGGTAAAGCATTGGTTGGTTTAAATTTTACACTGTCAAACAATATCTTAGTCAGGATTGTGCGCAGGTATTTTATTAGCCTGCTCTTTATGTTCCATATGTAGTTGAAATATCAACACAGTTGCTTCGTTCTGTTGTAATAAGATCAGAACTGGAATAATAAATGCAAATTTCAACATTTTGAGAGTTTAAAATGATTAGATCTCAAAAGAATGATCGTGTAGCACCAAGTACTAACTAACTCTAATTTTGCTAAAAAAAAAAACACAAAGAATACTCGTAATGATGATATATTTGTGCATTAATCTTACTTTTTAACTGTAACAAAATAAAAACAAAAAAATGTGCGCGACTGAGTCGCATTCAACTTCACCTTACATGGCAAGTATGAGTCTGGACCAATAGTGATCTGAAACAAAGTTAAATGCAAATCTTGTGGTTGGTTGAAGGGACAATTTTAACCACCAACAATTTGAACAAAATATTAAAGTGCACCTAACAAACGGTGCATTCCAACGTTGCCGATATTTGCCAAACAAACAAATTTTGCACACATAAATCATGAATATGTCTGAAAAGCTTTTTTGTACAGTAGAATGTCAGAAAGATGAACCAATATAAAACGAAACATGTTCATCTTTTCGAGTATTACAATTTGGTTGAGAGAGAATCCATATCCATACTCCATACTTATAATAAAACTGTGGAATTTGCTTTGTCTCCTAAAAGCGCGAAAACTACTGGGCAGATTTCAATGAATGTTTTTTTAAAATGTTTCCTAAGACTGTGAGAATGCTATAGGCTATGTCGTTTATAGCCACGTCCTTTGGAACAGTTTTTAGCCAAAATGTATTTTTTGAAGTGAAATTATATACAATACATATACCTTACTACAAATGGATGTCTATACTTTTTGCTATCGTGGGACACGACAGACAAAAACAAAACCACACTATCATACGTGTAAGGTGTAGGTACCTCATACGAAAAGGGTTGAATTGTTTTCTCAGTGAGTGCTATGGTCAGTTGTATGCCCGATGCCGGATGGGATGCTTGCTGCAGTATGGCATGGATGGGGTTGGGGTATATTAATGTAATTTTCCATTGGGCAAAAAGAAGCGTCCAGGAGCGTCCGGAATCAAGAAAATCACTTCTGAATCCGTTCCACTGGCACAAAAAATACTCCTCTGTTGACTCGTGAGGAGAGAATTTTGCTTCTCGATTTCAAATGAATGGTATAAAGAATGATAGGTACATTGTGTTCGTTAATCGTGCCATATTTTTTACAGCAGTTAATTATTGTTTTAAAACTTTCAAGGCAATATATTTAATGTTCATTTAGCAAATAATCTAAAGTAGAGTGAAAAACAAAAAAATTATCCAAACGCGTGATTTATTTTTCCGGTAAGTCGTTACATTATGTCAATCATCGAAATTCTGTTCGCATTTCATTTCTTGCAAACTTCTTTAAAGTTCGTGTTGTCATTTGTAATCTTAGATGGACCAAATATTAGTTTGTTTTTTTTTTTTTTTGCTAAAGGCAAGTAACGTACGGAGAGCTAGTCCAGTCATTTTAGCGTTTAACCTCGGAATGAGAGATAATAAGCTGAATTTTTGTATACACCTTAATTTTGGTGTTCTAAATGTTCTCTCCTCTCAAAAGTCTCATAAAATCTCGTGTCTGCGTCGTAAGTTATTCAAGGTCAAAGGTCAACAAAATCAGTTTTTCGCGATTATCTCAGTTCCTGTTGCTCCAATGATGTTAACATGTACTACAAAATTGTAGACCATAAAATTTGCAACAAATTTCATTATAACCATTTTTTTCATGCGCTCAACCGTTTTTGAGATAGAGGGCGGTGAGCGCGCAGCGTTCAACCATACGTGGTAAATTTTACTTTACTGCCCATACAAATTTAGCTTTTTTAATTACTTTATATCTCCGGTTTTTATGATCCGATTTCGATGAAACTTTTTTTGTTATTTAACTGCACATTTAGTGAATATAAAATAATTACCCCTTTCTTATGCTAAAATGACTGGACTAAGCAAGGGTCCGCTAAATAAAAAATAAATAGGTGGCGCAACAGGCAGGTAACCTTAGGCCTAGCTTCGCGCAACCATTCGTTTCTGTGAGTTTCTATTTTTGGGACGAATGGGAAGGATCTACAATTTTATGCCGAGTCCGAACGGCTGAATTGAGAAGGTTTTTCAGGACAGTCATACTCTCGGATGTTTGTTAGACGTTCGCGAGAGGTGGCACAGTAGAAAAAACCTTAAGATGTAATTTGTGTTTTACGGGGGATCGAACCTGGGATCCCTCGCACAGTAGTCCAGCACACTAACCACTGCGATCCATCACTCGCTTTGAATGGATTTGTCTCCTTGAAAATCGGGTGCAACTTTTTAGCCTTGACTTTTAACACAATCCGTAAAATAAAGCGTGATAGCCGCACTTAGCTTGAAGAAACATTCATTTCATTTTCGGCACTTCTGACAAAATTTATAGAACCGTTAATCTTTCCGAGATTCTACTGTACTTTGTACTTTATATAAAAAAAAAATACTAATAAAAGTTTAGAAAAACTAAATTTTTATTTACACACTTTCCATATTCAGGTGTGTGTCGATGTCGAAGTCGGTGCAATTTGAGTACGATATTCATCAACCTTTCAAAGGGTACCAACTTAAGTTTCCTAAAAAGTTTTTCCTTTCATACTAAAGCCGGTTTGCATGTATTCCTTTCTTTGCGCAGCGCTATCTATTCCTTTCCATGATTTAACAAATTCATCCGTTGAATTACCCTTCAAACTCTTACTTAATACAAATTTTCTTCGCAATTAGCTATGCAAAAAAAAAAACTAACCATAGAAACGCTCTTACAATGCCCAACAGAAAGCTCCTGTATAGTGCTTTGTTTTTTGTTAATTCTATTTGCATTGCAATAAATAAATAAAAATGTATAGATACATCTTTGAAATCCTAGCATTTTACTCGGACTCATGGATGAAAGGGTTCACCACCAGAATCCCGAAAACAGAGCATTAATGAACTTGCTAGTCAGAGATCTCGGCTCCTGGCCAGACCAACAACAAACAGAAAAAAGGATATTTTCCCCGCAAAGTTCACCAAACAAAAACGGAATATTGCACATAGCAAATGTATATGACGTTGGGGAGTGAATATTTTCATTACTCAGAACTAAAAACCACGCAACAAAAAAAAAAATAACAAGTTGTGAGCGAAAAAAGTTGTGTCCTAGAAAATTCGAAACGAAAATACAGGAGTAGAACAAAAACAAACAGACCAAGTCCGCAGATACAGATGGTGATTATGATGATGATGATGATGATACGAGTATACCCCCGAGAGCCACCGCAGCTATTCACAATTGTACTCTTGTAGCAAAAGCCCCTAAGGGCGGCTGCTGACGATGGTGATGATGATGCTGGAACAAAAGAAACTACTCTCCCTCATCTCACCCCACACGCATACTTACTCCAATAAAAGCGTCGTCGTCGTTGTCGTTGTCGACGACGATGATGTCGTAGGGTGGGGTAGGGGTTGGAGTATGACTGCGACTGGAGTGGTTTCACAAGCCTTTAGACATGGTTTTGATGCTACTGCTTGCTAAAGGATGGGGAATCCTCTCCACATTGCAACAGCAAATAAAAAGAAACTATCCAAGTCGCCGTCATCATTTCCAGCTACAGCAAGAACATCACACTAAAAGTGGCACGGCAGGAGGTCGGAAACGTACTCTACAATGATATTCTTTTTTGTTTGTTTCATCCACTCTATTCAATGCAGACACATGCATAGAGAACGTGACTAGGAATGGGTAGGTGAGCGTAGCTGAAGCAGCCTCCTCTGTCGTCGTCATCATCATCATCACCACCGTGATCACCATCATCATCATCATCGTCGTCGTCGTTGTCGTCTATATAATGTTGCTATCTGACCTAGTTCTGTTATTGCACTGGAAAGTTGATTGAAAAAAAAAACACACACACACAAGCTGGCTGTAGTTTCATATATTAAACGACGAACAGAACGAATCCACCAAAACAAGGGTGATGAAGTGGGTCTGATGAATACACTTCTATCTCTCTCTTTCTGTAGGTTTCAACCCCTAGTCTCTATGAGTGTGTTGTATAGTCCTTGTCGGACGCTTTAATATTTTTTTGTAATTAAAAAACAGAACAGCACTGCAACGCGATCATAAGGGAGGGTGGCGGCGTGTGAAAACATAGAACGCGCGCGGTATTAGAAAGTAAATCCAAACCAGCATACGGAAAGAGGAATCTTTTTAAATTTTTGTTCGTTGCGCATAAGGAGTTAACTTTTGGGGTGAGTGCTACCGCCAGCCTCATCACGTGAAAAGTGTCATAATCTGTTAGACTAGTTTCATATGCCTTTGTTCTCTATTGTTTTGTTTTAGACAGATTTTGTGTTTTTTTTTTTTTTTTTTTTTTTTTGTTCTGTAGTTCAACGATGTAATTTTGTTCAGTGTATGGTGACATGAAAGAAAAATATCCTTAGAAATGTAGACGATTTGTTTTTAGAATGTATATATAGCTATGAAGGGATATAGCGTCATAATTTTAATTAAAGATGTCGGAGAATGTTTGGTTAGACGAATGGAAAGATTAACTTATCTGTGTGGCTGTGAGAACGTTTTGAGTCTGTATTGATGGCTGTTTTCCATCTATTGTTGGTATACTAAAGAGATGGAATTGGTAGCTACTGAGAGAGATCATTTCCACATCGAATTTGTTATTAATATTTTCACCACGAATAGAAACAAAAATCAAATGAAAGAACTCACAATTGAAAAAAATGTTAAAATTTCCCTTACTTAGTTCGGACAGCAACCAAGGGTATCAAGGCACGCCATCTAGTTGCAAACCTCGATAGCAATATTTTTTTTTTATTGAATTCTTTCTAGAAGTAAAACGTGGGGCGGTCCATGTAGGATGTATAAAAAAATATCGATTAAAATGATATATGTATGAAAACACATCCCAGAACCAGCGTCAAACTATTTTCCGGAGTATCTCTGAAGTTGACGTCCGTAATTTTCCTAAGTGTGCGCGTGTGCCGTAAATATGTGTTTACCAAAACAAAATCCACTAAATCGTTGATTCTTGATATGTATTTAAAAAAAAAAAAAACAGAAATTAAAGTCGCTATTGGCGTTCAAACTATTTTTCCTCACGCAATTATTTCGTAATGAAACCAAATATTTATTGCTTCATAAGGTGTGCATAAGCTACACGTGGCTTTGATTGATTTGACTCCTAGCCGACGACGTGTCGATGTATTTAGCAGCCGCTGTTCTGTATTGCATTACAACTTGAAGTCGTAGGTATCGGATGCTTCAAATTTGGATGCTGTATTGTGATTCCTAAAACAATTTTCTTTAAAACTTCCATCAATTTAAGACTAGAAAACAAGAAGAGAAAACGATTCCTAAAATCACCATCAACTGGGTCAACATGCGTCGGGTAAAAGTGTTTTTTTTTTATTCCTGTCCCAAAGGCCAACTTCCCACCCTCAAAAAATGTCTTGGTCCAATTTCGACGAAAAAATAATAAATCCGTCAAAGTGTCAACTACCAGGCGCCCGAAAAACACACAAAAAAACAAAAAAAAAATCACAATCCAATTTCATTTGTTGAAATTTACGATGGTGAAATTATTCATCCCCTCCTTCGTTTCTATGTATTATATCCCTTCCCTTTGTTGAGTCTTACTTCGGTTCTTTGCGTTTCTGTTCGTGTGCAGCTAACGACCCATCAAGGACGTTTTGAACTTTGCCTTCTTGTGAGTTATCTAAGTAGTCGCGTCACCGTCGTCCTAGTTGGTATTGTTGTTGTTGTTATTATTCTTATTGTTGAAGAAGAAAATTCATTTTATTACATTCATTCGCCGACATTTTCAACATCATTCGACCAGAGCGCCGCCGTCAACTCACCCGACATGTCCTGACAACTCTGTTTGAAGTAAGAATGGAGTAAACCACTACCACCACCACCACCACCACCAGCACCACTATAGCAGGCAATCCTTCCGCATGGCATTTGCATCAATCAAAGGGATTCCAAGACGGTTTTCGCAGAAAAGAAACAACGCTCATGCCTTGTCTCTCAACGCTTGTGGTGTGGGGTAGCGTGGGGTGGGCGTGAAGCAGAGATTGGAATGTGTAATGAAAAAGGGTGCGCGTCTTAGTCATGCATATTTCATGTAGCCAGACGAGAACGTGGAACGCACGTCATTCCTGCCGCGCCAAACGGGCGGCTCCTGGGGGTGAGGATATTAATAATAGACAAAGAAATATACGAAAACCTACAGCAACACGATTCAATGGAACCACGGCCTGGCGCTTGTGGTTATGCGGTGGATGAGTTGACGAGGGTGTTGGGTGTGTATTTATGGTTTAGGTTTGTTCTTTTTTCGCCACCTTAATTACAAGAATTCCCTTCCTCCTTGCGTTTAGAACGCAAAAGTTCAGGCTGATGTTGATGAGTTCGACCCAGATAATGGCTTCTTGGCACGTCAAGTATATACCGAAAATTGAGACATAAAATATAAGTGTCTTTCGGTGAGCAGAGTATAAGTCTTTCGATGCGTTTTGTGACATTTTTATGATACATATTGTTGGAATTTTTTTTTTGAATACGTTATGTGCTCGTAAATGCTCGTAGGTGGAAAACAAAGAAATTCGGTGACCTACACCAATATTTCTAAAGAGTTGTCGACAGTCGGAAGATGTTGGCAAACCATTGTCTGTCAAGTTTTATGAATCATTATAGAATATACGTACGTCATTTATCTAGTTTATGTGATCAAAGAAGATCCTTAAGTTTACGTTATGTACCTATACATACGAAGTCTTGTCATAGAGATTAAATAAAAACACAATTCGTCGTACATCGGGGCGTATACGTGACATTTTTTTATCTTCGTTCGACTTATTTTTTTTGAGCACAAATGAAAAAATAAATAAATATAAAAATCACCGAAAAACATGTTGTATAATTATTGTTTGATTATAGAAAGCTGATTCATGATTTCATAAATTTTTTTTGTCATTTCTGTTGGCGAATTTCACTGATCAGAAAACAATTTAAATATTAAGACTGTATACAAAATGTATCTTAAATGGGAAATCTCAAAACAAATTCACTGTCACTTTCCATAATTATTTGACAGATTTTTAAAATTATTCACCAAATACTATTCAATTACAAATGTCTAAAAATAATCATGAAATTAAGGAAGTACCTACCTAACCTTTAGAATGATCGCTAGTTCACATTTTGACATTTACCTTACAAAGTCTTCAATATCACAATTTCCAAAGATGTCTTACCTGGAATAGAAGAAAAATGTAATTTAGTACATTCTAGATACATTTGAGCTGCTTTATGGCGGATGAATATTTGTACATATTAAGAAAATAAATATATTAGAATTTTTAATTACAATGAACATTGGCGGATATAAAGTTTATCTGAAAAAAATAATGCTGTTCTCATTTCAAAAAATGTTAATCAAAAACTAGATGGAGCTTTAGTATCATTCATGTACAGTCGCAAAAAAAATATAAATGAGCGATCTCTTGACAGCTTATTATGTAGATTTCCAATTTAGGAGTATTCGAATAACTATTTGTCATTCAACTGCTTCGCCTGAGACATTCAATGAACTCCCTCCTTACAGAAGACGGACAACCCTTTTGTAATTTTTTTTCAAAATGTTTGAGTTTTTTTTTTTTTAATTTTTTTTTTTTTTCTTAATTTTTGTGAATAGTTTCCATGTAGTACTACATTCCAACTACCAACCAATGTAACACCCCTGACCAAATGTTGTGTACTTAAGTCGCTGACGCCTATAGGTTGCGAAACGAATAATAAAATGTCAAAAAGTTCTACAACATTGAATCAGAAGAAAAATTAACGCAAAATGCATTTTTTGACAGATTAAAAGGCTTAAAGAACTCTAATAACTTGTTACATATTTGCAATTGCAAGCAATAATAAGTATGAGGAACAAACAATTTAAATACATTTAAATATTTATGTGAGCTATTCCATTTTATCCCATATATTCAAAAGGCTCATTTAAGAAGAGTTTGCTTATTGTCAAACTTTCTTGAGAAGTGGACAGTGAAAAACATTTTTTTCTGTCAGAGAACTTTGAACTCTACGAACAGAGTCCATTTCAGGCAATAATGTCATTGTTACATATTTTTTTTAAATTTCGACAACCAGGACATTTTTGAAACTGAACGAAGGGGCGAGTCGATTCTACATACGAAACAAAAACAAATTGAGTCCATAATACATGTTCACGGATGCGGTAATTCGGAGCCAGTTTTTCAAGTACGAGTTAGTACCAGACAACAGCGTAATCTTGTTAAACATTTTTGTCTTCCAAATCAACAGTATTGCTTTTAAAATCTGAGGCAAAATATAGCATAATATGTTTCACGTCTGTAACCTTTATGTGAGTATAAAAATATTCGTACTCATATTCATTCATTGATATCAGGATCAAATGTAGCCATGTACGTCTGTCTGCCTGTCTTTTGAAAATACGATAGCTTCCAAACGAATGGACCTAGGCGAATACAATTTTGTCAGAGGACTTATTTTACCGTCACGTTGGTATTGAAAACGGGTTATCAAAGCAACGGCCAGGATAACGATATAACTTTTACTGGTTTTAAAGTTGAATTAACATCCCCGGAATATAGGGTCTTCGCAAGGATATACAAAATGTTGGGACGAACTATGTTTTATTGTTGCCGCCTTGCTTGTATTTCTTCTGAAGTGGCGGTACAGTTTGGGGTGTAACTGGGCTCAGCCAGCTTCTCCAGTTAGAACATTTCTATTCTAAAATTATCGTCAGACGCCATTTGCAAACTCTAAGTTAGTTGATGTAATTTTCTACCTCCGTCGAGGTCTTTCTCTTCTTCGGCGTGCAGTTTGTTGATGCTTACTTGATGGCAGGTAAGGTTATGTGAAAAATTAACTACAGTAACCGATCTGTACTATGACATCACAAAATAAAAAATGCGCATAACTGATGTCTAAAACGTCATAAAAGTATCTGCGATATAGTTTTGACACTTCCAGAAAAATATTTTCTCCGTTGAGGAGAACGTTTTGATGTTTTGATGCAAAAAGTTTCTCCAAAAAATTCTAAAAGTGACTGTAAAAAAAAAAATATTTAATATTATTTTTATTATTATTATTATTATTTATTAACAAGTAATTAAAGTTACAAGGTAACATAAAAGATTATAGAGCCTAGCTGCAGAGACTATTGGCTCTATTATTTTTATTATATTATATTATGTATATAAAAAATAGCTAATATTTATTATGATTTTTTGAATAGAATGATCTGAGAAAATTTTTGTATGAAGAGGAGGAAAAAGCGGCTAAAGTAGTCATTTTTAGCAATTTTCAAAAAAATCATAAAAAATATTAGCGAAGAGATTTTTGAAAAAAAAAAAAAAAAAAATTTGCAGTCACTATTAGAATTGTTTGGAGAAACTTCATCAAAACATTTTTTTGTTTTAAACCGGGGAAAAAAGTCAAAAGTCTACTTTTTTACTTTTTTCACAAAAATCCTACTTTTTCATTTTCTGTTTGTAAACATAAATAAGAAACTCACTTGTTAATAAAGGGACCAACCAACCAACTTAGCGTGCGAAACTGGAGACAGCTGGCCAAAGATCGTGCTGGCTGGAGACGCTTGTTGGTTGAGGCCCAAGTCCACCCCGGACTGTAGCCCCACCTTAAGTAAGAAGTAAGACTGACACTAAATAAATAAATAGTTGGTCCATATAGGACCCCAGGCCCAGCTTCTCACAATCGTTTGGTGTGGGTTTTAATTTTTGGCATCAATTCTTTATTGGATATTGAAATCAATATCAATATTTAAAATAATAGCCAAGCTGGTAATACCGCTGATATTATAGGTTTGTTGGACTTTTAGTAGCACATGTTCTGTTCATCAGTGAATGTATGTATGTAGTTGGAAAAGAACTAGAACTAATGGACTCGCATAGACCCAATACCCAAATAAAATAGCTCAAACAACTGTTTTGCCAATATACTGTTATAAATCACCCCTTAGACATATAATAATATATTATTTAACATCATCATTATGTATACAAATTTATTTAGCTGTAGTCGCAAATTATGTGTGAAAACTTATTATATTTATCACTTTTATGTCTCTAATGATTTTTTTTTGCAATTTCAAACTTGGCACAGGAAACGTCACATTATTCTCGTTCTTTAAAAAAAAAAAAATGATTCTCCTCTTATGCGAACATAAACAAAACAAAAAATTTATTAAAATAAAAACAAGAAAGGTCAACATTCATAAATCAAATCTGTTATTCTACAGCTATATCTCTTGATGTATTTACGAGTTGACTTCTTACGCACACCTAGAAACCCATTGAATTTTTCTGAGTAAAAAAAATCCCTCCAATCATTTCTGCCAGACAGAACTAGACAATCGCCTCCGGATTTTGTATTATGCTGCGCGATACAATTATCAATAGCACATATCGTCCACTCCAGCCGCAGATACGAAACGGACTCAAATCTAGAGTTGCCACGAAATCAAATGACATAAGCTGGTGATTTCGATTTTTCACATTCCGCAACGATAAGAGCAGTAGTCTGTTCTCGCAATCAAATTGCTTGGATGGACCGAGTAAAAGAATCCTTCGCACGACGACCACGACGACGAAGACGAAGACGACGACGGAGATGCGGAGATCAACTTTGAAATGTTAATGGCGGCAATTAATATGTCAATAAAAGTCGTTTAGTTGTGAAAATATTCAAATGATCTCTCGGCTCGTTGCTGAGATATTTGTGTCGCAGTTGCTTTCGTTTTGTTTTCGGGGAGGAGAGGTTATTTTTAAAATTCGCCATAGCTAGTGCGCCACTTAAATCCGACAAAACCCGGAAAATCCACTAAATTTCATGAAAAATCCGCAATGGGTCTACGCGAAGAAGCTCTACCATTTATTTTCTATTTTTCGCTCGATAGAATTTATGTTTTTTCAAAAAGGGATGCCCGTCTCCCAACACAAGAGAAGAGTGGCGCAATGGAGATGGGGGGGGGGATATTCGCAATACTCGCATCAGTACCTTGTGGATGCATTTAGTTTTTGAACAAAATTTATGTTGCTATAGGGTTCTATGTGCATACGATTTTAAATCGTGCATAAAATTGCACACATTGCGTGCACTTAGGGCAAACAAAGCAAAGTGACGCAAAACAAAACACACTAATGCTAATGCTCTAATGGTGAGTGAAAGGACATCATTGGGTGTTGGGGCGGGCTGGGCTGGGTGCGCATTGGGGAACCACGGTTTTTAGATAGAATAAACATAAATCAGAGCAATTTATTTGAAAACAAGCTATGCCACCAGTCGACACGGAACATCGTGAATACGAATACCACGGCAAGCCATAAAATGCTTCACCATTTGGCGCGCGCGTCTACATACAATTGAAGTGTAAGCATAGTTAATGCGTGAATAGCCAGAACACCATACAGCATCGTGTGTACTGCTGGTAATATACGAATATGAGCTGAGATTTTTTTTTTTTTTTTTTTCACTGACAGCGACGGAGGGCCTGAAGAGGATGAGGACCCAAACGTCAGGACTAATACAAATAAGTACAAATTAAATTTTGTTTATAGCGGTAATTTATTACGTGACAGTAGAATTATTGCCAGACGAACAAATATTTTTAGACAAAGTGAGGTTAATCCTGGTTGGGTTGGGATTTAACACAACCATTGGGATGAGCTTGATGCGGTAGGAGGCTAAGGCAAACGTGTGCTCGGTGTGGTGGATACATGGTTCTGATGTAGTTATTGGCATGAAATTGTGTAGTATATTCAATTGAATAGAACACACAATCAAGCAAACAAAAAGTGATAATCTAAATAAAAAAAAATCAAATATTAGGACCTCAACCATGGCAGTAAATATGAAATTAAAAACTAAATTTTCAACCAGGTCACTAAGGTCGTTTCCATTTATCTTCTTGGCATGAACCTGAGGTACCTACGGCATTGCACAGTATTTAGAGATTTTATTCGGTTTTTTTATTTAAATACTTTTCTCGGCCTCTCGGGGAAGGCGAACCTATAGGCTTCAAAAGCGCCACGAGATGCTTGCAGATGTATGTTACTTCTGCACTTAAATTGCTGCTTTGTAAAGTTGATGTCCTCGCGGTTGACAAGTGTACTGTATGGACATGAGCTGAGCATTAGCAGCCTGTCGCGCAAAAGTTGCATTTCGAGGGATATTGTCTTGTGGCGGAAGGATGAGGTGGCAGATCCTAATATTTAGGTAGAGCGATTGGACCACATGATAGAATTCGTATTTCATGAGACAGACTGAAGAAAAAGTTCTTAGCTGATGAGAAAGGGCAACGCTTAAATAGATCGATATCACCTTGAGATAGAAAAGAGCAAGTTCGACCACTGCTGTAGCGGCATGAACAGTAAAGGACGTTCTGATGTCTAGGTTTTAAGGTGACTCGTTTCCGCCATAACATTCGTATTCACTTAAAGCTACAAGTGTTTACAAAAGTCATGCTAAGAAGATACATACCTGCAAAAAAAAAACTACGTCAAAACAACGTCTACGATTAAAAGCGATTTTTACGCCCGCCTTTAATCGTAGACGCATTATGAGTTGTTTTTATCAGAAATAAATAACAGACTCTACCCATAAGGTGACAACGAGTGAACATCGTCTGTCAAATCCCATTTTTGAGCGTCATGCGAAAAATCATCGAAGAATATTATGGAACTTCTAAGGCTAATGAGTAGCGTCAAAGGTCCAAAACAGAAAAGTAATAGACTTCTTCTGACAGTATTGTCACTTTTATTGTCTTATACGCAGCAGCAGAAATATGGTCAAGTGCCGTCAAAGTAGTGTTTTGTAAAGGGAGTCCACAGTCAACCTTCATTCTCAGGTTAAAGTTGTAGGTAACGCGGTGGCGATGAGCATACTCAACTTCTAATACTTCCTTCCGGAAACGGTTTAAAGTATCTTAAACGAAGGCTTATACTTTTGAACTTTCGTTTATCTAGTAACTGCAGGTTAGATTAGGTTAGAGACGGCTGTTTGTTGGGCTAATGCCCAGTTGCACAGTCAGAGTTTAAACTGAAGTTTAACTAAACCTGACCGAGAGTTTAAACTTTTGGTTTATCTCGTTGAGTTTCACAGTTCAAAATAATCTGCCAGTTAGCTAAACGCAGTTGTGGAAGCGCAGAACAATTTCCCTTAAGGGGATATTTTTCTACCAGCGCACTTTTGATCAAATAAATGGTTATTGCTTTTCTCTACTTTATCCATTTTACCATTTGTAAATAAAAGAAAATGTGTGCAATATTATTACATTATGTATTTTGGTATTAACAAAGTGATTTGATTTATTGTTGACACATGTTTGAACTGTGATCTACATTTTTTTTTCAATAATAATAATAATATGTAGTTGTTGAAATGTAGTGGGCATTCGGACGGATGCGATCACAGGTACTGCTTTTTTTCACTCGCTGGGTTTTTACCACATCCGATCACCCGCCGCCAGTAATGATAATGAATTTTGAAAGGATTTTATGGGCCTCTAATTAGGGTCATTGTCTGGTAATAGGTACGCGCAAAGTTTTTTGCTGGTGTTTCTGCGAAAATCTGCGCTATCTGGTTCCGGTTATAGTTTGTTACGAAAATAGGACGCCAGAGTAGAAAACAATAATAGAATAACGAATGAAGAATGATTTCTTTTTAGATGCATTTTAATTTTTTTGTGACAATGCTCGGTTTCATCCAAATCATAAGTCCCGATGACTGGATGACGTGCATTCGGTATCGCGTTGCGATGAGACAGATGGAACCAAGCACATCGAAATGTGTTAGTTGGTGTCCGAGTCATGTGGGGATTTGTAAAACGGATCCACGCATGTCCGGGCACTGGCAAATACATAGATTAGCTTTTATACAGTTTGGTGAGACTCGGGGATATCGGTAAAGATGTCCTCTGGAAGATCCATCGAACAAAATTTACGTTTAGTAGTTTCAGAGTCCTTTTTTAAATAAATAAATAAATAAGACCTTTTTTAAATAAAAATGTAATCTAGATCTGTATACAAAAATGGTATGAACTACGAAACCTTTTAACTGAACAAAATCAAATTTACAGGCATTGTCCCGAGAAGTGTGTTCAAAATCGGACAAAAAAATTGGATTGTATAAAGCATAGAGTAGGTGGTGTCTTGTTTAAGCCAAAACAAAATGTGAAAGATTTGAGTATGTATAGAAGATATATTTTGTTCGCCAAGAATTTAAAGAAATCACTAGTAGCATTACAAAAAAATAATCATCGTTTCCACACACTACAATAATTAATTTGTATTGAAAAAACCTCAATACACTTTGAAACCGAAAATTTGTTGAACGAAGGTTTAAACCAAAACGAGAGTTTAAACTCTGACTGTACAGTTTTCCAACCTTAAGGCTTCTTTTTTCGAATTTGTAAACAAACCCAAAAACGATGGAGTGATCTTTTTATCTTTTTGATTGTTTAAACCAGTTGGTGTTGAGCAGATCCGATATTTCTTCTCCGGCCAGTTCCGAAGGTTTTCGAAGAGCCTGGGACCCCAGAGATCGCAGTCCTCGTTCCTGAAGGCGGGACCATATTGAATCATCTCTGTTTATTTCTAGTCGTCTCAGCTTTTCCATAGACTCTTGGTTTGTGTTTTGTTACGCCCATGCGGATAAGTCTTTGAGAGCCGACTTCATAATCTCACCAAAGGTAGGTAATTTACCAGAGATCAGGATGACTATGCCGTCCGCGTAGGCCACTATTTTTTTTTATTCCATTTCTTTCAAAGATTTTGAGAATTTTATCGACGATGAGAATCCAGAGTGGCCGTGGGGATGAGAGAACGCTCCTCTGAGATCGTCCTCTTCCTGTCTAGTAGCTTCAAATTCTAGAAATATTTTTCAATTCCAAGTTCCTACTTTCTTAGGAACGTCCTCCAAAGTTATGGCTCCAAATTCCCTTAAAAAAAAAAAACATTTTTTCTGATGACTTCTACCCTTCGATCGTCAAAAAAGCTCTTAAAATGTAAATTTTTAAAATTGCTGTATTGCATACTACATAGAACGGTCTGAAGAATCGCACGATTAATCGGTTTATCAGTAGATAATTATTGCCGACATTATATAACTTATAATGGATTAAGAGAAATTCTCGCTTCTTTTTACAAATACAAAGTTTTTAGCGTTGAAGCCTGTTAACTACAAATCTTTCTGTACCCACATATAACAAAGTTATTATTTCATATGCAAAACCTAACAACATAAACAATACTTACAAAGGAAATATTTAAAAAAAATCTCATTTTTCCTAGTTTGAAAAAAATCGAATCAAATCCAATTAAAAAATCAAGTTCAACTGTAACATACAACTTTTGTTCAACCGGCAGAATGACTTTTTTTTTTCACGATTTACCAGCTTAAAGTCTAGACTTATTTTTTTAATTAAACTACTCTCCTCATAGGAAAAAAACTAACAAAGCAAAGAAAAAAAAACTTTACGATTGACATTTATTTTTACTTTTATCAGATGGTTCCGCCACTTGCTGTTTTTTTTTTGTTTGTAACATTCGTTAGATCATGGTAGCCGTTCCCGTCACCATCTGAACAGAGTTGGGGAGAACCTAGGCAATAAATACCTAGACCTAGACATATCGCCTTACTCTTTGTGAAATCGTACATTCATAGGTATATACAGAGATAGGTATGTAGTAGATTGTCGCGTCTTTTGAAATATCCGGTCATGCTTTGTTGCTTGACAGATACGCGTAAATACAATGTTGCGGGTATTCGCATTAATCGCTTTTGCTTTTAATAAAGCATTCATTCGCACCGAATGAAAATAGAGGGATGGTGGACATGAGGAGGACATTTACCTATGTATTAAATTTCTAGAAATACATAACAATATATTTTTTTAAATTGCCAACTCACGGCAAACAAATCGTCCGCCGTTCATTTTTGTAAATTTTTTTTTTTTTTTTTTTTTTTTTGTGAACGCACTTTGATTTTCATTTTGGCCTGGTGTCTGTTTTTTTATGCTCACCCCTCATTTTATAATTAATCCAATTGAATGAACAAAGTATGAGACAACCCGCATATTCATACAATCATACATACTGTGTGTGTGTTCAGTTTCACTGCACATCCAAAAAGAGAAAAATAAAACAAATATTTGCGAAATAAGCAACAGAATGACCTTAAACTTTCGCCAAACATCTGCTGGTCATTTGGATACATTTTTTCTGTTGAGGCTAATGACCGAGTCGCGCCGACTTAGCCACAAACACAAATGTCTCGCAGTATTTCTTAATGATTATGAAATGAGCAAGCGAGCATTGAGAGAGAAGGGAGATTACGATGAAGTTAGGTACACGAAATTTATTTTGGTTTCATTTTTTTTTTTTTTTTTTTTTTAATGAATGGCAACTGAGTAAGCGTCGGAAAATTTTTGCCACTGAGTTGGGTACCGTGTCATTTTGAGTGGAGTTTATTATGTAAGTGGGAATCGTGATGAAGATCGTTAAGAAATGACAGAATATGAAGTCATAAATAATTTACGGTCTATAAGATACGGTGACCATCCGTCGACTGTCCCGATTTTTTTTAAGGATATACTTGACGTACAAATGTCCCGTATTTAATTTGTAGTCCCGTATTTTCATTATAAACTTTTAAAACAATTATTCAAACATTTTATTAAACATCATATTAATTTTATTAATGCATTTCCATATAACTAAAGCCTATCGCTCACTCTTCAACATGAAAGCACAATGGCGCATTTTCAATGACAGTTCGCACACGACACAATAAGGGTATTAACTTAAACGCGTTAAAGCCTCATAAACTGTTTAAACTGCAGGAATTTACCGCACCTCGTAAGTCAACTGCCAGATTTTGTATGGAGAATAGTTTACGCAGACCTCATAATTTTCCGCGACGATTAAGGCTCGGAAATCAACCGCGGAAAGTTACGCAATTCACAAATGTCAAACTTTGACAGGCGATTTATGCAATGACATTTCCGAGGGGTGTTCACTTAAAGCACCGCAGAAATTTATACATTCACGAGCTGCATAAATGTATCAGATTAAGTGAATACCCTTAATAAAACTATGCAACATGTCTACGACATGTTCCCGCAATAACGTCCAAATAACGTTTTTACGAAATAAATAATGGAAAAATTTCATGGACAATTCAAAAATTCGAGAAAAGCGGAAAGTGTTTTAATGTTTACTCATTTTTGTATTAACTCGCGACTTCACGGTAGATTTGCGTTCACAAAACGATCATAAACAATTTTGTTAAATTTTAGAGAGAACAACTATTGAGTCAGCTAGTAAAGTTTAATAATTATGAAACATGTGCGTGCATGTATCCTGTTTCTCTTGAGATGTACCAATTAAGCTAAGGAAAATGAAGGTACATCTGGATGGTGGCTTAATTTTAGTGCGGACAGCGTACCCAATAGACTTAAAACAAAATCGATTTTAGGGCCTTCACATTATCTGAAAAAGTATACTGAAAGGATATTTTGTGTCATATTTTTTTCTATACATATTTACAATTTAATATGAAATCATCATAGGTTGATTTAGGAGAAATACTTTGAAGGACACGTCTCATTTAAACGTTTAAAAAATAGAGAAGTGAATGAAAGACAGTTTTCAAGTTAGTTTTCACCGGGTGCGGAGCATTATTGTGTCTTAGACATGTTTACGACAAATGTGTGCAACATGTTTTGTGCCTATTGTGTTGTTTTTACGTCATGACTCATGAAGGAATTAAGTTTGTAGATTATGTCTTCCCTTTAATAAGTAGATAATAATTTACGGAATAAACCAATACCAAATTTTTTCATTTTTTTTTTTTTCTATTTGTTGCTATAATTTTTAGAGAAGTAACGGATATCCGGTTAGTATGCGTTATCCGGCCTATCCGGCTCGTTTTTTGATATTAGACACATTGCCGGATAGACTCTTAGTATCCGGCTAGTAGCTAGATAGCCGGAGTTTGAAAACTCAAATATTGTTGATTTTATTTTCACCAACGTTATACACATTTTTTTTTCCAGCTCAATTATGCTTCCTATAGATCATACAATAATTTCAGCTGCAAAAGCAGATGGCGCTACTGAAGTGTTATAGTATTTTTAAAAAACCTATGTTTTCTGTACTAGCTCGACGAGCTTCGAATCCAACTGTCGAGTCCTATGGCAAATGGTTTCAAAAACCGGCTTTTATGAGTTTTGATTTGAAACAATTGACATCAATATGAATGTGTTTGTCTACATGTCTAGATCAGCATCAATATTCGCCCTGATAACTTCCATTTTCGAAATAAAAACTGACACACTTAATGAAATCCCTACAACATAGAAAATTACATAAAGTCTGCAATGTGATTCGATTCCTATTGATCTCTATTTCTATTCAATATAAAAATTCGAATACTTGATCTCACAAGTTGTTTACATTTACAGAATGAGATTTTCTGAAAAAGGAAATGCGGTTCGCTCAAATTGCCTGTTTACGCGACTATTCGTTCCTGGAAACGTCTGCAATTCCCCTTAGCACGCACAACATTTCCCTTTCATTGAACACTTCTCAAGAATTCCAAGAAATATAACCAAGAACAAATGATTTACAGCGCTGACATTGCTACATACACAAGCAAACCATCAGCCAGACAGACAGGAATTATGTATACGAGGAACAAAAAAAAAAAAACGTAGTCTTGTCAAAGCAAAAAAGTGTTAGATAAACAACTTCACCTTAAGAAGGCAATGACTCCGCTCTATTACGAGACAAATGATTACTTATAATTTTTATTATTATGAATGACAGTAGGTACATTGTACATATGTGGTCATGGCGATGTAGACGCTTTTTTGTTTTGCTAATTTCACCGGCGCGTCTTTTTTATTGTTGGTTGGTTTGTGTATCGTAAGTGGCTTGTGAATGACGCCATCAGTTGGAATTAGTTGAGGTTTAATGTTGCGAACATTTGACCGATGTTGTTTGGGAATACTTTTGATTTTTATATTTACACACATTGCACAATATCCCATTAATTTGAAAACAACTTTGCATTGTTACTTAAAGTAAATTTAATACGAATTATTTTCAACAACATATTATACTCTTTTAATGTAAGCAAACTACATGAAATATAGATGCTTTTGTTTTTTAAATTTCTCTTGAAAAAAAAAAAAAATGCAGCAATATCTTCTCCTAAGCCGTAAGAAAACAGGTCTAACGAACTATGACTTTCAGAATATTATTCAGGATTCTCTGTAGACAAGATAAGTCAATTGACTCACACATTATTTCGAAGTTTTTGCTTCCTCTACAAAAAAGAAATAAATAAAAAAAAACTATATTCTATATTTTCAACATTACAATATTTTTAACTGTAAGAAAACCTGAGTGCAAAGAGTTTCAATCCAAATATGTAATTCAATGCACATTATAAGAAAGTTTAAAAAAAAATTTCAACAATACTCTCAGCTCCACTGTAAGAACACCACACAAAAAACGATAATTTTCAGAAATATTTTTAATTTTGTACATCAAAAAAGTAAGTTTACACATCTCTCATTTTATGAATTTTTGTCCCCAAAAACCAAAGCCAGTTAGTAAACAAACACAAAAATATTTCCAACACTATAATCTATTCAATTGTAAGAAAACCTGGGAGCAAACGATGTGCAGTCAAAATAACTCAATGCATTCTATAACACTAACAAGCGAATAATATCTCCGTCGATTAAAAATGGAATTTAATTAAAATATTTAATTAAATATTTTTTTCAGAATGACCCCCCTGAAAAGGGGTACACATCTTTCGTACGAAATTGGGCCTAAAATTTTGTTGAACAATTTACAAGTCAGTTTGAAAGTAGCACATAAAAATGGAAGTGTTTTTAATTATATATTTTATTTAGAATAACCCCCCCCCTCCCCTGAAAAAGGGGTACAAATATTTCGTACGAAATTGGTCCTAAAATTTTGATGAACAATTTACAAGTCAGTTTGAAATTAGCACAATTGCTGTTGAGGTACGCTACAATTTATGCCCGAAAGGCTGTACTAAGGTATTGAATGAAGTAAAATGCTTGAGGATTCACACCCATAATGGAGGGCTAAATGTGCTCAAAAACCTACTCACCTACTTAAAACACGCGAGACTTTTAACTTCACACAGAAAACACAATACAAAACAATAAATCGACACTTGTTTTAGGTTTTTACGAAATGCCCCTTTCAAGGGGGGTCAAATTGATTGCAATGCAACTGTACTAGATCAACTGAAACTTGAGTTTTTTGAATGATTGAAAAACTGTATATACAAGAATACAAAGCCAATACGGGAAGTGCGATGATCGACTAAGTTGAACTTTTGTAGGTGGGCGGTCGGACAGCAGGTAAGGGGCAAGGAGGGTATACAAATAAGCAGATCTATAACATTACATTCATTCACATTTCTACTCGAGTAGAACTCGATTTATTTTCGTAAATGGCACAAGTGGCACAAGTGGATGTCTATAGACTACTCCTTGTCAATAGTAACCATAGTAAGAGCTCTTGTTGTATCTATTTCTAAAATAATTGGAATTTATGCCAGTAAAAGAGTGACAGCTGACAGCTTTGAGATTTCGAAAAGAATATCAATACAAATGGCACCAAAATCCTCCTCAGAGGGATAATTTGCTCTCCCTATCAAGTTCAAGTTGACGGGAATATACCTAAATACCAAACTCAACATGATCCTTCACCAGATTTAACTCCCCAAATTAGCCATTTATCTACCATCAAGTTTGCTGCCGAAATTTCAAAGGCTACAAACGAACAAAAAAAATTTGGTAAAAACACTTCTTCCTCAAACATGTTGCAATTACGTCAAACAAAATTGCTCCAGTTAGTAGCAAAGTGTATTCGTCCTTTAAAAAGAAAAACACAAGTAACACTCGTTGGAAACATCAAAAGGGATGCACATTGCACATAAGGCCATATATGTTTTTTTTTTTTGTATTTGTGAAAAAGCACTTTCGACTACGTTTATAAAACACAGCGAGGAAAAGAAATATAAAGCGGATCAAGTAAAATAAACACAATCCTTTGCATCTTTTCAGGAGTTTAACTTTTTTTTGTTCATTTGTTTATAAAGCGAGTGCATAGTCATGTAAAAGCATTTTTGCTTACCTAAAAGATTTCCCTGCTAGTGCAGTCAATAATATCGAGTGAAAAAGGATCGCAAGCGACAAAAAATAAAATAAAGCAAGTAAATCAAAAGGTAGGACTATGTGGGAGTATGTGAAGAGGACAACGACGGCGATATGACGACGAGATGTTGATGGCGATTGTGTGTGGGTTTTTTTTTTGGTATATGGCACTCTTATTGAAAATGACGCTACAGCTGCAGCATATATAGAACTCACAATGTCCTAGTTTTAGTCTGAATTATTTATGTAGTTCAGCGTCAGCACAACCATCGTCACCACCAACCACATTTAAGGAGTAGAGAGAAGAAAAAAATCCACAGAAAACAACAAACCTGTGTCCTGGTGCTCTACTTTCCAACATACACAATCCACATGTGGATTATTTTTTTGTTGCTGGCTGCAAGTTCTTTTGGTCCTTTTCGGTGGTACACACACTCGTAATGTACAGCGCGCAGCAGTCGGAGCGAAAACCCATAGATATGAGGAAAACATTTTAATGGGTTCACAAAATACATACCACAACACGTCGTCGGTTTGGGGGGCCGGGGGGATGAGAGGGCATTGGGGGAGAGTTGCAGTACTATCGCCACGCCTAACAACCACCCACTATCAGCAGTAGCAGTAGCATCAGCCACAGCCGCATATAAAAGGACCAAGAAGAAGAAGGAGGAAAAAAAATAAACAGGACGATGGCGGATTATTTGAGTGCAG
This sequence comes from Cheilosia scutellata, assembly GCA_955612985.1. Taxonomy (NCBI): domain Eukaryota; kingdom Metazoa; phylum Arthropoda; class Insecta; order Diptera; family Syrphidae; genus Cheilosia; species Cheilosia scutellata. Next base: position 142,823,668 of record OY015311.1, read on the forward strand.
TTATATGTTTATGTGTCTATAGTGTGCTAGAGATGAATTGCAGCCGGCGGTGGTTACACCACACCACCGCTGAAGCTGGCTCGCTCTGCTCCTGATGGAGAGAATGTGGTGTGTCCTACATTCGTATATAGAAGATATCAAACGCGACGCGCAAATAGAAAAGACAGAAACTGGAACAGGATTGATGCATGTGCGCTGAGGATTTGCCTCATATCTCAGGATAAACTGAGCGGAGTGTCCGCTTGCGGTTACAGAGTCAGTGGCCTACATTTTAGGTGGGAAAGGAAGACGGAAGGATGGTTACTGGGGTTTATTTCAACGACAATGATAAAGGGGTTTGTCCGGAGAAAGGTTTGTAAGCGTCGTTTTTTTTTTTTTTTTTTTGTAATAATTACTTTCTAGAGCACAGTAAGAAAATACAAAAAAAAAACACGGAGGACATAGGACACAGGGTCTAAGGAGGAAGTAAGTCGCCCGGGCATTTCATTAACTGACAGTTGACAGTGTGAAATGCTGTCTAGTAGCATATTGTCTTGGGAGTGTTTTCATTACTTGTGATGAAAAGTGGTGGAGAGAGATGTAGATAGATACTAGTGTTTGGGTTACCAGGACAATGGATCATTGACACTTGAAAGCTTGAAATGGACTGCCGAGAGGTGATCTGGGTTGGGTCAATATTGGGAGAAGAGATTAAATCGACGTTAGAGAGAATATTAAGTGCGACACTTGGGATTAAGGTATGACACGTATCTAAGGCTATTCGCTTTAACAATTGTTGAATTGGAAAGATATAAAAGTGTTATTAAACGTGGAGATAGGTTGTTGGCAATAATTATTTTTAAATACTTCCTGATTCTTAAGGGAAAATTAATCTTAGACCTGCAAATATCGTCGACGGACTCAGACCCGCGGCCAGTTAAGTTCTTGGTACTCGATTCTTTTTAATATGCGTACCAAATGCGGCATGAAGAGTGCCAGACAAGCCAATAGCAGAACAAGTGTTAAAACTGAAAATATCACAAACAAACTCAGGCAGGTAGTGGTGACCGGACAACAAAGGTCGAACACAATGTCACGTAGAGCGCGGCTCTGAATTCAGCCAGACTAGATCCAGGGCTGTCACGTTGAAAAACTCTCCGTAGAATCTCAGGTCAAGGGATAAGTCGAGCGATAAGTTGTGGTTCAACAAGAGGCAATCGCAATCGAAAAATCAAAAACGTTAAGAAGCATTCAAGGTAGACAATAAACACTGGACGCTACTGATACTGGTTCGAAACAGATTTCAAAATGGGAACTGAACAGATAGACAAGTGAGAACTTTGAGACTCGAAGTGCAGGAAAAAACGACATTTATCAAGAACGTTACCAGCATATGACAAATTGGCAGGATTTTCTATGACCGGACGAACATCTGTCTCGAGGAAAAGATTTCCGCACGCTATAAGAAAAGTGTGTGGCGCCGTGGCTCAATGCTTAGTTTGTTGCACTACTGAGTGTTGGTTCAACCCCGGAATATGAATACACTTGATGTTGTCTGACAGGCATTCGGGAAAATAATTATGCCGAGAAATCTTCTCAACTCAGGCGTTTGTATACGATAACTAATTACTGGACACACAGACGAATTGTTGAGAGAAGTAAGACCTTGACTATTGTAGCGAAATTATGTGTCTAGGGTTATTTTCTGACTGCAGGCAATCAGTGGCTTATAAAAATCGCTAATCGACGAGACTGAATGGAATCTCGAAATTGTGTTTGCAGGTTCTGCAGTAATATGATTTAAGTTAGCAATTTTGGTTCTGGTCTAAATTCTGGTTCTGATGCATCTAAAAATTCAACTGACTTCATTTAACTACCATGGTTGTCACTTTTCTTATCCGATTTCCATCTTAGACTGTCATGTATCTTGAAATGGTATAACTAGGCTATCGTCGCTTTTGAGTCCCGATAAACAAATTCAATCGGAATCTTTCGAAGACAATAGGTTGTCTGTCTGTTGTGAAACAGTTTCTCGCCTTCCCCAAAAATTATATCAGCATTCCAATCCTAATAAGAATGTACCAATACTTTCAATTTGATGTAACCGAAGAATTGCTAGACTCTGTTAATCTATTGTCTAATAGACTTTTAGATGTTGATGGGTCTTTAGAGATAATCCTTAAATTCTTAAATTCGAAAAAGGCAGAGGTTTTCCCAACATTTTGTTGGCGCAGTCTAAGGGTTTGAGTTTGGTAAAAAAAAACTCCATTGAATCCCACAGCGAGATTACTCTAAAGAACGTCATTAAAAACATCCACATCCAAATACTGGAGACAGTACAAAACCCTGCGGAAAACAGTCTTTTTTTTTCATATGTTATTTCAAGGATTTATGAAGACCCTCATAATGCGTACACAGCTGTATTTTTAGTTTAGGTATGTCTAAAGTTTGACTTATTTTATAAGCTCTTTCTTGACTTTCTGTTTCTGTTTCTGTTTGTGAAAAATCTATTACTCAATTTTTCACGCTTTCCCAACTAGGTACATACTTAAAGGTATAAAACTTTGCAAACATGCCGATTTTGAAAAATTTCCTCTATAGACCGCAAAATGACATTACATTCAGAAAATTTAATAAATAGAAAAAAATTTTGAAATTGTTTTTAGGCAATACTCCCCTGAGTATTTTAACGTATTACGCCGCCTTCTGCTCCATCCAGAAGCTGAGCTACATTATATCTAAATCCGATTTAATTTTACCATAAATGAAAATTTCAACGTTTGTTTCAGATTGCCACTTGTATAGGCGTTGTTGGCATCGCCACCTCTGCGCCAATGAGAATTAAAAGGTGTAAAATAAACCTAACCAAAATCTTACATTGTTTTACAATCAACGTTTGACCGACATATTTCTTTGATTTGAATGAGTAGGACTGGATAAATAACACCTTCACATTATTGGAATGGGTGTATACATTAATGAGTCTTACACTGGGCGCCATTTGGGCATTTCATTCTAAAGGCACAGCCACCGTCGTTTTATGTGTAAGAAAATCGTTACAACCCTGATGCTTTGTAAAGTAGAGTGACGTCTTATAAATATAAAAACTTCTTCTTCCTTATGCTGCGTAAAATATTTTCTAAAAAATTCGTCAATAAATGATGATATATACAATATGTTACAATGAAAGTACATGGAATCCAATAGACACACAGAAATTACATAAAATCCCTTAACCTTTAAGAGAGCATCACAAAACAATCTAAAACATTTCCTTTACACGCCCAGGTAGTAAAGCTTCCTTTCATCTTATAATTTAATGGATTACAATCATTATCGGGAACACCCTAAACATTTTCTACACATACACATTTTGACAACAACTACGAGTATACCATTGAACTGAATTCTCGTTCCAACTACTCGTATCTATTCTTCCAGAAAAAAAAACCCAAAACCAGAACATAAAAAGATACAAAAACTGCAAAAAAGATACAACGAATTTCATAGTTCAACATATTATAGTCGTGCTACTGCGAAAAAAAAAACTAAAATAATGCTTGTATCCAATTTAAATTCTCCAACAAAACAAAGAAACAAAGACACAAGTTTTGTATCTCAAAACTTGATTCAAAGGCACAGTCTCAGTATGAGAGTACCGCAAAAAAGAAACCTCCCCATCACCAGTGCGTATAGCGTATAGCGAGATGTGATGTCTCAAGTCTGGGGGCTGCCTCTCCTAGTCGTTGTCGACGTCTAATAAAAATCTTTTGATCAATTGCGCGATTCTTTGTGCATCAGTTGAGAGTGTATAAACAAATTAAAAACACTTTGATATCGAGTGTTGTCTTGGCCTTTCGGCGAAAAATTATTGCTCCACACATCCTCCTCGGAGAACACAGCGGGTCCAATTTTTCTCAGAGGAAATATTTAATTAGGCATCTTTGGCAAAGAATGAAGAGGACGACACACTTTGATGTGGGCTGAGCGATGTAATTATGTATTATGTATTTTTATTTTTTGCTGTTGCTGTTGCTGTTTTTCGAAAATGCGGACCCCCTCTTAGATTGTGTTGATTGAAAATAGAGTTCCATGGATAATAATGTATTTTTTGTCTAGTTGCCTACGATGACCTGGTTCAGATTAGTAGCGGTTTGCCTTTATTTGCCATCTCTCCGTTTTAAAAGCGCGCGGAATCATGTATATGGTCACATATTGCACTTATATATCGACTTCACCTACATAAATTCTGATGGATATTTATGGGTGGTTGGGATATATTTTCCTATAAAAGGTACCTAAAAAAAAAACCATACGAGTGGTGGCCGGATTGGCGGCAGTTTACATTTTATGAGTTTGGCGGCAATATCCAGATAGGAACACGACCTAAAGTGCAGGCATTTATATTTTGCATGTGGCATGTCCTTTTGTATGCGCACAACTGAAATGTTGCAATTGAAATGTTTTTAGCTCGCAACGCAATTGACACTAAAGTGATTGGGGGCGGTTCGGTTCAGTTGAGATTCGTTATCGAGTGTGCGGCGCGGCGCTCTGTTTTGTATTGCATTGGAAATGCAAATGATTACGGCCCAAGTGGGTTGTCCTGAGGCATTTTGTATTCATAAGTCAAATGCTTAACAAGGGCGTGGAATTAATAAAATGAGAAATAGGGTTCTGTGCCAGAATTTCGATGAAAAGTTTCAAAACTCCGCAGCTAATATAATGTAGGTATGTATATTGTATATAGATATTGCTACCAAAGGTGTTGCCAATCTAAATGTAGGTATACAAAACTAAATGGCAAAATTGTATTTCCGAAAAAATCTTGCGAGCTATTGCACCGACTTAAAAATGTCTTCGTTTTTTTAATTGGGGAAGGGTAGGAGTGGAAGAAGTGGAGGAGTGGGTTGGGAGCCAATTTCAAAAAATTCTTTTATCGTTGTAATGGTGATGCTAAAGGTTACTTTAGGTTGACCACCGGGAGTGCGATAAAGGTGACAAAGAGACGTGGCATCTCTCATAGAAAAAAAATTCATAATCTTATATTTCAAAAACCATAGAACCGGTTGAGCTACAATTTTTAGACGATCTTATTGTTATTGTTATTGACCCAAGAGTACTCCTGTGAAGTTTTGTATAAATTCGACAAAGGGGCGTGGCACCACCCATAAAAAAACGCTTTTCCCCATTTCGAACATTTTTCGCACAATGATTAATGTTTCTTAGGTATATTATAATCAAACAAACAAAAATTGCATCCTTTTTTAGCAGCTGTCCTATCACAGACACAAACCCCTGTCACAACAGCAACATATACCAACATGCCTTATTTATTTCTTAAGCTGTCCCTTTTGACTTTTACTATTTTCTCATAGGTTTTGAATATCATTTGTTCCTCCTCAATATTTAAAAACGCTTTGCGACAAAAATATTCCTAATCCAGGACATATTTTTTTTTTGTTAGCAATACCACGAAGTCTCAACAGCTATCAGACAAGTGGCGACATCTACATAAATTGTTTCTAATTCGTTACAAGAGTGTGGCTATGAGTACCTACTCAAATTCTTGAAAAACATGTTTACTCTGCTTCTGTGGAAAGGACTGTGTGTTAAAGATTTGTTTTGAGTTCTTTTATGACGGTGACCAATAAGACTTACCTAATTTGATAAATATTTAATACTAAATAAGACATTTACCTGAAAATAAAAAAAAATAACAATATTAAAATTTTACAATGGTTTGGAACTAAGTTTATGTATTAAATTTATGTAGGTATGTAGGATGTTATATATGGTTGCGGGAGGAAGCTAGGGACAGATCCAACCGCGCAGTAGAGTAATCCTGACGGACGCATATAATAGACACATAATTTTAAAGAACGCTCCTCTGTATACAATTTTTGATCGAAGAAGGCAGACGAGACAGGAGGTATGATACCCATCGATTCGGAGAAAAAACCTATCCCTAACCCAGTGTCCATTTTAGATCCGTTTGTAAATAGTTGTCCGTCACTTGTGTTGTTCATTACATATCCAACAAAATAGTCATTTATGTCCTGGTTGTGTTCTAAGCGTTTGACTAGGTCCATAAAAAAAAATCATGTTACGCTACCATAAAAGCGAACTCCTGATACAGAAATATATGAGAGTGGCGCCCAACGTTGGAAATATAATAAAATTGAGGGGCATTTTTTTGTATGCATTAAATAAACAAAGTGTCACTGTGGTGTTCAAGCTTACGATAGGTTTACAAATCATTTAATTCGTCACTGCCTTTCCTCAAAAAAGCTCTTAAAAGTATCATCGAAATTCCTTTCGGTAGATTTGGTAAATGGCCATAACTTGCAAACAAATCGGCTCGTGTTTCCTTTAAGTGAGACGAAATATTTCAAATTAATCGGCATTATTATAAAAGCCAGTACACAACTCATCAATTCTAATTTCTCGTTGCGCACACTTTGCAGCTTGCCGCTAATTTCACTATCATTGCAAGTTCGTTTCGTTTTCAGCCTCACTCCTATTAGCGCGTCGCTACAAATTTCTGCTCTACATGATGTTACACACATCCAATAAACATAAAGACAAATACTTTCCTGTCAGTCTTTGGCCTAATGTCTAAAAAGACAAATACAAAAGAAGACCCCTTAGCCCCTAACGAAAGCAAAGAGTGACTTAATATGTGTCTTGAATCTATCTCAACAAAACGCTGTGTGTGGCCATCCTAGTTTACATTTACACTGTTCCCCTCTGATGGTAGAATGAGCAATTTTTTTTTTTTTTTTTATTTTTTTGCAAAAATATAACAACAAAACTAACGATAGTGTTGATTAAAGAGAGAGAGAGAGACCACTTAATTTGGTATATAGAATCTAGTATCGAGGTGACCTTTTAATTTGCTGATGGTACTTCCTTTATTGCCGCGACTAGCCGCGTTGTCATCGACTTTGTTGTCTTGGGTACAATTAATTAGCCACTTTCAATTAGTTCGACGCTATTATCTCATCAGTGGCTTTGATCTGATTAGAAATTGCATGCAATGTTGTGTGCCTGTGCACACACATATTATTTGATAGATGGAGGTCATGACGGCGGTTCTGGAGACTATCATTTCGATATGACATGGGATCGTCTGGATGGAAGCGAAAAGGAGTGGCGCTAGACAATTTATCATTCCATTTCAAAAGAACGTCACAATAAGAAAAGATATTTTTAGAAAAAAAAAAAGACCAGGCTATAGCACCCTTTAGGATAGCTGTTTTGTATTTATATGTTCTCTAATTTCTGTGACATGGAGGACAAGCTAAGCTTGGAACTTGCTACTTGGAGACATATTTCCAGAGGACTACAACTTACACGAATTTAAGTGCACGAGTAAAACCCAACCACAAACATTTCGGGGCACTGTTGAACCGGGAGAAGTATTAAGACAAAAGGTACTAATATTTGTTTGGAGTTTTTGAGCTTAGTCCATACCACAACCAATACCGTGCCGTACTTATGACCAGCTACTATCAAATTAGCTGATGTGCTTTTTGACTAATGGTGGATCAGCGTTTAAAGTAGTGTTCCGCACTGGGTTGTTTCAAAATAATTACAAGATAAGCACTTTCTACGAGAATGGCGCCCAACGTAGGACTCTTACTTACTATCCTTATTGTGATGACGAATGGAACCGGACAAAAGTCCTACCTTTCTGATAGTACAATGTGGTTTAGTCCATCACCCTATGACAGCAATATATATAAGATTCAGAGTATTCAAGAGCTAGTTAACAAGAACTTATCAGAATGGCGCCCAACGTTGGATTTCATACAAATTATTTAATCACCTAATTGATCACTTAATTGATCATTCATTGTAGACTTTCAGACTTTTTCAGAAGAACATGAATTCAAAGAACATTTCCAAAATTCCTCACTGATTTATTGCCAAATATTGGCATGTCGCTTGTCCCATCATTTGCAACGTACGTCACGTTCTTTTTGATTACCGATATACCTATACTGCCAATAAATTCGAACGCACATTCCAGTACTCCTACAGTTCGACGTTATCAATTTAACTGCACAGTGAAACACAGCCAATGGCCAGTTTTTGACACCTGCCGCTACTAGTTGTGCCGTGTGATTTGTTTACAAAATAAGGAATATGTTAAAAAGTGACACAAACAATGACCACTTCTCACAAAAGAATGACTTTTTTACAGCATTAGTATGACAGAAAACCAGAAATCACCATATTTTTTGTTTGTTTTCCATGTGTGGTCATCAGACGGTGGGTAGCGTTGCAGCACAACCGCTACCGCGAAATTCCACGACATCACGTCACGAATGTTAATCGAGACGTGTTCTAGACGTCTTCCATCTACACGTTGTAGCTTCTTCTGCTTCTGCGGAATTCTTTTGTGATGGGAAGGAAATAGAGACGACTTCCCCGATGTCATTACATGGTTACGTGACTTTACAGTCATTACTCTACCGAAAACAATTGAAGAATAATTTTCCGTATGTCAAACTCGGCACAACGCTACACGAAGTAGAGAGCATGATTGATTCCATGGAGTTGTACGAAGGGATAGGTCATCGATCCGCTGAAGAGCTCACGCACCGTGAATATTACGTTTAAATATTGTTTTTTTTTTTTTTTTTTGTTTTTTAATATTCCAGCGAGTGCGTGTATAATTGTATTGCAAATAGACAAACTGTCAGACGTCGCGTTTGACAGTTTACGTCCCACTTCAACTCCCTTCCCAGGTACGATGATGACGACAAGAGAGAAGTACACTGATTGTTATGCACGAAATGTTTCGAGTGGGAAACGCGAATCATGTGTTATAGTGTACACTCTTTAGCTTCAATTCACAACTTGGCTACTGGTGTTGGTTTTTCATTTTGTCTCGTCTCGTTTTTGTTTTTTTCGGGCTGCACGATCCGGTTGCTGGACAGCTTTGGATAGGAGCGCACAGTAAGTATAGTAAGTGCTTCTACTTAACAGCCGCCTTATTGCATGTAATTACTACAAATGGCATTGTTGGTGTATACGACCGTACGTAACAATGTATATGCGTTGCCGGTTGTTGTCGTTGTCGCCATCGTCGTAGTCATCACGAAGGGGGTGCGTTATGTGCGACGCATTCTCAAGTTATTCAAATCAATTTTCAAGTGGCAGCCAGCAGCAGCAGTTGTAGGTAACAGCATGTGGTGCTGGTGTGGTTTGGCTCAATTGAATTAAACATGGGGACTCCTCGAATGTTTATAACAATTGACAGCTCTACCCGGAGATTGGGTGACAGTTCCTGCGAAAAGGACCGGAGAGAGCGCAAAAACTCTTTAACTCTGGGTGTGCACTCTGATAATTGTGTTGTTTCCACACACATTGAAGTTGAGGGAAAAATACTCACAGTTGGAAAAGTGGTTACAAGATGGAAGAAAATTCAATTTTGACAGTTTTAACTTTTTTTTTATGTACACGCTGTCAGCATATCTTGACTTTTATCAATTGAATTACTTCACATATCTTTAGTTGTACAGGGTGTGCCATCTAGTGGTTTCTTTTTAAATCATAGGTTATTTTGTCACTGACAGCTATTTCCTGCTCGACATCTTGACAGAAAGTGTGACAGTTTGGTGTGGATTGTGGAGTGCTGGCATCATTGGACCATGTTTCTTCGAAAATGAGGCTGGGAACAACGTTTCGGACAACGGTGGGCGTTAAAGAAAGCAATTCTTCAAATAATTAGAGGAGGTTGGTTCCATAATATATAGATTCTGTGTAGGGAAATTAAGTGCATGGGTGAATAGGTTTACGTTCAAACCGCCAAAGTTCCCTAGGAATGCCAATGGGCCCGCTATAGTGCCTAGTGATTTGTGATATCCTGCCTAACATGACCTAACGAAAACGTGGGTTCGAATTATATCTACTTCGAAGTGCACGGTGTTTCATCAAACTCCTTTAAGTTTCACTTCCTGATAGACGGAAAAAAAGCTTTTTTTCCAAAAGGGAAGTGACTGTTTTTTTTTTTATTTTATCTATTGTTGCTTTTTTTTAGTTTATGGCTATTTTCGCTGTCAGCAGTGGATCTGGGCCTTAAGCAGCACGCCTCTTAAATTAGCGTAGTCTTTAGCTAGATCCATTTGTGAACTTTAAGTTGTTTGAGGTCCCTATCCGCTTTTGAGCGCTACCCAAAGCGAAGGCTTCTACTGTGTTGTTCCTCTTCAAGCCGGGGTCTTACTGCCTATTCGCTCTACATATCCTAGTTCTAACACTTTTCTGACCAAGTCACTGGTTAGAGTGCGCTGTGTTACAAATCCCGTCAACCCGAACGCTATCGAAAATCACTCGACGATTTCTTCATCCACCTTCGCAAACGTTTAAGACGTCGGTTATAGTCATCAGAAAAGTCAATCCGTAAAAACAAGAAACGGAACAAAATTGAAACATTTAACCCCAGCATTTCATAGGAATTCTGTGGAACCTGTTGTGGAATTGACTGGGAAGTTGAACAGAAAACGTTGTACGTACGGATAAGTTCATGAATTGGATTTCTAGAAAATTGTGAGATCAATTGCTTAATTTTTTTTTTTTTTTTTGATGAACTAGCTTTATTATAAATCAACATTTTAAGACCAAGATTTAGTTCAAAAATTCAGTTTCAAAAAAAGCACATAAATTCTTAGATGACCCTACTCTCACCTAGAGATGACGCTGATTGCTTTCGGATATTATGATTGTGTGTTAAAAATTAAATTTCTTTTATTCTCATGACAAAATGCGGCTAATTTTGTTCTTGTCATTGCAGCTGATCTTCATTCTATCTTCCATGCGATACTGCCACCCCATCACGTCCAGCAGCTGCCGATAACCTCAACCTTCAGTAACAAAAAAAAACATCGATTCGTATCTACATATGGATTGAAATTGTCAACCTTGTAAATGTTCTATACATATTTTAATTTGTTCACTTGCTGTTGATGATGATGATGATGATGACCAACCAACATCAATGAGTTATTCATTCAAAAAGTCCCATTGCTTGAAGCTTTTTTTTTGTCGATTGCTAAATTTATACATAATTGCCAAATAGAGGCCTTGAAATGTTATCGCACCTACCGATAAACTTAGCAATACATGAACCACTCTAGGTACACATGTAAATACATACCTACCTTCCTAATCAAAAAAGCAAAGAAGAATCAACGAATGAATGGAAAAGGAACTAAGTGAAGACGAATAAAAAAAGTTCACGTCTAGCCGTGGGGATACTCTTTCGTACCATAGAATGTAATACAAACGCCACCAGCTACCCTTGCCAAGCACTGATAGCAAGCGCACATCATACATGTGTGTGTGTGTCTCTATCCAAACATCGGTATGCAAACAACAAAGGAAACTAAAATGTGCTTAGGGTGGTGGTTGACTATTATATATGAAGTGCGGGGGTGGTGACAATCGCAATCGAAAACAGACGTCGTCGTCTAGTTGGCTCCGATAAATTACTTTTGACGTTCTCGTCAGAGCTTTTTTTTTTGTTGTTTATCTGTCCCGTCAATTGAATTACAGATAGTCAGATACACAACGACAGCGAATACGAGTAAGTACCCAAACTCAAACTCAATATGCCGGGTATGCATGAATGCCATACAACCATAGAGTCCGAGGGTTGGGGTTTTTGAATAAATAAATATTTTGTGCAAATTTAATCACTTCCAATCCCAATTTAAGAATGAAACGACGTTCTCCCTGATTTGTGCATGAATATACGATTTTTGTTGGCAGCAACAAAAAAAAATAAAAATAAAAACAAAAACTTGTACTCGTAAAGGAAATTCTGCAACCTTGCCAAAATCAAGTGAACGTCAACAACACATCACCCTGTTTCTTATTATAGTATAAGTGTGCGAATTTTTATTTATTTGTTTGACTGTTTTTGATACGCGTACTGGTTGTTGTTGGATAGTCCACCGAAAAGTATATTTTTTTTACGCATGATAAACCTGTGTGGGGTAGTATGATGTAGAGCAGACTTGTTTCCATGTGAATTGGTTTTTTTTTTTTTTTTTTTCTGATTGTATAAAGTTTAGACTTTGAATAGGTTGATAAGGAAATTAAAGTTGGAACTTTGGAATTCAAAGATGTGGGCCATAAAAATGTCACGAATGATTGTGAGTGAGGCTCTTTGAAGGTGATTCAAGACATCCTGGATGTAGAAGTAGAACAGTAGGAGTACCAAGAAAATTAACAAACGTCATAATTTGGAAAGTGACTATACACCACTTGTATACTATGGTGGGTACGTTCAGAACTGCAGTTTATTCTGTCAGTCTTTTAATTAGTCCAGATTGACCCTGTGGACAGTTGTGTAGTTCACATTTAATACAATGGCAATCCCTTTTGCTGCTGATCCCAATTTGTTGTCTTAATCCGTCATTCTGTTTTCTGCCATACAAATAGGTCTATGTTGGTACTTATGTGCGTCATTTCGAAACCGTGTGACGTACAACAAGGCAGCTATTTCATTTTAACAAATTTTAAGTCCACGTGAAAATATCAAAAACAGTTACGTTTATCAAACCGCCAACTGAAACTGTGACGACTAGTATTTTGACAGATCCTGAAAAAAAATCCAAGAAGTCCAGATCGATACTCACCACCTTTTTATCGATTTCAATGACAGCCAATGACAGCATCTATAGAGATAAGCTAAACAGACATATATCTAATTTTGGCATCCCTGCGAAATTCGTTCGATGTGTAGGATGACGATGGAGAAAGCTAGTTGCTGCATTAAGGTTTAAAAAAAAATGTTTTAGACAACCCAACAGCCTTCATTAACATTAGCATACCTTAAAGAATTGTTCAAACCTCACAGGCCAACGAACAAGGTATGATCTTTCAAAAGTCCTTTGTATGTAAGTAACGGCGAAGATATTGACATAATTGACATAATGAACACAGCGAGCTGTCATTTGTATGCGTTTGGTAGTAGAAAGCAGCCAAGACCAAGAGTAAAGCGGTTAACGAGGGCAAAACCAAATATATGCTGTCAACAAGAAGGGACACCCAACATCGACGAATTGCGCAGAACGTCATAATTGACAGTTTTAAGAGCCTTTGCCTACCTCGCCAATGCAAAAAATCGTATATCATTGAATTAAACTGAGGATAGCTCTTGTCAATCGACGAGGCTGAGAATACAATAGAGGTCTATATCCTGAACAACTAAGACATTGATCATCACAGTCCTGCTTTATGGCGCTGAAGCTTGTATACTCTAAAGCCGAGTTTCCCAAAGTGTGCTCCGCCATGAAAATCCAAGTGCTCCGCGGAGAGATGGGAAAAACTATGAAAGTTCCCTTGACTAGCTAATTTTGTGCTGAAACTTTGTCATTTGACTGGCGTTTTAAAAAAATTAAGGCTATTTAACTAAATATTTCATTTTTATAAGTTTTGAAAAGTGGAGTTTTGAAGTGTTTGTTTGTGGCCAACTCGAAAACGATTCAAAAATGTTTTTTATTTTTTTTTTAATTATCTACTAGGTTTAAATGATTTATAAAATGCTAACAATCACATCATATACATGTTACTTATTTCTTCAATTTAATAAAAAAGGAAGAATAAAGAAAAGAAGAAGGAATGAAGAGGAATTTCTCTTCAGAAAAGTACCAAAAAAGATTGGGAACCGCTGCTCTAAAGCTATCCTCGGTAAGTTCAAAAGAATACATTTTCGAAAAATGTTCGGTCCCGTTTAATACCCTGATAATACTCCAGAGACCGCTCTGGAGGAGAAGACGAATGAGAAGAAACGAATGGACACTACCGATACGGCCCAAAGAGTCTCCGTCTCCAAGAGGGTTAACCCAGTAACCTCGCGCTAAGTGGCGTTGTTACTCCTCGTTTTCTCAAATTCAAAGGAATGTATACCTTTTAGGCAAAGAACTGGCACTTTCCTGTAAGTGGAGGGTCTTTTTGCTATCGACTTTTTGCATTGGACTCTGTAGACTTCAACCTCATCTTTTCATTTCACAAAAATTTGGCAATAGCTTATTTTAAAAATGCCACATTAACCTAAATTCCAGATAAGTCCTGCAATTCTTAAAAAAAAAAAATGAAAAAGTCCATAGGGATACTTCGAACAACAAGTTAGCAACTAGACCTTTTATGACAAAGTTCGCATGGCATTCATCTAAGTTGAACGATCGTATTCCACTTTTAATGAACCGCTAAAAAAAGGTTGCTTATTTTTTTAGCTTGCTTTCTAAAAACCTCCCTTTTCCATATCTGCGTTTCATTAGAATTTGCACAAATTCAGATGCAATATGAAAGCATGCTCCCTCAACTACGTATACAGCAAGGCTCTACTTTACAATCATCAAAAACAAGGTAACCGAATGGATTATCAAAAGCCAACCACGCGTTCCAATTTCAAATCATATTGCAAAGGAAACGAGATCATATTTCCAGGAAATGACCTGTCCCACTTTTGTTGTTTACAAATTCATGTAACGACACAATAGTATACCACTGCTGTGTCGACTCATCACCAATTAAGCAACTAGACAACAGATTTCATCAACTGTCAAATTTCCAGAGCACACAGCATGCACTATATAAAAAAAAAACAACCAACGGAACTGAATCTACTACACCGCTATACAACTCTGAATTGTAAATAGAAATATGTACCTATGTATATGTATAGGACTATATAGGTTCCACCCCAGTTTATAGTTTATATTTTTTGCAATAAATTGTTGCAAGGTCAGTTTGTATTTGTTGTTTATTTATTTGTTTATTCTTGCTCTCTGGAATCATAATCAGCATCAGCATCGTCGTCGTCGTCAGCATCACCATTGTCTACGTGCACGTCTCCATGGGAGAAGCACTATACTCTCAGCTCCATATTGTCGTGTTTTTTTTTCTGTATTTTTTGTTGGATGTCACTCGTTCCCTCTTTTTGAAGTTGAACATTTTATTTATTTTGTCTGGTTTGCAAAAAAAGTTGTTTCTTTGCTTGTTCAGAAAAAAAATACATAAAAATAACGTATAACGAATTTTACTTGGCTATAATATAGATGGAACTTAACTTAAGATATTTTCTGTTCCACAGGTAAAAGATGGATTAAAATATGTTCAATATTTGTAAGTCTTACATATTCCTCCCAACCCAAAACGAAACGCAGACAATAAAACTCCAACCTTGACGCAAGTCCGAATCTATGGAGAATATCCTCAACGAAGACAAAATGAATTGTGCAATTGACTCCTTCTCAGGTTTAAAATCTTCCTGTTATTATGAAATATTATGCTAATGAAAATATTTACATGCAGGTTTAGCTGTATTCCAAAGAAATAGCGGCAAGTTAGGATTATCTTTATACATAAAGCTGGAAAGCGTAGCAACACCAAAACCCAAAAATCATTCTCTGAATCCTGAGATCTATCTACGGCAACTTAGTTTCATGGAAAACTACAAGTAAAGCTATACCATCTAAACTTAATGAAAATATTAGAACGGCGTTAGGTCTTATCACCCCAAACAATAGCGCCCAAATTAAAAAAAAAAAGATCCTAAAGCATAAAATATTGCTATTTGTTGCTGTAAAATATTCACACAAATTCGGTCGATTTGACCTTGACCCCCCCCCCCCCCCAAGCGGGGGTTAAAAGGCGCAACATACCTCCCAACACGTATTAATAACGACTACGAACTGTCCTACTTCGATTTAATTAGACTTTTCTACTGCATCTTTCCAAGTAGAGAGGAATGGGAAGCCGGAAATATATTAGAAACTAATTGCTTATCCATCTTTACAGATGGCTCTGAGATGGAAATAGGCAGAGGAAGCGCTCAGCACTGACAAAAGCTCCCAATCTTGACTCAATGATGACAATTCCACGGGAGGAATGTTACCATTGATTGCCAGGGGGGCTATAAAAAGCAACAGCTGCCGAGGAAATAAAATCGGAACTTGTCAAGAATTATCCCAAAACCTCAAGGTTTTTGAGTCTCAGCACGATGTAATACTCTGCAAAGCCCTCGTATGAAACGAAACGAACAATTCGGATCGTATGAACGATATCGTTTTCAAGAATTTGAAGGACTAATGACTTAACTTTAGTGGCTAGTTTTTGAAGTTTTATTCGCCGCCCTCAACAGCTGAAGGGATGTTTATCTTAAAGGGTAATTTTTTTGCTGTTTGGATTTTCAGCCTGATTTTTTGGACAGTTCACGCGTGATTCGTGACACGTGTCAAGGTAAAAAATGCTCAATTACCATTGCCATTTCACCATGGATAGACTAAAAGTGCTAGTACACGGCATGTAGCAAGCCACATACGTATGTAGCTCTGACGTCAACAGAAAGTGCACAAAGAGAGCTTGTACACGGCATTTAGCCATTGGGACCATACGCTGACGTAAAAATGCCGTCAGTGCAACATACGTATGTGGCTTGCTAAATGCCGTGTACTGCCACCTTGAAGGTTTGCAAATTATTGAATTTTATTACCAAAAATCCTAAAAAAAAAAAAATAAAATGTGGTGTCATGTGGAAGGGACCTACAATTTTATGCCGAGTCCGAACGGCTGAATTGAGAAGCTTTTTCAGGACAGTCATACTCTCGGATGTTTGTCAGACGTTCGCGAGAGGTGGCGCAGTAGAAAAAACCTTAAGATGTAATTTGTGTTTTTCCGGGGATCGAACCTGGAATCCCTCGCACAGTAGTTCAGCACACTAACCACTGCGCTACTGCGCACCAAAAATCCTACTCAGTAAAAAAATGTGTTTAGAGCACATTGTCCATTTTATGGTCGTCGTAATCGTCCTACTGAGCAGGATACGTTAATAATCAATATTGCCGTATATGGTCTGGTGAGCAACCAGAAGCATTGCAAGAACTGCTAATGCATCCACAAAAATGCACCGTTTGGTGTGGTTTATGGGCCGGTGGCATCATTGACCCGTATTTCTTCAAAGATGATGATGTCAACAACGTTACGGTCAATGGTGCTCGCTATCGTTCTATTATTTCGGACTTTTTTTGTCCAAAATGACAGAGTTGCGTTTGGTCGTCATGTGGTTTCAACAGAAAGGCGCACAGCACGCGAATCCATGGACATATTGCGAGACGAATTTGGTGACCAATTCATCTCACGTTTTGGATCTGTGAATTGGCCGCCTAGATCGTGCGATTTGACACCGCTCGATTATTTTTTGTGGGGATATTTGAAGTCTCTCTTCTATACGGATAAGTCAGCAACTATTGCCGCCTTGGAAGACAACATAACTCGTGTTATTGGTGAGATACCACTCGATATGTTGGAAACAGTATGCTATTCCGAATGAACAACTTGAGGCGTAGTCGCGGTCAACATTTACACGAAATAATACTCAAAAAGTAAATGGCAAGAATTGATTTATCGACCCTAATAAAAAATTTACCTCATTTTGCAATTTTTTTTTTGTTTGTTTTTTTTTTTTTTTTTTTTAATTTTAAAAATCAAACGCTTAAAAATCGCCCTTTAGTTTAAAAATCATAACCAGTGCAATATTACAGTCAACATATTCTACAAGCGGCCAAAAATGCTATGATCGTGATCAGTAGTGGTGTGTTGTGCGATAGGGTCCATTTTGAACCCCTGAAAAAGAAAAACTGCATGCCTATGTTTCGACTACTTTAGAACCTTTGACAAACTTTCAAGAGTTTTAGACTGATCCCACTGCGCTCCTATAACGTAACGTTTTTACATTGAAAGTAAACGGTCCGACAAAATAGTAGTGCGACGGACAACGTACATAATATGTCTTACTGTCATGCGGAAGATTTTCTGCCGCCGCGCCGTGCTTTAATAAATTTAATTTGACTTTTAAAAAAATTCCTCTTTGTAAGTTTGCGCCCTCATAAGTTATATTCACACCATGATTGATGAATTGCATTTCAAATCAGAAATCAGTATAGCAATTGATTCAAATTTATTGGATTGAATTTAAAATTTATATAGACGAGTATTGTATATCAGAAGATCACTGCGATAGATATCTCTAATATTATTCAAATACGTTTTTTCCTCCTATTGTTCACAAACAGTATTGTTGTGCATGTACAAGCACCTTTACGAAATATTAAGTACCTACTTTAACGTGGTAAACGATATTAGAAAGCAAACTGTAGGCGATATTAAAATTCTTGAGGGTGACAGTTTATTAGACGTTTCAAACTGATTCTTTATTGCATTTTAATTTTTATGGTATTATTTTTGTTTACCTATGTAAATTAAATTTGGTACGTAATACATATTTAATGTGATTTGTATTTAGAGAAAAAAATGCCTACACCGTTATAGATTCACAAACGCATTCTGTCATTGGTTTTAAATGTTTGTAAATTGTAACAAGGAGGGAAAACAGAGTTTGGTAAAGCATTCCACATTCGTGTTGTACGGCTTATGAATGAATCTCTATATTTCATAGTACGACCGAAGATAGGCTGAATGGTAAACTGATGAGCATTCCTAGCATGGCGAGTATTGCGGTTGAATTTCTGAAGGGGTGGAATGCAGCTGGCGATTTCGTTTGAGCACTGTTTGTTAAAAAAGCGATAAGTTTTAACGCACGATTCTGGATCCTATCCAGTAGGCGCAATATGGTTTTGGGCGCACCAGACCAGATATGAGAATTGTACTCAAGTTTTGGGCGAATGAACGCCTTGTATATTGTAGCCAGATCAGAAGGGGTAAAATATTTCTTGCACCTTTTGAGAAAACCTAGACATTTCGCAGCATTCTTGGCGACTTCGTGTACATGGTCATTCCAACGTAGGTTGTCATGAACGCACATACCGAGAATGGAAAGTCTTTCGGTTTCGGTGATGCAAGTGCCATTCATGGATAATGACTGTAGGTCCGGGTTTCGCTTTAGAGACAGCAGACAGCATTGTGTTTTCGAAGCATTAAATTCCACTCTATTGGCTGAACCCCATTTTAAAATGCTGTCAAGGTCGGAATTTAATGAGCTTAACATACGTTGCCGTTCAAGTTCTACGACCGAAGAGCAGGGACGTGAGTCCTGGAAAGAATATTAGAAGCTAAGTGTGCTGTCATCAGCGAAGGAATGGATTGGATTAGATGTTGCAGACAAGAGGTCATTTATAAAAATGATAAAGAGAGTCGGAGACAAAACGAAGCCTTGGGGGACACCAGCATTTATATGGTGACGCATCGATCCCATAAGCACGCATTTTCGACAAAAGAGCTTGGTGCCAAACTCTGTCAAATGCCTTTGAAATATCAAGCGCAACAATCTTCGACTCACCGAAGTGATGGAGAGATTGGTTCCACTTCTCGGTGAGATATGTCATCAAATCACCAGTGGACCTGTTGCCACGAAAACCGTACTGCCGGTCATTGAGGAGTTTCCGAGATTCAAGATATTTCATAAGCTGACGATTTATCAGCGTTTCCATGACCTTAGAAAGAATGGACGTAAGTGCTATGGGTCGGTAATTGGGGCTTACTTTTATAATCATCCTTAACCCAAACTTTAAATATTTTGTGGGTCGCAATAAATAAATTTTATACCATGGACAATTTTTGAGTTCGTGAAATTTAGCCTAGAGAATAAAAATGATTATTACTGCGAAATGTGTTAAAATCTGATCAGTGCCAAAATATGAATATGACCCCGAATCATGCACAAAGGAATATAAGATTCACAAATTTTTTTTATACATATGTAATTTGGTCACAACAGCATTAATGCACATGACGTATTGGTATTATTATACTAAAAAAGCGTCAATTCGTTATTCATTTCTAATTGAAAGAACTAGCTACTTAATATTAGTGGCAAATTTACAATAGCTACGAGGAATACTTCTTAAAATTAAAGCCTGGGGGAAGGTTGCCTTTAAACAGACGCCTAAGCGAGTGTCAGATGACAGTTTTGTAGAACGATCCATAGCTATAAATGGTACAAAGTCAAAAATGTCTG
Organism: Cheilosia scutellata; assembly: GCA_955612985.1. Lineage (NCBI taxonomy): Eukaryota > Metazoa > Arthropoda > Insecta > Diptera > Syrphidae > Cheilosia > Cheilosia scutellata. The sequence goes on from OY015311.1 coordinate 142,843,634, forward strand.
ACTTGAGCGGCTGAGAATCAATTTGGATATCAAGTTTCTTCACTGTATGAAGTATGGTTTCTTTGACTATGAAATATGTCAAAAAATAAAAGGTGCAGAATGTAAATAAGGATCCATTTCTCAGTCAATACTCAGTTTGATGGCGTCTCGTTGGGCGCCATTTTTAAGAACTGCGCAGATAAAATTGCAATGCGGTTAACAGACAGTCTACTAGTATTAATAAATAAATAAATAATTGTCGCAATATGTATAGGAACCCTAGACCTAACTTCGCTCAACCATTCGTTTGTGAGTTTTTATTTTTTGGGACGAATGGAAGGGACCTACAATTTTATACCTACGAACAACTGAACTAAGAACATCTTCGAAACCAATTACACTCTCAGATGTTTCTTAGGACTTTCGTTAGAGGTGGTGTAGTGCAAAAAAACCCTTTAAGATGTAATTTGTATTTTTCGGAGGATCGAACCTAAGACCCCTCGATCAGTAGACCAGCACAATAACCACTGAGCTACTGCTCATTGCGCACACGAATTTTATGGATAGATAATGGTTGAAGCCTTTTACACACTTACAGAGATTCTCTATAAAACGGATACATATCCACCTGCTTCAGTTGCATAACTTTTTCAACAAAAACATTCTCGTTTCACCTTGAATCGATTCCATTTCCATTAGTATAATTTTAAGGAAAAAACCGACTTCTTACGAATTTAAAATAAAATGTCCCGCAAACCATACCCAACTTACTCTGACTCACACCACCTTGAGTAGAGATACACCAAGCACCAAGCACTCACCTGAAATGACAATAAATAAACAACATTATTAATATACTTCATCGCAACTCATGTGGTTATTTTTAAACAAAAAATGCATCATGCGCGTAAAAATAAATTTTCAAAAATAAAGGGACTACCCCATCGTTATGCCGTACAAGCTTCTTTTTGGCAAAAACTATAGAGAAAATGTTTGAGTGCCCTAACTAAATCATTCATTTGACAAGTGCATTTATTTCAATCATGGCACACACAAATGACATACACGTACCCCAAGGATGTTCCCTTATGATATTTTGACTCATCTGGTTGTAAACGACAAGCACAAAAAAAAAAACGCTCAAACACAACAGATCACAAACACACTCATTCGAAGAAGGGAAAGCCGCACTGAATCACCGCCTAAATTTATTACAAAAGTAGAAAACGATTTTCAATGATCGCAATTAGCTTCGGCTGAACCCTATGTTGGCAACATTTTTCTTCCTCAACTTTGTGATTTTATTTTTGCACAGATACAAAAAAAATTAATACAAAAAGAAAATTTTGTGCTGCAGAAAAAAATTCTCGCTTATGGCATAGGAATTCTGAAATCAGGAGGCATGTATGCCGGCCGGCCGCGCCGCCACGCCACCACTGCGTAATTACATTTGACAAGCTAATGTTGCTATTTTTATTTGTTGCAGGCAGCAAAAGTTGTAATGGTAACATTGGCGGCATAAACTCGCCGACAACGAATTCCTCCTTAAGAGACACAACCACAACACAACGGTTGTTGCTGGTTTGTATGAGCAATCCATTCCGCTTGCAGGGTATTCGATTTTGATTTGCTTTTTCGTGTTTTTTTTTTTTTTTTTTTTTTTTTTTCAGTATTTTTATATAGATTTCTTTTTAAAGCGTTAGGTTCGAGAAAATATCTTTTAACGCGACCAAGAGTGACAGCACATTAATAATTGAGCATGTAGCGCACAACGTTCGCCCGCTTGTCAGGGATTTATTATGCACTTAACGTTTTTTTTTTTTCTCTCCTTTTGTGTACATTGAATTATGTGGAGCTCCTTTTTATTATTAAAGGAACAATTTTATAAGGGATTCAGTTGAGCGATATCATAGATTTCAATAATAAAATAAAGGAGATACGTTTGTGGAGAAAGCTTATTTGGAAAGGTGTTATGTGTGCGCTGTTAGCTAGGCGATTTGTCTAAATTAAGTCCATTCTGACTTTAGTTTTAAACTAGGGGATCAGCTGGAAATTTGTGCGATGGGAGGATGCGCACATATGGCACATCGCACATGGATGTGCGCAAAAAATAATTTACGAAAATTAATGAAACGACATCGCATTAGTTACTGATCCTTGGCTCAGTAGTAACCACTGAGACAATGCGCCAAATTTGAACACCAAATAATGAGTTCATATAAAAAATAAATAAAATTCTTCTTCTTGCTTCAAAACTCTGATCTACAAGAAAGGATTATATGTATTTTTTGTAAATCTTAAAATAAACAGTTTTTTGTGCGAATGAAATTATTTTTTTTTTCACGAAATTAAGAATAACTCCAAAACCAGCCGATGTATTGTTAATATTGGTATTTGTCGTTGAACCACAGGTTACACCTGATGCTGTATGCAAATTTCAGCCCTCTACAAAAATTAGTTCTTGAGATAGGCTTGGGTACAAAATTGGCTAAGTTTATTCGGACAGACATCGTAGCGAAAGCAATAAGGTTCCTCCATATGGAAACGGAACCTTAAAAACGATATAAATTCGTTGGGCGCAAAAGCTTCCCGGTACTTAGTCTCGTATCGCACACCCAATGTGCGCGAACGTCCTATGGCGTAATAACCACGACAATTGTTTGAAAAAGTTAGGACTTTTATTCGAGCCCAAGGTTAATATTGTGACTGCCGACTGATTTTATCCGGCTGTAGCCTTATTCCTATTTTAATTTGATTTTTATTATGATGCATTTGCCGCACTTCGTAGTCCAAAACGGCTCTTAGTAAATAAAACTTCACTCGCACCGAAAAATCACAATGTTCTTGTTGTTTTCCTACCTACTTAGTTTGCCCGTTTGTCTAAGCACTTGTCCAGCCCAAGTGCGTTTCAAGAATTGTGGAAGATTCACGCAAGCGCACACAAGAAATGCGCTATCGACGCAAAGATTCCACATTCAAAATTATTAAGAATTGAGCTAGCATATATTTCGAGTACGCCGCTATGTGTGCGCTATCGTTACATCTGCGTAGGTAGGTAGGTAAATGTGTTAGAATGTTGATCTATGTACCTAATAATAAAAGTACAAGCAAGCGCACATGGATCAAAAGTAAAAGGAATTTCATGTGCGCTTATAGGTGTGCGTTTGCATTCGTTGAGCATATTTAGATTTTTTCAATTTCGATGGTTTATCAACTTACTTCTATGTGGATCCCTACCCCCACTATAATCAAAGGAATAACATTCTAATGGCTTACTTCCTTTCCACTGGTCATTGCTGATATAGAGAACAACAAGAAGTAACGCAACAATGACAACCACCCTTACGAACTCAGCACTGTTACCATTATACAACTGTCATTATTTGCACACGTCTACACAAGGGATGCAGTAGCCATTAATTCAAACAAAGTCGTGTGTTCGTCGTCACTCTAACTTAGGCTCCAATGCTTGTGTCACCTCCCACCTATTGAACTTCAATATTGTTTAAGCATCATTAGCATCACATCAGCATAACACTGAAACCGTTTTATTTACTGCATGAGTTTTTATATTCCCTTCTGTCATTTGCAATTGAAATGCACACAACATTCACCTACTGTGTGCGCAACGGTTATCATTGCTTTTCGATCGAAGCAAAAAAATAAAAATACACAAGTCTTGCTTATCTGAGGTGGAGACTGAGCTGTTGCCGTGGTATTCGCGATGCAAATGTCATGCTGATGATATGAGGGGTTAAAAATAAATAAAAATGCAAACAACAGTTGATGAAGATATGTGCAGGACTCTTCGTATCATTCTTGGATGTTTACATCTTTTATTTTCTTCCCTGTTGATATTCTTTTGTTATTTCCCTCATATCTCGTTTATTTTTTTAACAAGAGAAAGAAGTCAATGAGCTTCATGTGTCATGTCATGGCCAATAGGGCGAAGACCACATAGATCATCCAAACAGATAGCACAATGATATATACCAAATCCGAGTAATCCGAGTAATCCCCCCCGTTTTACATGATTTCCTAGAAGACTTCGGGTACGGATAAAAATTCATAGATTGCCAACAAAAAATATGATTCACATAAAGATACGATAGCTATGACACAAGACAACTTGGTTCGTGTATCTGCTTAAAATGCAGTTTTGTAAACATCGATTGGTTTTTGCCTTTGATATGATATATGTAGGTACTTCCCAAAGGACTATACAAAAATTTGTTCTTCCTATTTGATGTCCTGTATCAGAAATTAATGCCTGCATATGAGAACTTTGTGAAATCAAACATTTAATCAACACCCACAATGCTGCAGGGAACCCTGCATCTATCCATGTCTGTTCAATTTGCTTTAACTTCTTCCACCTAGGATGGTTGGAAATGCAAAAACAACAAGCAAAAACAAACGTCATCTTGTCATCTAAGGACAAGACATGTCCCCTTTACAACATCCAAGATCGTCTTTCACAATATATGCAACAAAGTCTGTATACAGGCATGCAAAACAGATTTGTCACGCTTTGGGAACACGACACGAGAAATAACGTAGAGCGACAAAGACTAATGAAATATCGCGCTTGCTATAAGAACTAATTATGCGCAACATGTTTCTGCATCAATGTATTAGAAGAAAAAATCCCAAAGCGATGACTTTTTCAATAATTGCATCGCATCAAATGCAAGGGGACCTGAGCAAATTAAATGAACTGCGATGCCATCACTTTTGCATATAATACAGCCCATAATAGAAATGGAATTTGCCACACTTAATCAATGTCGTATACTGTTAGATTTTCTTCAGCCATTTTTATTTATTTTTGCCGACATCAAAAATATTACAAGTCCCAGATGATAGGATCTTGAACATGATATGGATATTCATTATCATCACTGTCATTTAAGGAATTCAAGAAAATGGAAAAGTTTCACCAAAACAACATAAAACAGTCTTGCTAAGGAAATTCCCTTACAAGTGCCAACATCATTCCCAAACCGCCCATTTAAAGTACTTGTAAAAACAAGAGTGAGAGTATGTAGAGGTATGCAAATTTTAATTTACAAAAAGGCCACTGAACCCGGTCTTTTTTTTTTTTTTGTACTAAAAACAAAAATATTATATATTATATACATCCAGGCACATTTGGTTTCATTATATTCGTCAGCTTTTTCGTTGTATTGTGTAGCAGCCACCATCAACAACAGCACAACAGCGCCAACCAGCGATGAAATGTTTATCAAGGATAAAACAGAATGGGAGAAGCAAACAAAAAATAATCTTGATTATTGTTTCCATTAAGATGTCATCTGCCAGATTAAATTGTGAAGTACCGTAAAAAAAAAGAAAACTTTTGGAGGAGCAAGGAAGTTGACGGGGCGGGCTGTTTTTTATTTTATATTATTGTTTGAATAATTCTTCACACTACACAATTTCAATATAGAAAAGTGGGAACTATCATTTTTTTGGTGTCAAATATAGTATTTGAGCTAGCAGACCATGGAACAAAAGTGTGTCGAGTTGAAAGCCTACCTCTAGGTATGGGACTTCACTAAATTTTTCTAAAATAAAACGTACACACGGGAGCGTTGTTTCCCTTAAGATATTTGTTTTGTTTTTGTATTGATTGAGAAATATTTGGAAAAAATCAAGTTAAAGACAGTAAAGTCGAAAAATAAAAGAATTTTTGGTAAAAAAAAATGGTCCCAAAGGACGTGGCAATAAACGACATAGCCTAAAACCATCTCGCAGTCTTGAAAAACGATTCAAAAAAAGTTTCATTGAAATCTTTGCAGTAGTTTTCATGACAACTGGTAACAAACATAAAACCCCTACAGTTTCATTATAATGAAAAGAAGTGTTCACCATACTAAGTTTGAAGTCAATAATTTTCGTGGTTTTAGAAAATGTACTGCCAATTTAAAAGCGCCTCCAATGACTCGTAAAGCAGAAGCATCTGTGAGTCATATTCGGCAAAATAAAAAAATTAAAAAAAAAAGTGGCAAAATAAATCCCTATAATCCCGTTTAATTTGTCAACGATTTTAAAGAAACATATCCTTTTCCAGGGTCGGGTATAGACCAGACACATACGACACATTCGAATCATATACGAGATTACTGATCTTAACTCATTCATCGGAAACAACTTTATCCTCAAAAACCTGCAATAGAGCTAGATGAAATGCCCATGGATGAGTTGTCCTTAAGTTCAGTTTTCCCGTCGATGAGTTCTATGGCGATGGATAACTTGGCTGGAGATGAGTTGCGATGCCCCCCTTTTAACAACATAATGCCAATTTGAGCTTCAACAGCGTTTACCAAACATTTTTCAGCATAGTAAAGGGTAATTTATTTTGAAACCTCCATACGTCAACAAAATTCACAGAAACTCAGTATTATAATTTCCCTGTACGAAATGGACCTATTTACTTTTGAAGAATGAAAAGTTGCTGTGTTACAAAGCAGTGCGAATTTTGGTGATGTTGCTTGGTCGCCACGCAGCTGCGATTTGACGCCGTTGGAATTTTTTTGTGGGTTTGGGAATAAAGATCGGTGCTATGCAAACAGTCCAGAGATGATTCAAACACTCAAGAACAATATTGGTCAAGCTATTCTTGAAATAGGGAGCGAAAGCCTTGAAAATGTATTGAAACATTGGGTTAAAAGGATGCTAGGCCAGCCGAGGCAGTCATATGAACGGAATAATATTCCACAATTAATCGGACGGTTTACTCTTTTCAATGATTAACAACAATCGTTAGCCGTGTTTTTGTATAGTGTTTTTAAAAATAACCGTGAGATGGCTCCCTCTATAGGAACCTACTACCTAGTCTTCGCAAAAGATGCCGCTTTATTTTTGAATTTGTTTCATTTTCCTATACCTTCAATTTTCTTTGAATATCCTTGTAGCTTTTGTTCTTCTGACGCAAAATCCCTTTAATATAAAGAAAATCTTACAAAGTTAAAATGTGCCCTCAAGGCAATAAGCTCTCATATAGTCACAAGTTGAGCGAGAAAATAGTATATTCTACCTTGCTAGTGACACACTCGTACAGTCAAAAGATTCCTATATCAGCTCAAGATAATCTAGTTCCCTGGTTCGGTTCAGACGGACTGCTTTTGGATCTTACAAATTAATCTGTTCTGGGCGGTTTCTTGAAATCTCATATGGAAAATGGAAATTTCGATTCACTCACTGACTCATCAACGCCCAACCCAAAATCTATGCCCTAGAAAGCAGAAAGAGGTTCCCTTTATGATGTATACAAGGGATAAGGAAGAATATTTTGAAATTCAACAAATGGGGGGTAAAATTTTGTTTGGGAAAGTTTTTATTTTTCTATCGATTTCAAACGGGTACCCCGATATCTCGAAAAAAAAAAAATTTCGAAAGCAAAAATCTCGAATTAATATTAAAAATGGTGTTAAAAAGTGAGATACGTATGGGGACTAAAAAAAACTTTTCGAGATTTTTAGCCTTCGAGATTTTTGTCATTCGAGATTACGTCATGATCCCCTTACAAATTGATCATATAAATTTTGACCTGTTTTCTCCAATAGAATGTTGAACATATTTTTCACAGATAATAACTGCTCCTTAGGTACTTCGTACTTTCTTGGGTAGGTTCCCTGCGCGATATATCAATATAAAAGAGGAAAATAACTGACTGTCGAGGAATCTCTGTGCACCAAATGCTGAGGCTGCGCTAGCGAACGACACAAATGCTTGCCAACCCAAAAGCAACCAAGCAAACACCAACATCATTTTCCAATACCAAAAATGCATTTTTGAAAATATGAACAATTTACACTTCTACGGCTATAACCTAACAACCCCTAAGCAATTTGCAAGCCATACCTAGCCCAATTAGATTTTTATTTTTGGCCGCCCGAATTGTACAAAAATAGTGGCGATTTGCTATTTTATTAAAATTCACTTCAACCAAGACTTTCGATTTCGCAAACGTGCCAACTCGTCTCTTACTCTTCCACAACTCCTAGTAAGGCATATCACGTTCTGGAATCCGAACTGAGGACATGCGCTGAAAGTGACCAAACCACGGAGCAAGGACCGTTCTGTTCGAAAAAGTAGTGAGTTCCTCATGTGTTTAGTTGTTTATAATACCATTTCTGTCACCCCAACAAAATAGAACGAAGGACTTGTATCGCTTGTAACCACCGATCTTATTCTTTCGGTTGGTTATAATTTATTAGAGACTGATAACTTGAAGTTGAGACACAGTTCAATCGTCCTTATAACAGAATGTCCCTAACTCACTAATCCTACTGAAAAACTCAACATTACTTAGCTCGTGAATAAGACTTCGAGATACCTAAACTTTTCCACTTGTTTCAATTGGACTTCACTAACAAAAAGAGTGTTCGGGCATTCTGAAGACAACTTTCACTTCAAATTTGTTGAAGTTGACCCTAATCCTAGCTTCAATACAGACGACTATTAACCTATCGAATGCCTGAATGAATGTTGAATTTCAGTCAAGGAAATTTAAGTATGAATAAGTCATCAACAAGGCTGTAAAATGTTAAGACAAAGCGCAGCCCTAACAAAGTTGAATGCCCACGGTATTGATACAACGCCAATTAACATTGATTTGAGGATAGATTACATACTCCTGGAGTATATTCCAGAATGTACACAGACGGACTCGATCGAATGCCTTCTTCAAGTCCTGAAAACATGTGTAGGCAGGTCTAGTAGCTATAGCTCCGGCATAATCCTTCCGCCCATTTCAATTTAAAATCCATTCGTTTTCGAAAATCAAATTGTACAAAACTCCGGTCAGTTACTCTTTAACCCCATATATACATACATACCTACAACTTGATTTCACTTTAAACCAAATCATACATAATCATAATATGAAAATGCTATTTTCGAAATTTGTTTTTATTTTTGTTAAATTTAACTTGAGTTTAATGTGGTTTAACCCTATAAAAGCAACATAAATTCTCATTTACTATGCTTAACCTTCTATGCACTGGCGTCCGTCGGTTGTTGTCGACGTTGTTCTGCTTTCAAATTACGCAAATCATCCCCACACCCACTAATTTGTTATACAAAATAAAATATACTCTCACATTGTATTTACAGACAAAAAAAAAAAAAGTACAAACAGCCTATGAAATGGACGCGACGCTCCCCAATCGTCATCATCATCACATATACGATGCGAGTGGTCTTCTTTATCGTTGGCGTAGTCGCCATACGCCATCGTCCATCTCTCTATACATGTGCATCAGAGATTCACAAGGCAGAGAATTCAACTACAAAAGCCCGCTGCACCGTGCATGCTCGCAAACAGTAAATGCTTGGTAATTTGCATAAATTGTGCACATTTATGAAGTCGTCACTATTTAATTTAAGCAATCAGCGTACGTACCGTTCGTATACACATGCGCGTCCCCCGTCGTCGTCGTCGTCGGCTTGGTCATGGAATGGACGGACTTATGGCCAGATATGAAGTATTATAGTCCTATTTTTTTTGTGCACACAAATACTTAATTGATAGGTAGCCAGCGGGTGTTTGACCAGGCCAATGTGGCCGAAGAGAGTCTGTACATAACCCTCGATCAATAGTCGTCGTCAGTTTGAGGTTGTTTGGTTTTTTTTAGCGGTTCTTAATGCTAGATAATGTGTTCTGGTATTTCCCTACCCCCTGAAACTATAAACGAGTGGTTTTGTCTATAGTTTCGTAAGTGCTTCTGGTTTTGTATCTACTTGAAGAAGCATCTTTAGTATCTACTTTCGATGTCTGGCGGGAGAGCTTACTGAGTGACTGATGATTTGATGAGTAAAGAGAGGAGAAAATGCCCCGGGGTGAATATCTAGTATTTGAAGAGCTTATTTCGTGTCGGCCATTTGGGCACCTTTTAAATTAGGGTTTTTTTTTATACAATTCACCAAACCAACCTTGTTTGGACAGTCTACTGGATACTCATTTTCGGGTTACAACCGAATTTTCTTCCCCCTTATTAACTTAAATTAAGACATGCCCCGACCTTTCAGAAACCCCCAAAAGTTTAATGGGAAAATTCTCAAACCTAGTCGCAATGTAGCCAGTCCCGCCGTCAGCCATAGTCACTTGAATCATTAACATCGGGAAGGCGGTAGACAACTTTATAAATACTCTGAATGAATAGTCTAAATCAGTGATTTGCAAACGGTGGAGTATTCGCACTTTGGGGGGCATACCCATACCCACAATGGATGAGAATTACTGGCCGCAGCTACCCACCTACATTAGTTAGGCAAAACCATCTTGCAATAATTATAGAAAGTAATGGATAAATAATACCTAGACTTCTTATCTTGAACAACAAACCCTTTAAGAGGCATTAAGGTAAAACCCACCTAAGCTGCGAAGTGCCTTTAAGGGCCTACCTGACACACTCTTAAATCCGCCAATCGTAAGTAAAAGCCAACAAATTTCACAGCGCAAACTTCCTCTGATAAGTGAATTATAAATTTATTATCGCCACGATAGTCCGAAAATATATCAAACGACCTTCACTAAATTATGCCCGATAAGTGGGCCAACTTCTAAGCGTGCTCGTGCACAGTTATGAGTTAATCACCCAAATATACACATAACACGAGACAATTGGGCTTTATAGGTTGTACACGTTCAGGGCGTATTGGAACGTCTTGCCTTTTTGAAGTGATGACTTTGTGGTGGTGTAGACCCACCTATACTGAAATAAGATGATTTCTTATTTCTACTGACTGTTCTGGTTGTGATAAAATGATTAACCTTTTAGAATATGACAAGATGGCGCGTCTCGTCACTTACATTATGGGTGACTTCCAGGCGACAGAGACAGAGTAACCCTGAAAAACATGGTGAAGCCTCCGATCTTATAGTTATTTGCCAAACAAAAAAATAATGAATATCCTCCATCAAATCCAATTAGCTGCAGCTATGTAAATGTCTGCTCTGCACTCATACAATTCAGCAGGGTGGACATTCTATTCGAACTGACATTAGACAGTTTGCCAGGAAAAGAGCGCAATATGCATCCGTTCTATATACATGCGCTGTGCTTTGAAAACTTTGTTGCAGATGGACACACGTGCATGGACGAGGTATACAGGAATAGCATTTTTACGTGTGATCAAACGACTGCGACCAGACTCGCGACGTCCTACGGCTACGGCCACAACAACTGTACACAGCTCTCCTGTAACATGTCACACGTCACGTTATTTTAATCGTACATCATGTCTCGCCTAATAGGCGTAAAGTACGAAGGCGCGTTACAGAATCACTAGCGCAAAAAAACAGACCCCCCTCTCTGTCGAGTGCATTAAATTGTAACTAAGTTGTGAAAATCAAGGGGAGACTACTTTGAATGTCAAGTCAGAGCAGCAAAGCGAAAGCGTGCACAAAAAAGAACACACACACAGAGACATCAACATGCGGAAATTTCCTCCTTTTGACCTCGTTGGGGCTGCACCTATTTGTCGGGCGATTTTCTCCTTCCTTTGCAATGCCAAAAGCTGTCGAATAATTGAATTGTCATTTGCTAAGAAGAAATGACAACGACCGCTGTAAGCTATCAACATGTTGCCAGCGAGCGTTTGTCAAAAGCTGGAAATCTCCTTTGCATATCAATCTGCATGGGTTTGTATCCAAGTGATGAAAATTCCAAAAAAGAATATCTGCTCGTATCGTATCTTATTGGGCAAATTCGAGGAGCGGTAACTTATTCATGTATCTATGCACCATGTGCATCTGCATAGATACAATTGGGGATTCAGGGCACGACATTGGAAGAGAGAAGCGCTATAATGCAATCCCTCTGCCTTAGTGCGTCCCCCCGTTCTGTAGCCACCAGCAGCAGCATTTGATTGATCTCTCATCCATGGCGAAGCAGCGACGGAGAATTGGCAATGACAATAAATGTCTTGGCTATGATGAAACATTCTTGAAATGGCCTTGTGTGCATATTGAAGAGCACAGCGAATAGGATCGCGATGATGATGATGATATGAGGTAGTGGCTGGTGATGATGGTGGTCTTGCAATAAGCCAAACCAGTTTTTCTTTTCGATAGATTTTCTTTTCTTTTTTTTTTTTTTTTTTGTTGTTTTGTTGGTTCTGGGTCTGGCACTGGCATGCAAATGTGCCTTGCCTAGCCGTGTTTGAGACGCGAAATTGTCGGCCACGGTTGGATGAATTGGATAGATTAGATGCAGGCATGCATGCATGTACGTCGTTTGTAAGCGAAAATTGCACTCCTCCTTCTGCGTCTCAGCAAGCGAGCAAACAACTAACGCGACGACGACGACGTTCATGATGACTACGGTGCACAACTTGGGTGTGGTGAACTCCCGACTCCCGAGTCGTGGTGATGGTTTCAATAGTAAAATACTGGGTCTAACGCTGGCTGCAGCTCCATTATTATTCATAATTCATTACTAAATGATGCATTTTAGGTGAAGTCTATTGTGAGAGCGGGTATCGGGTATTTGGTCGGATTTGTGGTCATGAGTCGAGGATTTAAATCAATGAATTTCAATGCTAACGAGGACTTAAGTGGGCGCGACTCGAAATTAATGATTGCGAGGGAGGAGTTTTATTTAAATGGGAATCTTGCGGCAGGTTTTATATTCGTTCATTAGCAAAATTTTGCTTTGCAGGTATGTACAACTTGTCCTTTGTCATTCAATTAGGGCACAATGTGTGTTTGAAAATGTACTATGTACTATAGAGTGCGACCATCTCAGAAAAGGAGGAAAAGTATACATACATGCAGAGCTTGCCTGAATTGTATTCTGCAAGATCTATCTATCTATCTATATACAAAATTGAATAAGAAATTAGTGTTTTCGAAAAAATCGTATAGGCTACTTTAGTTTTAAAGCTAGGGGGAGGGGGGAGGCCTAAAGGGATGGTAGCGGCTATCTCTGGACGATCGGGAGGAGAGGTAAAGGGAGAAGTGCTGATTTTTTAATAATTCATTTAGCGTTCTAATAGTGATACTACATAGGTAACTTAAGGTAGAGCAGTGGAATGGCTAAAGGCGGCAAAGGGTCGTGGCACCTCCCATACAAAAAATTACTCGAAAACCACCGAACCGATTGAGCTCAAATTTTCAGACAATCTCATCTATTGGCCCGGAAGTGTTTGTTTTAAGTTTGGTCGAAATTCAACAAAGTGGTCTTTGTAAGTCATGGAAGTAATGAATTCCAAGTGTTCTGTTCCTCAGCCAAGAGAGACTCGCGCAGTGACAGGAGTGAGGTGTCTCCCCATGGGCCTCTTCGTCTCGGCAGCATCTACATAATATCGTAATCTTTAAGATTTAGTTTCATTGTATGGTTTCTTAGGAAGTTATGAACCTACAAACTTAAACAGTGATGAACTGTCAATTTGTAAAAGTTTGATCGTCCGGCCTCTGTCAGATTCTGATCAAAGCCTACGTGATTCTTCAAAGGTTATTATATCTTTCCACCTTGTTGTTGGTTTGCATATGAATCTTATTCTCCACTCGTTCCCTAAGATTACAGAGTAGTGGCTTGATCGACTGTAGTGATCGATTATGATTCATTGCAATGCAGAGCTATTTCTCGCCAGTTCGTCAGTCCTCTCATTGCCGGTTTTGTCACTGTGTCCAGGGACCCAGAAGACGATCGTGGTGTGCTGCTAGCAAAGAACCTTTAGCTCTTCGCATCAGCGGTGAACTATCTCGGGTTTTATTTCAATAGTGAGACTGCTTTTATAACCGCCTGGCTATCAATGAAAATGGTAATATCGTTTCGTCCACGATTGCCATAACCTATGCTTGGAAACTTTGCTGCTATCAGATGTATTTCCCTAGAATCTGTGCGTGACCAAAATTGCACGGCTTCCAAGTATTAGTTTGACTAATCCTTAAGGCACGTTTAGAAGCAGATTCCTCCATGTATAGGTCTAGAGGGGTCAGATTGAGAATTGCCTCCAGTCCAGCTGTGTGTGGTTTCCATCGCGCTGGTTGTCCCTATACAGGCTAGTCTTTGTATTTTTATCATTGACTTGAGATTGGTCCCCTTGGCCGCTGCTTGCCATCAGACTACGCTGCCATATGTGAGTACGATTGCCGTGCACTGTACATCCGCAGGATTCTTTTGGGGTTTGGTCCCCACCCAAAGATGCGGTTGAATTCATATAAAGCATTAACTGGTTTCTTCAATACTTCATTGACATTCCGCTTCCAATTAAGTTTCCTATCGAGGATCATTCCCAGATATTTTACCTTAAGGGTGTGCCCTCATGAGTTTGTGAGTCCAATTATTTTGTTTGTGAAAAGGACAAGCTCAGTTTTCTGGGGACTAACTCCAAGGCCGCATTGCTTTGTCGCCAATAGTCGGTAAGAACTTTACTTTTTTTTTAGAATGCTCTTTTCAAGGGAACTTTCAATTTCACTCTATTGCAATTACAATTACATACATACCACAATTTGTTGAAAATCAATAAAAGACTCTCACTCTCACCACATACCTGCAATGAGAAAGAAAACAAAATTTATATTATTTAAGAAAACATTTTAAGAATATTAAAGCTAAGTATAATAAATTATATAGAACAAAAAAGAAATCCATTAAAAATGCAATCCACCTCGCAGCACCATGCTTTTAAAAGTGTGTATCCACACTCAGTATATGAGTAAGAACAAAAATTATAATTATTACTTTTACGACAGAAAAATAGAGAAAATCCTTTCCCGCTAAAATAAATTGCAATCATTGTCGGGACGAGATCACACAGAAATCGTGTGTTGGCCAATGCAATTGCAGGCAATTTATTCTTAGACCAAAATATCGCATGGCAGGTGTACTCTCTTCGCCTTTTCGTAAAATTCACGAGCGCTACAGCCTGTGCCAGCATGCTACTATACACACAGTAAGAACAATTTTCTTCGTTGTTTTATTTTTTTTTTTTCGGCAGTTTTATCGTTAAGTCACTTCTGTATAGTGAATTATGCCCCCGAGGTGTACGCGAATTCTTTTCTGGATATACTTACATACACCAAGCCGCCAAGCATCTCCAAACAGCCGACTACGTCGACAGCGACAACGAGGTATCAAGTTCGAAATTTATGCATGCAAAACCCATTACTCATATTGATTTATATTTATTATAGTTGCAAAGATATTTATTGTGCCAAAAACAAATGCACACAAAAATTAATACAACACAATAATAATTATTATTATTCTTGCAACTAACGAAAACAAAACAAAAAAAAAAAAAAACTTTAAAAATACATATACAAGTCTTTGGCCGCAAATATTGGCTATAAATTTTGCGAAGTATAATATTCGGATTTGCATATTGGCGATGGCAATGATGAATACTGCGATTCCTTGTTTTTTGGCAAAGGCATGATGACTTATAAAAGGATGAAGGAGTACTATACATATAACCATTTTTTTAAGGAAATGCAATTATTTTTTTTTGGGAAAATCAAACAAATTTGATTTGACAGTTGACTAATAGTTGAATGTCAGAAATGTTCTATTTTCGTGCCCATTTCGTGTACGAAGGTATTTTTAAATGTACAGTAGTGGAAATTCGATTACATATTAACAACCAACCAATTTCTTCTTTTGTTCGAAGAAAATAAAAATATTTATTAAATATATGTAGTATACATATGTACATAAAAGCCATAAATAACAGCATTTTATTTCAAAAATAGAAAAATTATAGGAAATTTTGATTATGACCACTTGAAGGTTATCAGTTATCACATTCTTTTTATACAGGGTGGGCCATGTAGTAGATTTTTTCAAATCATAGGTTATTTTGACATTGAGCTATTTCCCGCTCGAAATCTTGACAAAAAGTCAGTATCATACCTCTTCGGAACGAAATGAATCGCTTTACACTTAAATAATATTGAAAACTTATTTGCAAAGTGAGTGCTTGGTAGCCCAAACAGCTACAAAGAATGTTTGGCCAAAATGAAGCACCCACCGCGCCTGCTGTACGCAAGTTTGTGCAAGTTACAGAGCCAGTTAACCGACTTTTTTTTTACTGAAATTGAAGACATGGATTTGGACGATCTAGTTCATGCAGGATGACACGTCATGCCACACTGCCCATGACACAATCGATCTTTTGCGTACCAAATTCCCAAATCGTGTTATCAGCCGTCTTTGCGATGTCACTTGGCCGCCTCGGAGCTGTGATTTGACCCCTTTGGACTTTTTTTTTTTGTGGGGAATCGTGAACGACCGATGTTATGCCAACAATCCGGAAACGATTCAAGCACTTAAGGCCAATATCATCCAAGCAATCCGCGAGCTACAGCCCGAAACCATCAACAAAGTCTTGGAAAATTGGAGTGACAGAATACGCTACTGCGAAGCCACCCAAGGCAGCCACTTGAACGACGTTGTGTTCCATAATTAAGGCGAATGTTTGCTCTTACTAATAAAGCCATAATACATGGAAAAAATTTAATTTTGTTATATAATATAATAAAATTGCATTTAAAAAAAAACTTGTATTTGGCCCACCATTTATATCGCTGGAAATTTTTAGATTTTTTTTTTTTTTGTAACAAGTGGGGCCTCCTCTTTTTTCAAGCACATCTTTAAGACTGTTTGCGATTGATATTGTGAGGCTCTTAAGCTGATCAGGGCTGATTGACGAGCAAGCCTTTCGGATAATTTCTTTAAGCTGATTGACGCGGTGGAATTGTCTGTCATATAAGTAAAAATTACGTGCAATCCGTCACAAATTTTCAATGGGATTAACGTCAGAACTTCGAGTCGGCCACTTCATATTTACGATATTGTTTGGTGAAAAGCATTCTTTGAACATGCCTTGGAGAACGAGTTGCTACCCAGGTGTTTTAAATGGAATTTCGGCATTTCGTTGGGCACTATTCATAATCGAATTTCCACTACTGAATGTTCAAATTGTTTTTAAGCAAGAACCAATTTTTCTTGTTCTGCTATATAAAAGTTAATGCAATACGCTTGTCATGTCTGTTTGTTCCTTATATGTTTGCAGAATATTTTTCCGATCTTATAGCCATTAAAATTCGTACGTCAAAATACAGACAGCGACCGTTAAAAAAAAAACCTCTTTTAATTTCTAGTGTCAAAAATAGCATTACCAGTGATTAGACGGTTGTCACAATGTCAAACAAATTATGGCTATCTCCGCCGAAAGGCAATAGTTTTTTTTTTTAATTAGTTTATGACTTCCCTTATAAGTACTTGTATGCACATCCATTTTCCAAATTGTACAGCCTTAAAAATGCTTAAACTCACAAAAACGACTCAAAAATGCTCCCTAATACCCCAAAAACCTTCCATTCTAACCCATACAACTCTAAAAAAAACTATAGCGGCCGTGCCCAATAATTTCACTATTTCAATAAAACACTTGTTTAAGATTTTTAGCGACATGTTACTGAAAAGACTCCCTAGACTATGTTTAACAAGCACTTTGCAGGACGATAAAAGACGTCAATGTAGTTGGAAAAATAGTTCTCCAATTGGCATACATTCAAAGGAAGCAGATTAGTACAGTGTACGTTCTTCGACAACTTTTAATGGCATTGAGCGAAATCTCGTTTCTGGCAAAATATTTAACTGAAAATTAAAATCAGCTTATTTAGTTGGTTATTGACGCAAAAAATCCCAAGATATAAAACAAAACAATCCCGCAAGGACCTTTCCTACGCACGGGAAATAGATACAATCGTATACAAAGTTGAGATGCTAAACTTTAAGAACCGATGAAAAGAGTCTGCTATACCTACAACAACCGCTACCAGTTGAGAACCATGTTGGTAGTCGGTTGACGACGACGATCATGATGCATTTGAAGCTTTGAATGGGGGACAGGCATAACCCTCCACAATGCATCGGCGTTGAATGCAAACGAGGAAACAAAAAAAAAGAAAGGAATCCAGCTATATGAATAATTTCAAATCGAGAACAGCCCCGACAGGCAAAACAAGGAGTGAAAAAAGGAAAAGAAAAACAACAAAATAAAAAAGTACGAAACTGAGAGAAAAACAAAAGAAAGAAGAAGACAAAAATCCCGTTGAAGGACGACAAAGATGGCAGCGGCAACGAAGCAATGCATAACAAAAGGATTTTTATATGCACATACCACCTACACCCTCGCCGTGTCTCCTGCAACAACAATCTGTCGTCATCGTACTAGGCACTAGTAGTTGCGCATGGTAAGATATTTTGTCCTGCTGTCCTCCCCCAACTCATTTCCCTTTGCAATTGATTTTTTGTTAGTGTTTTAGACAGGGTTGGTAGGGACTTAGTCAGAGGCATCAGTAGATAGAGAAAGAAAGGGTATTTACATGGCAGGCCCAAAGGTACGAAAGGGTTACTTGCTTCTTCCAACACGTATTTTCTCGTTTCGCTTCAAGGGGACATATCTCTTAGATTTTTTTTTCGGTTTTTGCTTCTCGTATTTCTTTTCAAGTTTTCGTCAGAAATGTTTCAAAGAAACAACAAAAATATATTTTTTTTTTAACAAAGTTGAAGGATGCTGAAAACGTTTTCAAAAATTCTCCAAATTCAGTGCATAACAACCGCGACGATACAGCCAGAGAGACAAAAAGTGATGGGTAAGGGTGGATACGGATTAAAAGCACTTAAGAGATGATGACAAAGCCAGGCAGAGATGTGTGGATCCCTTTTTTGGCAGCGACGATGATGACGAAGAACTTGTTTGGCAACTCGTTCTTTTATTTTTTTTGTTTATTTGCTGTCCATTTTACGCATAATCTAATCGAAGCAATATTTCTTCTTAAATGAGAGCACAAATTAGCACACGATAACGCAAACAAAAATATATATGTCATCAGAATTTAAAAAACAATTTCGCTGATAAGAACAAATTTTAACTGACACATATACACGCATTTATAGTCAACGCACTTTTTTCCTATTTACTTAGCTAAGATGCTTACGTTTCTAATCCAGGGATGTTAGGTTATCGCTTGAGTTTGTGGCGAAAGAAGTGTCTGTGGTGGGTCGAGACTTTTTTTTTTTTGCGTTCTTTTTTGAAAGCCACTTATGTTGGTATTCGTATTGTAGAAAGCGAAAGAGAAAAATCGATAAGAATGTCTACGGATATTTCGCAAATACGTTTAAATTTTGACACAAAGAAGTTACCATTCATAACCTGTTGACAGTTTTGTCGTTATATTCTAATCTTATCTAGAAAGTATCTAAAATAAAATGAAAATATTTTTCCACAATCAAGTAGATAGGCATAATATAGTAGAATGTACAATGGATTCTGCTAATGACGCACATCAACTAATACGTTCTATGAATGTTTACCACCATCGGTTGTAGTTGTAGAAAATGATTCAAACCATTTTAGCTTCTGTTTTCTTATTAACCGAGAATTGACGTATCAAAACTTTTACAATTCATCGCCTAATGTGTCTAATTTAATGATTACATATATGAACAGTCTTTAATATGGGTTAAGAAGGACGACGCAGTACAGATAGAGATAACCTATAGTGGGCTTGACACATGTGAGCAGAAACGAGCTACTTAAGTTCGCTTTATTGTTGATCTCATGATCCCCTCAGGTTTCCTTTTCAAATATGAAATATGTGTTACGTATTTTTCTTTAACTTTAATCTATACCGTACATTCGGTTTCGTAGCGCACACAATATGTGCCCTTGCGTGTGCTAAGTCTTTAACTTATAGCCGCAAGTTAGTTATACAACATTTTTGTAAAAGAACCGAGTTAATTTTCATATTTTTATTCAAAACGCACACCCATAAGTCATACACGAAAATCCAAGTTAAACTATATGATAAAAAAAAACCTATAACATACGTAGATACACCCTAAGGTCACATAACAAAATCAGTCCAGAGAATAAATTTGTTTTAAATCTCTTACAATATCTGACATGTGCGCTTAGATGTGAATATCACAATATCAGTCTGTGTCTCATTTTGTGTGAGGTAATTCGATAACACAAAAAGAGTAGATAATTAGCTTGGACGAATTACTCAACAATGCATAAGCATTCGCACAGAAACTCGGAACTGTGTTTAAACGTCACGTACAAATAAAACCGAATATAGCGGCCTGCACATTCTAAGACAATATGTGCATTTTTTTCAGCGCACATTAGTGTGCGTTTCAGCTTATCTTCGAAAAGTAATAAATTTGCTTGATAAAATTTAAAGAATGTATGAAATATTGCTTAACATGAACCTTTGGCATACGTTGGACTATTATATCAATAAGAAGTGTGCGCTTATTACTTTGGTGATCGAATCATTAGTGAATCGGAATTTAGTGTGCGCAATGTATGTAGCTTCGAGACTACAAAATGAAGAAGTACAGGGTGGCTGTAAAAAGGTATACTAGATATTATGGTAACATTGACGTTGGGAACTATGTACATATATCTTTATTACCAAAAAAAGAAAATGCAGCCAAAGACATTATTTCCAGTTGTTCGATCTTCGATTATGTATTTTCCTTATTTTAGTTTATTTTTATTTATTTTTGTTTATTTTATATTCGCATTACGATTTAAGCAAAGTTCATTCAATGTTATTGCAAAACCACATCAAGCAGAGGGATAAGAATAATTCGCTAAAGCTAAAGCAAAACATTCCAATGGCCTGAGTTAACAGGAATTCGTCAACCGCGTGTGCCTGACATTTGGGTTTTCCCCAACAAAAAAAAAAAACACAAGCATCTACTTAATACACCTATTTTATAATTTTTAAAACAAAATTCCATACAACTTATTAATAAGAATATTCTGGCTGACAACCTTGCTAGTGTATCTTTTCAAAGTATAGTCGAATTCTTCCAATAATTGTTAGCAATAATTTTACGCGCCAGGAATTCTTGGAGTAGCTATACAAATTTTCAGAACACTGAATGAATATGTTGCAAAATATTCCGCAGAAGATACTCTTGTAGGAAAGAGATGTTTTCGCTGTTGTTTCATTTGGAAAATATCACGCGATATATTATAGAACATAGTATTGATAAAAATTATTTGTCGGGGCTAATAATAAGTGGGCTTATTTTAAGAGCAGCGATTCAGACTGTTTGCTTTATATGGTGGTTGATGGTTGCCGGTTCAGTTGGAATTTTTTGTTTTTAAAAACACGAATAATTAAATGGGAAATGATTCCGAGAAAAAATTGTTTGGGGTATTATCCTCCTCAGTCTGAAGTGGGGTTACTAAAAAAATACTGCGAGTGTATTGTTGACTATTCAATGGAATATCCTTATGTTGTGGATGGAATTTAGAGAAATGTTTTGCCTCTTAGTTGTCGGATTATGTCTTAATGATGAGTCCTCGGTGGAGGTATAATTGCACAATTATGGTTGCTAAATTGGGGGAAATTTAATCCGCTTTTGTAAGGATTACCTCAGCTAAAAGGTTATACAAGTTCATTATTAGAAGAATATCAAGTTCTTTTAGAGAACACCAGACTATATGTTTTAATGAGTGTGTCTCTTGTGTTGTGAGCTACGATACTTACGCAGGCTCTCCCGTTTAAAATAGGCAAGAAAAACTAACTTTTGATCAAAACAATGCATTTGTAAAATACGGCAAAGATGAAGACGAATGACCCTACAACTACATCACTGCATTGATGAATGTTATGTAAGCCAAGCCGCGTATTCCTCAGCCTGGGTTAATAAAAATATATGTTGACTGACAACCATCAACAGTAAGATAATAAATTATTTGTTTGTATACGTGACCAGCGTCTAAATTTTGAAACTAATAGGAATTACGATGAAATAGAAATAAGTTTTTCAACTGAAAGATCCCAAATTGCTTAAGGATAGAACTAAAGACAATAAATATGTATAATAAATATTTTCAGAATTTTTTAAAAGAACGTGGGACAATTTTAAGAATATCACAAACTCAGAGAATGGTTATTAAAGTTTGGTTCGCTTTATGATCCTGAAGAATGTCTGTCCGTCCACGGACGGCATGTTATGCCTGCGTATTCCAAGCTTCTGGAACTTGTAATTTGTTTAAGTAAGGTTTTTTTTTTTGCGAATGTAACGGACCTACAATTCTACGCCGAGTCCGGCTAACTATCCTTTTCTATAGGATAGTTATAATTCCGTATGTTTGTCGGATTTTCACGAGAGGTGGCGCAGTGGTCCAGCACACTCACCACTGAGCCCAATCCTTGCTTGCGGAAAACATTATTGGACTTACAACTGAAGGCTAGTAAAATAAAGTCTAACAGCTAATAAAAGAATCCAAACACTCACGTGGAAGGCTATTAAAACCACAAAAAAAAAACCAAAGATTTTAGAACCGGTGATTAAAATAAAGCCAAAAGGTCTAGCCAAAAAGCGGACTTTTTTGGCCGCCGATCTTGAGGCAACCTAACACCAGCCTCAATTTTTGGTCATTTTATGAGGACGGTGAAGTCATTCCTTTCACGTTTACATTTTTTTCGATTTTCCTCGCATTTGGCTTTGTGAAGAAATGAAACACTTGCTGACTAATGTTTTAGTAGTTTTATACTTATATATTCTATACTTCATTTAATTTATTGAAAATAAATTCATTCTCTTTTTCCATTTCGATCAAACCAGTTGTCTTCCATTAGGTTATGGGCCATTGAGGAGATTGGTCACTGATTAGAATACTACGAAGGAAATTGAGACATTTAAATATTCCACGATGGCTGCTGCTAATTCGAACTCTAATTTGCCATTCAAGAAATTAGATGGAAGAGATGATTTTAGTGATTGGGCATACAACGTGGAAAATCTGTTCATAATAGAGGGACTAGACAAATTAATTCATGGAACAGCAACAGAAGACGATATTGCTGCAAGGGACGTCAAAGTCAAGGCAAAATTGGCGTTGTTGGTTGAGCCTTGGAACTTCTGCCATATAAGGACTGCAAGAACAACACATGAAGCCTGGAAAAAGTTGCATGACTCCTTCGAAGACTCGGGGTTATATCGACGTGTGAGTTTGTTGCGGACACTTCTGACCACATCGTTGGAAAACAGTGCAAATGTGGAGGATTATGTTAATAAAATATTAACAGCATCATACAAGCTATCATCCGTAGGCATGACTGTATCGGAGGAATGGATCGGGACTATATTGTTGGCTGGTTTGCCAGATCATTACCGTCCAATGATTATGGGAATAGAAAATTCCGGAATCAGAATTACTGGTGATATTATCAAATCCAAACTACTCCAAGAAGTTGGAAATATCGGGGCTTGCTCATCGGCAGTATTACATGTAAAGAAGAGATCTTTCAACAAACAGAAAAATAAGCCTGTGTGTAATGAATGCAAGAAGCCTGGTCATTTCGCAAAGGATTGTAGGACCAAAAATTGGAAAGAAAGATCTCACAAGAAATTTGAAGGCACAAGTTTGTGTACGTCTTTTTCGATTGGAAAGGATTTTTCACAGGAAGACTGGTATATTGATTCAGGGTCATCAAAGTGTTGAAGCTTAGAAATGTTTCAGGGGGGGTGAAGAAATGAAACACTTGCTGACTAATGTTTTAGTAGTTTTATACTTATATATTCTATACTTCATTTAATTTATTGAAAATAAATTCATTCTCTTTTTCCATTTCGATCAAACCAGGGGGTCTAGCACGTAACTTGATACAATCGAGTTCAGTCGATACAATCGAGCTCTGGCAGCACCTAATTTGTCTCAATCGAGGATAATCAATCGAGAATAATCGATTGAGACAAATTAGGTGCTGCCAGAGCTCGATTGTATCGACTGAACTCGATTGTGTCAAGTTACGTGCTACACCCCCAGTTGTCTTCCATTACTTTGAGAGACCGAAAACTCAACTCCCTTGTTCTAACAGCGTGTTTCCAGCTCGAGTCGTACCATGCGTTTTCTTTAGGTTATCTCTTTATCCCATGAGAGATAAAGGATTTCATACCAAAGGTTCTTAAACAAAATTTCTTGAGATAATCCACAACAAAACCACGTCCTCGTTAGATTTTTATCCAATGACACCAAAAAAGTGGGCGCAGTAGCGCAGTGGTTAGTGTGCTGGACTACTGTGCGAGGGATCCCAGGTTCGATCCCCGGAGAAACACAAATTACATCTTAAGGTTTTTTCTACTGCGCCACCTCTCGCGAACGTCTGACAAACATCCGAGAGTATAACTGTCCTGAAAAAGCTTCTCAATTCAGCCGTTCGGACTCGGCATAAAATTGTAGGTCCCTTCCATTCGTCCCAAAAATAGAAACTCACACAAGCGAATGGTTGCGAGAAGCTAGGCCTTGGGTGTCTACCGCCTGTTGCGCCACCTATTTATTTATTTTTTTTTTACACCAAAAAATTAAAGGTTAGGCCCCAACTGCCAACGTCATGGCACTCCATCGCAACGCCAACATATTACATTATGCCATACATTCGCATTTAAATCAATTTAAATGTAAATTGCAACAAATTATAATCAGATCCTATAAAATTTATCGTATAACGCATTATAACCATTCAACCTTCGTCGAAAGGCGTAGCATGAACTTTCTGCACTTTATGTGCGGCGCGCTTATCGATAAAATTGTATCTCGCTGCTGGGTTGCATAATACGCGAGATATTTTGATTCCCTCTCTACCCACCCGCATGTTTTTTGAGGCGTCGATGATGCGGCGTTGCTGCCGCTGCTGTTGGAAAGTATTCCCCGATGTAGGTTAATGCGATAGTGTGATAATTACTCAACTGGCAAATGGGCGTGGGTAAAATGCAATCCGAAGAACCGGAGGAAAAAAAAAACTGCAAAGTCTGCCTGCAGATATGCGCGCTATGCACTTTTTACTCGTATTTTCCTCTCCAATGACGACGGTTATGTAGATGGAAATGCATTCACGCATTCGTGACCTAGAAAAATATTCGCAATTTTTTATTTTTTTTTTTTTTTTTGTTCATGCTCGTTGGGTTTAATTTTTTTTTTTTTTTTTCCTTTTTTTTGTTGTACACAAAGTCGAGGAAAAACGTGCAAAAAAGGTCACTGCAGTTGTTGATCCATCGGCAGCAGTCGTCGATTCAATTTTATCCCATTCACCACCGCATTCATCATCACACTGCAGCAGCAATCATCGTCGTCATCAGTATCATCATCAGAGGCATCACCATGATGAGCATCGTCGCCGCCGCCGTCGTATAGTCATCGATGGGTATCGCGCGAAAATCGCCTTAGATATTTATAGATTGATAGATCTATTGGGATCTGCCAGTTATAGCTGCAGCCAGCCATTCAGGCATCACTACAGCAAGCCATCCAACCGTCGAGCGTCCAGGGCCATTGGAGTCGCCTGCCAGTTATGAATTTTTCATTGTGATTACCTTGGCTAATGTTGGCGCGCTGCTGTTGATGCTGCTGATGATGCCGATGTTGATGATGATGATGACGAAGGAAAACAACTGAATTTTCTAGTTGATTTCGATTTACCAATTTTGTTAACTAGATTCACCTTTGCGGGCAAGTGGAAAACTCCATCTTCAGATGGCTGGTGTTGATATTGATGTTGTCGTTGATGCTGGTGCGGCGGCTGCTAGTGCAGCAGAAGCGGGGAAAAGTCAATTACTTTATAAAGTTTTCAGTGCAATTATGTCATTACGGTTGCTGTATGTAATTTTTCCGTCTCTTTTTAGCCTTTTTTTCTTCCTTTCATTCCTATACGCCAGCCATGACCTTAAAAGTGTGATTAATCTCGTGAGGCTGATTCTTGTGTAATACATTACATGTTGGCTGATGGAGTTGCTGTTGTTGAATGATATAACAAGGAGCAACCGTACACATGTTTAGAAGGAAATATATTTTCTTTCTTTTATAACTTACAATCGGTTTCGTTGTTCTTACATTCTTGCAGTGTGTTAGGGTCTCATTGATGACAGAAAAGTGTTTAGAAAGTGCAATTGCTGTCACTGTCACTGAGATAGGCAGGTTCATCTGGATGTACCTGATGCCTGTACATGGTGTTGTTATAAAGAAATGTAATAACAAGGTCGAAACGAAAGTGACAACAGATGGCGGCTGAAGTAAGATTATGAAGTTCGTCTTGGACGTTGCAGAAAAGTGTTTTTTTTTTTACGTTCCTTTTATGTCGCAATAACTGAAGTGGAGTTAAACTACTTAACGGCAATGAGATGCGGTGGCAGCACTATCTTTGAAGGACGTGGTCATGAGAAACAGCGCCATTTGAAGGCCTCCATAGGTTATTACACCGAGCCTTAGCCCTGTTTCCAAATCGTCCATTTAAGGGTGAACGAATACACTTTACACCAGGTCATTGTGACTTACGTGGCTATTGGTGAGTTGTTGTCATTCATACCCGCACAGGATAATTTTACTAACGTATGTGCGTTTACAATGAACCGTGTGCGATATGAAAACTGCGCGTGCGTTTGTTCGTGTCATTCATCGAGGAAAGTTATTTCATGTTCCCTATGTTGCTAGACTCAGCATTAATTGGTGAAACAACTCAAAGGATATACTCATAATTTGTCTTGACTCATTTTTAAAAAGCCGTGTGCGCAAGTTTAAGTTTGTGCTATATTAATTTTTGCACATATTATACTGCATACCTAACAAAGTTAATCGGTTGGGTACTCTAATGTGCGCTTTCAAAATTGTGGGTTTCTCTCAGCCCAGGGAATCGCACATATTGTGTGCGTTATGAAAACTGTGTGTGCGTTCAGTCGAATCGATTTTTAAGCAAGACCATTTGACGCTCTATATGTCGCTAGACGAATCATTAATAGGTAAAACAACTTACAAGCCACAATTAGAATTCCTTCTGTTCCTTTGGAAAAAGAAGCGGACACATGCACGAGTTGATACTATATTGATACTTCCACGTTGTATAGTACGAGTGAGTTACTAAGTTATTGAGTTGAGCTAATGAGTTAATTTTGGGTCTCTCTCTCTACCCAGGAAATCACACGTGTTACATCCGAATTGAACTCTGTGTAGCACAAAATAAATAGCACGCGCAACAGATCCTTATAGGCAACCTACGACTAGATGGTCACATCGTTGTGTGAATTTGTATTTTTAAAACGAATGGAAGAAACCTACAATTTAACGCCAACACGGAGCGGCCGAATTGATAAGCTTTATCAGGACAGTTATAGTCTAGGATATTTGGCAGACGTTGCCATAGTGAAATAACCTTAAGATGTACCTATACCTAACGTAAGGCCCCTCGCACAGTATTCCAACAGTAACACTAACGCATGTTAGTTAAACATGTTCATTAAGATTTTGCAAAAATCTGATCGCTGATTGCGCTATTTTCTGATCCCTGATGTACCTCTAATTATGTGATGACAACGAAGCGCACATTTTGTGTGCGATTAAATAAGTAGTGTATGTCAGTCACGATCTGTCTACGATGTCCATTTAAAGGGATTGATTTTTGTTGTTGATTATAATTCTCAGAATTTTTTCCACAAGCCAACGTTACTTATAGTAAAGAATGCGGTATCTTTATAGGTTATCATTTTTATGAAAAACCAAGAAAAATATCCTTAAAATATGGTAAACTAAGTGCACATTTCATAACTCAATTTGCAAAAATCTGATCGCTGATTGCGCTATTTTCTGATCCCTGATGTACCTCTAATTATGTGATGACAACGAAGCGCACATTTTGTGTGCGATTAAATAAGTAGTGTATGTCAGTCACGATCTGTCTACGATGTCCATTTAAAGGGATTGATTTTTGTTGTTGATTATAATTCTCAGAATTTTTTCCACAAGCCAACGTTACTTATAGTAAAGAATGCGGTATCTTTATAGGTTATCATTTTTATGAAAAACCAAGAAAAATATCCTTAAAATATAGTAAACTAAGTGCACATTTCATAACTCAATTTACTAAAATCAAGATATCCCAACATGATCCTACCAAACAGGACACGAGACCCCTCACGTTCATCAGATTACTTTCATTAGGTATTACCTGGTCTTAGCAGATAATCTAAATTGGACATTATCTATGTACATTCAAAGTTTGTGCTGATATGTCTCCATTAAGATTATCTAAAGAAAACCATAATCCTTTCACATCAGCTGATAAAAGAACCAGGATTTCCTTTCACATGGCAACAACATTGAAAATGTATCCGCTCAATGGATAGCGGACACAACGCACTTTTCCAAACAGCTTCAAACCACCAAACCAGCAGAAATATTGTGGTACATACTCGTATGGGGAAAACAGGATATCACCATTATTCCCACAGCAAACACCTGGATGGATGGTGGCGGGTATAATATTTACACCTCTTCCAATTTAAATCTGGATGCGTGTTTAACAGTGCGTAGTCAGGGGACTCCCTTGCCGTGATGCGTCGTCGTTATTATAAACGTTCCGCACACATCCTTATAATCACATAATGTGCACTGAGGGATGTGTGTAAACCGATATGTGACATAAGCATCTCCATCGGAATGCGACATGAATTACCCTATCCACGAGATTTAATGCGGACAATACACTCGGCCCATACTCTTTTATATACTATGTCAACCTTCGGGGCTAAAGGGAATTTGTTTATTAAAAAAAAAAAAAAAAAAAAAACACAAAAAGGTCCTCTCGTCCCTGTTCTGATGTGGTTCGTGCATAATGCATGCCGCGCGCTTTAATTTAAAAAGTCGTCATCGGAATATGAGATCAGTAAACTCTGGTGATGACACACGAGAAGGAGGAAGGGAGCAGCGATTGAGGAGGATACACTTCACAAAACATGTGCACCAGGATATACATAAGTATAAGTGAGTAAGTCAACGAATGTGACAGTGTGTGTATGTTTAGCGACTGGCAGTGGCGGGACTTAAAATGTTGCGACAATTTTCTGCAGTAGAGTGCGGAAAGAGAGAGCAATCGGCCCTATTTGGGAGCGGGAAATCCTTGAAAGGTTAAAGACTTGTTTCTGTGCTAGAGCTACCGTCGCCGCCGTTGTCGTCATCGTTCTGCTCTGGAAATGATGACAAGGAGAAACAAACGGATAAATCCTTTTATAATAAAAGTGTTTTTTTTTTGCCCTGGTGTCTCCATTCCTCTGTTTCATCCTTTGGTTCACTATCATTCTTTGAGATTCTTCTTTGCAGTTCGACCGACTGTGGGTAATACAAAGGAACACAGAATGTTTATGGCAAAAAGCTAACAACCCATGAATAAAGGACAAACTCATAAATACACACATTTAACTTCCCCCAAGCCCTCGGATTTTATATGTATATATCATTGAGTCCTTTTCTCTGTCCTTGATGGCAAATACTTTCTGCAAAAGGGATGAATGACCACATTAATGATTCGATTCAACGGCACCCTTCTATACAGGTTGTTTCGGCAAGAGATTTAGTGACTGCTTTGGAGTTTAGTTAGCAGCTCAAGTGTGAATTTATCGCTCCGGAACAGGGTCGTTTGAAAAGCGAAACGATTTTGGCAGAACTGCACAATTGAAACCTTGTAGATACTTATACATGTATAGGAGCTCCTCCAAGAAGACATGAGTCCGTTGTTTATGAATAAAGTTCTCAAAGAAATCAAGACAAGTGGCCCACACATGTTACAACTCAATATTGGTTGATTACACAATTCTGTTAGAATTCAGTTCAGTTTTCTTATTTACTATAAATTCACAAAGATGGCTGTACTTCTGCTTTTACTTTTTTTTAGATATTACTTTCAACTAATCCATTTAAAATGCCTGCCGTCAAAATTGTCTGGGTCGTTTGCATAAATGATTAATCTTCACGTGGTTCAAAATTATATGAACACTTCATGTACAATAAGATGGGCCAATTCAAAAAATCGTACCGATGTACCGTGGCGTGCGTGAGGCACTTAAGATTTATCATCATTGTGGCTGAAATAAAAAGTATTTTCGTTACAACTACTATCGGGATGACTACTGGTACATATTACATCGGATAGGAGGTTGAGGCTTTCTAAATGCAACGGCGATATAATTTGTAAAGAAGACAAGAACTAGACCGCCATAGACAGATTTACGACCACGGTAGAGCGCGTCACTCGTCTCGTGTGTGACATCATAATCGCCGCTAGGAGAAATAAATTCGTTGATTCTTTAGCAATCAGATCGTATATTTTCACTTTCGAAAACAACAATATAGTGGAATTCGTCAGACAACAAGTCACAAAAAAAACCAACGGATTCAAACTGTCTGAATTTTCTTAAAACAAAAAGAATGAGGTAAGAAAAACAACATCTACTATGTTTTCTATGTCTCAACATGTGACCACTGAATTTCCTCAATTTAAAAAAATAAAAAAAAAAATTTTTCTACAACACATTAAAACAATTTTTAATGACAAGATGTCACAAAAATACAAAATAGAAAAGAAGGAAAAAAAATGCACATACTGCTTAAACAGTATATTCACATTTAAATAAATAAACTTCTGAAATTGTTTCTATGGCGAGACAAAAATTATGAATAGTAGACAAGGCTGAACGCATATAGATACAAAAATACGTATTTCTATACCATAAAATTATAAATACATAATAAAACAAGTAAAAATAAAAAAAAAAAATGCTATCATTTGAACGGAGATAAAAAAAAATTATTCTCGTGTCAAAAAAAGACACCATTCTACGTAGTTCTATCCACCACTGTGGGGGATGAAAATGAAAACATATATACAAAATTAGTTTTTGAATTTCTAATTTTAATGCAGGGAGCACAGCAGTCGAAAGTACTACTCTTTAGAAAATTGTGGGTTTCCATTCAACAATCTATGGTGTCTTTTCCTTCGTATACTCATTGTGCGAAATTAATTAAGAGAAATAGACATGGAAAGGTGTTCCTTTTTTTTAATTTAAATTGAAAATATGTTTATTCCTTAAAGTGTAATAAAGCACCATGGATATATCTTTTGAATGACTGCAGAATGGTAATTCCATACGTGAGACTTTTTGGTACTACATATGTGCTAAAAAAAGGTAAGAAGGTAGCTTCACTTATTTTAGTGGAAGATTTCATCAGAAAAAAAATATAAAGATTTTAAAAGCCAACAAATAGAATTAAAGGACTTTTGCGAGCACTCTGAGAAATACAGATTGAGTCACTTTTAATCGTACTATTCCCACTCAAAAACAACTGAAACTGACTTCGACAAATATTTGTTCAGAAAGTCATAAGTTTGCGGATTTTTACTTAACAGGAATTGCTGGTTCCTGATGACTACTTATATTGCCTTATCATTATTTACTTATTCCAACTTAATTCACCCTAACCACGTATTATTTCTATTTAACTACATTTTGGTGGACCCTGTCAAAGCAGATACTTCTACTGAAACACTGGTCCCTGTCGTAGCAGAGTAACCGGTGCCCCAAATATGCTTAAACGGAAGTAATAACTATACGGAGGAAATGCCAAAAACTTGTCTTGTCAAAAAAACGAACCCTGGAAAGGAAATAACACCCAAAATGACGAACAAATTTGCAACAACAAATTGTACGAGTTTTTTTTGGGCGTTATTTCCAAATCGATTTGGGCGCTATTTCCATGGGCGTTATTGCCTAACGCCATCTCGCTACGATGAACGTTTAAATCTGCGGCGTTAGGCAATAACGCCCAAGGAAATAGCGCCCAAATCGATTTGGAAGTAACGCTAAAAAAAATGCATAGCGCCCAAAAATAAACAATAAGATGGAAATAAAGCCCAAAAATAATTTGCAGTTTAATATGTATAGGGGGGTGGGGCATGCTGCCCCCCTACAACCCCCCTGCTTGAGGTTACTGTCAGATTTGGAGTATGCGCGAAATTGGATATATTGAAGGTTTTTTCTTTTGCTGTACAAACTCCCATCTACTCCAAAATCCAACAGAAAACCCAAGGGGGGTTTCAGGGGGGCAGCATGCCCCCACATACTTATTCCACTGTTTATGCATTTCCACTCACTATTTTGGGCTTTACTGCTTGTCAAAAAAAAAAAACAAAGAACCCTGGAAAGGAAATAACACCCAAAATGACGAACAAATTTGCAACAACAAATTGTACTAGCTTTTTTAGTGCGTTATTTCCAAATTGATTTGGGCGTTATATCCTTGGGCGTTATTGCCTAACGCCTAAATCTGCATCGGCATGTGCGCAACCAACCGACTATGGGCAGAGCTCCTTTTTGTCACGCGGCACTCTATTCATTTCGTCACTTTGCTATAATTGAATTGCTTTTTTTTTTGAAAATTCAGTTCACGGTTCAATCTCTGTGCGTAGGGTGCGCAAGCGAAGGAACGTCCTTATGTACTATTCTACCCAATCAGTTCTAGGAGTTTCACCGATGCTGTATCTTTAGGCAGCCCGATCACATCACTAGATGACATCACTGTGATTGATCACTACGTGATTTAATAAGCCTTCTAATAATTATTATCTGCCATGTGCGCAATCAAGTAGAAAAACCAATATGCACCTTTTTCTTTTGTAGGTGTTCTCATCTTTAAATGGGTATGGTCTGCTTGTCAGCGTATAAATAATTTATTTCGACTAGTTGTTCACGTGTTTTGTAGCGCACAGCCGTGTGCGATACGCCTTTTTTTTAATGAGAAAGAAAACACTATTAAAGTTGTCGATTGTTCTTCGAAGTTGTAACTTATCTCCAGGATTTGCTTTGAATTTGAAGCTAATCAGTCTCTCATGTATAACGCACACATGACAACCGCGAGGACGGACATCAACTTTCCAAAACTCCTTTAGTTACAGGACAAGCAAGCTTTGGTACTCGCTTCCTGGGGATATATTTCAAGAAGACTACAATTTGCAGCAATTTATGTGCAGAACTAACATACATCTGCAAACATCTCGGGGCGATTTTGAAGCGTTATAGGTTCGCCTTTCTCGAGAGAAGTATTTAAAAAAAAAACACATTTGTGCGATTAGCGGTTTTTTTATAACAATCTAAAATCTAACACAGGTGGCGATTTTTATTTAATAGAGCAACTTCGATAGATTTTGAAAGCCAAAATCTTCATTCAGAAGAGTAAAGCGAGACCGAATGTGCATTTTTTCCCCGCATGTGAATGTGCATTTATTCGCATTCACCATTTGATTAGAGTGCTTGCTTTCTTTCGTATATCAGTTTCTCATAAGACCTGTAACGCACACCTGTGTGCGATTCGCAACTTTTTAAGGTGAATCAAACCAAAAACTTTACCAATTGTCGATTTTTCTTTAATGTACCAACTTATCTCCACGAATTACTGTTGAGATGGTCAGTTTTGTATCTGTCTTTTAAGCGCACACCTGTGTGCGATTAGCAATTTTTTGGTGAGAATCAATGAAATTCTTACAGTTGTAAATTTTTCTTAAAAAAAAAAGCAAATAACACACATTTTTCTAATTCAGCATTCAACTGAAACATGCATTAAAGTTCAAACACAATTCGCTTTGAAATTACAAAAAGAAAAACCCATGTATGTACTACTTGGTCGCTTCTTCAAACACACTAGCCAATCCTATACTGATCAAACGTTGCGACGACTTTTTTCCACATTCATGTTTGGTGCCGCAAAGGCTCAACTCCTCCACCCATTTGCCTATGCAAATCGAATGCATGTCTCGAAAATCTGCATTGCGGGGGACGCGTCAAGGTGGAAATTCTAAGTCTGCTCACACTTTATTGCAGTAAAATTGCAAATATTTGCACATCGCTTAAAACTACGCCAACAACTAAATAGCTAAGCACGCTATCACGCTTTCTTATTGCTTTTCGGATGTCCCAACACACGCTCACACACGCGATAGGCAAACTAATATCGCGTGGCAAAGCGCAATATGCCGCCATCATCGACTGTACAGAAGAAAAAAAAATACATATTTGCGATTATGACGACAAAGTGACTTGCCATCATCCTCATCTCACCCCCTCGACCATAGGGAGAGATAGCTTGCGAGTGGAAAGACAAAAGCCACCAGTCGCTATGATAGTGCCTAGCAGCTCGTGCATTTTCGTTTGGCATACAAATCATCTCTTTTGTTGGCGCGGTAATGGCAGCCCGTCGGCGGCTCCCTTATATCGTGACTATGTGAACCTTGCGTGTCATTCGCTAGTCAAACTCCAAATATAATAAATATCAGGTACACAACTGAAAGTCATACTCAGAGTAACACTTCGATCCCATCATCATCACCACGCTGCCATTATCATCATCATCATCTACATGCATATACAACCAAGACGCCATCGTTGTTCTGTCGACGCGTCTCTTCACGCTTTGGTAACTTGAGACACCTCTGGAGCAACTTACAGCACCTCAGTAAGAGCAGCATTGACAGCCCGCCCGTCAGTGTGTGGCACAACTTTACTGGCCGTCATCAGAGCAATTACAGTAGTCGCGCATTCATTACCAAACATCAACATTAAGAACAAACATCCGAACGGAGACAGAAGTACATAGTACATAAGACTTTCGGCGGGAAACTAATAAAATGTAATGGTGACCGGGTTATAACGAACTGTCATAATTGCATTCTGGGGCTTCCCCCCATACACAACAACGAAACATATAACAAAACTATTTCGCTCTGCTTCGTCGCTGTCACGTGATGAGGTTGAGGTGACATTTGATGATGATTGTCCGCGCGGCATTTCATTTGAAGATTTTTATTAGTTTGGCGGAATAAATTATATTTCATGTGCACCCGTTCGTCGTTGTTGTATAGTCGTACACTGCTGTCTTTCTCTGTGAATAGCCACGAGGTGTAGAGCTCTATGTTGTTTTTATTGGCGTCACGTAAGCCATTAACTGAGAGATCTGCTATCAGCGACGACGCGACGTTTGTAATGTCAAAGTAAAGTGTCACTTTTGACGAAAGATCAGCGCGGACTTGATGATTGTTGTTGGTGCACGAAGAGAGATAGAGAGGTGTTGGAATCGAAATTCCTATCTTTGTGCATGGCGATGGCTACATTAACCTATAACCTGGTTAGTTGGAAAAGTGAGAGCGATCTTTTATATAAACCGACGACTTGATATTTAATGGGAGAAAGTGTTTTCGAGTCGAACCCTTTATTGTTCGAAATTAACTATTACATATAGAATTAAAGTGTGCCGAATGTGTCTCAAATGTTAACACCATAATTACACGGAAACTTTGACACCTTTGTTATCATCAAAAAGTTAACTGACAGGGCAGTTCATTTTGAAGAAGACCCAACGCCAACATAACTTAGGATCAACAACTTACGCTTTGGAATTATGGCATTTCTTAGTTTTGAACGCTGGCAGTTAGTTAGCCAAAAATAATTGCAACTACAAGACTTAACTTATCACCTTAACTCATGCTAAAGCTCGACCAACACATCCCCTTGTGTGGCACTTTCTTAAGAATGACGGATTGAAATTCGGGAAAATGCGGACCATCTCTGGGATAATTTTTATATTTGTTTGTTCGCTTCGCAAACTCGACACGTATTGAAAAGAGTCTGGTGTCTATAATACGAAACGAATTACCCGCCCAGAATCAGAATCGCTGTACATTTTTCGATATTTTGACCTACAGTATGGCACGTGGCACTTTGATTAATTTAACCACAATACTCAAAACATACTGTATTCTCATATTTAACCGCATGACATCTTGCCGCAGCGTGTGCTGTCACCCCATAAACTTGCCAAAACCATCGTTGTCAAATTTATTTCGAAATTAGTCATTTTCAATTCTTGACCGAAATCAATACCCTGCCTTTTTGACGTCAAACAAAGCAAAGTTGCCACAAACTTATTAAAATTGTCTACCTAATATTCGGAAACCAAGAACTAAGCTATCTTATATTTGCGTCTTAGATTTGAGAAACGACCTGTCACAGTCACACCGTCCAAAAATTTGATTGTTCGAAAAAAAAAAAAAATATTTTTGTAGTGAAAATTTAAGCATTTTGAGAATATGTGTCTGAAAAACGCCCATACCTATATGTACTAGAATTTCGACATCAGCTGCGGTTTGTTGTTAGTGTTCATTTAAAAGCAACTAAGGCAATCATTTGGCTATTTGGTAAATGATATAATGCAACTCAAACATTGATAGCAGGTGGCGAATATTCCCCACGGCACAGTGTCAAGACGTGTATTTATGTCGCCTGTGTAAAATAAAAGTATAAATTTGTAAACCTATCGCCACCTGTGGTTGGTGGCGCTAATTGGTTGTGAAGAGCAGTACTTGCTGAACACACCCAATTTACGAAAAAGACTGCACCCAACTTCGGAGATGTAAAAATGGAAAAATGGAAAACTTCTGGTTTGTTATAAACGCGAGTTGTAATTTGTCAATAAAGTTTTTATAATCGCAGGAAATCCTTCGTTTTACTTAATTTTCTGTCGTTTAAACATTTAACAGAAATTTAGGACGAATCTGAAACTATATTCACTACAAAAATAGGGAGACTTTGAGAGTTGTCAGTATCATTCTAAATGGTTACACAACGCAAGTTTCTTTTGTACACAATTTCAGATCACTCCAAATTTTGACAGTTGTCATAAATAGCGCCAACTCATCTTTAACAGTTTTATGTTTGTTGAACAAAGCGTTAAGTTTTCAATAGAAACTAAACTTTGGACTTAATTTCTACCCCAAAAATAATTTACGTCAAATTATAAACATTTTGACAGCTAACAATTGACTGGTAATGCAAAACTGTCTCCCAGAAGATAGTTCTTTATAACGACCAACGTTGTTTCATTTCCGCTTAACAAACATGACAACCCTTTCAAAAAAAAAAAGCCACAATAAAATAATTCTCTTTTGTTTCCCTGTTCCTCTTTATTTACGTATTTCTCGCAAAAGTTAGTTTTATTCAAATTTAAATATATATGTAAAATTACTGTAGCCACATTTAATTTGCATAGCAAAAAAGTTTTTCCATCTATATAATGTATATAGTATATGCAATCTGTCAGTTTTGTCTGTATAATTCTTGGTTAGAAAATGACATCTTTATTTTTTCTTTGAATGCATTTGAATACTTTACTATCTGACAGACAACACCTGCTGCCGTTGTTTTCTTAACCGACATGCACTATATCGCTTGATCCACGGACATTTACAATACGTGTACGTAACGTATACACATCCCTGGTTCTTAGCGTTTTATAAAATGTTTCACTATCAACTGTCAAATGATCTATTTTCACTTGTCATTCTCATGAGTGCGCTGCAGGTGGAAAATATTCTGTGACTTTAGCAAAGAGAATCCAAATATTCATATACAAACGTAAAATAATTTACAAACTACAGCATTTTGTGTCATGTTTCATTAGAAAACTTAACTAATTAACAAATGCAGCATCCACGCGACGCATTCAGTGAAATGCATTTCAGTTGCGGAGAGATGTTTTACGTAGCTGTTTTTGAAAAGTCCGGCACTTGTTGTCGGGGGAGGAAATTAGTTAAGACATTGGTGTAGTGACAAGATGTGTCACCGAACACGGTGTTTTTAGATTTAAATTTTTCTTGGACTTTGTAGAATTTCA
Organism: Cheilosia scutellata; assembly: GCA_955612985.1. Taxonomy (NCBI): domain Eukaryota; kingdom Metazoa; phylum Arthropoda; class Insecta; order Diptera; family Syrphidae; genus Cheilosia; species Cheilosia scutellata. The sequence continues at coordinate 142,881,146 of OY015311.1, forward strand.
AATGACTGTGGTTGTTGTTGGCTTGTTTATTTGTACCAAACGATGCTCGTAAAATTTGTCGACATTTGATGGAAAAATAAATGCGGTGCGATGTTGTTATGTATCTACTCGTACTGCTAACAATAAACTATTAAACTGACGTCAATAAATTAAGGAACGTGGAAGTGAATTTTTGACGTCATGTGTTATGATAGTTTATGCCTGAAAAACAATATTGAATTCAGATGGAATTGTATTTGATGTAGTCAATTATTTTGAACGCATATTTTAATTTTCGAAAACTCTTTTTTGCTATGATTAATTATCTGAATATTTCTATCGTACACATGGACTATACCGACTGAATAAGCTTCGTGGAAGAAAGTTATCAAATTTGATACCTGAAACACAATACTGTGCACAGATAGTCGCGTTTTTCAAGCGCCTCGTGTACTTTACGTATTTAATTACATATTTTAAAAACATATTTCGTTTCTCGAAAACGGTGTAGAGAGTACGTGACAACGCCGAGTCTCATTCGAGCGGTGAGTTTATGATTTACTCGCTTTGTTATGTTGTGAAAGTGCTAAATGACAGAGGCGAGTAACCTGTACATGACAGGCGATTCTACAGAGTGTCAAGGTATAACGAATGACACGATTGTATTTTATGGCACAATTGGGTCAATACATGCATGATACTGTATAGAAAACCGTGCAGTGTCCCGCGTGAGACGTTGTCAGTCGGTGACATGCAGTCAAAAGAACACGGTTCCAACATACAGCGATCATACTGTCATTTGATCCTGATATTCCAGTCGTGTCAATCTTGCCACGTGTCGTAACTCGCATGAGACATCGCCATCACACAGTATGACACGCTTTAAGCCAAATTCGGACGTGTCGCGTCATAGCGATTTCAGCATGCCACGGAATAACACGATTCATGACTTAAGTAATCGTAACTTTAGTATTATGTATTTAGTTTATTGTGAAATGCCACTGACTGTCTTAAACCCTAGAGTCTAGACCATTTAATGTTCTGCCCATTTTACAGTTTTCTGAGGACAACGAGATGGCTAGACAAAGTCGAGTAACCACGGGAAGGATGAAATAAAGCCAATACAACAGCCGTAAACGGACCTTCTGTGTACTTGTCCACCATTTTTGTTTTAGTATGAGCATGTTGTTTTTCGAATCTAAACGAATAGCTGACGGTTTTCTAGCCAAGCAATTAACAACTGAGCCACTGCCCTTTCCTATGAGCTCCTAATATAGTCCACCACTTTGAGCTCCTAAATAGGGTTCCCTTGCCGAAGTTCGAAACACAAATAAATTGAATCCAAAATGTCATCCAGTATAGGAAAGGTTCTTATAAATATATAATACCCACTATAATCAGTCTAAAGAAAATTACATAATAAGAAGGATAAAAGTCACATGTCTATTGCCGACCTGCATTTCACCTCACAATTATGATATACACGACTAAGCTATATGTATCGCATAAATCATTCGAAACGGATTCCCATGTGAACCTAACCCCACATAATAGTTTTTGGGGGGGAATAGGACAGCTCGGCTCGGCTCGGCATCGGCAGTGACTGCATTCGTTGAAGTTGACCCCAGAGAGACGATACACATGTGTGTTCACCTTGTTTGTGTGCATACCTATAGAATTTCGTTCCACTTTCCATTTCAAGGTTAATGGAGGCAAAATTCAACTTAAACCGACTGAAGTAGCAACAACAACTGACGTCTTCGTGTCGCCTGACTATATGATAAATGGATGAGGCACAGACACTGAGCCAGAAGTTCGAGGGGCTAACGACGACGTATATACGAGTATTCTTCACTGCTGTGTACTACTGTGGAATATAAATGAGCTTTATGTTGGTGCATGCACATCTTCCTTGTGGAAAATCAACCCTCAAAGCTCGTATTTCCAATTAGACAACCACTAGGCATTATTTTTATATTTCGTATTTGGTTAGTAAGCAATTCTATTTATGTGATTGAAATTGATTTTGCTTGTATGAATTTTTTTTTTTTTTTGTGACATTGAGGAAGTGCGATAGAAAAGTGAGTTAGAAATGGGCGACTCGGGTCATTAGTTTTCGTTAAAAGAATTGTGTCGTCTTCGATGCCAAATAAGTCAGATTATAGAAAAATTCAAATTCAAATGAATCGCGTTAGAGATTTGTATGTCTGTATAAGCAGGGCCGAAACCAAATTATGAATGAACTAAATTTAAATAAATATTTCTAAAGTATGAACATTGCAGAGATATGTATCTATTACTAAAGTTTTGCATTTCAATATTTAAGTCCAATTTTGACGTTTGCGTTCTAAATAAACTTTGAAAAATTGTTTAATAAAAAATATTGAAATACAAAACTAGTAATATTTCTCCAATGTTCAGATTTTCGAAATATAGAAATATATTTAAATTTAGTTCATTCATAAGTTCAATTTTGACGTTTGCGTTCTAAATAAATTGTGCAAATTTCTTTATTAAGGCCCCAGTTATAGCTATCATTGAAATGCATCATTGAACATTTTGATTTCTGATTTTAAGACGATTAATTAAAATATATTGGCTTTATTTGGTATCAAAATAAAGCTAATCAAATATGGAATTTTTTACAAAAGAAATTACTTAATTCTGATTAAAACTTTTCTTTAAATCCAATTTTATTATTTCACTGATTGAAATCGATTTCAATGATCAGCGGATTTTCGTTCCTCTAATTTGGAACCCAATCGTTTCACTGATGTGTTCGATTCTCATTCTATTCTCAGCTGTCAGTTTTGCTTTCAATGATCAATTTCACTGACAGGAATTTTTCAATGATTGCTATAACAGACTTGTCAAAAAAATGAAACGACCATTCCACTGATTTGTTCCAATGATGCATTTCAATGATAGCTATAACTGAGGCCTAACTGCTGTCTAACAGGTAGATAGATAACTTTATTGACAATAACTATATTGACAAAAATTTGGGACATGTGACGTAATTGCAATTGTGACCCCAATCAGAGGGTTTCAGGAGGGTTGCAAGGGGACAGCATATACTATATTAAACTCCGGCTTTTTGGGCTTTATTTCAATCTTGTTGGAACACAGAAGATATTCACTGTACTAATATACTCTTAATCTATTGTGAACATATTACCAGCTCACAAAATGCTAAATAAAAAAATGTGCACGACTGGGTCGCACGAAACTTTCTCGTTTATTGCGAATCTCGCAGAATCTCAGATTCATTTTAGAAAATTTTACGTTTAAAATCATACCCACTCAAGATGTACCTACTCAGGTTTAGTAACTGAAGCCTTGTTAATTAAAAACGTAATACATACTACATAAACATACGTATTTATTAACTACAACACTTTATTACTTACTTTCAAATTTCACCCCGAACTGACACTTGAAGGAGGCAAGTAGGCGCTGAATTTCGAATTATGTATATTGCCATTTTCCACTGAAGTTTTGGGCTTTGCAAAAATATGCCGGGTGTGAATACAGATCGGGATTTGGATAGTCATTTTTGAGAAATATTCATAAAACGGCTATATTCGAGTTTTCTGAGAAAAACTAAGTACGTGATCATGTTTAGAATGCTTATGTTGTCTTAAATATGTATTTCGATCAAAATTGTTAGAGCGGTTTTTTTGTAAAATTATGCAGACAAATGTTACAACTTTGGATTCGAAAAGCACTGTTCTTAAACTGTTTAGCCGAAAACTGAGTACGACGTATTCTTCAGGATAATAAACATTACCTATCAGTTACCAGTTACATTTTCATCCAAATCGAAAATGGCGTTTTCGAGATATGAGCAGTTTTTAAAGTATCATTATTAGCGTTTGGTGTGGAAATCGAAGGACGCATTCATGGTTCAAAAAACACTGTTTTGCAACTGTTTAGCTCAAAACTGAGCAAAACGTATTACACTGAATTTAAACATTACCTGCCAGTTACATTTTTATCATAATCGAAAATGGCGTTTTTGAGATATGAGCAGTTTTTTAAAGTAGGTACTATTATTAGGGATTTGGGTGGATATCAAACGCAGTCATTTTAGAGAAAAACTGAGTTTGCTATCAAGTTAAGAATGACGATAGTACCTTAACATAATTTTTTGTTAAAATCGTTTTTACCGTTTTCGAGAAAAAGACAATTTTCAAAAGTTGAACTTTTTAGCCAAAAACTGGGTATGCACTTCTGCAGTCATGTTAGGCATGCCTACATTAACTCAACTATTAATTCTGGTTCAAATCGTTAGAGCCGATTTCGAAAAAAATCTAAATTGTCTAAAATTTTTTTAAAATTTGAATATGGGAAGTACCGCTAGAATGAAAAAAAAATCTTGTACCATTTGTTTTTGACCGTGGCGGCTTCATTTCCATTATTATTAGTATTTAATAAGAAACGTCAAATTTTTGTCGGTAGTATTGAGACAGCTGGTTAGATGATCTTAAATTCAATGTTGACTTTCAGTTTTATTAAAAATTTGATTTTATTTTCGTAGGAATCGTTTTTAGCCCCATCACTTGACAACCGCTGCACAAAATTTCGACTCCTGTCACTCTATAAATGGTTCCACTCAACCAAGCGTAGGTATGTTATATGTTTAGATACGCTTTACAAGCCGCCTTTGTACGTTCACACTACATAATTTCAATGAAATAAATTTTATTTTTATCGAATGCGGCAATCTGTCAAACCGTTCCCCCTCAACCTTTCAGACACGGGTATAGTATTGTTCAGCGTCTCTCACTGATTTGGGTGACTTGCGAGTGTTTCCCCGATAACAACGGCTCGTGGCTGGCCTGGGTGCGAAAAAAATGTTTTTTTTTTTGTTTTCGGAATATTTCTCTTATCCACAATTTATGAAATATTTCAATTTCATTGATTTAATTTCCATTCGGTTGAGTTGATATGGTGATTTAAAATATATATATGCCTACAATATACATCCGCTTGTCTTACATACCTCTCTTATATGCGAGTGGGTTTGTGTTTTGTGTCGCCGTCGCGTCGTCGTCGGAAAACAAGAAAATTTATAAAACTTTTGGGCGGACATTGAATTTTGAATATTTAGAAATTTATTGTTTGCTCCTATTGTTGTTGGAATTTTGTTCTCCTTCTGCTAACATACAAACAAACAAAAAAAATTAACTAAAATGACAGATTCCACTCGACTAAATATTAGCAATTGCGTTGACAGATATTTATCATTAATTTGAAAGCGTTATTCGTTTGATTGTGCCAAAATATGTAAAGGTCGGCGGCGGTTTTTATAAATTTATTTGCTTGCTTTCTTTTAATCACTTAACGGCAGGACTCGCTCGATTAATGGTTGTTCTCTTGCTGTTATTTGTGTTTGTTTTTAATATTTTGAATTATGGAACCGGTGCTATACAAGATGTTCTGACAATTTATTTAATAAATAAAATCATGCCGGCTTTTTATATTTTAGTTGTTGGGATACCTTATAGATGAGTGTGTTTATTTTTACTTATGTCTAGATATGTCTATTTCCAGTTTCATTGACACCTCACTTACCAATGAAATATTAATCTCTCTACGAAAATGAAACTCACCTGAAATAAAGCAAAAAACATAAGATCAGATAAGATTACAAAGAAAAACATAAAAAAATGTAAATAAATCAGAATATATTAAGTATGTAGGTATTAAGTTGCATTTTCTGTAAAGGGTCAATTAAAATAGTCGACAAAGAATATAAAAGACACCAATTTACATACACTTGCACTTTCTGGCGCAACAGCAGACTTTAAACGCATTTTTTGCGAATTCAGGAAAATAAATATAGGTAGACACAACCCGATATGGAAATAAGTTATAGCGAGTGCGTATACAACACACATGAAAATGGAAGACGTGCCCCCAATGAAGACGTACAGAAAAAACAAAAACAGAAGAAAAATAACTGCTTAAACAAAAAAATGCTAACAGATGGATATTTTAGGAGGAGTAAATGTTGGCATTGACGTTGGGTACATAAATTTCAAACAAACGGCAAATAAAAAAGCGAGGTTAGTACACTTTTGTATTTTTTTTTTTTATTTAACCCTGGGGAGGATGTTATAAATTTGATGCATAGATAAATCATAAGAATATTTGTCTGTTTGTTCGTCCACTACAGCCATCTATCAATTCCAGAAATATACCTAGCAAAGTGTTATACATACATGAAAAGTCATGCATATAGAGCACTTTTAAAGCATTTGCAACCTTAAAACATTGGCTTTCGAAACATTGGGTTTAGGCTCTTTCACACTAAAAGGATACGAATAAATCACAATCAATTCAATTTAAGGGGAATCTGGGTCGTGGTATCTATGCCTTCACACCAGCCGAGAAAAAACAAGTCAAGAAGCCACAAATTTCAATATTTTCTTTAACTTTCATAATTAAAAGTTAAACATTAATGGCGTCCAATTGTTCATTCGCGATCGCGACTGACATGACGTAAAGAAGATGAAAATGTCAGAATATATTTACAATCTATTCCGCTTTGGCTTAAGCTGGATTACTTCCAGAAAATTCAATTGTGATTCTCCCTTAAATTTTTGATTCATTTGTAATATGAAGTCGTTGTTAACTTCTATCCGAATATTTCTAACAATGATGTCAAAAGTCATCAGCTATAATACAAAGAGTAGCACAGATAGAAATTGTGCCTCTTGCTTACGGGTTTGCACAATTTTCGCGCGCGTCGCACAGTGTGAAATTTTCGCATTCTAGCGGAACTTTATTCAAGAAATGAAGTTGGACTTACATGAACAAAAACTTTTTTTCTCAGCTCTCAATATAACGGACCGTTTGTTTATGCCTATTTTAGCTGTATATTTGCATAATTTATTGTGCAGGAAGCGGTTAAAGTCAAGATTCTCTGTCAAAAAACAAAATATATTGAATTTTTCGATTTATTTATAAGATTTACTAAATATTCCAGTTTTAAATCCTTAGTGATTGTGAAAAAATTTCACAAATATTTTTTTTCAGTCAAATTAGCCTACAAAAGATGCCAATAGTAAGATTTGGAATTAAGTTCCGCTAGAATGCGAAAATTTCACACTGTGCGTCGCTCGGCTTGTCTAATTATGTATGTAGTCTTTGTCCGTTAATTAGAAATAAAAAAACACGTTCAATTCGTTTAATTTAATACGAACAATTTATTTAAAAAAAGTATTAAACTAGGAGGTATATAAGAAAATTGAATTGTGAAATTATTAGGGAGAAAACTTAGCGGGGTTACTTATCGTTTACTTAGCTGGTCGACTACTGACTCTTTTCTTCTTTGCTTACTACTTTTCTTTTATTTCTTCTTTACTTTTCTTCTTATTCTTAGTATTACATTTTACATATTCTAGTACTACATACAATGAATACACTTCTCGACTTTACTTTATTACAACAATGAATTCATTATTCCACACGGTCATCCTGAATATCGTCTGCCTCAGACGAATCAATCTCGCTGTCAGGTGTGCTAAGGATTCTCCAAGGCTTCATGTAGTCAACTGCTGTCGACGTCTGGTTTGGACCTTCATGTTGACCAACTTTCTTCACTTCGTATCGATCATTCCTCTTCACTCGTGTCACCTCATATGGCCCCAGGTATTTTGGATATAATTTCAATCCGGTCCCGAACTGCGTACGTAGAATTGCCACCAAGTCACCAAGCTTGTACTTCACTGGCTCCTTCCTATGTTTATCGAAGTCCTTTTTATTAGCTTTCTGTATCTTGCTAATTTCTCTTCTAGCTAGGTCACGCATTTCTTTTCTCTCGTCCTCGAACTGTCGTAATATTTCTTCCTCGAACAGATTTTTAAGTTGTAGGTCATCGGGTGTGAACATAGGAACACCGATCAGTAATTCGAAAGGCGTTTTCTTCGTGCTGCGAGAGACCGTAGAGTTTATGGTACTTTGTACTCGACTGACAAACTTAAACCACTTCATGGGGTCCTCTATAGAAAGCTTGGCGAGGATTTCGATGATGATCTTATTCATCCGCTCCACTTGGCCGTTTCCTCTAGAAACTCCAGTCGTAATCATATGATGCGATATATTCTTCTTTTCACAGTACTCCTTGAAAACAGTTGCAGAAAATGCTGTTCCCTTGTCCGTGATTATGCGACGAGGGTGACCAAAGGTTTAACTTTGCAAATCCATTTTCCACGATGTGACCAAGAAACTCAACAGAAAGACGAGAAATATATTTGGTTGCTATCTTTGCTAATTTGTTAAGTAGGTACCGATCACAATAGCAGTTGAAATGCGAATGTGCTTAATGTAAGTGTTGGTAATATCGGCTAATGGTATAATATTATATGTATTATACATACGGTTTCTAATAAAGCTTTTAGTTCTACAATATGCAATATAAAATAGTTTGGAGCATTCAAATTAATATGGAAAGAGCTCACCCGCTTGATCCTTATGTACAAGACATGTAAAACTTTTGCCGTATAATGGCCAGATTTTGCCGCTATGCTTTTATATATTTTCAGAACCGTTTTGCTTTTTTTTTGTTTGATCACTTCACTTTTTCCATTATATTTTATTAACAATCAAATAATATAATTTTGTTTTATCTTTTTGTCACTGATGCTCACTTGTTATATTTTATCACTTTTCAATTACATATCTTTACGTTTTTGTTAATACATTACCAACACTTCTATTTTTAACTTACTAGTCAAATTAACCGAATTTTGAGTTCGCGCGAATTAGTTGTTTTGTTTTGGAGTAAAAGTCTCGGCTTAAGACCGTTCGTTCGATAGATGGTGCAGTTAGGGATGTCTCTCTTCTTCAATCAAGCCATATTTTCCACCGCCAAAACTCGCTGCTTTAAATAGCTATTCAGGTAGGTTGCCTTTGCCTGTTCTGCGATCCTGCTTTGCTCGTAGAGATTATGATCTCCTGTGTAGCGGCGCTCTGTAAACGTGTTGTTTTACTATGTGTGCTGCGGCACTTCCCATCAAACCAGCCTGGATAATTGAGCCCAGCATGCAGTGTTTGTGACAGCTTTTAGGCATCGAATGGGAAGGTTTCTGGCGGTTTGTTGCAATTGAATTAAGTACGGAGTTTTCGTTACCCTATCGTAGTCCTATCTTTCCAACAACAGGTGCTGCTAAAAAAACTATATTCAAAGTTCACTTCTTTTTGACAATTGCTAAATAGACTGTGCCTCTGACGATCAGACACTCTTATTGATGTAAAGCATGATCGCGTATGAATTGATAAATGAGTACCTACTAGGACAAATTTGAATAATATAAAAAAAACAGTAGGTAAACACAACATGAAACATTACATTACGCCACTCAAAGCGAGTTCACTGCTTTTATCTTATACTCAAACCCGTCTGTATTAACGAATTTCATGGATGACTAACGATTATAAATGTTGAACATGCAAACAACTAGGCAAACAGCAAAGGTCAGCTACAAAAAAGTAACTATAGCTGCACACACATCCCATTACTGGACACTATACATTACCGAGCGCATTCAATGAAGTCCAACCATGTTGGAGACTCGCGATTTGCCCCCAGTAGACAAAACACACAACAACGGGCATAAGGAGAATACAGAAATATACATTTTAAGATATACACTCGAATCTCCAATGCAAAGCATATGTTTATAGCACGTCCGTTTCCGCTTCGTGTATCATCCCAATAGGTGATCGTAAAAAAAAAAAAAACGCACAAAAAAATAAAAAGAACCAAACAGGGTGGCTATCGCTAGGAGAGTTCTTTGCTTGATGGAAGGAGTGTAAGCACACAGGTGAAACGGGGCAAAAGTCTTCCTTTGGCTTTTACAAGATTTCTGAACATGTTAACATGTTGAAGGAAATAAATGTTAACATACAGCTGGACAGGTGTGTGGCTAGTTGAATCAAGTACCCAAGTGCAGCGTAGAAGGTTGAAGACCTTTTTATTCATCTTCTATAAGAGCTGTGCACTTGTTGCGCAAGGGAGGACAGAAATCGATTTTCGTTTCATAGCTTAATGATAGATTGAACAGGAAACTTGTAAAACGATTGAAGAGTACTGAGGATAGAAGGTAACTAGGTTTTCATCTTCATTATGGTAGTTTTTTATAGTTACTCGTATCATAATTTACACGCTGCTGCAGACCAATATCATTTGGGAAGCACTAACGCAAGCGCCATGGATCGACACAAGAGCGAAGCGTGCAAATTTATACTTCAATATCAATATTTCATACAGCACCCTTTTTGAAAATGCTTCCAATGTTTCAAATTTACTAAGTATTAACCACTTAAAAACTTAAGAAGCTCAAAAAACAATATTCTTTATTTAAAAAAATGGAGTGACTGTCTCAGATTAAGTACAAGATTTCTTTTAAAACTTAAAAAAAAATATTCAACAAAATATTTAGTTTCCAAAATGATGAAATTGATGACAGCCACATCAAGAGGAATGTCTTTAAAATCCAAAATATTTGGATGAATGTTCAGAATAGACCAAAAGGAGAAATCACCAAGTCAGGAAAAACTGTTTTAGATATGAAATGAGTTGAGATATGAAATATATCAAGTCGCCAATAACTCGGGCTCCAAGCTAAATTTCAAAAATCGGAGAAATGTATTTTCTTTATTTCTTCTATAGAGTACACAAACCGAGTTTGAAGTCGATCGTATGAAAAATAGGAATTTTCTCATACAAACTGTGACCCCCCTTTGCCCCCTTGTGAAGTTCGAATGTGTCCAAATCGCTTCTAAGTGATCACTTTGGACCTAAAGGGAAATTTTATTTTAAAACTAGCTGTACCCGCCCAGCTTTGGCCGTGCACAGGAATTGTATTGCTTAGGTCTTACATAATAATGTTCTTTTGTAAAATGCGAAAAATGAGAATAAATCTATTTTCTGGAATTTTCTTTCTGCCTAAACCTGAAATATACAGCAATACGAAAAAAAAAAAACAAAAAAAGAATCATGAAAATCATATAAGATGTTTTTTGTATGTGAGGCGTCACCCCCGTTTGTCCAATTTTGGCGTGGCGATATCTATAATGGATGTAATGTATTGGATATATAATGTGCACCCTCTTCATCGCCCTCCCTCTCCTTGATCATGCTACTTGTTTGTAATGCTGTATTTCCTTTCCTTTGTTTCCCTCTTCCTATGGAATCCGAACAACTACCTAATACTATACTCCATGCCATACAGCCGCACGCACCCCATCCCATACATCCCATCCCATACATACCTACATATACAACTGACCACTTCGAAAACAAATAGTGTTGTTTTGTTTGTCCTGTCGCATCGCACGATCGTAAAAGTACAAACATCCATTTGTAGCAAAGTATATGTGCATGTATATATTTTCACTTCAAAAAATACATACGTCATATCAGAATGAAATTCCTACTGCGTTGCGTGGCGATATGCGATAATGGATGTAATGTATTGGATACATAATGTGCACCCTCTGCATCGCCCTCCCTCTCCATGATCTTGCTACTTGTTTATAATACTGCATTTCCTTTCCTTTCCTTTGTTTCCCTCTTCCAATGGAATCCAAACAACTACCTACCCCAACCCTACACTTATCGAATGAAATTCTGAAATGAAACCTGTTTTGTATTATACGTCTCTCGATCTCGATCATAATATACATACATACATATATAACTGACCATAGCACTCACTGAGAAAACAAATCAACCCTTTTCGAATGTATAGTATACAGTATACCGTATACGTATTGTTTTTGTTTGACGATCGCAAAAGTATAAACGTCCATTTGTAGCAAGGTATATGTGTATGTATATATTTTCACTTCAGAATTTACATTTTGGCTAAAAACTGTTCCTAAGGACGTGGCTATAAACGACATAGCCTATAGCAGTCTTACAGTCTTAAGGAACATTTAAAAATAAGTTTCATGGAAATCTGTCCAGTAGTTTTTGAGTTTTTATCTGACAAAGAAAATGCCTACAGTTTTATTATATGTATAGATATCAGCCTTACTAGCTCTTACTGATTGGGCTGGACGTTGATCATGATCACTAATCAGTCAGTGCAAAATGTTTTATATATACATAAGATAACAAGGATCAGGATAAGAAAATGGGGCATCAGAAAAACAGTTTTGCAACGGATAAACTAGAATATTCCTATATCTCAAAGGAATCCTATAAAATATTATGGCATGACTGCGTTAGCATTGATTTTGAATCTATCATTCCAAAAAGAAGTACAAATTGATAAGTAAATCATTAATAAGACAACGTTAACGGATTTCGAAGCTACAATGTCATAGTGGATGTTAAAATAAAAGTCATTCCATCAAACTGGAAAACAAGAAATATTTTGGTCCTTTAGCGTTTTTCCTACACTGTTTGATACTGTTTAAGTTTATAAGATCATATGCACCACAAAATAAAAAAAAATTCAGTTTATACTTGCTAAATACACCTTAAGTTTTATTTTGGAACACCCTGTTAAAATAAAAATAATCTGGACCTTTTTTATACAATGTCCGTAATATTTGGGACTGTTTATACCCGGTACCACACTGTGGTGAGGGTATATTCACTTTGTCATTCCATTTGTAACGCCCATAAGGAGGCGTTGTAGGTATGACAAACTATATATATTATTGATCAGCATCACTTTCTTAGTCGATCTAGCGATGTCCGTCTGTCTGTCCGTCTGTCTGTCTGTCCGCACGATTACGGCCGTAATTTAAGAGCTATAGACTTGAAATTTGGTACGTAAGCTTTTATCCACCAGACTGAGGCTAAGTTCGAAGATGAGCAAGATCGGATGAAAACTACTACTACCTCCCATACAAAAGTATCAGATTTATATAGCTTTTTATGTTAAAAATTAAATTTAAATAGCTACAGTAAAGATAGCAAGTTTAAACTTTGCACGTATTGTTTTAATAATATTTAAAATTTCGTATTTTTTGGAAATCTATAGCTAGTTCACTTTTACTTTTACATGCAAAACTGGTATACTCACTTTTGGTTTTGTTATACCCACTTTTGGTTTTACATGCAAAACGGTTATACTCACTTTTGATTTTGTTATACTCACTTCCCAAAAAATACGCCTAATATAGTACCGGGTATTTGAGCTTCGGCATAGTCGAAGATAATTGTCTTACTGGTTTTAATGTAAAACTTTCTATTAATTCCTTTTTCTGAGAAAATCCTCATTTAACCAAAGATTCTAAGACATCCTGTAGAGAGCATATTTTTTTTAAAGTATACCGTTTTTATAGCTTTGGAAATTTGTTTCAACCAGAGAAAAAATTGTAATCATATTTTTATTCATTAAAAAGTTATAAATTTTGCAACGAAAGTATAATAATTTTTAACATTCACCTTAAATATTTCATAGTTCACAATAGATAATAATATATGTGAAATTTGCCCATTGTGAGTTGTAACTCGGACACTAAAAATAATAAGTGTGCAAATAAATGATTGCTGGATACTGGCGTAGATAGTAATATTGGTTTTTTGTTAATAATCATCTTGAGTTTATTTTATCTATTTATTTGTTTATTTATTCCATCAAATGAGTAGGTACATCTCGCTAGATTAGATACTTAATACAAAAATTATACTTAAAAATGACCACCAAAGCCTAACAACAGGATTAATTTATTCCTATTCCTATTCCTATTTATTATTAATTTGTTTTAGGTCACAATAGTAAATTTTGTAATAAAAATCTTACTTTTGTGAGTTCCTTAAATTTAAATTATCAGGCCCGCGCTACACGAATAAGCAGTGATGCCATTCTGACCGGATTCCGGTCATATCTGACCGAAATCTCTTTACTCTGACCGGAGAAAATTTTGAAATCCGGCCTAACCGTTTTTTGACCGGAACGAAAAACGATTTTAACCGGAAAACTCTTTTTTGACCGGAAAAATTAAGTTGCCCTATTCTGCTCCGGGAGCAGGATAATAAATTATCTTATAGGCTAATTTCTTGACGTTTTCTTTTGCTAGAATGTTAAAGAGGAAATTAAACAATGAATTTGAATTAATTAGAGTGTGAAATTCGATAAATCTCAGATTGGAGTTTGGTGAACTACTCTTTTCAAGTGTCAGAAAATTATCCGAGAATAATTATTTAATTATGTATTTAATTATTGACACGGCCTTAGTACATGGCCTGGCCACACACATCTTCTCATGACTTTCATTTCCATTAACGATTTGGCTATACACAAAAACCAGGCGTCGTCATTGCAATGAAATAAAATTTGGCACGTTGACGTTTTTGACGTCCTCACTCTATCAACGCAAATATCAAATGAAGATTTGTATCTTCTGAATGTGGATTTTCTGTGCATTTTCTATGCTATCTACCATTCTCCTTTATCTACTCACTCCTTTATCTACCTGTGTCGCTGGACACGACGTTCATTGGCGTGTATGATCATGCACTAAAAGTGTATTTCAGAACTTAAAACATGTCATATAAACTGAAAAATTAGTTTCAATAAATTTTAAACAAACGAAATAAAAAACAAGTTCACAAACTCAAGATTCACATATTATAAAAACGTTTTCTAAACATCGATAATGCAGCGCTAACATAAAAATTCGTAAATTGTATAGGTAGGTATAGGTATTTTCTATTTTTGACCGGGTTTCAGGTCAAAATTTCTCATTTTAACTATTGACCGGATTTTTTGACCGGATTTAGAAAATAAAAATCCGGTCATTCGGTCAGATTTGACCGGATTCACTTTTTTTTAGTGGCAACACTGCGAATAAGTCGTCTATTTAGGCACAACATTAAATGGAGAATGTCTATTAAATCGTTTTATTTTCGAATTTAAATTGAATGTGTTCACAATAGCGCTATTTTTGTAGCCCATCATTATCTCAAAACGAAATTGGATAATTATTAGTAAGGTTAACCTATTGCTGACGCGTTAACAGAGTGTAGTAATCCTTGCAAACATCAGTAATGAAAACAGCAAATGTCCATTTTAGAGCGGGATTAGAGCCTACTTTAACTACAGTCTTAATTTTGTTCTACTACATATTCAACAGGATTTCCATCATTTCTGCACATTTCACCAAATCAACTCTACAAAAACTATTTAAAAATCTTGCATTGGTCATTACATGGATTCCTGTACTATATATATGACATAATTTTACACATTTGAAAGGCTTAAAACCAATTATGTCATTTCAATCCTTATAACAACAATAATAATCACGAGTCATAAAGGAATTTTAATACGCGAATTTTAATCGCCATTAATCTATTTTGAAATCACGATGAATATGAAAATGTTTATAATACCCACAGCTGTTTGGCGAACATGCCACCAAAATAGAACAGATGCGGGGAAAAGTGCACAGAAAAAAAATCAAATAAAATAAATAAAAGAGCCTAAAGAACTTTGTGTGATGCACTATAATTAACCAAATAGGAATTCAGCGCTATGCAGCTGAACTTGATTGGAATTTGAATGCAATCGATTTTGGTTATTGTTTGGGGGAAGATAAAAAAGGTTCACAGTAATAAAATAGTTTAGGAGAAATGTATTTCATGATTCCAATGGTACCTTTTCCAAGAATAGCGATGCGAAGTTGTCAGATGACTGATATGTCATCATTGCTCTAGATTGATTTCGTATAATTATTCATTTAGCAAAATTTCATTGAATTTTCTAATGGTTTATTTTGAAATCTATAGTTATGTAGCAGTTGATAATTGTTATTTAAGTTTCATAGAAATAGCCAGGAAGGGATTTTTCTTAATGCGCGGTATTGATAAACTTTTTTACAGCCGTATTTATTAGAAAGCCCTTACTTAGCTGTCCCGAAAATGTTATTTATAAACATTTTTTTATGGTAACGTTTGAAA
Organism: Cheilosia scutellata; assembly: GCA_955612985.1. Classification (NCBI taxonomy): domain Eukaryota; kingdom Metazoa; phylum Arthropoda; class Insecta; order Diptera; family Syrphidae; genus Cheilosia; species Cheilosia scutellata. Next base: position 142,897,056 of record OY015311.1, read on the forward strand.
AACGAGGTTGATGGCTAAGTAGGTACAAAAGATATCGTTTTTTAACTTTTTTTGTTTTGATGTTACATTGGAAACGAAGCTTTATTGACAAAATGTCGTTACTATGGAAATTTCAATCTGACGGCGGCATGCCTTTGCGCAACGTATAAGAATTTTTGCGTTTAAGTTACGCAGCCTTAAAACAACTTTTGTTTTGTTTATAAATCACGTTTTCCTGCGTAAGGGCGTTTTAAGGTTCCAACTGACTGTTGGGGTGATTCTCAAGGCACTTTTGACAGCCAATTCTTGGCAGTGGTAGCAGATTAAGAATCGCCTCCAATCCAGTAATTGGTGTCGTTCTCAATCCAGTAATTGGTGTCTCCCTAGTGGTCCCTAGTTGACATAAGATTGGCAAGCTTGTCCGTGGCTGGCTAAAAAAGTGCCCGGTTCGTTACATAACCAATATTAGTGCTAATCGCGGCGTATGAATAGAACCTGACTTAAAGCTGAGTAAATTAACCTCATTTAACATCAAAAATAAAACAAGTCACATTCGTATATTTAGTGAAAGTGACACTTCGATAACATTTTGACACCCACTTCTTAGCTGCTATTGGCATGCACTTTGCGTGGTATTTTCGATCAAAGTCCTACTACCAGATCACGCAAATTGTCATGACATACTAACACCTGTCTACTTCGCTGTCACTTTGACCTGTTTAATATACATTTATCAATACAGAAATCAAAATCTAGATTAAAAGGCAATAAGTATAAATCGCAGCTTGTCCAATATCAATATATTCCATAAATCTGACAACTGACAGAACATTTTTGTTTCCCACCCACACGTATAGTACAAGCAAGTACGTACACCTAGCATATCTAATAAAATATAATATTTCACTATCCCGATGCGAGACTCAAGACTCAACCTCTCTCTCTCTCTCTCAATCGATATGCTGAATCAGTTCTGCTGATAAAAACTAATCTCCTCCCAACGAGGTGCAATGGTCACATAAAATGTTCCCCACGCGCAGCGCACATCCTTCACTCTATATGTGCGCTTCATCGTAGGTCGTTCCAAGATAAATAAAAAAAAGGGGGAACGAACAATAAAGATTACTAAACGAACGAAATACCATCATAAAGTCTGTTCGGGAAGCGGCGACCGTACAAAACAGAAAAAAAACACGCAGAACTTCAAATTATGTTCAGAATTTCTTCCATAATTTGGATAAGAACGGGGGACCGACGACCGTATAGTGGTGCATTAGCCAGCCATCCAACTCCAACAGCAGCATAGCTCCCACATCACAGATGGTATCTTTTTTTTATGTTCTCGCTGATGTGAGACTGCAGCAATTCCTCCAACTTCGGATCGGAGTCGGGAGTGAAAGTGTCATTGAACGGTGTGCCATCGCCATGGCATGTCGAAATGGCGCGGCGGCGAGTATGTGTATTGTTCGGGGCGGGAAGCTCGAGAACAAAGAAGTTGAACCTGTCATCCCACACACCCTTTTTCTCTTACTCTACACAGCAGGTCTAATATGCAATTGTTCTTTGACGGGTTTTCCTTCTCTATTTTTCTGCGCATTGGATGCATTAGAATGGTTTCAGTTCACTTTGGTGCAAATGGAAGCTATTGTGTCTGAGAGCAGGAGTTTACCATCCAAAGGATGTGCCCGGGCATTTTTTTTTTTGTTTTTGTGCTCCAAGCAATTTTATTCGTATCCTGTTTAAATTAGATTCACACCGTTGCGTTGCGTCGAAGGTGAGGGGCTGGGACATGAAATGTCATTGCTCCTTTGTAACGTTTTAGTATAGTCACATACAGAGAATTATGCAATTAGCAGAGAAATTCTCTTATTTTTTTGTGTACCTACGCAATTGTGATGCAGTGACAGTCAGAGGGAGATAAATGGGGCCAAACTACGGATGACATGACTGCTGCAGCTGTCAAAAGGGGTTAAATTGGGTTATGACCTCACCAGCGGAATTGTTTGCATTTCCATGATTGAAAACAATTTCTGTGGCAAATTTGATTTTCAAAAATATATTTACCGATGACATTTTATTTAATTTATTATGGATTAAGTAATTTTCAAGTGGCGTTGTAGACATCAGAGGAAAAAAATTAAATTTAATTTGGCAAATATGCCTAAATGACATCTACATAGTGTCGTCTTCAAACTGTCAAAAAAAAAACAAATTTTTAGGAATATAAATGTGGCGATGTAATTAGATGAATTAATTTCTCAACATCGCAATTAAAACATGGTTTCTGCGAGTAAAAGCCACATTGGAATTAATGTTGACATTAAAGAGCTTACAAAATTCGCGTGGCTACTGACAATCCATAATCTTCTTCGTTTGTACTATTGAAGTTTTTCGAAATCCGAATTAATTTGAACAAGTAGAAAAAAATAGTGTTCATAGTTTGACAATAGTCAATAATTTATATTCGTGTTTTTTGATGAGGTCAAAATGACATAAGGTGACTTCTGAGAAGTGTCAGCACTTATAGCGTGACAGTTTGCTATTAGAAATATGTCAAAGTGTCACACACGTGCGACAGTTATGTCTTTGTGGGTTTCCACTTGCGTGTGTATTCTTATGGAGTAAATATGAATTCTTTATTAAAATATATGCGCATCCGATGGAAAAACATTTCAAAGGAAGAATTATAAATGTGTTTTGTTTTTCTAGTTAAAGCTTGATTGTAGCAGATCACTGTGATTAAAGTAATTTATTGATGATAAATAAAAATGAAATGATGTTCGTTGGTATCACTTGAGAACGGCCGAACCGATTTTGATGATTTAAACTTTGTTGGAAAGGTATTTTCTCAGTACGAGTTTTAGAAAAAAGAAAAATTGGACAAAGGGGCGTGGCACCTCCCATACAAAAAAAAAATCTTATATCTCAAAAGCCACTGAATCGATTGAGTTCAAATTTATATACAATCTTAGGTATCGGCCCAGGAGTATTCCTGTGAAGATTGGTCAAAATTCAACTAAGGGGCGTGGCACCTCCCATACAAAAAAAATTCAAAATCTTATATCTCGAAAACCACTGAATCGATTGAGTTGAAACTTACAGACAATCTTAGGTATTGGCCCAGGAGTGTTGCTGTGAAGATTGGTCAAAATTGGACAAAGGGGCATGGCACCGCCCTACAAAAAACATCTTCTATGGGGTGAAACTCGATGACGTAAGGTATAACTCGATAACCGTTGGGCCGATTTTCATGATTCTTTTTTTGTTCTGTTCGTATTGCTGTATTTCATATATTTACGCAGATAGGCAATTCCAGAAAATCGATTTATTCTCATTTTTCGCATTTTACGAAAGAACATTATTATCTAAGATCTATAAGCAATACAATTTCTGTGCACGGGCAAAGCCGGGCGGGTACAGCTAGTTGATGATAAAAGGATATAGGTAAAAAGTTGATCTAGTTCATTGCATGACATTATAATAGGTACCCTGAACTAAATTGTGACGTTAAGTGATATTGAACTGTTGTTTTCCATTTTTGATTGGTTATTGGTTATTTGGAGATGCCAAAAAGAAGAAATGTCAGACGTTAACAAGGTGGTAATCAATTTTACTATGTAATATAGATTTGATGGTCATTATCATTACAGTATCAGTATTCAATTGATACACGTTAACACGAATTGAAAACGAATTTAAATAGAAATGTGTTGAAAATCGAATTTTCTGAATTGTGATGGATGTGAACAATGCATCAGGAAGCCTTGCTCACATCCATGACAAATTAGGTTTTTTTCTTATTGAAATGACGCTTAATTTTTTTTTAATGAAAGAAAGCGAGGAATAACAATGTCTTTCGCTTAAGTTCGGGAGCAGTCCCTGGACTAATTCTGTTAGAAAATGTTGTCGAGTTTATCATTGAGGTGTTGTTTGAAAGAACAAAACAGACACTTCAGTTGGAATTATAGAAGAATTTCGAATCAAAGTACTAATTCATCATCAGATTCGTTTCTGTTTTCGTGGAAATCTACAACACTAGACTTGACTATAATCGTTAGGCAAGTATGTCTCTCTTTTTCAAGCGGGGATCTATGTTATCCCAATGGCTGCCGAATATATTCTTAGGAAGAGGTGGCAGGGTCGGAGTATCTGCGTCTCTCAAGCTCCGCTTAAGGCCTTTCTCAACCCTGTTACCCGTTCCAGAATAGTTCGGTAATGCAAGAAGTCTTTGAACTAGGTCGCAAGGCTGAACTCTTTGACACTCGAAGATATCCGATGAGATTGTTAAGAAAGGCTCAGAGGATACTCTCTCGGGACCAGAACCTACACTGGGTCTTCCTACGTCCTCGGCCAGGGGGCCTCCATTGACGACTGGGTTTCTAACGAGCACAGTTGTACGGCAGACTAAACGCTCCCGCAAGTCAGTAATAAATCTGCGGCATTCCCACTGTCTCTCAGCAGAATAGACTCTGGGTCTGGGCCAACTTATTGGAGTTCTTACGGGACAATTTGCTTTTGCTAATTATCTTAGTGTACTAGGCTTAAGTGATAACACTGTCTGCGACGCTTGTGTTGAGGGCGACGATACTTCGGATACGTTATTATTCTGCCTTTGGTCGGATTAGGTGGCAAATCTTTGGCGCTGTTGTGTAATCGCTGAAGTGCATTCTCGGCTTTCTCCGAAAGTCGAAGAAATTCCAGTAAATTGGGTAATACTGTATTTGCTTTCTTGTAGTGCAATGGACCTGTTGCGTCTGAGTGCTCTAGTGCAGTGTTTCCTGAACCGACAAAAAAAAATTCCACTAAGTATGGGGTTGAAAGCCAGAATCCGCGCACTAGGTAACTAAAAGGGTTTTCTCTTTTGGCGTTTGCCACTGCTTCACTTAGAAGGAGTTCAAGTGTTTAGCAAAGTTTTTTGGAAATGAAAAAACATCGCAAACACAAAAATTGATAGATTTAAGGCCGAAAGGCAATAGTTATAAGGATATAGTTAAGTTTAGAGTGCTCGTTAAGAACCAGTAAGCTAGATTAAGACAAATGTTAGTTTCAATTCAGATTTAATCATTTTTGTGTAGTATGTAAGTTTAAAAAAGAATTAAACAAAAATGAATTAAAAAGTAAAAAAACCATCAGTTGGGTCCATTGCTCACACTCAACCAATCATTCTTCAACGACCTGATCGGGTAATGGGATACAAGAACTTATCTGTTTTCAAGACTCCACAGGTTGGGTATAGGTACCGACTTATCACATCTTCAGCAATCATCACTAACCAGGTCACCCAAAAAAAAAGCACATTCTAGTGCTATACTTGGATTCATGCTGAACCGTCACCTCTACTTATACTTTTGTTGACCAGAACTGAGGATGAGGAAAATCATTTTCTCATTTAGTTTAAATTAGTAAAATGTTCGACATCGCCTTTTAATCACATTTGAGAACCATGCAAACTATGCAAATTTCGAAAGTCAAACTTAAATGTCACATCACAGTTAGTCTGTGGCACAAACTCAGTTATACTAGAATTCACCAAGATGCAATCGCCTACAAAATGTATTACAAAAAGAAAAATCTTCCTTTCAACACACTTGTCATAACTTCACTTCCGAACAAGGACAAAGCCAAGAAAACCTGCAGAAACGCAAAAAAAAAAACTCGCGTTTGTGAAACCAGTTTCTTTCTTATTTCCAACGTTTCAAATTCTAACCCAGACAATGTCTTGCCACCACACCATCCTCATCATCGTAGAAAATATAAAAAATAAAAGAACGCAATCAACAGCATAATGTTGCTCAATATTCTTCTTTCAATTGCAAAAGCACAAAAATAAAAATAAAAAAACAAATAAAAAATCGCCAACTTATTCTCCTTCCATGTCCCGCGCGCCGACCACTGCCTCCACTGCCTCCTCATCGGCGTCAAAACCATATTCGAAATAAAGTTCAATTCGTTTGCACTAAAGTGCAACATACATTTTCATGCAAGGAACCCCCAAGCCACCAAGCACAGTCTCTGGCAGCGCAGCACACTTTTTCGTTCATATGTGCAACAGTGTAGTTTCGGTTCGGTTGGATTGTTTTATGAACCAGACCAAAAGTGTAAGCCGGACTGACTGTCCTTGGCTTACACTCTGAAGTCGGGCTTAGTGAGTCGTGTGATGGTGGTAAGGTTATGGCGCAATAACTCCATGTGTGCTGCGCGTATGTGTATCTGCAAGTGCGCGCGCACATTTTTTTTTTTTGCTTTTGTATATAGCTCTCTGTTAAACTTGAAGCGGTGCGAGGAGATTTTGCGCGAGGCTGAGCTGAACTGCACAGCCGTCATCACCGTTCCTCAATGGTTCACATTTAGAGTTATTACCTGGTGGAGTGGTGCTGCAGTTGTAGCGTTTTTTTTTTTTTTTTTTTTGCATACAAGCACTGGTTGTAATTTTTATTGCCTTCCTTTTTATTTGAGCCGTTGTTGTCGCTGCTGTTTTCTGGTTTATTTAACTTTGGCTCATGATAATGATGTCAATTGGCTGCATTGTGTTTCCTTTTCTCTGTCTGTTTTGCGGTGAGCAATTTCGATCGGAATTCAAGATATTGGCATTGTTTATGGAGCTCGCTTTTGTGAGTCGACACGTAGTCGGCTGCATATGGCTATAAGTACACGTATATTAGCCAGCCAACAGCAAGCGCTTGTCCCAGAGATCTAGCTGGCGTTGCTCTTGATCGTGATCAGACGATCCATACCTATATAGCTTAATTTCTGGAAAAGTGATTGGCATTGTTTATTGACAATATCTCTGTATGTCTCGCTCACGCTCGCGCTAACATCAGTGTCAGTCGTACGTACTTTTTTGATCAGCGATTGCGGAAAAACAAAATAACAGTGGAAAACAAAACAAACATAGCAAGCGAGAGGAAATCCAATAGTGTAACTAGGTGACAGACAGATTTAGCGTTTGAACTGATCGGTAATGACAGCCGTACTGACGGTTACACAATCGCATTGGGTCAGGGCGCTTATGGCTTTAAGATGTGTATATCTTAAGGAAAAGTTAGAACAAAATGTAATGTCATCCAAGGTTAAGGTAGTGAACGGCTTTTATTACCTGAAATGTATTATTAGATTATTGTTTAAAAGGAGAGCCGGTCAATGGAGTATGTCAATGTGATTTGCATTTAAACATGTTTGTATAGATAATTTGTCTTTGAAGAATCTGCTACAATTGACAATAGCGAATTTGATTTTAATGAAAACAAAAGAATAATTCAGCGAAGGAAGGCAAATATGTATGTATCTTGAACATTTTACAGGTTAAAATTTGACGCCGGATATCGCTATATAACCTATTATGTTTAAGGTTAGTTTTATTGGACATTTATCTCAGCAAACCAAAGTAGCCGCTGTAAATTTGACACCTACATGTCGCTATAATAAGCTATTATGAGGCTTACTTAGGGCTGAATTAGCCCGAAAATATGCAACCAATTGTGATGAAATGGATTATTTAGGTGTATTTTTGAGATTGTAACACCATTACGACTTGCAAATCATATTATGTAGTGTCAGGAACACATCAATACAATGAGTTTCCTCCAAGACGTTTCTACTTCGAATACCAAGTGGGAATCTCAAAAGCGTCAAGTATAGACTTTCACCACCGACTTTAAGTCATCTCGGGCAATCACTATACGGGTAGAGGAGAGAGTATGGACTTGATCTTACCAAACATATCCTGGGTATACCCAGAGGTCGCCCGGCTGATCGCACAAATTCCCCAGCACATCGATTTGGGGACATGTTTTTAACATGACCAAACTACCGAAGCATGGACGGCTTAGTCCGGAGAAGTAGCTGCTCGACATTGAGAATAGAGTCGTTATTGCGCCCTGAAGATTTTATACTTTACTTTACTTTACAGAGGAAACATTTTCATTAAAACAGGCACTAAGCACATCCATTACCACAAGACATCTGGCAAGACTACATAATTGTCTAAGACTACATAATTGTCTTGCCAGATGTCTTTCCGTGAGGACAAAGTATTTGCCATTTGATTATTAACTTCTTGCGATTCATAATATTTTGATGTTAAAATCTATAGAAAATATTATCCTCATTATCCTTGATTCTTCCCGTTGATCTTGATAGCTATTCAAATGTTGATATCTGTCAAAACTGACAGACTTTATTTATTTTCCAAACATCACAGTAAAGTAGAATTGGCCGTCAACTACTAACGAATTAAATGAGAAGAAACTAATAAATTAACAAGGCGATACGATAAGTAATGTTCGGGAATGTCATCTGGCTATCCAGACTTTCAATCGTACAGCTTAAAATCTTCACAAATCTACCTTCCAACTAAATTTAAAGTGCCTGCGTGTCCACGACTATCTCGTTGTGGCACATAGTTTGAATAACATTATTATTTGTGCCAAATGTCACGTTCACGAGTGCTAGATGTCAGTGCTGCTGGCACTCATTTTCACCAGTACTTTGTAATAGAAATCAGATGTCAATTGTCGTTTATATGTCGGAATGCGTACTTTTCTATTCTAACAAATACTAATTTGTTTTAAAGGCTGAATTGTTGGGAGTAATCCAGCTTAAGCCAATGTGCGACTTTACACTCAAATTACATATCGCGAGTATAATAGGAGTAATGGCCCATTTTTGACACTAGCTTAAGCCCACATAATTCTACAATATGGCGGACCCCCAAAGATATATTGTGATAAGTCAATTTAATATGCGGTATCACTATGCCTAAGTCAATTAAGTGCCCAGCAGAAACTGAACGCAAGGACAAGATGGAGAAGCATAACTGACATTCTATTTTTCAAATAATTTCGACCTAGGTAGTTTTTAAAAATTCTAAAAAAAAATGTATAATTATAGAGGTCACCAGTTTATTCCAAACTTCGATGGTGAATCACCTTCCGATCTCCAACTTAACGACTGCAGTAATTTCAAAATATAAACGACATATTTGAAGTGTCTCTCTTAAAAGTTAAGACCAAAACAAATCTATTCTTATCGTTTTTGGCACGCGTGTGACACACGCACACTCCTCAACCGTAGTCAAAATATTAATGGACATAAAAATTAAGTCTGCCTTACACCACCTTTTATTTTTAGAACAATTAACAGTCTATCAAAGTCGATCGGAAAATTACAGCATGTGACACTCATGCTACGAAATTTCTTTAATAACGCCATTTCTTTTTTTAAGAAAACATTTTTTATTTTTTTTTTGCATAAGAAACGCAAACAATATATTTAGCATGTCCTCAATTCTCAATAAAAACAAAATGAAACCAAGTCTGGGATGTCTGGGGCTTTCCAAAACAAAAATTAACCAAATGTTAGTTCATACACTAAAATCTGCTTCTGAAACCATTACTATTTTGATAGATATTGCAAAAAAAAAGTCACTACTGTCACGAAGAACATTCTCAAGCACTGGGAGACATATAGCTAAATGATGTTCTTTTTTTTTTAGGCATATCGCATACCCTATTTCGAGTAAATACTGTCGCGGCACGAGTCCGTGAAATTGATTAGAAGATATAATAATATGTATCTAACTAATGTTAACTAGATGGCTCTTTTGGCGATCTTTGACAAACCAGTTAAAACCAGATTCATGTATTTGTTTTTTTTTGCAAGACATTATAATTAATAACCAACACCCAAAGAAATCGTGTGCATGCAATTAAGAAGGTGGAAAATATTCCAAACGAATACCACAAGTGATTACAAAACGTGTGCAAAGGGAAAAAGACAAAACAAAAACAAAGAAGAATGACAGCAACGGCAACGAGTGCACGGCTGCACTTCAAGGTCTTACCAGGTGAGATTATTTTTCCACCAGAGAGCGGTTTGACTGATTACACCCACGACAGAGTGATATAAATTAGGAGGTGTGTCTATAAGTTGGCTTTACTATATAGAAAAAAAAATAAACAACATTCACAGATCATTGGATTGAGCAATTTAAATTGATGCGCAGCAAAAGAAGAAATGACCACGTCCAGTCAGGCAATTAGAACCTGTTTAATTAATTCGCGATAACCAAGCCAAGAACGAGTAATGCGGGGATGAGCTGGTTTTGTGAATGGACGGACAGTGCCGCTTAGGGGGGCAATTGAATGTTTTTCGGCTTAGCAATCAATTTTAATCGATAATCCCGCTCATTCCCCCAGATAGATATTTTGGGATGAAATAACAACATTATTTAGTTTTTTTCTCTATGAATGGTTTTTCTCTCTACAATTCAGAATGAGTTGTTTTTTTAGTGTTATAAAAACTATAAAACGTCGAAATGACGCGTGTATTCTTATTGAATTATTTGTAAACTACATACCTATGTAGAATTTGTTTTGGTCCTAGTCTTCGCGTTAGAATTGTTTGCACGTAATTGTGCCGACAGATTTTCGATTCTCTAATTCTGTAAATATTAATGAAAGCGAAATGAGGGTAATGCGACAAAGAAGAAAGTCCCGCTTGGTAGTAATGCGAATTTCATTTCATGTATGAAGTATGAGTATACGTGAATGCTTCGTTAAAAACTTGGATTAAGGACATTTTGACATTTAAATGAGATTTTAAGTTTTTATGTGTTTTTATGTGCACAGACAATAATGAACTTTGTTATAGCTTCAACAACGGGTTAATTTTTGACAACTGAATTTTTTAGTCTGGTCTAATATTTGGTCTGAAAAAATCTTATAAATTGAGATACTGCTTAAAGTAGTGTCGTCCATGTTCAAAGTGGCACTGGCAAATTTTTACATGATAGATAGCCAGCAAACGTCAGATAGGAACTGTTGTGTAACAAGTTGATAAACATTTATCTAGCGTTTATTAATAAGGCGGTTGTCGTGAAACCGAGGAAAGTATATAGAAATTTACAGTTATATTAAAATAAGCAACAATTTCTTTGGGTAGATTTTAAGTTTTACTATAACTGTCCTACTTTCGAATACCAGAGGTGGGGCAGTGGAAAAAAAACTACACCTCGCTCAGAGTTACCTACTCCTCACTAAGAACTTTTATTGAGGATTTTAGTTTTCTTTTTTCAACGAGGCTCTCTAGGTCTAGACCGAGCAAAAACTCTGAAAGGAACCAACTTATATCGAACTGTCTTATTTATGTACATATGTTTTTATTGTTTAAAAAGTCGTTTGTAAATAAATTGTGCACAAATTAAATGTTTTAGAGCGACTACAATTTAAAATAATTTAAGTACTAAACTAACACTTATTTGCAAGTAATTTGTGTCGTTTAATTTTGCCTCTTCCGAAAAAAGTAGGTATGTACTTAAAAAAATGAGCAAATTGATAATGGGCCTTACCAATAATCATTTTTAATCTTCAACTAAACATATATATTTAAACAACGGGAAAAAGCAAAAGTGTGAAAACATTAAGGTATTTAAATATTTATGTTTAGTTTAGTGTATTCGGTTTTCACGTGTTCGGTTTAATTTAATAATTTAATCTTCAACTTAAATATTTCTACGGTCACAATGGATAACTTTATATGGAACTTGTCGCCATTGTGAATTCGTAAAAGTTAGACTGGACACTAAAAATGGTTATTAGTACCACGGAATGTCAAACGGTACGTTCTAAAAACACAGCCTTACTGCGAACTTTCAGTCAAGAATTTCTGGATCAGTTGACATTTCGATTGTGTCAAATTTTGGCTGAGAGCTCATTAACATAGCATCTAATAGTGCATAATATACTCAAAACTAAACGTGGAAACTAAAAATCAAATAGCAACGCCGTTAATAGCGCGATGTCGCAAAAAATGATTTCCTTCCAAATAACACAACCAATTTTTCTGTTCTCCAAAACCTCATCAACAAAAGCCGTTTTTTATTATCAGCTATGATCCATACAGATCATCGATTTACATGCACTTACAACAATAACATGTGATCCTGCTTTTCATCGAGATCACGAAATATGATCTGAAAATTAATTCAACTATTTCTCGTTGTTGTTTCGTGGCGTTGTTTATTTCATTCACTAAAGGTTGGTGTCCCTGTAAATTATAGCCACACAGTAATGTTGCCAGACCAAAATGTGAACCACTATTAACAACACAAAAAATCAATTAGCATTTTTTTCAAATTCGAATAAGTTACTACTCCGACTTTCGAGATGTTTTGTTTCGCTATATAGCACAGAAATATAAATGGAAATATTAGCAGTACAATACGGTTAATTATGATGCATATTTGAACATAACATTTGAACATAGTTTCACAAAAAAAAATATTCAATGCTAAATGTATGCAGATTTGTATCCATATGGTAACACCCCTACACAACAAGCGAAATGTCAAACTCAAATATGAGCAAGTGCAATGGAAAAATCATCGCATTGTGACGTCACATTGTACCGTGTGGCTGCAAGATGGTTGGTAGCAATACGAAATTTGTCATAATTGGTATTGGATTTTATATGTGTGTTGCCACAACTCAATCAATGATCCAGTTTGTTTTATTTTCATGATCTGATCCGGATCAGATCACGCTGATAATAAAAAACGGCTAAAGTCAGGTCACAATATATTTTACCAGACTTGACAACAAGTGTTAATTGAATCTTGTTAGCAGAACGTTCGTTTTATTATGCTTATCGAATGGTGTTGTATGTCCGTCAAATCGAGGTGTTTTGGCAGTTCTCACTTCTCATAAACAATCGAGAGGGATAATTAGAACGCAGAAATATTTTTACTTTATTAATTCCTTTACATTGATATGGATTTCAGTCCAAAAACCAAACATGATGCATTTCGGGTTTTCAGTCTGTCGTCAGTTATGACATTGACATACCATTTACAATCTTTGATTTCTGGTTTGGTGAGTCTAAAATGTTCTCCTGAGAAGACCGTCAACGCAAATCGGACCGGACATTTTACGTAGAACTTTTTTGACGAAGCGACCGATATATTGATCCGCTTTAGATAAAAGTCCTAAGGCACAAAGCAGGACTGGAATGATCAACGTCTTGTACAGAATATCATTCGTTATTTGGGATAATAGCGATTAGCAAGAATTTGTTTACTCTTGCGTACCATTTCTGCAACGTTGGGGTAAAACAATTAATTTTCATAAAAAAAAACACTAAAAACATCATCAGTTGACGTGGGGAAAATATTTCAGATTATTTTTATATTTCTATGCAGCTTTATATGTCTAGGATACTCCATTTATCGAGTTATATAAACTTTATTGCTACAATAGGCGAATAAAAAGCTGTCAAATCATATTACCTTTGTACCAAAACGAATACGCTGCGATGAAACTAACTAACACAAACGGTAGCTAATAAAAGTCTAATTACATATTTCAATCAACCTCAATTTAATTACTCATATATATCTCATATGCCACAACTAAAAAAAAAGATAGACGTTTCGCTTAAATATTTTCGTATATACCTACAGCTTGTTGCACACCAAAACTAAATCTATCTACTCCCAAGTGACTTTGCAGTCAATAGGGAAGGGCTATCTTGCTTGTCGTTAATGTAAAGTGTAAAGTTTATTACGAAAATAAAATTTTAATTTATTATTACTATAATATGTTAGTTTTATGAATTTGCTTCTATTTCGGTGAAGTGTCCATTTTTGAAGTAGTTCGCCAGATAAGTTAAGGGCAGTCATTTAATTATAAAAGGAATTATAAAATTATAAATGACAACGTCAAAATTCCTGGTGACAGATCAATTATGTAGTTCTCATCTTTACATTTAGGGAATGTCATTATTTAGTAAATGTTGTTCGCATACATAGGCTATAAAATCTGCTTAGTAGCCACTTATAGAAAAAAAATTCAAATGCAGAGTTTAAACACAGCCTCCTGGCTTCGGTAAGCAGAGAACAAATTTTACGGCTAATCATACATTGCATTTTTACAGACTTTTAAAAAGATGCAGTTGTAGTTAATTATTAATAAAGCAAGCTTCCGTTCCAAGCTAATCTGACTTTATGGTTAAGTACAAGGAAACAGGTTTAACAATATTCAGCAGTCACCATTCATAGTTATTAGTTTGTCGTATAAATTAATCTATCTACCGCTTAGTTTTTTTTTATTCGATAAAATGCATTGCTGCCAATTAGTAGGAGTCCTAAACATGCTAATGCATGTGCTTAGTTCCGTAGGATATTTTTTTTTCGAATACAGGAGGGTCACATAAAATACAACAAACACGTTTTCGTTGATCTGTTTCAGGATGACCTTACATTGCACAAACAGTATCAATTAAAAGAATTATGTACATATAAATGAGCATGTCATGTAAGAAAGTAGTAATCGTATTAGTATTATTACATAATTATAATGCAGTTGTTTATAAAACTACACGGGCGACTCCTATAAAAAAAAAATCTATTACTTTTTTTTTAAACACAACGCTGTGTAGTGTCTACCTACTTTTGACAGATATACAATTTTCATATTTTTCATAAAAGATAGGTATTCCTAAAACCATAGACAGAAATAAAAATCCCTTTTGAAATCCTTTCACGCTTTCGAAAGCTGATATTAATTCGCATCTTCAAAACAACGCTAATTTGTATAATTATATCAATGATATCTCTCCTCACCTTCATTTAACTGTTTTTAAAACAAATAAATAAAACGACACACCCGTGCGAAGAAAGAAGCAAAACAACAAACTCCCAAAAATTTCAAAGCGCGTGTGTCGGTTAATGTATCACTGACCTTTGGACAAATAAAAAAAAAAAAACTACGCCATTCATTTTTTGATGCATTATACATTTTGTGGTTCATTAACCAAAAACATTTGCCAAGAGAAAAAATATAAAAATTTCGATCGCATGTTATAAAATCATTTGACTTTTTATTTTACAACACCACCCAATCAATGCAAATGTGACATGCGAAATCCCAACGCACACTATACCATTTTTGAGTTGGCAAAATAATAAAAAATAAAAAATCAGCAAAGCTGCAACTGCAATATTTATGAAAATTTAGGTATTATGTAAATATGCTGCATTCACAATTTAAATTTGACAGATCAAACAACGTCAATTCACTTCATACCTCTGCTGTCAAAGTTCAATAGTGCAAAAGTGATTTGTAATTACATTTACTCATGTTGTAAATATTTGACAACCATGCATGTGAATACTAACTACCAGCCATGTTTGTTCTATTTTCACATTTCCTTTGATAAAATGTCAAGTAACGTCAATTACCAGCAAAAACAGAAAAATGAAAAAAAAAAAAAACGACAACACCTCCATCTGGTCGCCATACTCCGTTCCCTCATACTTCACTTCTCATCCACACACCATTCAATTAAAATTACTAATAGCGACTAGACACAACCTGTTAAAGTGGAATTTCAATAATAATACAAACACTATTATTCAGTGCGCCCCAGACCAGAAGCCCATACCTACGTCAGACTACTAAAAATGAAGAAATAATAATAAAAAAAAAAAACCAAAGCTCGTCAGTTTTACTCCGGCAGCTGAAGTATCGAATCGACCTAGTAGTGTAGGTAGTATATGCGAGAGCTTCCCAAAGCGGGCAGCAGGGGGAACTATACGCTTTCCGTTGTGGATAAAGCGGGGCGACGCGACGTGTAGGACGGCCTCCACAGTAACTCTTAGCGCAGTTAATGTTGAGAAGTGGAGAGGAGGCGAAAAAAAAACTGAATAGTTTCGAGTGGATAGTGTGGAGTGGCGGCGACGACGACGACGACGACGACGACGATATGGTGGAGCGCAGAAACGTCAGTCAGTAGAGAAATGACTGTGTGTGTCGGGACTGGCTGGCTAGACATGGGTTCACCTTTTTGGGGTCATTAGATATATCTAATGTGTTATGAGAGCGGCCGAGGAACTTCTCCTCGGTCTATGGTTATAGAGTTTTGCTCTCTGTTATTGCAATTCGTTAGTTAATTTGTTTTTATTTCTTTGCTTTTTTGTTCCCCAAATGGATTCAATTCCAATAAATCAATTAGCCAAATGGCGAACTCTGGTTGTGTCTGAGTTCGTGTGTGATTGTATGCGTGTTCGGAATGAAATTTTTAAAACAACATTTTACGTAAGCTCAGACAAAGCATGTGCGAGAGATTGCGTTGGGAGTGTGAACGGAGCCTTATCTTGAGGTTCAAAGACTTGTTGTTTTGCTTTAACGCATTTTTAATCGTTTTAGATTATTTTATTATTATTTTCGAATGCGAAATTCATAAGTATGTATGATTCTTTTTGCTCTATCAGTAGGTAAAGCCGTAAATAGTATTTTTTTTGTTTTCTTGTTTGCTTTCGTTTGTTTTGTTACTGTTTTAACACGTACGAGTAGTTTAGCGAATAAGAATATTGAAGGTACCTACATATAAATGAAAACTGTTGTATTATGTAGTTCTTTTAATCGGTACAAATTTTGATCGCATGTAATTTAGACATTAAAAATTAAGAGCTAAGCAACAACTCAAGTATCAATCAAGTTGATAGTGACGATGGAGAATTCGTTGAGAAAAACAAAATTTCAAAGTCAACTGAAACTGCAAATGAATTTGGAATTAAAGTCTTCGAATAGAAGAATGTGTAATATTAATACATTGGCAACGCGGAAAGACGCAACACGACAAGGTACTTATTTTAAGTAAAAATTAAAGAAAATTTCAGAGACTGATACTAAGTATCTTTATACCCTATTCACACCAAGCCGAAAACTGGGTTTTCGCGAAAACAGTCGAAAACTTCATCGAAAACAGAAGTTTTCCCATATATATTGTAGTTTTCAAAACGAGTTGTTTGAGGTCGTTTTCCATGAAAACGCCACGAATACGAGTACAATCGTTGGGTTGTTGAAGCAGACACACCTTTTGCAACATTCAGCGAGCTCAGAAAAACTGCTGACAGGATAGCTCTCTCTCTCAGTGCTGTCGTTTCTTCTAGTTTTTTGTTTACAAAAAATGTGGAATCTCTTGTTATCTTTGCAGCATAAAGAGCAAATTGTTCAGTTTTTTCTATAATTTTAGAACGGCAGCACTACCTGCCACAACTAAATTGTATTTTCAGATGTTTTGATTTTGATTGTTGCTTATGTTAATTATTTTATGCATTTAACCATAAGTTAACGATTATCAAGTAGCTTAAATAATTTTGTTTGTATATTATGACAATACGAGCGAAGTTTAGTAACTAAAATAAAAGTTTAGTCGCCACAAAAATTTCATAGATAGTTTTACAGCTAATTGAAACGTCAAACGAAAACGATTTGGAGTTCGGTGTGAATGTATCCACGAGTTTTCTGAACTTTTTTGACGAAAACTCGGTTTTCGGCTTGGTGTGAATAGGGTATTAGGTGGGTATATCGTATATGTCTCCAAAAGATTGTTGAAGACTGTTCCAAACTTGTGTCGAGGAGATCGTGGCACAGAAGGTGAAAAATGTCTTCGGATCGGACAACCCTATATCTCATGACGTTTACGATATTTATTTGAATTCGGAAGTTCTTCTGAATATCTAACTCATAAAATATTTTGTTATTACGTAATATACCTACAGTGTTTACAGAAGTCTCTTGTTATCGAAAATGCTCGCACTCAGAAAAGCGAACAATCTGGCAACACTGCAATTGGTATTTTTTTCTTTTCCCATTTCTCAGTTCGGCACATTTAAAACACTAACCCCCAGTTTCACATTGGAAGTTTAAACTATAGTTCAACTGAACTTTGATGTTCAACTCGTCCGGTTTCACAATCTAATCTTAACACATGAGTTCACTTCAATTGAACTCAGTTTAACTAAATTTAACGAATAGAATTTGGCAGTATTGTAGAGTACTTAGCTTTTATACGACTTTTCCAAAATGGTTCCTTGTGTTTTCTTTCAAAGAACACGCAAAACAACGTCAAATATTTGTGTTTTTGACAATTGACTGATCTGGGGTTTAAACGGCAGAATACTGTAGTTTAACTTAAACTAAAGAATGAACTCCGTTCAAGGTTTAAACGATCCTGTGAAACCGAATTAATTGTTAAACTAAAGTTTAAACTAAAAGTGCAGTTTAAACTCCCACTGTGAAACTGGGTGTAAATGTCTTAAGTCGACTAGATTTGCCTGGACTCGATTTTCCCTGAACGTAAAAACAAGATTGATCGGAAACGAGGAGGAAAGGCAGAGCTTGGTAAGGCACTCCACATTCATGCCGCACAGCCCGTGAAAGAATCTAATCTCTTTATTTCATAGCCATCAAGTCACCAGTGCATCTGTTGCGTCAAAGACCATAAGCTAACTTATGAATGATGATTTCTATTCTAATGTGTAATTGCCAAAATCGCAGTTAATCATGTACTGTCATATAATATAATGCAATATTAAAAATGACAGTTGTCATTATAATCATTTCCGGAATTTTTGTTAAATCAGTTCTATTGGAAATACGGTCCCCAGAAGTTGTTTTTATTTGACTGTGTAAATTTTTGACAGAAACCAAATAAGCCTCAATTATATTTCAAATTAAATTATCCATAATCTTGTGAATGATGTGAAAAATTATCTTATTGAAATGTAGAGATATGGAATGATAGTAGCTATTGTAGTCAGTGACACTGGGTGTAGTGACCGATCGCCAACTAATTTTATTAATTTGCATCCGTTAAAATTATAGAGGTTATGGGACCGCAATGACGCAAATTCAATGCGGGAACGCACACAGCTTATTGGCATAATAATGCTGCCGGGTGGGTATGTTAATTATTGAGGCATGTAGTAAACAACAAAAGCATTCCGTGATTGAGATTAACAGATGGAAATACTTATTTATTACATCTTCAGCTTTGTTATGCTAGTTGGTGTTATTTAGAGTACAATTTAACTTAGTAGGCGGATTTCATTAACATAATCAGCAACGCCGGGTGTCCGAGAGTTAACTTTCCGGAGATGTTTAAAAACGGAAATATAGCCCACTATAAATGAAAAAAAAAAACGAAAGTAAACAATTTGAATTGGAGGTGGAGACACATTGGTCCGTTTTCGGTTTACATAAAAAGCTAAATTGATTTAGCGTTAACGTATTATGTATTTGAATATTAAATCACGAGCTGTTTGCACTTTTGAAGGAAAATTTGTAAAAGCTGAATCAACAAATTGATTATGTTACGCCATGTAAGACGTCAATCGAATTTGATTATTAAAATTTTATGCGGAGTATTGGTAGGTAATGTGTGACCGGGAGTAACGTTTTTTGGCGCTACCATTCACAATATCGGCAAGAGCTGTCTTTATGACCTGAACGGTTCCATTTTTTTTATTGAAGAAAACCAGGTGGGTAACCTAGTATCTGCAAGAATTGGAAATCAAAGTGCTGGGTTAGCGTGCGATGACACTTGATACGAATCCTACTGAACATGTTTAGGACCTGTCGGCGAAAAAGATTAGTATGCGACCTCCCTTGCATAGACACTAAGCGGCTTTGTAGTCCAGTACACTAACCACTGAGAAGTTACGTCAACGAAATGAATGAATGATATTTATTTATTTATATTTATTACAACAGTCTCTAGCTTTCCAAATTCAATTTACTACATTTCTTGTTACATATTCAGTAATTTTTCTTTTAAATACAAAAAAGTTAGATTCATATTTAATTTCTGATGAAAGATTATTAAATCGTTGAAGCTCAGTATAGTTAATTGTTCGTTGACCTCAAGTGGTTCTCGCTCTTTGGATTCTGAAATCTCCTGGACTCCTTAGGTTGTGAGCTGCGTTGACATTCGTTGAAGTATATCCACGGAGATTAGTTGGACACTTCTCGTTTAGAAAAAGCGGTTGGCTTACACTCAACCAGTACCCTAACATTGATATTATCGGGTGTACAATCCTTTTTTTTAAGACTATCCCCATTGCCTTATTTTGTAAGACTTGTAGCCTGTTACAACATTGCTAAACGAGAACGGCTAACCGAGACTACTGTTTTCAAAAACAAATAAATGTATTAACATTTTTATTTTATTTTAACTGACATACCTATATCTAGAGACAAGTCTCAAATCTTCTATCAATTAATTAGAACAGCAATATAATGAGTAGTGATTATAAAGAGACACTAATCTGTTCAACGATTTGTTAATTGTTTGCATCAATAGTTAAGAGCAATTATATATCAATTAACTGTCAAAACAGGTGTGTATAAAAATGTGTTGCTTGTTGACATAATATAATTATTATGTCATAATATATCTCCACTTGCTGTACATATTGATATTTACATTTTTTATTGATCTAAAAAATTTGTTTTTGACATTCAAATGTGAATGTATTTCACCCCGCCATATGCAACCATTATTATGTGTTGTTCGCGAAACCAGGCTAACATGTATACCTACAGATTGTATATTAATTAAATAATTTATTTCGCGAATATTCATTTTGCCGCAGAATCTAGGCAAATATACGTCTACAATCTCACTTTAGTCCGATAAACTTTATGAGCAGAAAAAAATGGAATACCCAAAGTGGAACTGTCATTAAAATGTCTAATATGTATATAATTTGTTAACGGGTTAAGCCATTTGCATTGATAAGATGGAAATTGTGTCAAAACAAAAATACGAAATTATGACACAAGAATTGTCAACAAAAGCTACTAGTTTCTAATATTGTCTAGAATTTGGCTTAGACCAGGCAATCAAATTAATCTATTTTTAAATGGTAAGAATATGAAATAAAAAGCGTATAACGTAATAATACGTAAATTAGCTTCATAAGATTATTTAAAATAAGAGCAAAATAAGTTCAGACTCGTTTTCGGAAACTTTCTTCCATAATTTTCTAATGTAAATATATCTATGTAGGTACCTACTTTAGCAAACTCTCTTAGTAGTGACTTTAACAAAAACTTCACTTTTCATAATTATAGAATGTAGTAACAAACAACTATAAGAAGCAATAGGTATACAATGCTCCTTCTAGCATCTAAACCACTTCTATCATAAGATCAAACAAACTCGGCTATGCTGCAATCCTACGCAAATGGTGCACGAGACTGCGTCTGATTGGTAGTAGGTCAATGCCCTACGCAACACAGGGAATCCCTTTCTAGGTAGTTTTACAAACAAAAAATCTTTCACATGTCGTTTTCATGCAATTCCCTCGTTGGTGACGTAGAATACATCATTCATCCCTTTCAAACAGCCGCACCGACACACAACACTTATCAGCCCTAATCCCAAATGTATAAACAGCCTACAAAGGAATAACTTGAGCGACACTTATCAACCAAAAATACAAAGCGCACAGAACAGGCAAGGCATACGTGCACAGCACATGCAAGAGATCTTTGGGACAAAGTTCCAAAAATCTCAATCAAACGAGGATCATCGACAATAGACAATGGAAAAGGATAACGACCGAATGTTTACATTCATGGCGCACACTATTTCAGGTAACAAACCACAGAGGGGTTCAACGACCATCCCTCTTTCGCATTACATTGCGCGCAGTTATTCCGTAAATGAGCTGATAAAGGGTTAAGAAGAATGTTCATGATCACAGCAGGGAATTGGGTTTTGTTGGCCAATAAGATTATAATTGAATAAAAAGTGACAGTGAGCAGGTTTTTTTCAGTAGAATAGAAATATTTTGCATCTTTAATTGATGGAAGTTTTTCTATTTGCTCAGCTGTAAAATTTAATCAGAATTTGTTCATCATTAGACGTTTTTCTTTTTCAATTCAGAGCAGAGCCAAAACTGTAAAAAAAAAAAAATTCGTCTACTGTCCTACGCATGCAGTTCGTTCTTTTATACATATATATGTTTTTCGGTGCATTTCTGCTGCGATTGCATCCGTCAAATATACCTACCCATTGATTTCAAGTACCTCCAGCTTTACTTAACCCTTTAGAATACCTATTTTCTTCAAATTCCTCATTCCCTCCGCAGTCCAAAGGGTGCTCGTTTTATATGAGTTGCAGTATCTCCCGGCACTGCTTATTTATAGTGAGTTAGTTACCCGTACCTTTCTCTTCTAACTTAATCTGTTGCCACAACTAACCAAGCAAATTCACTGGCTGCCAAACAAATGCTGTCTTAAAAAACAACAACCTGTGAAAATAAAACATCCAACTATAGAAACTCACCTTTCTTTTTAAATAGCTCAAGTCGCGCTGCGCTTTAAGCGTCTCCTTGCGCTCCATGTCCTTAAGTTCGTCCAAAATCTTTGTATATTTCTCACGATTCTCCACATCTAACGCGACATGCAAATAATCATGCCAATTCCTCGAATCGAAACCCCAATGGCAGGTGCGATTCTCCTGCTGTCGATGCACATGTCCAACGAATTTCTGCGGCGAAAGCCAACCCTTACATTCAATACACATTATGCATGCTGGCTTCATGTACGAGTACATGTCAGGCGTACAAATTCCCTCGCACTTGCCAAAGCATCGATGATAGACCTTAAACGATATAGCACCCTTAGGAATGTCATCTACCGCGTACTGATGTCGATCCGCCGATCGATGCAGCAACGCTGCGCACAATCGCTCTGCATCGGTGCGGGTTATCAGGCCGCTCGCCTTTACATCGGATGGTAGAATTTTGGCCGCCTTGAATTCCATTAACTGATCTGGCGTACATTGTGAGCAAAATATTCCCAACTCATCAAATATCCGATTTATCTGATCGAGGGTAAACTCCGCTAGCACATTGTTCAGAAATTGTGGCAAGCACAGTCGTAGCTCTCCGCCCAGCGAAAAACACCCAATTGTCTTGCCCTCCAAACGGGTCTCGTACAATTCGCCACGTCCTGTATCGGCCGCTGTCAGAATCGGCTGTGGCAGCTCGGGCGGAGGCGGTGGTTGCACAATAAGGGTGGGCGATTCATTGATGTCCAGCGGCTCGGGTGAGCTTAAAATCTCCTTTTTGATAATTGTTGTCGGGCTAACAGCACCGGCGGCTGCTGATGCCGCTGCTACTAGTGATTGTCCAGGACCCTGAAGACTTTTGGTCGCACTGCTTTGGTACGTTTTCAGTACAGTGCGAATGTTTTGCGTTACGTATTCGGTCATTTTCTCAAACAAAAATAATACGTATAATATACTTCTTCTTATAATTCTCTATACAGGATTGTCAACAATTTGATTTTCCAAATCAAATCCTTACATGGCGGAGCGGCTGTCAAAATTGCTTGACATTACGCGAACAAATTATTTCGAGTTGCAAAAAAAGTACCAGCCACTCACCGTCGGGCAAACACACACGAGAAATATTTTTCAAACGAACAGAAAAAAAAAGACGAACTTTGTGTATTCACACAGTGCGAAAAAGTTCATCAAGGCAGAAGAAAATAAATAAAAAAAAAATATATATTTATTTATTTTTAGAGCACACACACGTTCTTTTTCGGTAGGTATTCTTGCTCTCTCTTCTTTTTTTTTTTTTTCTTTTAGAATCTTCTTGTCGTTTTCTTATTTATTTTTCACTTTATTTTTGTTTTATTTTATATTTATTTTTCTTTTGCTTTTACTTTTTGCACTTTATTTTGGCAGGAATTGAAAAAAATTCCTTTTCACACAATTTTCGTTGAGTTGAACTGGTAACACTTTTTACCGTCATCGTACACTCTCAAGCTCAGAGTCAGACATCTGAGAATTCTATTCAACTGCTTCCACCAGTGCATATCCATTGCAAGGGGCTTCTGAATTATATCAAAATTAACTCCTTTTCTATTTCGACCACGAAAAACTCACTTAAATTTGGCGATTATAAATCAACAAGGGATAGAGAACACACAGTGGAATGGAGACTATGAAAATTAACGCACTTTTTATTTCAGATCTCCTCTTTGTGTGTGTCGTCTGACTTTTCTTGTAACTTTTTTTTTCACTTTTGCACACTTTTCTTTGCAACGGAAAAGTAAGAAACACTTTTATTCCATAAAAAAAAAAAACAATTATTATTGTGACAGACAGGGGGGCGAGGTTTGACAGCTCGACGTCTGGCAGGCTAAACTCACCGACGAAACCCACACCGGGCGAGTTGCTGTGAGGCACCGCGTTCTACTGTATGATGCCCGCTTTCAGATAGTGAGCTTTTTTTTTTTGCACAAAATTATTACATAAAATGTTACTCTCCGTGATTTTCACTTAACAAAAAAAAATATTATTTTTACGCGACAGAAAGACGAAGACGACAGACAGACGATACACGAAGGTTAGGCTATACGATTGGGGCAGCGAAAACACATCGGCAGAGGATTCCAATTGGAGATAAAAAAAAAAAAACACCAACCAACCAACGAAAGAACGAACGGAAGGAAAGAACAACACTATAGAGATGAATTTTAATTTTGTTTTTCTGATTTAATTGTATTCCTTATAAATATTATTGTAATTTGTTTTATTATGGTTTTGTCGTTGTGTTCTTTTGGAGGTTTTATCTTTTATCTCTTGTTTTTGTATTTTTCTTGAGAATTATTTTTTTACGCGACGACCGATGCGACCACAACGACGACGACTGCGGCGACGACGACGGAGAGCATTTTGTTCCTCTCTGCGATATTACCAAAACATGTCTATTGCATGAGAATCTTGTTTGAACATCGCAAAGACGCAAACTGTCGCTTTTGCTAAAAATGCCAGGAGAGAGCGAGAGAATAGGAATAGGCTTTTGGACTTTTGTTCGTAGTGTGCGTGTGGCGAAAGAGGATGACAGTTATAGTTTGAACTTGCCATAGACAGAGAGAATAGGTTCTAAGTGGAAATGAGACAATTGGATTTTTGCTTTCTGCGGTTGTGTGTTCTTGGAAAGAAATGAGCGCCACTCGGTTTGTGGAAATGCAATGGAACGTTTCATTGTAGTGGTAGTAGCGGCGGCGGCGACGACTACTGTGGCTGTGGCTGAAACAAGCATGGCCGGCGTTTCGCATTGCACGTGTATATATGTAGATGGGTTAAGTGGCAGAATGGGGTTTGAATTGCTTGAGTGTGTGTTGTTTGACAGTATGGAGTAGAATGCCGTGTGCCTGTGCAAGCGGCGACGGCATTGGATTTTTTTGCTACTGTCGGTCGCTTTGTCAGATTTTGTGTAGTTTGGCTCTTTTTCTGTTTTCTTATTTGCAAAAAAAACGAAAACAAGAAGTGAATCTGCGGCGTTGTCGGTCTTAATTATTTAGTTGAGGACTGTGTTCGGAAAGTGAATGATTGTTGTTAGAAAATATTTTTGTTGTAGGTATAGGATTTAATCAATTTTGGAGAACTTTTAATATGTATAGGTAGGTACATCCTATATGATTTTAATAATGAAGATTAATTGTGGGTTGTGAAATTTTTCGATCCTAACTTTTAAAGGTTTTAGTAGAAATTAAAACAAAAATTGACATTAATGTGACACCATACGATGGATGCATATAAATGAGGAATACTACCTATTGCTAGTACCTACATGCGAATTGCTAAGCGAAAGCTAAAGCTAAGGTTTGACAGGTTTCGATGCTAAAATAGGTAGGTACCTACATGCTAAGCGAAACTTGGCGCTAAAAGCGAATAAACTCTTATTTTTTTTATGTTTAGGTTTTTTAAAAGTAAAATAAATATTAAAGGAAACATTTTCCAATCAAAAGCATACATAATGTTCACAAAGGACACTGCATTAGCATTAGCGTGGTGAAATGTGAAAATATAGAACAAAAATCCATTTTCTTCATACTTGTTGAAAGACAGTTCGAACCCTAGCTGTGTTCTCTTTTGAGGATGCAATCATAGAATTGCATTCACTAAATGCTTGGCTGTAAATGATGACAAAACAAAATATACTGTCAACGATAAAGGAGTCTCAGCATCGAGATATTAGGTATATAAGACCCTAATCATCCCGGTCCTGCTGTATGGTGCAGAAGCATGGGTTCTGTCAAAATCGGAAGAATACCTCCTTGGATGTTTTAAGAGAAAGAATCTTCGGACGATATTCGGTCCAGTTTGTATCAAAAAGCTAAAGATACAACGCATCAGCCCGACGAGTCTTTGAGTCCACCCCTGAGGGTGAGGGTCGACGTAGCAGAGGAAGACCCAACCTTAGGTGGAGCGCTTAATTGGACGGCGACCTCAACGAACTTGGTGAGCGTAACTGGAGGCAGCTAGCTAGAGGCTTGTTGGTTGAGGCCGTTGTCCACCCCGGATTGTAAGCGCCCCCAAAAGCAAAGTTAGTAAATGCTTTAAGCAAAATGCATGCACAAATCCTCTTCTTCCTCTTCTTTTTCTTCCTTTACAAACCTTATCAATATAATTTCTCGTGCGCCTATGCTTATTTTCCAACGTATACATGCTTTTTCACATAAACGAGAACAAAACAAACAAAATAATATACCAATTTTATTAGTTTTCAGTTGTCACAGTTTGTTTACAGACCTGCTCAAACTGTTCAAAATGAAAACGATGAACGATTCGATTGATCGACGTGATTGTGATGTTATATGAAGCAAACTTAAAACGAGGTCTTTTTATACAATCGTCTCAACGATGATAGTCTGATAAATTACGCGATTAGAGCCCTGATTAAAACTTTTCTTTAAATTCAATTTTAATATTTCACTGATTGAAATCGATTTCAATGAACAGCTGATTTTCTTTTCTCTAATTTGGAACGCAATCGTTTCACTGATGTGTTCGATTCTCATTTTATTTTCAGCTGTCAGTTTTGCTTTGAATGATCAACTCTAATCTCAAAACCTATACTTGTTTGTTGAAAAGTCAGTGATAGGTAGGTACTTCCACTGACAGGAATTTTTCAATGATTGCAGTCAGTGTTATAACTTGTCAAAAAAATTAAACCACAATTCAACTGTTTTGTTCCAATACCTAATGCATTTAAATGATAGATATAACTGCTGCCTAATTTTAGTAAAAGTAGTTTAATTTCTACAAGTTTTATTGAGTAGTGTAGGTAGGTACGTCAAATATTTATTTGTTTTTTGGCCAAGATCTCAATTTGAAAGACTTTACGGGTTTTCACACTGACAGCGTTCCCCACACGACACACAATTCCTCCTATACCTAGGGCAGTGATCTTAGTCAGAATACTTTTTAGTTGGACTTGCGGAGAGTTATTGCTAGACTTCACTAAAACTTCAAGTTGGAAACAGAAAATATGAAAGCCTCAGGTCTTTAAACATGTTTCCGATTCCAATAAACAGTATAATAACATGTTTCCCATGCGCTAACAATAAAGAATGCCGTCTGCAATGAAAGGGGCTGTTATGCCCAAAACACATGTGCACAATTTTCCATGCAGTGGAAATAGAACACACACGTTTAAATGGGAGAGAATACATGCAAATTCAGCATGCGTCGCAATACTGCAAGTTGTCTCTATTTCTAATTCCACTGCAACAGACAATGCCACCACAACACAAAAAAAAAAACAAAAAAACTAAAATTTACCATATTTGGCATATGTTGTGCTTTGGCTTTTATTTCAAATGCTCTGCTTAAGTATATTCTTTGTTCTTTCCAATCGTATTGGAATTTGCTTGCATCTGTGCAAAGGAAAAAAAAGCGCATATGGACTAGCTATGTATTATTTCCTTAACGAATTCTATTCATTTTTCCTACATTTAGTCAGTCAGACGTTGTAATTTTTAACAGCAATATAATGTTTTATTGAAAAATTTTGTATTCAAATCAAAATTTCACAAAACACAACAGCTGTAAGCGAAAGCATGACGTTTGGGTATTGTATGACAGACCTCACTGCGGTTATGTCAAACAAAAAAAAGCTATATAGAATAGCCAAAAAACACACCTAATATCCCTGTGTTTTATTGAATAATGTCATTATGAATAATCCATCATACTAATAACCTGCTTGTTAGCATTTATGCGTTAATGGGACTATGGAAAGTATGAAATAAACCCTGTAGCATTGGGGATCGATCAAAGATCAGGTACTGTCTCTGAATGTTGCCCTTTCGAATGTATACAGGCGTAACACGTCAGGCACAGCGATTAAATCATTGGCATATTCAAAGTAAGGTATGTTATTGTGATGTTGAAGATGAAATTTTGTTTGCCTAAAGTCGTAATAAAAGTGTCATGTATGAAACCTGGAGGCACCTGCACATGATGTTGGTAATGACTGAATTGGTGATGGAGAAGAGAAGAGAACATCAATTTCCAAAGGACATCCTGAACTGTGAAGTGAAACTATTAAAGCACTGCGGAGCCCAATGTGATTTTGACAAAATTAACAGACTTTATTTCCTTTCCTGGAGATTTTTTCTAAACAAATCACAAACAAAATAGCCCAACCTTACCAAGGGCTGTGGTGCGATTAGCATGACTTTTGTGAGATCTGCATTAGAAAACGTTACAAATCCCAAAATCATCGGAATCGAAGACAATAAACTTTTGTTAACACTTCCATAAGAAAACACAATCTACTACGTTGCTCATAGTTGTTCTCAAAGTGTTAATAATATCGCTTGCATCCAACTTCACGTTTAAACAAATGACAGCTGGCTAATGGAGAATTGACTTTTATTTTCAAAATCCAATTAAATTTTGGCGCGTTCTATCATTTTCCTTTTAAACATTACCGTCGCTGTTGTTCCACGTAGTATTCACAGGTGATTGTAAAAAAATCTTAAATAAAAAGCATCACCAACATAAAAATACAACTCTCAGACACAAAACATGGATCTCAACGATGCCGTCCTAACCTGTGCCGTGAATATACAATGGACAAATTCTGTTGGTGTTACAGGACGAAAATTGGTCTACCGCACGGCTACACTTCGTCTCGTCCGCAATGATCTTCGAGAAATTTTCATAGAAGTTTCCACCGAAAAGGTAAAACCAATAAAATTCAAATTAAAGGACATCATGGTTCACAAAAAGTTCATGAGCGAAGGCAAGGCTACCTTCAACTTTAAGGCTGAAAATTGTTCCATGTACCTGTCGAACGCGCCACCTGGCACTTTGATGACATTTCTGCGCACAGTATTTATAAAGTTAAGTGGCTCGTCCAGTGAAAACCAAGATGAGGCCACAATACAGAAGAATCTGCGAGCACATCTTTTGTCCGGCAAGCCGAGTAAATTCGAAGAAGTTAGTCCAGTAACTACAGCTGAAATAGTGCTCGCCAGGAAAGCGGCAGGTATCTCTAAAGCAACCATGACCACACCCTCACCGAAAGCTGCCAAAAAGCGAAGATTTGATGATCTACGCGGAACAGCTGCGGAGAGTTCTTTGCCAGCGGCGAAAAAGCTATACCAAGCGTCTCCATTAATCGAGGAGAATGTAAAACTCTGCCAGGAGCAGACAACCGTATTGCAAGCATGTTTATCGGGAAAGAGTATTTTCTTTACCGGATCAGCAGGAACTGGCAAAAGTTTTCTTCTCAGAAAGATTATATCCGCTCTGCCGCCAGATGGAACTGTGGCTACGGCTTCAACTGGTGTGGCTGCGTGCCTCATAGGTAAGATGTTCGCCATGGAATTGTATGGAATTGAATTTTAATTTCACTTCATTTTCATTTCAGGTGGAGTCACATTGCATGCGTTCGCGGGTATTGGCAGTGGGGAGGCTAATTTGCAACGATGCATCGAGATGGCATCTCGAGCTGTTTCGGCACAGAACTGGAGGAAATGCAAACGACTGATTATTGACGAGATATCAATGGTGGACGGGGTTTTCTTTGAGGTGAGCTCTATTTATTTGTCATTCGGCAGAAATATTGGAACGGTAGCGGAGTTTATTTTAAAGTCAAAAATTGCTTACCTGGGCAATATGAGCAATTTGATTTGCACTGATGAATTCTGATGGCTCAGCGTTCCATTTATTTTATTTCCGCACAGAATTTCTATTGACACAATCGAGCTAGCTTGAGGCACTCAAAAAAAGACATGCCCTAATTCAGTGAATATTAATTTGTTTGCTTAACGTCAACTACAGTTTTGGTTTGTGCTTTTCTTTCTGTGGCATGGCCGTTGCAGTTTGTACTGCATACCACGTCGTGGAGGTGCCTGCTGTACAAGTCAGTTTCGATTTTCGTGTTCGATAAATGAAGTCGTTAAGTGAATCTCAAAGCGGCTATTCATATGGGCTTTTAAAAGTATCACATGCGCCCAGATTGTGTCTTACTTGGAATGCGCCTCCGTCGCCGAGGTCATAACGATAGACAGCCCAAGTCAAAAGATTAAAAGCTTTAGCACCTTTCCTAATATAACGTCCCACTTCCGCGGGAACACATGAGTCATCATTATTCACCTAATTCACAATTCAATGACAGCCTGTTACAGCAACATCAATTCCCTTTGCCTTTTTCAGAAAATAGAGGCGGTCGCACGTCACGTTCGCAAGAACGACAAACCCTTTGGTGGCATTCAGCTCATTCTCTGTGGTGATTTCCTTCAGCTTCCCCCTGTTGTTAAGCGCGAAGACTACAACAATCCTCAGGCGAATGTTCAACGGTTTTGCTTTCAATCGAGCGCCTGGGAGAAGTGCGTTCAGAACGTCTACGAACTAAAGGAAGTTCATCGCCAGAGCGATCCAGAGTTTGTGAAAATTCTCAATCACCTTCGAATTGGTCACGTCAATGAGGACATAACAAAACGTCTGATGGCTACTTCGAAGCAAAAAATCGAAGGCAACGGCATTTTGGCCACCCAACTGTGTTCGCACACCAACGATGCGAACTCCATCAACGAATCTAAGCTCGAAAATCTCGAAGGTGAACAAATTCTTTTCAAAGCAGAGGACAGTGACCAGTCCATGACCAAGCAGCTGGACAGCCAAGTGCAAGCGCCTTCACAGCTATATCTGAAAATAAGCGCCCAAGTCATGTTGTTAAAGAACATCAATATCTCAGCTGGTTTGGTGAACGGAGCACGTGGGGTTGTCGCTCGTATTGAGAAGGGAGTTCCTATTGTTCGCTTCAAAAACAACCAGGAGTACACGTGTAAACATGAGAAGTGGATCATTAAGACGCCCACTGGGGGAATGGTGACACGTAGACAGGTGCCACTGAAACTGGCCTGGGCCTTCTCCATTCACAAGTCACAGGGACTTACGCTGGATTGTGTGGAAATGTCGCTGTCGAAGGTGTTTGAAGCGGGCCAGGCGTATGTGGCGCTTAGCCGCGCCAAGAGCCTGGAGAGTGTCAGAATTTTGGACTTTGATGCCAAGCAGGTGTGGGCGAATCCACAGGTCTTGCAGTTTTACAAATTGTTCCGGCGACGTCTTCATGATACGACAATGATTCCGCTGGGTGTCAAAAATTCCAAGGAGGGCAAGGAAAAGGGTGTTAACAGCGCTCTAGCGAAGCTGAAGAAGAGTCTCATTAACAAGCCGTTGGTGTCGATTAGTTAATGGCAATGAAGCGCCATCTAGTTTAATTTCTTTGGACATGTATTGAGTTTCGGGCTCGGAGAAAGATGAAATGCAATTCAATTTATGAAATGACGCCGAGAGAGGTGCAGAGATTTATATATATTTTATAGTGTGCAAGAAATCGTAGGTTAGACAGTAAACAATTGGGAATAAAGCTAAATATTTCATTTTGTGCTCTTAGCTGAATTGACTTTTTATTTGCATTAAGGACGTGGGAATACCATCTGACCATCTTTTAAATGGTGCTGTTACACAAATTGACATTTGCATCGTATGTTGATAGAAGTACATCGTACTGAATGTATTCTTGAAGCTTCCACTATCAAATTATTCCCAGGGACCTACAAACACTCAATTTTAAAGGATCCTCAATTGGAGAGGACAAGCAACAACTTCCAGAGAAAGTGGAAGTGCAAAAGCTTCATTTGCATCGAACTGAAATCATCTTCACTCATTTTTGCTACGAAACGTCTGCAAACAATAAAAAAACATTGAGTTGGAGTGAAAAAGAATTCACCTCGACATTGCATATATTATCTAGCGTTCTCATTCCATCACTATCTACAGACGATTGGTGTTTATTCAGCTAAAAATGTGAGTTGCGGTTTACTATTCGTCCTTAATGTTCATCTTCAGGTGTCTTCATGCCACTGCCAACGGGTCCATGACGACGTTCCCAGATCAATCGATGTTTCTGCTTCATGTAACAGGACTTGGCGGTAGCATAGCCTCCCAAGTCACCATCTGAAAGCAGAGATTCCTCGTTTAATTAAAAAAAAAAAACTTTGCACCACACAATCCACTTACACTTGGTAAACCAGTTCTCAGAAGCCTTTTCGTAATCATCCAACACTGGCCTGCATTTGACCATATGATCGGGCGATTCATACATCACACAATCCTCAAATCGTTGACGAAGAATGTTGACAATTTCGTTCTCTACCATACGATCGCGACGGAATTGCTGATCGGCTTCGAATCGGCAGACCACATCGTCAGTGTAACACTGATCGATGGTCGGCACCCGACGGAATTGTTCGTGATACCATGGGTACTTCTTCTGGTTGGGTTCGACAATCGATTCTGTGGGTGAAAGCAGATGCAGACGACGCTTGATAAACAGCTGATGCGAGAGGTTATGTTATTATGTAATGAAATAGCTACAAAGTGGATTCCGAAGTGCAACTGAAGCATCAATTTAATATTTGATGGCAGGAGTTGAATAAAAAGTCTTTGTCGGGGTTTACTTACCCCTGAACCAGGTAATGGGTCCATCAATCATGCTGTGTACAGAGTTAACAAAAGCCTGCATTGGGTTGCGAGCTTCCGGCATCTTGATAGAGGATTTCTTAAAGAGAAAAATCTTTATTATTTTAGGTAACAGAAGTGACTATTGAAGTTTACTTGGATCTATTTATATATGGAAAACAAAACTCCGATTCCGTCCGGATAATTAATTGGAATTGGCCAAAACTTCGAGTAGAGTGCAAGGTTTTTTTTTTGGTTGTCAAAGTTGTCAGTTTTTGGGTGACAGCAGAAATGTACTAGATCGAGTTGAATATTACAGGGTGGTTATTTGGAGAAGATGTGATGCCGCCATTTAATAGGACGTTCGCATTAGGTAGGTAAATTTATTTTAAAAATATGAAATCAAAGTTTTCACTTTAAGAATGATTCTCAGTTGCATTGAACAAAAGCTGCCCTCGTTACCTTTCTTGACGCTATTCTAGCCTTAATTAATATGTCTGCTCTAACAAATGCGTTTGCGTCCAATTTAAAGTCTCACAAATAAAAATAAGATAAAGCAAAGTGCAACAAAATAATAAAAAGTATAAACCACTTGGAACATCTGCTTGAGACACTGCATCCAGCCATCCCGGACACCCTGCTTTCAGTTATTTAGAGCTAGTGCTCTTGTATCCAAGATGGCTTGGTCTTTGAAACGGAGTCTTGGTTTTCCTTATCGTTTCGAACCTGTCGGCAGGGACTCGAAGATATTCTAAGCTAGAGCATTGTGCTTGATTTGCACTCTTACACATCATTAGATTGACTATGGAAAACGGATCTTTCTCTCTGAAGTCATGCAAAATTGAGTGGCGTGGTAATGTAAATCCAGCATTATTGTTCATTCGCTCCATGTGGCCGGACTTTTGGCTACATCTTGATACAGCTCATATAGTTGGCTGTTGTATATTTTTCTCCATTCACCAGGACAAAAACCGTCGAATATCTTACTTCTTCTTAAGCTTTTTTATGGCTAACACAACCTTTTCTGAGTTCTCTTCTTGCCCTCTATCACTCTCTCTATATTGAAGCCTATTCAGCTCAGCTGCTGGAAATGCTGCTTAAAAACCTCTACTATCCCCTGCGGTTTGCTGACTAGCTTTCCCTTTCAGTTTGGAAGATCCTGTATTCCGTTCTTGGACCCAGCAGCCAGTTGCTTGGCCTTCGTTTTTGCTTCGATAGCCAGATTCTTCAATCTTCTTAAGCTGGGAGACTGTGTACGCCTTGTTTCTGATTGCTTCTCCCATCTAAAATGTTAGATATACTCTGCCCCAGCTGCCCTTATTTTATGATGCATGGTTGTCATGTATGCGCATCTTCTGTCACCCTTGATAGTATACGCATTCAAGTTTCGCTTAAGGTCTTGCTCATCCCTGTTACCCGTTCCAAAATAGTTCGGGAATGCAAGAACTCTTAAAACTCGGTCGCAAGGCTGAACTCTGTGACTCTTGTCTTGGTCCCAGGTCACACTGGGATTGCTGGAAATGAGATATCCGATGAGAAGGCTAAGAGGATAATTTCTCGGGACCAGAACCTGTGCTGGGTCTTGCTGCGTCCTCGGTCAGGTCTTCCATTGACGATTGGGTCTCAAACGAACACAATTGTTTATGGCAAGGCTCTACAGGATGTGGGCATGCTCCCGAAAGTCAGTAAGAAGACTGTGGCATATGGCATTCCTGCTGTCTCTCAGTAGAAATGACTGCAGACAATTTTTTGGCTTTCTTACGGGGCACTTCGCTTTTGCTAAGCACCTTAGTGTGCTAGGCTTAAGTAATACCACAGTCTGCGACACTTGTAGAGAGGGCGACGATACTTCGGATCATTTCCTTTGTTATTGTCCTGGCTTTTCTCGGATCAGGTGGCAGATTTTTGGCGCTGATGTGCTGAGTGCTGATACTGTAAGTTCCTTATCGCTGAAGTGCATTCTCGGCTTTCTCAGAAAGAAAGAAAGAAAGAAATTCAAGTAATACTGGATTTGCTTCCTCGCAGTACAATGGTCCAGTCGCGCCTGAGTGCTCCAGTGAAGTGTTTCCTAACCCAAAAAAAAAAAAAAAAACAAATAGGTAATTCGGACTGACAGAAACTGTAAGCGCCACCATTGATCCATCTAGGGAATTCGTGTGGAACAAGAAGAAGTGAAGAGACACCCCTCCGTCTTCCAAAATCAAAATAGTGACTTAAAACAAAACTTATTGTAATTCACTCGTATCCAAACTGTGGGGCTACTGAGCGAAAGGTCTCAGGTTCAGACACCACTTGCGATCGTCTGAGAAACATCCGACAGTATAACTGTCCTGGGCTCTAATTGTGTAATTTTTTATCAAACGATCATCGTCGAGACGGTTGAGTTAAACGACTTCGTTTTAAATTTGCTTCACATAAAGCACAATTGCATAATCCACTGAAGAAAACTGTCAACTAATTTGTTGTTCATTTCCTACTAAAGATCAAAAAGTTTTAGTAGGTACCTACTTTCAAGACTAGTTCTAGTATGTAATTACAAACAGCATAACTGTAGTAGCAAATAGGTTAGTCAAAGGTCTAATAAATTATTACGTATATAAACCTTGGTATTTGTTACTCTAGCTGGTCATTAGATTGTCATAGAATCGTTATTACCATTATGAAATAGTTTTCTTCAGTTGTGCAACTTTCAAAAAATATACAAATCTCTTTAGAAAATTGCGTGCTTTGTGATTCATCGATTAAATTACACGATTCTCGAAGAAATTTCAGCAGACGCACAAATTCACAGCGCAATAAAATTATGTTCAATCACCCCAGACATAGAGTATCGTAGTCGTATCAGTTTTTTGATAACAATTTTTAATAAATATAACCCAAGGACGTTATATTAAAAATATTTGTCACATTCTCTCTGCTACACCTGATATGTTGTCATCTAGTAAACAACTTTATAATCAGATAACGACAGTTGATGGCATTTAATGAAAAACAATGTTTGCTTTAATTTTGTTCAGTATATAAATATTTTCTTTTTTTTTATTATTATTTATCAGCATAATGACATTTCTTTTTCGTTAAATATCACAACACAATTTTATAAAAGATTTTCTTTTAAATTTTTTTCATTTTCATTCATTTTCTCTTCATTTATTTTAAGCGCATTATAATAGTTTACTATAAAAAAAATGACGACTCCAATTAATCTTAAATTTGACAAACCAATTTGTTTTACATGCAATCAAGCATAGAGAACTAAAATTATGTCAACTGATAATTTACAAATTAAAAACAAAAATATTATTTAGAGAGTGGCAATATTTCAACTTGAGATCTTCTAATTAAAAGTTTACTCTTTATGCGCCCGAACTCTCTGATTTTTCTTTGTCTGATCAGTCAATATGACTGAAATTTTAATACAAAATTATATAATTTTTTTTTGTTTATAATGATTTGCTTAAGTATACTCTATAAGCAAATGACTATTCAAATAATAAGAAATTAATCAAAGAGTTAACAAAACAAAAAACTAAACACTAAACTCTAGGACGACTTAAATACTATGTATTAATTTTTTTTGTATGTACAATGTTTTAAAGATTTTTTTTTAAATATTTGGAAACTGCATTGTTATGATGGATTTTGTTTTAAAATAATAACATCGGAAGTTTTCACTTTCGAGTTTTTTTTTTTTTGGCAGGTCACTCTCACTTTTTTGTACACACTGTAACTTGTAGTGATTTTTTTGTTGAGTTTTTACAATTCCAATTGGAATTGCTCCTGGTGATCCTCAATCTTTAACGATGTCTTGTTGTTGGGTTGAGGGGTAGGTACACACTTGCGGAACTTTTGCTTGGGGGTACCGCGCATCAAACATGATGGAATATTATTCGGTGGGGTCTGGCTCATTGGAGAGTTTCGCAGATTTTTCATGAAATTGCGCTCATAGATGAGTTTGGTACCTGGAAATTAACAGAACAAAAAGAGATATTTAGTAAGATGAAAAAATAAAATAGGAAGTGTTTAGTGGTATGGTGCTTTCGGGAACAACATTTTACTGCAGAAATGCATAAATTAAACCTTCGTAGAACTAAAAATAAATGTCTACTCTCCTATTGCAAGTTTGTGTACCTTCTCATGGGCTTGCAATAGCGAAATACCTAAATAAAAGCGCATTATTACAGTTAAACTTGGACCGAATATTCGAATTCTCCAAAGAGAATAGAATTGTCGACCGAATGCGAAATAAGGTTTATGCCGCCACGGCATAATTTAAACAATTTATTAACTGCGTTGTTTACGAAAATACAACTACGCCTCTTTGTAAATAAATCAATACATTTATGTATTACTCTCTCGCCCAGCCCCACGTGTTTCCAAATATATAGATAAGCTATACATATATGAATCCACGTACGGTGTGTACAGATTTTTGTTTTATTTTTGCTGCGCAATATATTTTACAGCGCATGCCGATTGTCGATGCCATCAAATGAATACAGAGACAGACTACCTAACCTATTCAATTTCTGAGACATCTCTTTGAATATTTTGTAAATCACAATCTGGATTCTTTATCTCATCATACGTTTTTTTTAATGATAATAATACGTCCTTGTCGTGAAATTAAATTATCATCTTATTTATTACCGCACCAAATTAAATTTACAGAAAAAAAAACGGTGAGCTGCCGAAAAAACAAAGGAACAAGGAAACGGAAACAGAAAAAAAATAACTGATGCAATTCATTTTCGAATTGTTATTGTTATCTGATTAATGGCTTATCTGTATCTTTTGTTAATTAATATTCACAGTTGAGATGTTGAGATGTATAATTAAAAATGCATGCAAATAAATTGCATGCCGACTGAGCACAATGGGGGTGCTCTTTCGCTAATGGCGTATCTGACTTCGGAACGAAGTAAACGAAAATTCCAAACACATTTCACGATGTGGTAACATTTTTATGTTTAAAATTGTTAAAGTGTAAACCAAGGTGAAACATCACGTAGTAAAATTGAAAAAGCAGAGATTACTTTTGATATAAACTGATGTGGAATGTATGTGGAAGGTATTATGAAAATCATCACATTACCGCTTTTGCTTGCAGTTTTTCTTGTGAAAATGGTCCGAAAAGTGTTGCTTATGAATATTTCTATCATATTTATCAGAATTTTAACAAATTTGAAATCAGTCAATTTATGCAAATTTCCAAAGGCTTGAAAACACTTTTGTTGCACTAATTGCGTTCGTTGGCACTATTTCTTTTTATTAAACTCACCTCCAGGTGTGGTTGAGTACATGGTACCACCAGGCGTTGATGAATAGACATCGGGCATTTGTTTTGGATCCGAAATCATGATTTTCTTCGTTACAGGAATTGAATGGGAGTAAGCCTGTCTGGCAGTTGGTGATGCAGACATGATGGTTGTTTTTGTTTGTTTTTTTCTTTTATTTTAATAAATTTATATTTTAAACTAAGAGTTTGTTGTAAGCGTATTTATGCTGTTTTATAACACTTTTCGAATACCGAAACGCGAATACTTTGTATTTGTACGAATCTATGAGATATTTTGTTAAAATTTCACTTTAAGTAAAATTTATTAATTTAATTTTTCTGAATTCAGTTAAAAAGTTAAACACTGTAAAAACGATTCCCAATTAGAGCAAAAAGTAGAAAATTTGTCAAGAGTTGCAGTTAGTTAGTACACAAGGACTCTTATTTTATCTCCGCGACTTCTCCGTTTAGACTAGGATTCGGTTTAACAAGATTCTTCTCCTTTTTTCCTTCTTCACAGTGACTCACTCGGGTCTGAACTGAAATGTTTCACTCGATGGTCGATGGTTTTATATACCAGAAATTCGCCGGTGATAACTGCGCAATGCGCAAGCGTTTTAGAATTTTTAATGAGAATCCAAATGGTTGTTGAGCTGACGCTGAGCCAGTATACCTATCTACTGTGTGCGGTTTGTATAGTTGTGTATCTATGTGTTTTTATATTGAATAAATAAGAATAACCAGAACAAAACAGAGAGCGTTTTTTATTTTCATGTACATTATTATCATTGGCTTATGTGTGGAAGGAAATATTTTTGTTTTGAAGAAAGAAGGGAAAAGTATGTGTATCGAAAAGAAAAATAACTTAAAGATATATGTAGATACTTTTTCTACTTTTTTGCGTATCTACGAGGTGATTATAGTTTCGTCTATGTATATAGATGCGATAGTGGAATATTAAAGTTTATTGGCACAAATAAAACGAGTAAACAACTTTACTTGAAATTTGAAAACATATTTTTTTCTTCTCTGTTGGACTTTTTTTTATCTTGCAGAGGCAAATTTTTTTATTTTTTTTTTTAATTTAAATTTTGTAGATGCTCGTCGGTGGATAGGATTAGAGAGAAAAGATTAGAAATTCGCGCAAAGAGGTGGTGGCCTGATGATGGGTGATGAAGATGATGATGATGATGAAGATTAAAATTACAGTTATGATAAATGATGGGGCTCTGGTAAGTACCTATTGCAGAAGTTCTTTCGAGACGCTTGTCCTACCTGAATTTTTGATATTTTTTAAAGATTTCATCAGACATTTTTTTTTCCTTATTTTGCATAACATAAACAATTTGTTGCGAATTGTTGTGGTGTTGTTTATGTTTTCATTTTTATTCATGTAGGTAGAGTAGGGCCGCAGGCCAATCGGGTATTTTGTTTATTGAAAGTAGGTATGTAGTGTAGATAGGTTGGAATACCTACATAATAATTATGTATGTATCTACATAATGTTCAATTTTAGTGCAATAGGTATGTAACTTTGTACCTACTTGCTATGCTTTTTGTCGACTTTTTTATATCCTCCACAGGAATCAGAAAAATATATTCACTTTGTCATTACCTATATTTGGAACGCCAAAAAGGAGTCACCGGAGACCCCACAATCCACAAAGTATATATATGTACATCTGAATCAGGATCACATTCTGAATCGATCTAGCCATGTCCGTCTGTCCGTCTGTATAGATACTACGATAGTAGTTTTGTTCTACCCATCAGTCAACTACCCCAACCCTACCCTGTTATCTACCTCATATCAGAATGAAATTCGTACCTACTGAGTAGCGATATCCATGATGGATGTACCTACTGTATTGGATATACGATATACCTATATAATGTATAGCTTTCTTTCTCCTTCTCTCTACGTTATATCTTTCTTCTCACTCGTGGAACGTTACACGTAACATATTCTTCAAATTTGCTCCCCATTTTTGCTCAATAATTCAATGTTTATTCGCCGCCTAATCCCAGCTAAGGGGAGATAGAACGCCACCTTTTGGGGGTTCCTATACTGACTGATCTTCTTCTGACATCTCACCCAGCCTAATGCCCATTTCACACATACCCGGCAGCCGGCTAAACGGTACCGGCTACCCGGTCGTTGGGAATACATTCTTATGTGCGCGTTCACACTGCAAACCGAAACCGTCCATAAAAATGTATTACAACGACCGGGTAGCCGGTACCGGTTAGCCGGCTGCCGGGTATGTGTGAAATGGGCCTAAGTTGATAATCCGGCTATTGAGCATAAGATTGATCAGCTTTCCAAGCGAGGCTTCTACGTTAGGGGCCTGTACCACAAAACAACAATTTAACTTCTTAACAAGTAATTTCTTAACATATAAATTTAACAGGCGAAGTTAGTTTCTGTACCACCAAATTATTCGCTACGATAGTTAACAAATTTCCCTTAACACTTGTTGTAAAATTTTGCAAAACTATAATGGTGATTCAAAGAGTGTGCGCGTTGGGAGAGTAGTTTAGTTTAGACTACAAAGCAGAATACAGATTATATGCACGATTAGAATGAGGAATTCTCTAGAATAGTGAAATATTCATTAGTCTGAAAATTAAAGCAAACGACAACCTAAAGACAAAAAATCTAAAAAAAAAACGGTTGTCAAATACGCCTACGCACATAGATATCCCGAGGGGAGCAACGAAGTTGTATGAGCACTGATCAGGACCTGCGACATGCGATAAGAGAGTTTAAATCCCTTAATCACATGAAGCGGGCCACTTAGGTACCTACTGTTTAATAAAATAATTACTATATAGTCGCCTGTTTCACTACTTGATCAGCCTTGGAGTTTTTGCTGCGGGAAATTACAGTTTGGAAACTTTGGCTTTGGGATTTTTGTCTTATAAAATCAAAACAAACATTAAACAGTGTATAATCATGATTCGAATTTAATAGAAAATAAAAAAACACTTGAAAATCTCGAAAACCAAATCAAGAAATATAACTTGTTACGAGCTAACAATTTTCTATTCATCAGTTAGAATTTTGCAACAATTTAACAGACAATTTTAACAATTGTTGTTTTGTGGTACAGAAACCGAGAATTCATCAAATTTCCCACTTGTTAGAAATTGTGTTAACAAGTGTTAAGACGATTGTTAACTTATGTTTTGGTGGTACAGAAAATACCTATTGTTAATTGTTAAAATTTGCCTGTTTAACTAGACTTGTTGTTTTGTGGTACAGGCCCCTGACGGGTACATTCGCGATTACAGATGAGACGACGTTGTTCAAAGCGCCTTCTATATCTAGGAATACAGTACTCCTTATGACGAAGGGAATCCTCTATGGAACGACGCGTAAACGTATGTAAATCCGTTTCTACCGATTTACTCTTATAACGTGTTGACTAATTATATCTGAGATATTTTGGGCTTACATGAGAGCATGTCCCTGTCCCTGATGCCTGTGAAAACCACTTTAGCTTCTCTCCATAAATAGGGCATAATTTTCCTTATGAATGTAAGTACTGCCTTCGTGGGCGGAGTGGGTCAATGGTTAGTGTACTGGGCTACTGTGCGAGGGGTCCCAGCTCCCAGGTTCGATCCCCGGAAAACACACAAATTACATCTTAAGGTTTTTTCCACTCCGCCACCTCTCGCGAACGTCTGACAAACATCCGGACAGTTATACTTGTCCTCAAAAATCTTCTCAATTCAGGCGGACTCGGCATAAAATTGTAGGTCCCTTCCATTCGTCCCAAAAATAAAACTCCCACAAACGAATGGTTGTGAGAAGCTAGGCCTAGGATGTCTACACGCCTGTTACTATTTATTTATTTGTTAAGTAGGTACATACTGCCTTCATTCCTATAGTACCTACTATACCATGTTATCAAAAATTGAGCACCCAAACAAAATTAACGAAACGACAGCCCTGGCACATGCACAAGCACATGAACATGGACCACGTCATGGACACATATTTTAGACCAGTTTTTCCTTTTTCAGTCGTCGGTCAGATCTTTTCTCCGGGCTGGCAACGAGTTTGAAATTGTTGTACCTACTGGATAGGTAGTGGATTTTGTTTATATTGTCCCAATAATATACGAAGTGATGAAACCAAATACATGCATATGTATGTAACAAAACAACGAGTGAAAAGCAAGGTACATAAATGATAACGAATGTAATAAACATTACTTTACTCGTTTATTGATGAAATATGAAAACTACAACTAAAATATAATTTCACATCTAATGCCGCTAGGTACTTGTCTCCTGGCGAATGTTTTTAGTACTCTGTAAGTTTACGAAATCATCACAGACATCTAATACGGATAATGGACTGCCTTCATTGCCATCCTGCATGAAGTATCGCCGCAATTCTGTCAAATACTTCCTCGCCTCTCGGGTGGTAACTGGAACTGGAGAAGGTTCACCGATCTCCTCATCACTTCCGGGATCTTCTTCGACACTATTTTTTCGTGCAAGTTCTTCAATAATTTCATCTTCAATGTCCTCATATTCGCAGTGACACTGTAGGTCACTATCAATGGATAGAAACTCTTCTTTGTTTGTAACGCGCTCCAGTGGATAGTTGCTTTCAATATCCGTATCTGGTATGATTTCTTGATTTAAAGTTTTGAAACCACACTGACAAAAACAATTTTGAATTTTTGAGCAGCTTATTTCCCTCCAACTATCCGCAATAAATTGTATAGCCTGCAAAACATTCACCTTTGCGCTAACCTCTCTAGCATTTGTAGATGATGTCAGAAGTCCTTCTTCAATCGCTTCAAGGATGAACTGCACCAATCTTCCTCGATAAAAGGTCTTTAAATTTTGTATGATTCCCATGTTCAGTGGTTGTATCAAAGATGGCGGAAGATATGCTATTTCAATATTCTGTAAACTGACTGAATGTGGATGGGCAGCCGATTTGTCAATAAGTAGCAGAATTCTCCTTGAACTTTGTTGCAATTCCGCATCCCAATCTAAGAGCCATTTGTTAAAAATGTTGGCCGTCATCCAGGCCTTCTTATTGGCGTAATATAGAACTGGCAAACTGTCCATTCGAATACCTTTAAAGCTCCTAGGCTTAGTAGCTTTTCCAATAACTAAGAGCTTCCGTTTATCACTTCCTGACATATTACAGCAGCACAACACAGTAACACGATCCATTGCATTTTTTGAACCTAAGAGTTCATGGTAGTTCAAGGAACCATCTGGGGTGGCACGGTAAAATAGTCCTGTTTCAGCGGCGTTGTAAATGTCATTAGGACTCCACGTTTGTAGTAGTTCGGGGAGCTTATACAAATTCCACTGATCTGCGCTTGAAAAATCGTCGCTAGCTTTTTCCTCATGTGGTTTCTTAAATTCGATCTCGTGTCTGGTTTTAAACCGCGATAACCAACCATCTGTAGGACTGAAATTGGCATGACCCAACTTCGCCGCAAACTCCTCTGATTTGGCTTTCAACATTGGGCCACTAATACGAACACCTCTTCCAGTTGCAATAGAAAACCATTTGCTCAGTGCCTCATCAACATCTGGGTCCTTTGCTTCTCTTTTACGTTTTCTTGATTTCCCTTGCCCTTTTCTCCATTCATCACGCAGTTTAGCTTCTTGACTTTTAACGCGTGCTATTGTAGACTTAGGAACACCAGTGATCCTCTCCAGGTCACGAAAGGTAGTGTTCGGTGCTTGACTTTTTAATTTGTCAAGCAAAGCAATTTTATCAACTAATGTTAAATCTTTTCTTGACATCTTGTCTAATTGCAACGAAGTCCAGTAGGTATGCACTTGTACAGTACAGTGATACTACACGTCTAACTCCATTTTCTCCCGGCACTTACGACTTACTGAAACTGAAACGATAAACGAAATCAAAACCAGTAGCAAGCCACGTCGTATCGCAATGAAACTGGAAATACAAAATTGACAATTACAATAACAACAAACCGTTTTACACACACTTCTGAAACTGCACAAAGCCAAAACGGTGCGCAACACCACGAAACAGTACCGTTACTCGAATAGCATTTTCTCAATTTGCTTTCCCGTCTTCGTCGACAGGCAGACAAGCAAATGAGGTGGCGTGGCGATATATATATTTTTTTTTTTTCAAAATATGTGTGTGAGATGTGTGATGAATATGTCCCGAATAAGCGGATGCTGTCTACAATAAGGGAAATAAATTCATCTCTTGCATGTACCTATGTATTCGTTTTCGTTTCCCTTCTTTTTATTATTTGTCCCATTTAAGCGGCTGTCCAATGACCCAATATGGCGGAATCCACTGTATAGTTGGAAATTTTCTTTTTGTGAATTAAAATACCAATTTTGTTCGAGGTACCCGTACCCGTACCAACCTTTGTTACTATTCGAGTTTAATTTGTTTTTAATTAATTTA
Organism: Cheilosia scutellata; assembly: GCA_955612985.1. Taxonomy (NCBI): domain Eukaryota; kingdom Metazoa; phylum Arthropoda; class Insecta; order Diptera; family Syrphidae; genus Cheilosia; species Cheilosia scutellata. Next base: position 142,941,374 of record OY015311.1, read on the forward strand.
ATATTACAGGTTACATGTACAGTACATACCTACCTAAATACAAACTAATAATCATGTATCAGATAGGTATAAAAATAAAGTTTAAATAAACTTAAAAGTTGTTTATTTACCTAAACTATTTGGGTATTAAAATACATTTTATGCTTCTATTTGCTTGGAAAATGGCTATAACCTGGGAATTGGTCCAATAAGCAGTCTTGAGATATTGAGCGGATTTGGCGGTCTAATTATGTATAGTTTTTGTCAAAATGGCATAACTAAGGGAAACCGATAAAGACATGTGAATGTCGTTTACGTTTTTAACGTTGTCGTATACCTACGTAGTAAGATATTGTTTTCGTACAAAATTTTTAACTCGAGATTTTGATCGATTCTGATATTACGATGATAGGGGAACTCAAAAAAAGTGGGTCTCGCAATTCTGTCCGCCCGTATGTCTGTCTGTCTGTCTGCCCCATAGCTGTGAAATCTAAACGCTTGGACGTATTTGTTTCAAACTTCGTCTTTAGAGTTTGTGGGCTTCCCACTAGGAGGCGTTTTTTTTATGCTAGCCCTAATATTAACGGTACATACTTCCCATATAAAAATTTTACGAAATATAAAACAATTTAGATTTTTTTCGAAAACGGTTCTAACGATTTAAACCAAAGTTGATAGTTGAATTAGTAGGCGTGCTTAACATGACTTCATAGGCATACCCAGTTTTTCCCTAAAAAGTCCATCAACGGCACTTTTGAAAATTAGCTTTTTCTCAAAAACGGTAAAAACGATTAAAAAAAAAACTTATTTTTAATATCCTATTCACACCAAGCCGAAAACAGTCGAAAACTTCATCGAAAACAGAAGTTTTCCCATACATATGGCAGTTTTCAAAACGAGTTGTTTGAGGTCGTTTTCCATGAAAACGCAACGAAAACGAGTACAATCGTTGGGTTGTTGAAGCAGACACACCTTTTGCAACATTCAGCGAGCTCAGCAAAACTGCTGACAGGATAGCTCTCTCTCTCAGTGCTGTCGTTTCTTCTAGTTTTTTGTTTACAAATGTGGAATCTCTTGTTATCTTTGCAGCATAAAGATCAAATTATTCAGTTTTTTCTCCCAAATCCCTAATAATAGTACTTTAAAAAAAACTGCTCATATCTCAAAAACGCCATTTTCAATTATGATACAAATGTAACTGGCAGGTAATGCTTAAATCCATAGTAATACCTTTTGCTCAGTTTTGAGCTAAACAGTTGCAGCAAAACAGTGTTTTTTGAACCATGAATGCGTCCTTCGATTTCTACCCCAATAGCTAAAAATGGTACTTTAAAAACTGCTCATATCTCGAAAACGCCATTTTCGATTTGGATGAAAATATAACTGCTAGGTAATGTTTATATCTAAAGACTACGTCGTACTCAGTTTTCAGCTCAACAATTTAATAACAGTGCTTTTCGAATCCAAAATTGTTACATTTGTCAGCATAATTTTCCAAAAAACCGCTCTAACGATTTTGATCAAAATACATATTTAAGACAACAAGCATTCTAAACATGATCACGTGTGAATATTGTACATATTTCTCAAAAATGACTACCCAAGTCCCGATGTATTCACACCCGGCATGTCAGTTCGGGGTGAAATTTGAAAGCAAGTAATAAAGTGTTGTAGTTAATACGTATGTTTATGTAGTATGTATTACGATTTTAATTAACAAGGGTTCAGTTACTAAACCTGAGTACATCTTGAGTAGGTATAATTTTAAACGTAAACTTTGCTGAAATGACTCATGAGATTCTGGGAGATTCGCAATAAACGAGAAAGTTTCGTTCAACCCAGTCGTGCACATTTTGTTTATTAGTGTATGTAGGTATATGATTTTGTTGGGGCACAGCTATAGACATAACGATTTCTAGCAGATGCTGATATGACAAATTCTGACAAATACATACTTGCCAAAATTGACGAATATGATGAATTCTTTCTTCCTTGTACATGTCGGTCGTAATGTGAAACACGAAATAACGTCTTTTTTTTTTTAAAGACATGAGACGTGATGAATCGTAAATAAATTTAATTGTTAGTTGGATGGCATTTGTAAATGTCTTAATGACACCGAGATTACTCACCTATCCTATTGTATCATATTTTTGGAAAATAAGTATGATGACCTCTGAGACAATCAGAACATTTCCTTATTGATTCGATGATAACATTGCATACTGAAGCGTTGCTTAAGTCACTCAAGAGTCAAGATAATGATTTAATTTTAATTTATCTTATTGCTCAACTTAACGTAAATACTGATGAAATTAATGTTTTCTTTTTATTTTTCGTTTAAAACTCACCTCGCAACTTCGATATTATCTGATGTTCGATAAATTCAGTACAGAATTAATTATTAAACTTGTATTGTATAATGTATATGCCTCTATACCATTGCCAACTTGTTGCGAGATATTTATCATTGGTTTCTGATGTTTGTAAATAAAAAGACAACCTTCCACTGTGTTACGCTCGCATATCACCCAGTTCTATCGGCACTCTATAAAATTAATCGATATGGAGCGTTTATTGCTGCGGATAAGTTTTAGATGTTTGCCCTAATAGGAGCCACAAGTTTTCAACCTTGCCCCCGTGATACAAATGTCTAAAATGTTGTTTAATAAATAATTATGGGTAAGGAAAGCTGCTAACTGCATTACCAATAACCAAATTGACTTGGAAATTATTGCTACGACCTATATCTAATATATTGAGATTTTAAAGATAACCGCTTTTTTTCTTGGCGAGTACCTATACCTACCTGTTGTTAGAATCCATTTTAATGCGTTCCAAATCTCACAATACAAATGACAACTAATGTGCTAAAATTCAGGAATATCAATGCGACCAAAGAAAAGTCAAAATTCAAGCTTAAATTGTGAAATCCAACTTGCATATTGCATTTTGATTCTCTGTCTAAAAATTTCTATAAGATATCTACTAAAAATCGGCCGCTGAAATACGAGAAGAATTTCGGAAGACACTTAAACTGTCTATTTTGAGATTATTTAAAAAAGAAACAACATTTTGAAGTAATTTTCTTAAGCACTCAAGTTTCGGAATAAATGAAAAATATTTAAATTTCCAAAAAATTGGGAACACTTTTTTGTAACGTCTCAGAAATGTTTCTAAAATATTCGAAATGTTTTGAAAACAATGAAAAATGTTTTCCTAAATGTTTGTTTGGTGTGGACAACTTTAAGATATCTATAACCACGTCACAATATAAGTTCCCATACATACAACAAAAAAACAAAAATAATTAATACATTTTTTATATCCAAAAGCGTTCATTGTTCAGGACAACTCCGACAACGACCATAAAGAGAAACGAATAATATCAGCATTTCTCAACTACGAAAAAAAAGGTTTTTCGGTCTGGTGATATAATGGATCCGAATTCGATATTCATTTTTTCAAAGTTGTAAACAAATTATATATAAAATGTAGCATCAGCTAGATTTTCCCAAATTGAATTATTTCGAATGGAGTTTCAATTGCAGTTGAAGTGGTTTTGATTTATCTGAAGTTTGGGCCAATAATTATATTCAGCTAGCTAGTTATGACATGAATATTTATGACCACTTAAGTATACAAGTGTGTGCCTTAGTTATTTATTGGACCATCATCATTTCCATTCACAGGAACCTACATTTAATTTAATAAGTATGTATCCAATCCATACTATATGTTTAAAGTTACCGCTGGGTAATTAGAAATACTTAGAGATAGAGACGCATATTAAAAAAAAAGGAAATTGTGATGAAAATATGATCTATAAGTAAAGTATCTATATAAGAAAAAGGATTGACCTATGTATAAGTGTTTGTACTTGTGTTTGTATGGGTGCCTTGTACTCCGAAACCATCCAACCGATGAAACCCAAATTTTCTGGCAATCTTTGGAATTGATCCGAAAGTGATACTGTCAAGTGTACTTAAATTGGACAAAGGGCGTTGCAGCTCGTATAAAAAAAATTCCAAACGGTATTTTTGACACTCATGGGACACTCATTTTCTTACACACTAAAGTTGTAAAATTTGGAACATTGATATGCATTGTCTGAATAAAGTGCTCCGCGAAATGTGGGTGGAATTGGGTGGGTTTCTTTTACTGAGGAACAGGTGCGTTTTTGGTAAAAATAACAAAAATTTGACTAAAATATTGATAAAAAAACATGTTACTAATAATTTGTGAGTAAAAAAAATTGGCATTATAATAGTCTCCAGAAAATATGTAAGTATAGTTTAAATGGTAAAGAAACAAATTTCTGAAATATTATATTCTTAATAACTAAAAATGTGATCTTATTCTTTCGGTAATTTTTTAAAAAACTGACAACTTATCTTTGCCACCAAGTTTATCAGACCTCTTAATAACAGAATGACCAATCTGTCTCAAAATACACACAGGCTGACTAATCATACACGAAAACTCACCATTGATCCTTCCATTACTCGTCCATAAGACCCCGAGATACTTAAACTTCTCCTCCTGTTTCAATGGGACTCCACTAACATTGAGTGCATTGAATAGGCGTTCTGAAGACGACCTTCACTTCAGATTTAATCACGTTTGCTTTCATCTCGGCTTCAACACAAACGGCTACAAACGTGTCGAATGCGTGTTGAAGTTCAGTCTAATAGAATCCAACGATAACCAAGTCATCAGCGAAGAGCAAATGGCTTATGGTGGATTTAAATCACCACACCACGCAATTTTGCATAACTTCAGAGAAAAAGATCCGTTTTTCCACAGTCAAGGATAATGATGTGTAAGACAGGGACCATAAGCCTAACAGTTGAATTTAGGCCGCCATAACTTTTTTATAGAGTTCAGAGCGAAATAGAAGGAAACTTATTGACCGCAAAGAAACGTAATAAAAAATAAAAACAGCAACTAAACTATTGAAACTAGATTTTATTTTATTGATACCGTATATGCATTTCGGTTCGGTTTCAATCGTAATTGCTGTTTTTATTTTATTACGGGTTTTCTTTTTTTTTAATTCTAGGTTCGGCAAGTGAGTCTAAATCAAGGCCACTAAACCGGTTACCTGAAAGCACTTGTGGCCCAGGGGCCATTTTTGCACAGTTTTTTTCTATAAATCTAGTTTTTTTTTTTTTTTCTCACGGGAATGAAAGAAACAAATGAGAGAAAAGAGAACAAATGAGTTATGCTATTGAAATAGCGGGAAAATCACACACGAGACAAGCGAGTTAGACACCAATAATAAGCGAATCGATGCTGTCGGCTTGGAGGTCAGTCGGCCCAAATCAGGTTGCGTTTAAACAAGGACGTAGCACCACTGACTCTCTTCTCCACCTAGATGAATACTTTTGCTCAGCTCTATCATGCAAAAATCATATATCTGTCTTGTCTCTTGATTTCGTAAAGGCTTTTGACAGGATAGGTATACACATAATACTTAATAAGCTTGTTCAGTGGAAGGTTGGTCCTAAAATGTTTTCTTTTATAAAATCATTCTTATCAAACAGGCAATTCAGAGTCAAAGCGAATAATTGCTACTCAACAGTATACAACTTAGCAAACGGTATTCCTCAAGGTTCACCGCTCTCAGTAACCTTGTTCATCATAGCATACAATGATATTAGCGAAATCTTGTCTAAATACAATAAATTAAATCACATCCTTTACGCGGACGACTTAATATTACTCTCTAAATGCAATGACAATAGTCGTACTAAAGAAATTTTCGAAAACACACTTGCAGAACTAAATGAATGGTGCTCCCTTTCAGGATCCATCATCTCACCTGATCAAAGTAAATATTTACACATTTGTAAAAAAAGAATATGTAATCCTATTAACATAAATTTGCTTACTTATCAAATACCAAATGTAAACAACTTAAATATTTTAGGTATAACTTTTGATAAAAAATATAGTTTTAAAGATCACTGTTTAATGCTTAAAAAAAAACTAGCTACCAGGCTAAATATAATAAGATTTCTATCTTCAAAAAATAGTTTAGTCCATCCAAATTCACTTACTCTTATTACAAAAAACATTGTACTATCTAAAATTGATTATGGTCTGTTCGTCTACGGTAAATGTGCTAAGTCAACACTACAAACAATCAAACCATCTTATCATTCCGCAATCAGAAGCAGTTTGAAAGCGTTCGCAACCACACCAATAAAAAACATCCTTACTGAAGCTGGCCTCCCGTCCATTGAACACCGCAGAGACCTTCTAACATCCCGCCTCGCCCCGAAAATCTGCCAGTCATACAAGTCCCCGATAGTTGAAGATGCCAAAAAGATTCTGCTCCGAAAAAAAACACCAAAATTCCCGTCTTCTATATACATTGCCCTTAACGCTGCTAGAAATATTGGTATTCCTCCAATAATCAACACAATTACACTCGGAAACACCCCTCCATGGGTCCTACCAAGTGACGTCATAAACACCAATATGTCAACATTCAAAAAGGAATCAACAAACAAAGTAGCTTACTTGCAACTCTTCCATGGTCTTATAGACAAATACAGAACTTCATCATGGGATATCCTGTATACAGATGGCTCTAAATCTGATAATAGCACAGGATTTGCAGTTGTCTCTGAGCGTGGTGACGTTATCTGTGCTGTGAGATTACCAAATTATTTCTCAATATACTCCACAGAAGCGTACGCAATCCTCAAAGCTACAGAAATTGCTATCACGATACCTAAAAACGTTGTTATTTGCTCTGACAGCCTGTCCACTTTAAATGCCATTGGGAATATCAAAAACTGCACTCCATTGATTATTAAAATTAGAGAAAACATCCTTAAGAATAAGAAACAAATTATGATCCTCTGGGTTCCAGGACACTCAGGCATCAAAGGGAACGACCTTGCAGACCAAGCAGCCAAAAACGCTTCTGAACATACAAACATTACTCTACTTCCTCCTACGAAAAGAGACTTCCTCAATGAAGTCAACAAATACTGGGAAAATAAAAGGAAAGAAGAATGGAACTCATACATCCACCACTATTCGTCCTTGAACCCTATGGCTGAAAAATATATGTACCCAACAGAAACGTCCACCAAGATGAACAAATGCTTTCTACGTCTCCGTCTCGGCCATACCCAGCTAACTCATAGTCATCTCCTTAAAAAAGAAAACCCTCCAACCTGTCATCTCTGCCAGTCCAATGATATCTTAACGCTTAAACATCTTATCTCAGACTGTTCTAAAATAAACGATCTATGTAAATCACTTTTTAATAAAAAATTAATTGACCTTTTGTCAACCCCTTCTATTATAAACATTGAAAATGTGTATGAAATTCTAACAAAAGTCAAAATTGAATCTTCTATATAACAAAAACTTTTATGTACGTATGTGGGGGGCTGTCGGGGTTTCTTCGGTCTACGATATGTTTGCCCAGGATTCCCTGACAGCCCCATACATGCATAATATCTGTTATCTATATTTTTATACTTCTTATTACTTATATACAAGCCGAAAGCCCTGGTAGCTATAGTGCTTTTGTAAAATGTATTATTATATAAATTTATTTATATTGTAATAAATAATAATAATAATAAAATATTTTATTACGTTTCTTTGCGGTCAATAAGGTTTCCTTCTATTTCGCTCTGAATAAAATTCGACCACAAAAAACTCGGCTATCCTTCGGTGATTAATTACTGATAATAACCTAAAATTTTTTATAGAGATTTGTGGTCTCATTCTTACATATCATTCGCCTTGACTGTAGGAAACGGATCTCTCTCTCTCTCTGAAGTCATGCAAAATTGCGTGGCGTGGTAATGTAAATCCACCATTACTCTTAGATCTCTCAATTCGAAACGTTGTTCGCCAAGACTGCGCTGTAAATTCTAGTTCAAATAAGTAATGAAAAAGAGAGGAGAGAAAACGCACCACTAGTGGAGTCCCACAAGCACGGTGAAAGGTATTGATTTAAAGCCGGCCGATTACCCGAACACAGTCAATTTCATACTCCTATAATAGACTCCAAAATTTTAGCTCGGTACTTGGTCGTATGCCTTCTCCAAGTCTAAGCCTACGAAGAATAAGATCGCGGATACAAGCTGCCGAAATGCGATTCCTCCGTTGTATTGCTGGTGTGACCTGTGGAGATCGTATAAATAAGAAACACCAGAATAGGTACGTGAGAAACTCAATGCCGAGCAGCTACTTCTCCGGATGGAGCGGTCCATGCTTCGGTGGTTTGATCATGTTAAACGCATGTCCCCAACTAGGTTCTCAAGACGTACCATAAGGTAGGCATCCTCTAGGTAGACCCATGATGATGTTGGTTGGATCAAGTCCATAATCTCTCCTCTACACGTAGGTATGGGGTATGGGGATTGCCTTTAATGATTTAGAGTCGATGGCACAAAAACGAGAGTTATGGAAGGTTCACTTGAGCAACCTACGTCCTACAACCGCGACGGGACCCATTGAAAATGTAAAAAAATAAAATAGTTGTCGCGTAGATAGGCGTACGTTTTCTGCTGCACAAGCACCGAAATATTTTGTTTAACGCTCTTATTTTTGCAAGTTTTTTACATAATGTATACCTACATTGTATATAATACCTAAACTAAGAATAGGTGTATGTAGTATATATATATAGTTTCAAATTTCTTAATTTTATGTCGCAATTGTTTATGTTTCATGTTTACATAACATAAAAATATGCAATATGACGAGGACGACGCCGAAGCATGCCATTCATCCCCAATTTATAGGAATACATACCAAGAACCATATCCATGCCCAGGGTAACACTATGTACATCTTCATCATCTATCATGAACCCCTTGCCAGAAGGAAAACTACGCAGTTGGTAAAATACACACCAAAACCTAACCAGAATGCATTTGCTCAAAATTCAATCGAGTGACGATGACGCCGCGACTCAACGCAATGATTCTAGCATTTTCTTAAGAAAATGTGCCCTACCCAATTCTTGAATCGGCTGGGAAACCCATGATTACATGCGTAGCGTCATTTTATTCGGACAATTAATCAGATAATTTTTTTTAATACGCCGCAGATGTACCTAAATGCATTTCATTATGTATTTTCACTTGTTGTTATATTTCAACAGTCCGATGGCAGTGTTTTGTAAACGATGCTAGGGTGGCTGATAAAATGTGTGTACGTGCCGAGAACCACGTTGGGCTTTGTATATAAAGGACTCTCTCCCTTTAATGTTTGTATCTCAAACTCAGTGTTGTGGAATTTGGGTCAAATTTTCCATTTCGATTGGGTATTGTTTCTTTTTGTAGGTCCTCACAAAAGGTGAATGATTTACAATAAGAAAGACACCTTTCGAGGGTCATTGCCCTTGCATTTTTGTAATCTGTAAAACGCATCCACAAGACAGAATATTCATAGATCTGGGTTCTACTACCTGTTTAGAGAAGGCATTGTCAGCCGGCAGAATATACATAATCACATACAAAAAAAAAAAAAAATAGAACGAAAGAGCGAAATGTTGCGCAGCGTCGCTGGATGTACCTACGTGATAGTACAAACGTAGTTGAAAATGTGAACTCGACTATACGCACGTAACTAAAATAGTATGTAATAAGTTGGAAAACATTTTCGAGTTGTAGGTATATGGTAGATATCCTTTCAATGACGCATTATATTATGATTAAGTTTACACACAAAAAAATGTGTTTTTTAAATCTCATTAAATTTATACGAAATAAATTTAGAAAACTTTTTAAAATTACCAAGTTTACAATAATTTAGTTTGATAACAAGCAAATTATGGCGCACAATTTTTACCCACAGTTAGTTTTCTTCATTATGAAACTAAATTCATTGATAAAATTTAGATGAAAAAAGGACATAGACATACAAAATTGTCATTCGGTTTCACAATGTACATTCATTACAACATATACATTATAAAAAATTGTGTTTTTAAAAATAATTTTTTTATATTTAATACCAGCATTTACTCGCCGCTTCGCTCCTATTATAAAAGTAGCTAGAAGTGTGATTTGCTATGCGGATAACAAAAACCGCTCCCCATACAAACTGAAGCAAAAATACTAAAATCGGAGAAAAGGATTTTCTTTATCTATATATATTTAAAAGAAAGTGTTCGAAGCGATGTAATCCCATAACTCGAGATTGGCCGAACCGATTTTGATGATTTATACTTTGTTGGAAACGTATTTTCTCAGTACGAGTTTAAAAGAAAAATTGGACAAAGGGGCGTGGCACCTCCCATACAAAAAAAATCGTATATCTCGAAAACCACTGAATCGATTGAGTTAAAATTTACATACGATCTTAGGTATCGGCCCAGGAGTATTCCTGTGAAGATTGGTCAAAATTGGACAAAGGGGCGTGGCACCTCCCATACAAAAAAAATAATTCAAAATCTTATATCTCGAAAGCCACTGAATCGATTGAGTTCAAATTTACATACAATCTTAGGTATCGGCCCAGGAGTATTCCTGTGAAGATTGGTCAAAATTGGACAAAGGGGCGTGGCACCTCCCATACAAAAAAAAAACATTCAAAATCTTATATCTTGAAAACTGCCAAATCGATTGAGCTCAAATTTATAGATAATCTTAGGTATTGTTTCAGAAGTACACCTGTGAATATTGGTCAAAGGGGAGTGGCACAGCCCATACAAAAAAAGATCTTCTATGGGGTGAAAATCGATGACGTTGTAACTCGATAACCGCTGGGGCGATTCTCATGATTCTTTTTTTGTTTTGTTCGTATTGCTGTATTTCAGGTTTACGCAGAAATAAAATTCCAGAAAATCGATTTATTCTCATTTTTCGCATTTTACCATAGAACATTATTATCTAAGACCAAAGCAATATGTGCACGGGCAGAGCCGGGCGGATACAGTTACATTACATTACCTATATAAAAACGTTGGTGCGTATGTAAGTCCGATAATGGCCGCTGACTGAACCACTGAAGCTATCCGCCTTCATTCCTATTAAAAGAAATAATTGAACAAAAATATCAAAATAAATCTTGAAATATTTAAAATAACAGGCAGAACAACGTTTGCCGGGTCAGCTAGTTTGATATATAGAATACACAAACCGAGTCGATCGAATGAGAAATACGAATTTTCATGCAAATGTTTACCCCTCCACTTGGAGGTTGAGTTTCCCCAAATCGGTTACACTTACGCCATAAAATGAAATTTGTTTAAAAATGTCATCTTTCTAGCGTTAAGTTTTGGGCTGTGCGTTAATTAATAATAATCAATCAGATTATTCTCGAAAAAAAAAAATCTCGAATGTAAAAATCTCAAAAGCATAATCTCGAATAACAAAAACTTCGAAAACAAAAAAAAAAAAAATGTCGATACGTATGCAACCCCCCTGCTTGGGTTAACTGTTTGGATATGGGGTGGGTGCAAAAGAAAATCTCGAATTTACTTTTTATTTTCGAGATTTTTTTTCGAGATAGAGTCTTTCGAGATTATTGTACTTTCTAGAATTTGACCCATTCGAGATTTTTGCATTCGAGATTTATCAAATTCATTTTCGAGATTTTGACCATTCTATAGATTTTTGTCGTTCTAGTTAACGTCATGATCCCCAGTCAGAGAAATCTGATTTAAAGTAGCTCAGCTTCTGAATGGAACACAAACATGAGTGATGCATTAAAAACTCGGCCGAGTATTGCCAAAAAACAATTTCAAGATCTTTTGCATTTATTAAGGTTATTAAGAATGTAATTATATACAAGTCGAAGGAAGTAAAGTAAACAAACTTTTTGTACACCCAATTTAAAAAACCACATATTTTATGATTGAATGCATTATGTTTCCAAAGTTTCAGATTTCTAAGTACCTACCTTGTTGGAAAGTGGGATTTCTTTACCATACCTAAACCTATCAGTTACCAATAACTGAGATCGTTCAATAATTATTGTCCTATTCATCCTTTTAGCTCTGATGCCGTGTGTTTTTTTGGGTGTGTAAGGTGCACTATGTAAACACAGTAAACACCGACGCAAATAAATCTTATCTAAGGTTTTTTACCTCTCGCGAACGACAAACATCCGGTTTATCTATTGAGGAAAAGCTTCTTAATCGCACTTGGCTTAAAACTAAAGGTTCCTTCCATTCTTTGAAAATATAAAAACACAAAAACGAATGGTTGTGTGAAGTTAGCCTTAGGTTAACCTGTTAGCCTGTTAGACTTAATCGGTGGTATTATGTATGTACTTCCTTCCTCTTTCCAATTTGTTTTTATTTCAATTTTATAGACACATGCGTCACTTAAACTACGAACGTTGTTGGTTTGTCAATGGCGAGCGTGCACGTTATTTTTGTTCCTTTTGATAAATAAATTAAATTCAGATTTCAGACCAGTCAACCAAGCGATAGTGTATCAAGTCGACCCATTACCATCTTCATGTTGTCGCATACAAATCACATTAATTCCTTTCCATTAAACCAAATCACAGACGTATATCTCATGCTTATGTCAAATATTAATTTACCTACCCGTCCAATATGAACTGAACCACTTGGTATGCAAACAGAAACCCTAGTTTGCATTAAAATGCAAGAGCAAAGCTTTATATTCCCCTATATGTAACGAAAATATTCCTATATCTACTTGCTTCCTGAGTATTTAAATTATTGTCACATGCATGCAAGAGCACACACCCCTTGTTAGGCTGGAATAAATTAAAAAAAAAGCAGCAAAATAACTATAGTATAGGTTCCCTAATACCTAGCTAGAAACAAAAACAAAACACGTCATCAAAACCCGTCCGCATATAGATAGAATGTAGGTACTTATCAACCCGCAAGACAATAACATTGGGTTGAGGTGGTATACTTACAAGGCGCTTGTAATGCTTGCAGCACCACAAAACATAGATACCTACTTTCCCCTGAGATACTTTGTTTTTCTACGTTTTTGTTTTGTTTTTGACTGCCGGCGAAAACATAAAACGTCGTTGTAAATATTTACTTCATTCTTATTCAATCTATGAAGGTATTCGAGCAAAGCGCATGAAATACGTCAACATTTGAACATCACGCCATGCTTGTTTGGCTCGCGAGCTATAGAAGGCGGCCTAGACGGCCGGCGTAAATATTGATAATGTTACCGGCAAGGCACTACTGTAGACGTAGAGGTGAACGGTACGTATCTGAAACTATGAAACTAACTCATGGCCAAGCGGAATTTTGTTTACAGTTTTACACTGTGTCACGTTGATTAGAAAAGTATCTTTGATTAAGGTACTCTACTATCTACTATACCAGGAAATGAATCCGACTGGCCAACATTCATAGAAATAATGGACAAAATTCAGTGAACAATAAACAATAGGTACGGTACACGTTGCTTATACTATTTATAAACGTGACAACCCAGAGCACATGGTATATTTTTCCACTCTCCTGTCCTATCAGTACAGTATGGTGTGATATTCCAATTCAATGTGTGGGTAGGTACCTACTTCTAGTATCGCGAGCCTGAGTATCTTTTATCTTTAATTGGTAATCTGCACGGATCCGTGCGCGATGCGATAATGTTTGTTTCAATTAAACGCCGACCGCCGCCGCGCAGGTGAATCAGCCAATTAATGTTATTCATCTATTTGTTTATCTAATGACAAGTGGTTGCACTTTTATTTGTCGTAAATATGTTTACGTTTTGCACTTTTGCGACTGCTGTCTAAAAGATCAGAATTTTAAACTGTTGGCGAATTTCAATGCGATGAGTAATTGTCTAAATAAGCAGTAGACAGCGTATACTATTTTTGCTGATATTTGTTCTGCTAATTCTGATCAAGAATCTAGATCTGTAATCGGAGATAAAGAAACATCAGAAGGGTACGACTGCAGGTGTTTTATTATTAACGAAATGGAAGGAAACTTTTGACACTCATTCTTTGATAAAGGTCCATTAGTCATGATCATGACTATAGACCGTTGCTATATTACTATGTTACTTATGTTAGGTACTTATTAAAGCATATGGTGTCATCATTCGAATGTGCCAGAAAAGCTGCTATCTGTACTGAGATAGAAATCGTTTTCACTTTCAGTTGGGATCTTTGAGCATATTCAGACAGGTCTATTATACATTTTGTATAGTGAATCATTGAAAATTACGACTATACAAAATTCTTTATAATTTGTGTTTTGGGCTTATTTGATTTTCCACACTATATTGGTTTTCCTGAGATTTATGTTGGAACGAGTGGTATGAGTGACGTCTGGAGTCAATTTTTAGGCAATAACGCCCAAGGAAATAGCGCCCAAAAAAATGCATAGCGCCCAAAAATAAACCACAATATGGAAATAAAGCCCAAAAATAGTTTGCAGTTTAATATGTATGGAGAGGGCATGCTGATTCCCCCCCCCCCCCTCCAACCCCCATGCTTGGAGTTATTGTCAGATTTGGAGTATGTGCAAAATTGGATATACTATATTGAAGGTTTTCTCACCTACTCCAAAATACAATAGAAAACTCAAGCGGGGGGGGGGGGGGTTACAATGGGGCACCATGCTCCCCATACTTATTCCACTGTTTATGCATTTCCACTTACTATTTTGGGCTTTACTGCTTGTCAAAAAAACGAACCCTGGGAAAGGAAATAACACCTAAAAGGACGAAAATTTTGCAACAACAAATTGTACGTGTTTTTTTTGGGCGTTACATATTTGCAAATTGATTTGGGCTTTATTGCCTAACGCCAATTTATACAGCTGCTTGTGAAAAAAGGCTAAAACTGAAGGATGTTAGGTAGGTAGCAGTGGCGGTTCACCTTGAACCCAATTTGCACTAAGATGTGCCGTTTTGTTACCACGACTCGTGTTACCTATTTTTGGTGATTGTTTAGGATGTGGTCCGGTCGGTGCCTATAGCCAACCTGTTGAATTGAGAAAACGGATAAGATCCTGTATCCCTTTGCCCGAGATGTCGCTAAGGTCGTCAAAGAATGGTTGGTTCAGTGCGCGTAGTCTGGCTCTCGCTAGAGCTGGACATTTGCAGAGGAAGTGGGAGAGAGTTTCAACTGCGGCAATGCGGGTTGTATGGGATACCTAGCTTGGCCGCATGGTCTCCAATTGGCCAATGCCCCGTGATTATTGCCGTGATTCTGGCGATATCTGGGCGGGTTCTGTTTAGTAGGTTATTTGTTCTGTTTTGGTTGTAGGTAGGCCATATCTTCCTTGATATGACACAGTTTGTCAACCCCGACCATCGGGAATTGGCTTTTTGCAGAAAATGCGAATGTATTTGTCCCTTTACCGCTCCTAGCGGAATGTGGACCCTCGTTGAGAGCGAGGCGTGTAGCGCTGAGCCCTTCCTGGCCAGCTCATCCGCGCGCTCATTGCCTGTTATGTCACTATGCCCTGGAACCCAGAGAAGTGTGACCCTGAAGCGCTCGCTCAGACAGGCCAGCTCGTTCCGGCACTCCTGCACCAGTTTGGAGGATATGGTAGCCGAGTCGATGGCTTTAATGGCAGCTTGGCTATCTATGAGAATAGCAATGTTTTGTTTAAGCGTTGTATCACGCCTTAGTTGCGTGCAAGCTTCCCGGATGGCCAGTAATTCCGCCTGGAAAACGCTGGCAAAATCCGGTAAGCGTACTGAAATTGATATTTGAGGTGATTCCGAGTAGACACCGGCCCCTACACCACAGCTCATCTTAGATCCGTCGGTGTATATGACCGTGTCGAAGCCCTTCACTACTTCGTCCCTCTTCCACTGATCCCTTGTTGGGAAACCAACGTGGAAGCCTTTCGTGAAGTTTAATTTGGGTGTTATGTAGTCGGTTGGAGACGTGACCATGCCGTTTGGTAACGAATCCAGGATGTTGCTATGGCCATACGGCCTTGCAGTCCAGCAAGGATGTTATCCCATTTCTGGTTCATTGATATCTAGTTTTGTGCTCTTGAAGAGCAAGTAAGTATCTACCTATAGGCTCTGCAAGTAGGCTCTGCGGACTACATTTTGCGCCAAAAGAGAACCGTCAATGGCAGTTTTAGCGTTGTTGTAATTATATCGTCCATCTCGAACAGTGGGCCTATGAATGGGGCTACATCACACAGTCAGAGATGTGAACAAATTCGTTCTCTAAATGATGATCTGGACAAAATCTTGAAGTGGGGAAAAGACAACTTGGTTGCATATAATGCAAACAAGACACAGCTCACAACATTTTCTAGGAAAAATGTATCAACAGTTCCTCAGATACAAATGGATGACCATCCAATCCATCCCAAGGACTCAATGCACCTTCTAGAAGTCACAGTCAATTCAGGAATCACATGGCAGGACCACATTGCCTATATCGCAAGATCGGCGTCCGCTAAGTTGAGCTACCTATTTAGAGCAAAGAGGTACTTTAGCCCCAAGCAACTTCTCCTTCTCTACAAAGCACAGGTTAGACCAGGCCTGGAATACTGTTCCCATATATGGAGCTCGGCCCCGAAACATACACTTAACCTACTTGACAGCATACAGAGACGAGCAGTTCCACTTATGGGAGACCCTACACTCACATCGAATCTACAACCGTTGGTGCACAGAAGACAAGTCGCTGACCTTTGCTTGTTCTATAGTTACTTCCATGGTAGATATTCCGATGAACTTAAAGACCAGAGGTAAGGTACCTCTGTCAAAGACATTATCCCTCGAAATGCAACTTTTGGGCGCCCCACAAGACAGGCTGCTAATACTCATGACCATACAGTGTTTGACAATCGCGAGGACATCAACTTTCCAAAACTCCTTCTGTTACAGGACAAGCAAACTTTGGAACTCGCTTCCTGGGGATATATTTCCAGAAGACAGTACTAACATACATCTGCAAGCATCTCGGGGCGCTGTTGAAGCGTTATCGGTTCGCCTTTCCCGAGAGAAGTATTAAAAAAAAAAAAAATTTACAAACAAAAAAAAAGTAGCACATAGTAAAAGTAGTAGTAGATTCGACTTGTACTTACTTTAGATGGTGCTTACAGTCCTTGAAGGACCACTGTCTCACCCATCAAGCCTAAAGGGCAGTTATAGGCTACCCCTTGCTATCATTGAAATGCATCACTGAAAATTGTGATTTCCGATTTTAAGACGATTAATCAAATAATATTGGATTTAATTGATATCAAAATAATGATAATCAATTATGGAATTTTCTTACAAAAGAAATTACTTACTTACTTACGGGGTCTTATTCACGAGTGATGGAAGGAGCAATGCTGAGTTTTCCTGTAGGATTGGTCAGGCTGGGTCAATTTTGAGACAGCTTGGTCATTCTGTTATTAGGAGGACTGAACTTAGTGTCAAAGCTAAGTTGTCAGTCTTTAATTCGGTGTTTGTTCCAACTCTTCCCTATGGTCATAAGGTTTGGGAATGACCGAAAGAATAAGATCGCGAATACAAGCTGCCGAAATGAGATTTCTCCGTTGTATTGCTGGTGTGACTCGTAGAGATCGCATTAGAAATACCAGAATACGTGAGGAACTCAATGTCGGGCAGCTACTTCTCCGGACGGAGCGGTCCATGCTTCGGTGGTTTGGTCATGTTAAACGCATGTCCCCGACCAGGATTCCACGACGTGCTATGGAATCCGTACCATCAGGCAGGCGTCCTCTAGGTAGACCTAGGATGAGATGGTTAGATCAAGTCCATAATCTCTCCTCTACCCGTATGGGGATTGCCCTTGATGATTTAGAGTCGATGGCGAAGGATCGAGAGCTTTGGAGGGTCCACTTGAGCAACCTACACCCGCGTCCCACTTAATGGACAAGCGGACCATTTGAAAATGATGATGAAGAAATTACTTAATTCTAATTACATAAAACTTTTCTTTAAATAAACAGCTGATTTTCGTCTCTTTAATTTGGAACCCAATCGTTTAACTGATGTGTTCGATTCTCATTCTATTCTCAGCTGTCAGTTTTGCTTTCAATGATCAACTCTAACCTCAAATCCTAGACTTGGTTGTTGCCAAGTCACTGTCAGGGATTTTTCAACGATATAGCTATAACTGACTTGACAAAAAAATTGGGCTAGTCACTCATATTTATTTTTTACGCAAAATCGTCCAGTCAATCGCTTACCAGTTTGCCTGTTCGATGTCGATGAAGCCTGTCTGACATCTAAAAAATGCCGCACTGAACAGCCAGTCGAAGCCAAGCAAGAACTACACGTTGCTCCAAAATCACTGACGAATATTGTTAGTCACAAAAATAATGTGACGATTTTTGCGTTCTTCAGGGGTAGGTATAGCATTCAATTGCTCGTTTGTATACTTTCGAGGCCATTTGCAAAATCTATGGTACTTTCTGATAGTATGTACATACATGGTCCGCCAATCTGATCACAGAATTACTGACCGCCTTTGTGTCTTCATAAGTTTATACTCATAAAACTGGCAATTATATGATGAAATCCAATCTAAAATGCATGAGTAGAATGACCTATGGCTTCCAAGAACTGGTTTAAATTCGTTGGTCTCTTGAGGAACCGCACTGCAAAGGCCTTGAAAAAATTAACTGATTAAATTTTTAGGTCAGAAATGTAAACATTTTTCCCACAGCAATCGGTCTTCATCATGCAAATGTCATAAATTTTTAATGAGCCCAAACAAAGAACATTAGTTCGCCCCACAAAAAACACTCCCCCCCCCCCTCCAAAAAAAAAGAAGTCATCAAAACAAATGGCAAATCATACCATATCTTCCCCACACTGAGATAACAAAAATATGGAGGCCATCAGCAGAAGAAACAAAAACATTCACCAGCAATTAAAAACCACATACACATCGCTTGTCACGTATGCCAAGCATCAGCTCGACTCGACATCGACATCGACAACGACTATACGACCAACGGATTTAGGTTCCACATACGCCAGCCACTGCACGATGCCCTCCCCACGACGAATAGGACGGCCAGCGTTCTCTGCCCGAATCTGGGTCATATTAAATTAGAAAAAGCTTCCCTCAAAACATGTGCGTCAATTAAACATTTCGCCGCAACATAAATACAAAATACAATAGAACAGTGCTCCGCGTTTGTTTATTTAATGTGCGCAATTATAAACTATTTTCCACCCCCTCGTAGAAAAAAATTGTTCTCGTTGTAATTTGTTTGTTTACATAGAACAGACTACCCTTGGCACTCGACGATGCCCGCCCTCTGTGGGTGCATCGCGAAATAGCCGCTCATTTCGAAAGTGGACTGCGTCTTTGGCATTCGTGTCTAAATTTAGTAATGTGTGCTCGAAATTAGCCCCATCGCGGTCAGCAAAGGGTATATTATGAGGCAATAGCGATCCTCGCCTAACTATCTCACGATCAGACACAACACAAACAATCTGAATGCATAAATGACATTGCAGTTGGCTACATAGGGATGCGCACGACCGCATCGCGGTCTGTTTACGAGATGTCGCAAGTGCAGCGCTGCACCAGCTCGCCGAGTGATCTTGTTACAATTTTTTTTTTTATTTTTATGCACACGATCAAAATACATATCGCGAAGCTAGGTCATAGGCGAATGCTGAGCGAGACTGCGAAACTGGTTATCTAAATAAGCTTAGAGGCGTCTCGTCGTACCCATTTAATTAAACAAGCAACGGTCTAATGCACAGTTTCATTTGTTTACCAAGTGAACTGGCCTTTAAGTGGGCGACAGCGTCACGGAGGCGGTTGTAGGGGGACAGTTGGATAAATATTATTTTGTTTTGAAAATTTCCGTTTTCACACAGAGGTTGTTTACATTGGAAAAGTCTGACACTGAAGAATTCAGCACTCGAAAGGGGAGGTGTGTTGCCTTGCTATTCCCATCAGCCTGTACCCCCACAAGCGAAACAAGTCATCAGGGGGAATATTTATATTTTTGGTGAAGTCATATATTATGTGACGCAATGTCCGGGAGGTGTGTGCCCTTAATTCATGTGGCTACGTGCAGTCCGACGTGATGGGTGGTGGTGAATATTGGCAGGGTCTTTGTTGTGAAATTGGGATAACGGAATTGAATGAGTTGCAGAGATGTATAGATAAGTTTGGGGACAGTTTTCGGCAGAGTACGGTAAGAGGCCAATACGGGGAACAGCAATACACTGCCTCTGAAGATATAGAGAAACGAATGATGTTAGAGTCTGTCTATCACTGCGCCAAAAAATCAATACAAATTACGCTATTTACGAACGTATGATGACAAACTTCCAAGATCTCAGGGGAGATACTTTACTTACTTTGAAGGCACTCACATTGTTCCGGGCGGACAACGCCTTAACCAACAAGCCCCTCCAGCCAACTCAGTCCCTAGTTAACGGCCTCCAGTTACGCACACCAAATTGGTTAAGGTCCCTGTCAAATTGTGAGCGCCACCTGAGGTGGGGCTTCCTCTACTTCGTTGTACTTCAGGGGTGGAATCAAAGACTCATCGGGCTGGTGTGTCTAAACGCTCCAGCAATTTCAGTCGCTGTATTTTGAGCTTTTTAACCAAGTCAACGTCGATATATATCCAGTAAAGTTCGTCGTTGAATCTCTTCCTCCGCACTCTGTCGTTACAAACTGGAGTGATTGAAGAATCTTTCTCTCAAAGCGTGCCAAGAGGTTTTCATCAACTTTCGATAAGGTCCATGTTTCTGCACCAAACAGCAGGAATGGGATGATTAAGGTCTTGTCTTATTTTGCTCAGTTCAAGTTAAATTTTTAACGATTTGAATCTTAAGTTGTGTCGCATGGCCTTATGTCATGGCACTCTTTCAAACGCGCCACTGACAGCTCGCAGAGTTCCCCGATAATGTCAATATCATCTGCATATTCAGTAGTTGAACGGACTTTTGAAGAATTATTGTATCTCTGCTGTTGACTTGTGAGTCAAGTAAATATTAAAGAAGCCAAATGATAGCGCTTCAAAATGTTTTAAAACTTTCGACATCAGCAGCGAAATGTCTCCATCGTCATCCTGCACAAACGGACGAGTTGGTATGGATGCCAAAATTGTCATTGCTTTGTACAATTCGTCACTATCATAGGCGACCTTGGAGTAGTGGTGTGTATCGACCTGGAATTTCTTGGTTTTTTCTAAGATCTGCCGGAATGTAAAAACCGCACTGATGTGGGCGGGTTTACCACGATATTCCGAAAAAAAAAATCTCGAAAGCAAAAATCTCGAATGTAAAAATCTCGAAAAAAAATCTCGAATTAATATTAAAAAATGGTGTTAAAAAGTGAGATGCGTATGGCGGGGCATGCTGCCCCCTGCAACCCCCCTGCTTGGGTTTACTGTGTGGCTATGGGATGGGTGAAAAAAAAATCTCGAATTTACTATTTATTTTCGAGATTTTTGCTTTCGAGATTAAAAAAAAAACTTTTCGAGATTTTTGTCATTCGAGATTACGTCATGATCCCGATGTGGGCCGATCAGATTAATAACCAAAGGTTTTTGGCGTTCACACAGTAATGCCGACAGGATCTTATACGCAACATTCAGGTGGCTTATTCCTTTTTAATTGGCGCAGTTCAGTGTATCTCCCTTCTTGTGGTGGGGCTCACGATGCTGATGTTCAATTCCTCGGGCATACTTTCTTCCGACCAAATTTTCCAAATAAGTTGGTGCACGCTCCTTATACCAAGTCATCCCCCCCTCGGCCGATAGCCCTGATTTAGAATGCCGATCATTAATTTAATATTGCCCTTGACGCCTCCTCTCTGATTTATCTTCTTCATAGTGAATCTAAAAAAAATTTTTTTCTAAGGTAGCTATATCGCCATTTGTTTATACATATTTGTTTTCACTTAAAGCCAACCTTCGCTATCTATATAAGTAAACTTAAACAACCTTCATTAATAAAGAAACACAAACGGTGTGTCTTTAACTCGGACCCTGGATAATAATGGCAACTTTATTAGAGAAACTTTGAAAAACATAGATTTATATTATACGGTACGGTTTGTTTCCGCAAATATTGGCTATCTGATGATATGATAACACCAAACGAAAACATTGACTATATAGTGTCAAATCGACTGGTACAATATTTTTCAAAAAAAAAACAAGATACCTACCTACGTGTGAAGTAATTTTTAGCGCGCATTTCATTAATCACCGCCCTATTCTTGCTGACAATGAAGCCATAATCTAAGTTAGCCTGACTGGCATATGCCACCTACTTAAAACTGTTTACTCGTAACATAAGTTCGCACAGTGTAATCTTATCTTCTAGTGAGTAGATATATTAGCTAGTTGAAAACAATCCTAAGTACAATCGATATCATTGTTTTGTTAGTAAACGTAACGATGTTGTTTTGAGGTCTCTATAATTCCAAAGTGTCTATCGTATTAGGTTACTTCTTCACGTGTTTTGGTCGTATGGGCAAATCCACTGTAGCAGTTCTGTATCTGTATATGAACATTAGTTTAAGGTAGGTCTCTGCTTTGGGAGTCATTATGTTCGCTTACAAAATTTCAAGTGTGCCCGCGCTGCGCGTCGAGGAAAAACTATTTTCTTGGCAGCATATTTAGATACTGAGACTGAGAAGAAAAACATGCTGTGGATGTGGATGGTTCTAGTACGACGCAATATAAATAAATGCGATTTGGTGGTTTAGTATTCGAGTAGGTGAGGTGTTTTTAGTTGTTTTCTTTTTTCTTTTTTTTTTGTAGAAAAACATGATGCAATAGTTGGTTTTGCTTACATCGCACGATTCGTGCACGCTTTCCGCGCGTTTTGGTATTGAATGGATTAGGTATATCGTGTTTGGAGTCTACTCATGTTTGTTTTCATACACAAATAATATGTAGGTAGGTATTACATTTTTTATTTCCAAAAATGTTTTATTCTCAAAAAGAAATGAAAAGCAAATCGATTGGAAATGAATAAATGTTTATGAATGAATAAGTCTGACAACTTGAGATCGGTCATTTGCAATGATGGGCTTTTAGCAATTATTTCAGTCGTAATTTCAATTATAAATTAGGTGAATTAGAGATAGGCGTTAAATATAGATAGATAGATATCATTTATATCTATAAATTCAATAGGTACAAAATAAAAGTTCCGAAATAAGAAAAAAATTCTGTATTTTCTGCACTGAGTGCAAACAATGTGAACGACTGGGTCGCACGAAGCTTTCTCGTTTATTGCGAATCTCGCAGTCTCATTTCCAGCAAATTTTACTTTTCAAATCATACCCACTTAAGATATACCTATTCAGGTTTAGTATTCTACAAGGGCTCAGTTGTTAATTGAAAAAGTAATACATACTTACAACATAAACTTACGTATTAACTACAACACTTTATTACTTACTTTCAAGTTTCACCCCGAACTGACACTTTAAATGTCTTAGAAAAGGAGGTATGTAGGCGATGAATTTCGAATTCCCATTTTTGATTATGTTCAGTGTTACCATGAAAATATTTTGACAAATCTGCAATTATGAAGAAAAAAAATCTTCAATACAGATTTCTATGAAAAAATCTGAATTCATAAATATTTCAATATCAAAAAATTTAATTTTGAAACATTACAGTGGCTGGCACAAGTATTTTGACAAAACTAAAGTTAATTCTGCTCATAATTTGAAACTTACTTCATGTAAATTTTGGCACCAATGGAAAGATGATATAAATTCCGTTTGAATGATACAAAACTTTCCTTAACCCATTAAGTACCCATTTAAAAATTTTAGAATTTAAAATTTTTGTGAATGTCTACTTTTTGACTTTTTTCCTCGGTATCAAAAAAAAAAAAAAAAATACAATTCAGTGACTGCAAAAAAAATTTTCTCTTCGCTAATATTTTTTATGATTTTTTGAAAAATTGCTAAAAATGACTATTTTAGCCACTTTTTCCTCCTTGTCATACAAAATTTTTCTGAGATCATCCCATTCAAAAAATCATAAAAAATATTAGCGAAGATATTTTTGAAAAAAAATTTTTGCAGGCACTATGTATTACGTAGAATTGTTTGAAGAAACTTTTTTTTGACTTTTACAAAAGTTCTAAATTTTCAATGGGTACTTAATTGGTTAAGGAAAGTTGTGTATCATTCCAACGGAATTTAAATGACCTTTCCATTGATACCAAAATTTACATGAAGTAAGTTCAAATTATGCCGGCCACTGTAGAACTAAACACATTCTGTACAGCCTCATAAGACCAGAAGTGCGACAGTTTTAGACAGCATTTCTACTTATAGAGCGCAAAAACGTCTACTTTCCTGTTCCCCTCTGTGCAGCTCAGAATCACCAAATAAACCAAATAAATGCATTTATTTAAATGCAGACAAAATCTGTCAAGCAGATTTTGGGATTTTAAAAGTCTGCTGCTGGGCAGAAAATCTGCAAAATGCAGACAAATCTTCACTTATGGCAACGCTTATTAAAAAATAAAAAAATAAATAAATAGGTGGCGCAACAGGCGGTAGACACATAAGGCCTAGCTTCTCGCAACCATTCGTTTTGTGTGAGTTTCTATTTTTGGAACGAATGGAAGGGACATACAATTTTATGCTGAGTCCGAACGGCTGAATTGAGAAGCTTTTTCAGGACAGTCATATACTCTCGGATGTTTGTCAGACGTTCGCGAGAGGTGGCGCAGTAGAAAAAACCTTAAGATGTAATTTGTGTTTTTGCGGGGATCGAACCTGGGATCCCTCACACAGCAGTCCAGCACACATGTATTAAAAAAAAAAAAACAAAAAAAAGGCAACGCTTATTATGTAAAAGTGGTCCCAATGGTCGGGATTTGGGTAGTCATTTTTGAGAAATATTTATAAAACGGCTATATTGCAATTTTCTGAGAAAAACTAAGTACGTGATAATGTTTAGAATTATGCTGACAAATGTTACAACTTTGGATTCGAAAAGCACTGTTATTAAACCGTTTAGCTTAGAACTGAGTACGATGTATTCTTCAGGATATAAACATTACGTAGCAGTTACATTTTCATCGAAATCAAAAATGGCGTTTTCGAGATATGAGTAGTTTTTAAAGTACCATTTTTAGCGATTGGGGTGGAAAGCGAGGAAGCACTCATGGTTTGTAGGGTATTAAAATAAATACACTCCACAATTCAAACTTCCCGCTTCATCATGTTCCACAATAAGTTAATACCGTATTTACCGTATTTCCAAATTCCAAGCTATTGTTTAACGTAATTGTAAGAGAGACGAGTTAGTCAGTTGCTGTAGTCTGTAGTGAGGTACACGGCGTTGGTCACACGTAATCGCGCATCTTAAAATATTCATTTTTTCACTAAGTAGTTATTAAGAAATAAGAGTAATTTAAATAAAGTTTTGTTTTTGTTTTTTGTATTTAAAAGTTAAAAAACTCTTTTAATAATACCTACAGGTTCAAAAAACACTGTTTTGCAACTGTTTAGCTCAAAACTGAGCAAAAGGTATTACTGCTATGGATTTGAGCATTACCTGCCAGTTACATTTTTATGATAATCGGAAATGGCGTTTTCGAGATATGGGCAGTTTTTTGAAGTACATATGTACTATTATTAGGGAATTGGGTGGATATCAAAGGACGCAGTCTTTTTAGAGAAAAACTGAGTTTGCTATCAAGTTAAAATGATAATAATACCTTAAAAATAAGTTTTTTTTAAATCGTTTTTACCGTTTTCGAGAAAATGCCAATTTTCAAAACTGCCGTTGCTGGACTTTTTAGCGAAAAACTGGGTATGCAGTCATGTTACGCATCCACCGATTGCTAAAAAAAAACCAATTAATTTCTATTGGGCACATGATTTTTATTTCTTATCCTATAGATTTTTCGTAGTAG
This sequence comes from Cheilosia scutellata, assembly GCA_955612985.1. Taxonomy (NCBI): domain Eukaryota; kingdom Metazoa; phylum Arthropoda; class Insecta; order Diptera; family Syrphidae; genus Cheilosia; species Cheilosia scutellata. The sequence continues at coordinate 142,967,164 of OY015311.1, forward strand.
GTAGGTACATGAAGCATAAAAGGAGATGCATCGCCACACCAAATGTTCAGTACTCCTATGCCACACCACTTCGGTGCGTGCCTTGCTTAATTGCTATGTGCGCTACTTGCTGATTCCATCATCTGTACATCTAAACCAACCTAAACGCCAGTGCGCCAGTAAATCACACCTCTTGTGGTCATATACTTCTGCGATTCCAGCAAGTTTTTTTCTAAATGACATCAAACAGCTGTCCAAAAAAAATAGGTAGGTATGCAAATCTCGAAAAATATCTGGATCAGCAAAAATGTTTTTTCAGTTCTTTACCCAAAAGTGATCCGAATAAAAAAATTGTTTTTTGTCCCAAAAAGATTGAATCAACGATAAAATTGTTCAAATGAACAGCTCTCTGACAAACAATAATAATTATAGTCATAGTGCTACATCTACAGGCATTAATTGAGCTGTAGAAATACCTATAGCTACAGCATAACATTATGTCAATTATTATAGGTGGCCTTGAACATTTTGTTTCATTTGCCGTCTGAAAGGGATTGATATGAATCTATCGATGTGCTAAAGATATTCCAATCATTTTAAGAACAAATTTTGATACCAAAATAAAATGTAAACATGTTTACTCTTTAATGGTCTGAGGAGAAACTTTTAAATAGCGGTACAGACGCGCATAGTAGGTTGGGTACTGCGCAATATTCGAGTCATTAATTCCAATTTTGTAATTGAATGTTTCTTATATTAAATGCTAAAATATCAGTGTAAAAATAACCTTCCTTACACGACATTTTTAAATCTGCCAATATACCGACTTGTATGTAGACCAAAGGGGTCAATGGACCAATTTACATAGTCCGCAGCTTCACGTAAATTCCTCAAATTTCAATTCAAAGAAGACGGTTTAAGGAAACAATCCATTCCATTAGTAACCATTTCTACATCGATAAATATTTATTCTCTCATCTCTATCTCAATCTGAATTTGAAAATAAAACCAATTTATTCTCAAAGTAGCAAAGACCACTGATTGATTTGTCGCCCGTCTATAGAAAGTTGTATGTTAAAATCTTGTCACAGCAAAAGCAGACATCTGAATATTTACACAAAAAAAAAAAAGGTTATCGCACGACCTTCGATGAGGCGTAACTCCTAGAGAGAATCCTCCATACGACCATAACGGTTCTTCTGGCTAACTTCGCAATTGGAAGTCAACAATTTTACAATTTTAATTATTTATTTATTTTTTCTTAAAGTGCGAAAGTCTCAAAAGTGTTTTGATAAGGGCTACAAAATGCGGTACAGTCTAGCTTTTGCGTTTTAATTTTCGTTAGAGTTATGTTGGCACACTAGCGCATAATAAATATTTATGATTTTTTAGCAAATAGGTAATCATGTGATAAGGGTTCAGTTACTGGATTCGTCTGGTTTATACAGCCCTAATTCAAAGATTAGGTCCAATTGGATAGCGATTATAGTATAGTTACACGTTTCCAAAAAAAATATTAAGTCGCAAATCAAGATAATTGGAGCTATTTTTGGGCCGCCTTGAAAGCAGCTGCGACAGATCTTATTTAAAATTACTGAGATAACGATGTTTACGGATGGTTGTTATTATTACCTACCAGAATCATTTTAATATAACAGGCTTAAGGAAGTCAGATGAAAATCTGTATTTTTAGATTTCTGCTGATATAAACGAAATCAAGTTCCATTATTGGTAAATAACCAAACAAAAATAAAGCCTATCTATAGAACGAAATATTTACGAATTTTCATGTAGAACTGAGATGGATTAAAACTTCTAAAATCAATTTTGCTTGTTTAAAAAATTGCAATTCTTCTGGGTTTAATATAATTTATCAAATCTAGTTATCAGACGGTCGAACCGCCAACCAAATCGACCATGTGCTAATCGATGCGAGGCACGCATCCAACATCCTCGACGTGCACACATTCCGAGGGGCAAACGTCGACTCTGACCATTTCCTTGTCGCGGCTAAATTCAGAGCTCGACTGTCCAACGAGAAGAAGCTGCGAACCGCCCAGAAGAAGAATTTCGACGTTTGGACGCCTTAGCACACTTGGAGTAGCCAGAGCCTACAGCGAGCGCCTGAGTATGAGACTCTCCTCTGTGCACTCACCTACCACAAACGTCAACAATCAGTGGTGCCAGTATCGCGACATAATCAAGGAGGTAGCCGAAACCACTGTAGGGTACCAGCCACCCCAGAGAAAGAGCCCGTGGTATGATGATGAATGCGTGTACAGGAAAAAGGTGACAGAAGATGCACACAAGAAAGCGCTGCAGCGCAAAACAAGGGCAGCGAGAGAAGAGTACCGAGCCAGGAGAAGGGAGGAAAAGAAGATCCTGCGTAGTAAGAAGAGGGCTTACGCAGCTTCCCAGCTCAAGGAGATCGAAGAGTCGCGCGATCGTAATAACACCCGGAGGTTTTATAAAAAAGCCAAGCAACTGGCTGCTGGCTACAAAACCGGAACGCAGGCTCTTCGAGACAGCGAAGGAAACCTAGTCACCGACGGGCAGGGAATAGTAGATGTGTTTAAGCAACATTTCCAGCAGCTGCTTAATGGGCATCATGTAGAGAGAGTGATAGGGCAAGAAGATAGCCCACGTCCAGTCAATGAAGAACTAGTTCCACCACCTAGTATAGAAGAAGTTGGGCTAGCTATAAAAAAGCTTAAGAACAGCAAGGCCGCAGGTTCTGATGGTTTACCAGCGGAGATCTTTAAATACGGTGGTGATGTTTTGGTAGGGAGCATGCACCGAATCATCAACGAAGTATGGGTGGAAGAAAAAATGCCCGATGACTGGACTATCAGCTCCATATGCCCCATCTACAAAAAGGGCAATCCTATGTCTTGCAAGAACTATCGAGGCATATCCCTGCTTAATGTCGCATACAAGATCCTATCCAACGTACTGTGTGAACGTCTTAAACCGTTCTGCAACACACTAATCGGCACGTACCAGTGTGGCTTCCGGCCCGGCAGATCGACTATAGACCAAATTTTCACACTGAGGCAAATCCTGGAAAAGACCAACGAATTTCAAGTCGAAACTCACCACCTATTCATCGACTTCAAAGCCGCGTATGACAGCATACATCGTCAGGAGCTCTATATGGCGATGGCCGAATTCGGAATCCCGACAAAACTGATTCAGCTGTGTCGCGTGACGCTGGAAAACACGCGCTGCAACGTGCAGTTTGGAAGCAGCTCCTCCGATCTATTTCAAACTTGCACCGGATTTCGGCAAGGAGACGCGCTGTCATGCGATTTCTTCAATCTCGTACTGGAGCAGATAGTGCGCAGGGCAGGTGTCAACACGGAAGGCACTCTTCAACAGATCCGTCCATCGGTCGCTCCCAGCGTGCCGTGATAGAAGCGTTTACGGCGATTGAAGAACAGGCGAAATCCGTTGGCCTTGAAGTAAATGAGGACAAGACTAAATACATGCTATCAACAAACAAACAAGCATCTGTCTACCGCCTAGGACAAAACGTCACTATTGATAGCAACAACTTTGAGGTAGTTAAGGAGTTCACCTACCTCGGAGCAAATATGAACTCCACGAATGACACCCTAGTGGAGACCCGGCGAAGAATTACCCTAGGAAACCGTTGCTACTTCGGTTTGGCAAAACAACTGGGTTCAAAACTCCTAACTCGAAGGACGAAATGTGTGCTAAGGGGTCATAGAGGATGGAAGGCTGCAGTGTCTCATGCAGAGACTCTTCACGGGTCGGGAGCCCGATAAGTAAAGTAAGTATCAAATCTAGTTTTGCAAAATATTGCACGCTTCAGTTTTAATTGGCGTATATTTTGAATAATATTTTTTTTTTCTGAAATATTTTCTGTTGCACTCAAATCTGCCAGGCTTCATATACTTTGTTTAATGGATCTGCTGATGAATTGATTAATTCTAGACTCTAGAGCTATCTTACCTCTACTTTCAGTAGTACGATTTTTGAAAAAGTTTTGAAAACCCTGCTTTTATGAGTTTTTGAGTAAGTTTTTTTGTGTAAAACAATTTTTGTCAGTTCAGTTCGGGTTTCGAAAAAGTAGTTCTACAGAAGATGCTCTTTTCTACACTTTTGTTGGAAGATATTACTATAGCTTTCTGTTGAAGATCGTTCATCTAATTGACAACCCACACGTCATTTCTGCAGAAATGTTGGCAACGCTATACTACAAGGTGGGCCAAAAGAAGTCATCCGATGTTGTTTGGCTCTCATTTTTTTCTAAATGAAAAACTTCGATTATTTTTTTTGATTGTGTTTATTTGAACCTTTAATAATAAACCAATAACCAATAAATAAACATAATCAAAAAACGGAATCGAAGTTTTTCATTTAGAAAAAAAAATAGAGGCAAACAACATCGGATGACTTCTTTTGGCCCACCCTGTATTAACAAGCTGTTGTCACTTTGACATATATAAAATTAATGTAACTTCATTTTTCATTTACTGAATAAAAACTGCGTTTTGTTTGTTTGTTTCATATTAGATAATACTTTCGATATAGTTAACCATTTATTGCTTATAGTAAAATTTAAAATACTGGTTTACGTGGTTTTATTTATGAGTCCTGCCTCAGAAATAGGTCACAAAAAGCTAAAATTGATGACACCAGGGGCATGTAGCACAAAACTACAATTCAACAATTTTACAGGCACTTGTTACCAATGCAACAATTGTTACCAATTGTTAATTACTGTACCACAAAAGAAAAACGCTTTACTTGTTAAATATAAAAATTTCCCTTCTTTGTACAACTCATTTGTACAATAGTGCTTCCGTGACGGATAGACTATGCGCCCGCCGGCAAATTGTCTTAGCTGAAATCATATTAAATAAAATTATGTTGTTAATGCTTGTTGAATGTTGAATGTTGGTGACATAAATTTAGAAATTTTTAACCACACGTTTTGAAACGGGAAAGTCTTAGACACAAAATTTTCGCCAATTTCAAAAATAATTTGATAAGTAGAATATGTAGGTAACCTATAAACTTTAACATTTTTATCAATTTCATCCAAATCGAAACAAAAATTGTTTCCGTTTAAATAAATAAATGGGCACACGAATGTGCATTAGAAGCAAAATGTTCGCAGAGAAATGTTCCTTCTTTCTCCATTAACTCGTGGAAATAAAGATTTCCTTTCAAGATTTGTGCTATAATAGGACTGAATTAATATAGTTAATATTTTATCAAGACAAATGCTTCACATTTCTACCTAAAACCATATAAAATCTGACTTGTAACGACTTAACAAAATTCAACTCACACCTTAAATTTTCTCAAGTTCAATCGTTTGCAAAACTTTTTCTACACTTGTAGCTTTGTGGTACAGAATGTGGGGAAATTTAGTATTTCCCAATTGTTAAGGTTTGCTTGTACAATTGTTAATTGTTAAATTGACTTGTAGTTTTGTGGTACAGAAACCATTGTTAATTGTTGAAATTCGCCTGTTGTACAAGACTTGTAGTTTTGTGGTACAGGCCATAGGAGAGGCGTAAAGTTACTTAATATGTATAAGAGTTCCACAGGGTTCTATTTTGGGACCAATACTATTTTTCATCATTTTTTTCCAACTAATATCTACTGTTGAATTCAAATGTCAGACAGAATAATATATGTACAGCTGTGTTCATGAAAATAGTAGTGCATATCTCTAAAATAGTCAAAAGTAAATACATTTTGACCGAAAGAAACGGAATTTTGAAATTTGTATTCTCTTCTTTGCATTCTAAACAAAAAGTTTGCATCCTTATAATATTTTTCAACGGAAAAAGTACCGTTTCATTTGGTTCAAGATTTGTGTATAGCAGCACTACTATTTTCGTGAATGCAAATGTAGGTACCTATTACATACAGGGTGTCCCAGTTAAGAAGTATAATCCCTTAAGGGGTGATTCCTGGAGCTCTGCCGAACAAAAAATTGTATGGCAGGGGGGGTCTATTTTCATCGTATTTCCCGTTATAGCCCATCAAAGTAGGTGACCTCTAATTTGGAGGTGTTACGACTAAAAACGCTATAACTTCTAAACTATTATAGCTACAAAAATAGTAAGCTTAAGCACTTCGGCTACATCTGGGCAGCTACAAAAAAGTTCTGGCTCCTTAAACTCAAAATTTTGAAAATTTTTGTTACAATTTTTAACTTAAAATGACTTTTTCTCAAAATTTTGACTTTATAAATTTTAATTTTTTTTATGAAATTATTTTCACCATGGCTTTTACTATCATCCCTATCGTGGAATCCGCCGGGGGGAATTATTCACGGAAAAGAATATTTTGGTATCGTCAAAATCGCAAAGTGAACCGTTCCCCGTTCGGGAAAAATTAGATTTGAACGGTTTTTAACGATACATTGAAACTCATTCACATTACCCACACGGGGAACTGTTAACTTTGCGATTTTGACGACACCAAAATATTATTTTCCGTGAATAATTCCCCCCGGCGGATTCCACGATAGGGGTGTATAACTTCTGTTGATCGTACATAAAAAAGTTGCTTAACATAATTTTTAGGGAATTTCTCAAGGATAAAAATTTCATAAAAAAATGAAAATTTATAAGGTCAAAATTTTTTAGAAAAAGGCATTTAAGTAAAAAATTGTAACAAAAATTTTCAAAATTTTGAGTTTAAGGAGCCATAACTTTTTTCTAGCTGCCCAGATGTAGCCGAAGTGCTTAAGACTTGTATACGCTACTAAATTTTCTTTTCAAAATGCCCAAAACAACTTTTGTACCTATAATATTTTAGAAGTAATAGCGTTTTAAGTGGTAACACCTCCAAATTAGAGGTCACCTACTTTGATGGGCTATAACGGGAAATACGATGAAAATAGACCCCCCCCTGCCATACAATTTTTTGTTCGGCAGAGCTCCAGGAATCACCCCTTAAAGGATTATACTTCTTAACTGGGACACCCTGTATAGATGAAAATGAGAAGTATACGAACTTCCTTTCTTTGGCTAAATTTCGTTAAGACATGTAAATTTCTAGCTGACAAGAAAGAAGCAGTTTCCCAAATTCATACTGCCCACTCCAGGGACCAATTGCTTTCTCTAATGAAGCCTTGCATAGCTAAGACCATTAAAAAAGTGTGGCTTTCCCCATACTAGCGATAGCAGTACAAATAGGTATAGCAAAGTTACCTCTCTTGTGTCGTAAAAGGTCGTTGGACTTTTTAGGTCATAATTGCTTAGAGGTGTTCAATGGGATTAAGATGGGTCCATCTAAAGTTTGCCTTTATAAGTGTATTGGAATGGGAAAAATATTTTGCAAACGACGATGGAGCTGCAATGTTGGGCACGTTCAACGGTCGAGCCAATTTGTCAGCTTCGCATTTCCTGGGAGATCTTGATGACCTGGAACCCCTCAAAGAGTGAAGTTGAACTGTTTTCCAATCTCGGTAAGAGATGTGCGACAATATTTCCCTCCCTTTGATTTTATTGCGCTGAATGTGGGACTTGATAGCTGTTAACGTTCCTTTTCCAGTACAGTTTTCGATCTAGTCTTAAATCAGAGTAGCTAGAGCCACTTGAGAGACTTACAGTTTTCCCCCAAGTGTGGGTAGTGAGAAGCTTGGAATTTTGTATTTCCTTGTGAAAAAGACAAGTTCAGTCTTAGTCGGGTTAAGTAAGACCGCTGCTATCTGCGGTCATTTTAATTGTTAAAAATTAAATTAATGATGCAACCATAGGAAAGATTGCCTAAAATTTATTTCTATTTGTCAAAATGTTTAAAATTCCGGGGTTAAAGTATATCACATATAAAACTAACATTTTCGCACTGTTATCATTATTATGACATTTTTTGAGTTCATTGCATCATGGAATATAAAAACAATATTTCATGGGAGATATGACTTTAAATTCAAAGGCACAGATTATTGTCGTTTTCGACTGGGCAAAAAGAAGTGTTCTGGTTGGGAGCATCCGACTAATAACCGACCCATCACGGCACAAACAATTTTCTGAAGACAGATCCAAGGGCAGATTTTATATTTTACACCACTGTCAACTGCTATCACCCAGTGGAATGACCGTACTTGTCTAGGCTATATCTTTGGAACTGAATCAAAAAAATGAATTCATTAACATTTTTTTTTCCATCATGTTTTGAAAATTATATTCGAAAATGTTATTTGTTCACCTATTCACTTATGTGAAAAGTGGCCTTCGTCACTTACGGTAATTTTTGGTGCAAAATCGTACATTTCATTGTTAAGATTCAGGAAGGCGTGGGCGTAGGTTAGGCGCATTTAAAGGTCAACTGTCAAAACCCAATACCTGATGGAATGTCAGTTTTTTGTAAGGAAACGTCTTCAAATCGTTCACTGTAAAATAGACAGCAGTAACGTGCATGTCGACGGACATCTTCAGTCATACAAGGCCTTCCAGGATTTTTTTTTTAAGGGGATTCCAAATCCTAGAGCACTCAGAAGAATCTCGGTACTATACCAAGCAGAAACTCCTTTTTTGGTGTAGTGGTGGAGAAACTCTGATTATTCGTTTCTCTTTATGGTCGGTGGCAGAGTATTGCTCTTCCAGGCCGGGGCTCGAATCAACGCCGGCCGCTCGGGTCACAAGCAATGACTCTAACCACTACACCATGGCTTCTAGGATTGCTTGAGCCCGTGGTAACCGGTTGACCTTTTTTTACATTTCACCAATTTGCTTGTTGTATTGGATTGTACTCAAAAGTCAATCCGAATGTTTCCTATTTATGGAAAAATCATTTCGAATTCAACCTCTTGAATAGGAAAACTTTTACCTGATATACTATGAAGCTGAATTACTCTAGCTAAGAAACATTAAATGGTTTTGATTATTGCAATGGTTTTAATTAGTGACTTCAGTTCCAGGACAATACAAATTCTGACGTAATTCCATTTTACATGCCTACAGACGAGCCATATAAATACAAGAATTCAAATTAAACCGATATTATTTTATTTTGTGACTAAAATTTGTTTGCTGGTCATAATCAAAATGATAGGTGTTGACTTAATATCATGCAATCAGTGACTTAGTGAGGATATTAGTCATACAGATAATTTAGAAGACCTGATTAAAAATTATACAAAATCTTTATTGATAAAATATTTTATCTAGCTATTAAGATTGTGTTTTTTTTTTTCAAAGGGTGTTGATTATTTATTGTTGACCTAGTTTTTGTTTTTTTTTTATTGATTGTTAAACTTTGAGTGAAGTGAGTAAGCGCTTAATTACCTTTCGGACAATTTTTATCACTGAAAATGCAATAAAAATAATTTATCAAATAAACAAGTCCATTGTATAATCATAATCAGATACGGATGTAATGCGTAGTAGAAAATATTAATGAAAATATTAATATAGATGTGTAGGTACGTATATGTATTTAAAAAAATTTGTTACTTGTTTTTTTCTAATATAACTTTGATATAAAAATATATCTCTTCAAAAACTATAAACAAACCGTTTTTGGTATTGGCCAATTACTTGAAATACTTATTTTAGCAAAACGTAATATAACACCTTTTCGTGCTTCAAATAGAGATCAAAGTAACTTAATTGTCAGACATAACATTGGGCCTTACCAATAATCATTTTTAATCTTCTACTTAAATATTTGGACGGTCACAATGGATAATTTTGTATGGACATTTTTGCCATTGTGACTTCGTAAAAGTTAGCTTGGACACTAAAAATGATTATTAGTACCGCGGATTGTCTATGGGTTGGCTCTAAATCAAAGTATACTAGAAGTTTAGTTGTCTATCGTCTATGTAAAGTGTCAAACATATTGCTGTTCTTATGCTTCCTGTAGGCGCAGTAGCGTAGTGGTTAGTGTGCTCGACTACTGTGCGAAGTGCGAGGGATCCCAGGTTCGATCCCCGGAAAACACGCAAATTACGTCTTAAGGTGTTTTTTGCTGCGCCACATCTCGCGAACGTCTGACAAACATCCGAGAGTAGGACTGTCCTGAAAAAGCTTCTCAATACAGCCGTTCGTACTCGGCATAAAATTGTAAGTCCCTTCCATTCGTCCCAAAAATATAAACTCACACAAAAGAATAGTTGCGAGATGCTAGGCCTATGGTGTCTACCGCCTGTTGCGCCACCTATTTATTTATTTATCTTAAGGCTTTTTCCACTGCGCCACCTCTTGGTAATGTCTGTCAAACATCTGAGTGTATAACTGTTCCGATAAAGCTTTTCAATAAAGCCTAAAGGGGTGTCCCATAATTCACGCAAATTGAATTTTGCGCCATTTAATAGTACAGTGATGCCAACGGAAAACCAGTAAGACAATTATCTTCGACTATGCCGAAGCTCAAATACCCGGTACTATATTAGGCGTATTTTTTGGGAAGTGAGTATAACAAAATCAAAAGTGAGTATAACCGTTTTGCATGTAAAACCAAAAGTGGGTATAACAAAACCAAAAGTGAGTATACCAGTTTTGCATGTAAAAGTAAAAGTGAACTAGCTATAGATTTCCAAAAAATACGCCTATTATTGTAAAATAAAAAAATATTTTAGTATTAAAAAATTATATATTTGTATGGGAGGTATGGGTAGTTTTTATTCGATCAAGCTCCTTTTTTGTCAAAAAATTTTAAATATTATTAAAACAATACGTGCAAAGTTTAAACTTGCTATCTTTACTGTAGCTATTTAAATTTAATTTTTAACATAAAAAGCTATATAAATCTGATACTTTTGTATGGGAGGTAGTAGTAGTTTTCATCCGATCTTGCTCATCTTCGAACTTAGCCTCAGTCTGGTGGATAAAAGCTTACGTACCAAATTTCAAGTCGATAGCTCTTAAATTACGGCCGTAATCGTGCGGACAGACAGACAGACGGACAGACAGACGGACGGACAGACGGACAGACAGACGGACAGACAGACGGACAGACAGACGGACAGACAGACGGACAGACAGACGGACATCGCTAGATCGACTAAGAAAGTGATGCTGATCAATAATATATATAGTTTGTCATACCTACAACGCCTCCTTATGGGCGTTACAAATGGAATGACAAAGTGAATATACCCTCACCACAGTGTGGTACCGGGTATAAAAAGATAACAATGTGACATCTGACAGTTCGGGGCTAGTAAAAATGGAGCGCTATACGAAAGAACAACTCGTTTTCATTGTTCAGCAAAATTTTAACATTAATGAAGGTTTGTTCGAACAAAATCATCTTCAGTGATGAAACTCATTTTCATCTTGATGGCTTCGTTAATCATCAAAATTGTCGCATTTGGGGTTCAGAAAACCCACGAGTAATTTTTGAGAAACAAATGCATCCACATCCACAACGCGTGACTGTTTGGTGCGGATTCAGGGGGCTAATTCCCAAATGCGCGGCGGATCGCTTTTCATGGCCGATTTGTATTTTTGTATTTCCAAAAGCGATTTGATCAAATCAAAAGCGATAGCTGTTTAGGTGACGGATTGTTTGCGGATAAAAAATAAACTAAATTCCTGTGGCGGGAAAAAGGTGTCAAAGTGAAAAAAACATGGAAAATTGCAACTCGGAATGGAAAAACTGGAAAGCACTGGAAATATCATTTTCGCCCTCGGTGGTCGAAATGGAGGTATCGCTTTCAATACGATCCGCCGCGCGTTTGGGAATAACCCCACTGGCCTGAAGGCATTATCGGACCATTCTTCTTCGAAAATGCGGCTGGTCAGGCAGTAACAATTAATTGTGTTCATTATCGTGACGCCATTATAACCCAGTTTTTAGTGCTTAAATTACAAGATATGGATGTGAACAACATGTGGTTTCAACAATGTTTATTAATGAAATTTCGTCATATTTATGCGAAACGGTCATAGAAAAATTCAATAAAAGAGTACGTACATACTTGCCAGCAAACGCAAAGCCCTGGCGGCCATTTATCCGATGTGCTATTCCATACATAACCCCAATCTGTATACTCTATGTATCAATACAAAATTTAAGCTTTCTAATCAAAAGTCTGTATTCTCTATTTACATTTTGCGTGAATTATGGGACACCCTTGATATGTAGATGTAGCAAGTTCAGTCCACAACCGCCTACGTGTCCAACCCCACGACTTCGCATCTTAGCACTTTCTTATTATATTAAGTAGAAATAAACAATTCCATTTATGTTTATATATACAAATGCCTGTTTACATAGTATGTGCAAATGTCAGAATGAACATAAATACCTACTAAAGGGTAAACAGCAATATGAGCAGACTTCATGAAAATGACACGTCTACACAACACGATACATATATATTTTTAATATTCGCTTCCCTTTTAAAGCTTTAATTTATAAAGAAAATACAATATTTAAATTTTATTATCACTTTTATTACCCGAGAAGATTGATCCTTGGAAATTGAATTAGAGCACTACATTACATTGAACTTGAAATCATCAACGGGCGAAACTAGTTTACGTAAAATGAAATATTTATGTAGCAGCCGATGAGAAATATGTACGACTTGTGTTCCGTTTGCCTTCCTTTCGGTGGTCACGTAGGCTTAGGTACTCAACTTTCAATGTCACGTAAAGATGACAGCACAAAGTCATCCATGAAAAGGAAATTTTTTTACGGTTTTTTAAAAATAGCCAAGTAAATGTTCCACATACGCCCCCCCTTCCGGTGCACCTATAGACATTATCATTCGAAATGTTATGGAACTGTCAATTGTAAAAAAAAGAAACATTTTATTATAACTAGATCAAGGCTAATTGACACATACGCCAAACGAGAAGTGTTCTGTTCTTCTCCAAGAATGAATGTAAATATCTATCATCATCAGCAGCGCACCTTTTCCTTCAGATATTGATATCATGTGCGTGTGCATGTGTTTATTCCAGCTGACAGCTATGTTTACAAATACATTTTAATTCTTTGTTCAAAAACTAGGTCAAATGCTAGAATTCATAAAAAAAAAGAAGAGATACCTACAAGAAAAATACATTATACTGTTCGTTTCATATGGTTCATTAGTACCGTTGCTCGTGCTGTTGGTGAAGACTGATGACGTTTAAAATGTCATTGCTCGTGAAATTCGTTCAACTCATCTCTAATTCGCAAGTAGGTACGATAACCTTGGTGGAGTTTACTTCCTTGTTTTCTCATATCATATAGGCAAATTTCATTAAAGGGGACTGATGTCTGTCTCTGTATGTGTATAGTGCTGAAAGAAGAAAGAAGAAGAAACCAAAAGGGTGGGTTAACAGAGTTCAATTTATTTACAAGGCCGCTGGGGTATGATATGGTATGGTGAGCTTTAATATAGTTTTGTTTGCGATTTTTGATAAGGCAATTTTTTGAAGGCTATTGGCGGATATTTTAGAGCACTCATTTTTTTTTTAAGAGGTACACATCAACATCAGGCAATTTGAACACGTGCTTTGCTCTGATTTTTAATACGCATTTTTCTGTCGAGAAGTTATCGCTTAACAAGCCCCAATGACGTACTTCGATCGACTGGACCGATGAAATTATTTATTTATTTTTTTAAGGTCAATTGGCTTAATTGGTTCATTTGTGTTATTGTGCTTTCACTCAGATAATCGAAGAAAGTATACAGCTAAGTGCTTTGTTTGTGACGAGAACAGATGGCCTGATGTAGGTATTGGTGTACTACTTGGTAATCTATTTCAGGAAGGGGCTGCTGTCTGCAAGCTGGATTTTATTGTATGAACATATATAGTTTTTTCAGTATCAGTTAGCAAACAAAAGGTGAAGAGTTGTTTTGTACTTTTGTTCAGTTTAGTAAACTGTCATGGATTGACGAGCTGCTGATGATAAAAGGCTATTTATGACCTTGGGCTTGGTTTGGCATTGCTCTGGCACGCGTCATTTGCTTATCTTTAAGGCAGCCAATTTATTTAACTACATATATCGCTATCGCCTCGATTGACGGAGCAAATGGAATATCAGCAAGTGCAAATGACAGATAAATACGAAAGTATTTATGACTTCCTTGATTTTGGAGGTCATTTATCGGTTTAAGAAAACTTCGTACAGTATGATCTTATATAAAGAAGTATTGCGAGGTGTACCTAAAGGTAAATGTAAAGGGACACCAAATAGTGAACTGATTTTTATTTGCCACTACGATTTAATTGATTCATTTCACCGAAATAAATATGTATTGCCTTACCAAATATGAATTTTGTATTTAAAGGGTAAATATGATGAAATATTTAAGAATGTTCGCATAACGAAATACACTGCATAATGATAAGACGACTCAATCGTCAGCTCTATATGTATGTACCAGTTATTTTACTGCCGCTATGTTCATGGTCAGCAATATTGGCGTAAACAACCGACACACCCCCTTTTTTGGTTATACTGATGACGAATACATTAAATGTCGCACACTCGTCTAGTTAATTTAATGTAGTCGTCTTAAAATCTGTATTAATTCAGAACTAACCAGTTTTCAGATAATTTATTAGTAATATCTCTCAAGGTAGCCAAAAATGCTATATGCAAATTTAGGTCGGACTTTGTAATATGCAAAAAGTGTGTGGTAGTATAATAATTCTAAAATACGTTTTCACATTCGGTGAAGCACTTTTGGGAAAGGCAGGTATTTCAAATTTCAAATGTCAGCTGTTATCTCTGATGGAGCTTTCATTATTGATGGCATTGAATGATAGTAATGTCAGTTGAATAATATATAGAGATGTCTAGTAGACTCTGTAGCGGTAGGTGACAAACTTTATCCATTGACCTAGTTAGCCTGAGGGCAGTGATATATCTTAAAAAAAAGCTTATGCAACACACAGGTTTGTTTGTTTTTCAGTTTCCAATATTGATACTGTTAAAGTATAGCTGAATTGACTGTTTGCATTTGGGGGGGTATCTGTTTACATGTTAGATAAAATCGGAAATTTACAGCTTTGTTGACAGAATTTCAAGAATACTATTCATAGAATTTTAAATAATATATTTTTAGTTTAAAATTTGCTTGTTACGCGCATTTCCAAATTGCGTTTCAAAGTTAGAAGAATTTGATTCTAGTCCAACAGAATTTGATGAATACATTTAGTGCTCTGTATCGCTTGGTGCTACGTCGTCGTATCCCTCTTAGTTGTTGGTGGTCCTGTTTCATCCGAAATGTAGTACCACACCTAAGTAAGAAATACCTATACAAATCCAGTGCCAAAAAATGTGCGACAAACTGAGGGTGGGCGTGGCACAGTGGTAAAGTATTCGATTTTTGGCTGAAAGATTGTGTTTTCAAAACTGCGTCAATACCATAAAATGACTCGTTGGTTGGTTGGTTGAAAGTGGCTGTCAGCTGTCACACTTAGACCAGCATAGGTCCATTGTGATACCACGAAAAAGGATCATATAAGATCTCCCTACTAGTTAAACCATATTGAGCTCTTTATAAAGTGTAAGAGGCTTCTGATGTCTGTGTTTGTCAGATCGCCCAAGTCAATGTAATCGAAGGCTCCTAGTTGAAGCTTTCTTCAACGGGAGAGAGCTGGGCAGGAACAAAGAAGGTGAGGGATATTTTCCTCCTGCAAAAGTCGTTTGCGAAAAGGCCTAGCCTTGCGGCATGTTAAGTGTTTACCTATCATCAGGCAGTGTCCAGTAATGACACCTATTGTAGTGACGATATGCAATCTGTTGAGAGAGATCAATTTCTTAGAGTGTTTCAAATCCAGCTTAGGCCAAATTTGTTTTTTCGCTAGACAAGTGGTGCCACCTGTCCACCTAAGATTTGTACTCTCGATAGCATTTAGCTTAAATTTTTGTTTGCAAGTAGCGATTGGTATCCCTAGGGTACCTTTATCCGGCAGAATGGGTTGAGTTGTTCCTATTCTAGCGAGTTCATCGGCCTTACAATTCCCTGGAATGTCCCTGACTCGTTAAACGACAAAATAAATAAAGGTCCAGGTCCAGCGGAAATATAGCGATAACTAACGTTACCCCCTTCGGATAAGGGTTAGAATATACGCGACTTCGACGTAAAACCTGTCACAAAAAAGTATGTCAAAAGAATCTATGGATTATATTACTCCAGGTGATACTCACGAAAGTGAAAATCCATCCGCGGTCTTTTTGACTGCGGTCGGGGAAAGGATTCTGGAGGCCCCAGCCAACATACTATACAAACGAGCTTCGTCTCTTCATAGACGATACAGGTCCGACCCAGTGCTCGCTTCTGAAGATTCCTGCGGTTCATTATCCGACTCATTGGGATCCTTCCAGAGAGAAAGTGGCGGAAAGGTTTTACCCAGTACGCTTAATCTCTCTCAACATAGTCGGGCAGTTGGTCGTAGTGCTGCGGCTGATGGTTTTATTCGTGAAGCATCTGCTGAACGAGTACCTAAAGCTGCTCACTCCGATAGGCTTCTGACTAAGAGCCAAAGGAATAGGAGAAGGAATAAGGCTTCGTTCGCGCGGTGCATAGATGCTCAATCAGCGCTGAGCTTTGTTCGCTTCCGGTGGTGAAGGGGAAAATGATGAGATCGGCGGAAGGTACTCCAATCGGAACCGACCAATTTCTTGGACTCGACGCTCCCTCCTGTTCTTTCGACTCAAACAGGGCAAAACGGAAGAGGCGGATCCTGTGTGCTGCACCTAATGCAGGAAGTATGTGTGCGACTAATGCACGCCCTTCTGCTGGGAGCCCCCTGTTGGTGAAAGTGCCTGTGCACAAGATCTGGATGAAGACGGTACGGTTACCTCAAAAGTTTCCTGCACCGTCTGACAGAATCTTGCTGCAATAGCATATAGCCACCGACAGGCTCGTTGTCCGCAAACACAATGTTGAGCCCAGCACAGGTGGTCGGAATTTGGATGCCGCGAATAAATCTACTGGTAAGAAATTGCATTCAAGTGGAGAGTTGTGAGCTGAAGCACGGAATCCTTATGGTGCAGTGCGTCTCGCAGCAAACCAGTCAATGGCTGTTCAAATTGGTGCCGAAAATCCCTGCTATTGCCAGAAAACCGATCACTGATCTTTTTGCATAATTTGTTGGACCATCTTTCATTATAAAATTTGACCCAAAATGATTGGTGATTTTTTTCATTTTTCAGGTTTGGGCGATTTTTTGCACGGCTGAAATAAATTAGTCGTACTCGTACCTTTAGTAGAGAAATGTCTACTAAGATGCAACTTCATAAGGTTTCACCCCAGACCGTACAAACTGGGAACCGAATCCATAATTTTGGATTTTATGTGTGCGCATTCATTTTGAAATGTGTGTGCTTCATTTTTTGCGACTATACAGATGCGCGATGGAAATCGCATGTGTGTTTCGGGCATAATTTATGGTTCAGAGATAGGCTTATTCACCGGGCACTATTGTGTCACAAAACACGACGACTAGGGTGCAGCACAGGACAATATTTGAAGAATATGCAACAAGTACGAATAAGCAGCAGAACATCTTAAGCGACTGCAACAGTTTAACCAAAACGCTTTAACCTAAAAAAGAGTTAGCCCCCCCTTTTAACACACTGCGGCTTCACAGACGACCTATAAATGGAGGACATCATTATAACCCACTTGTGGTCGCAGTGGGTTTTTCTATACCACCTCCACCCCACAATCTTATTTTTTAATCTAAAATGCAGTAATGGCCACAAATCTATTCTGACTCCGATGATTAATTTGTTTTTGTTTAGTTACCACCTCATTCAAAAAGCAATGTCATTTCCGACCGCCACTTCAATGAATGACCAAACACGGTTTTTGAGATAGTTTCAAGTGTTAAATCTTAAATCACTCGTTTGCCTTATGCATAATTTACATATTTTGGCACTTGTGCTTCAGTCGCACCTTAAATTTGGAGATCTTTACAAATAATTTTCGCCAACACCGACTAGCTATTCCGAAAATTATAAACATACATATTTGTCTGTCTAGTTGATTAAATATTTGACACAAAAAATGATCATGATGACCATGTGCTGCACACGACGGAATGACAGAATACAAATAGCACTCATTTCAACAACCCAATCAGTCTTTTAAATTAATTGCCACTATTTTGTCTCTTATTATTTGAGTCTTGAGTGTGGTTGATAAAAAAAAAAACAAAAACACAGCCAGTTAGTATTAGTGCCTCCTCAGTGTACATATCTGTTCATAAATTAGTCAAATCAACAATTTGTTTTCTATTTAGTCTTTAAGTGATGGGATAGTCATAAAAGAGCACATCTGTAGTCAGACAGTAAATTAAATTAATTGAGCATTTGCAACTCCACGTGCTGATTGCTAGCAATGATAAATATAAATATTCATCGCCCCCGAATGACAGGACTGATTGTCTCGGTGTCTGTCAGTGTCATTTGCGCATATTTAATTTTGTTTATAAACATAGGATACATCGATATACGATAACGACCTCACAGTCACAACAGAGTGTCACAAAGCCAGCCATTAATCGGAGTCTGGCTCTGTAGATGCTCTAAATGCGGGTCACCCCAGCCCGGCCAGAGACCGCCTGCCTACCATTAAGAAGCACATTGAACAGAATCTCCATATGGCGGCGCCTGACGTTTGGTTGTTGTTTTCCGCACTAATGATCACACTCCTCGCATGTGCTTGAATAAATTTAAAATTAAAATTAATTGTCTTGAGGTTAAGAAGACCAAAAAAAAAAAAATGCAAATTAAATTTCAAACACTAATTAGTTTTGACCAGTAGCGCGAATTGGATTTAAAAACCACTTGGATGCGAGTATTATAATTTTTGTTTACCCCTATAAGACTTTTGCATGTACCTACCCGTGATCTGCACGAAGGATGACGTGGGCGCAGAATTTTGGTTATTTGTTATATTTGTGAATCGAATTTCTACGCTTCAAAATTTATATTCCTTCTACGCTTCGGCGGATTCTAAAATTATTCCCCCCTATAGAAAAAGAGCCCGCATTTTGTTTATGGTTATTTTGTTTGCTTTGGTTATTTATATTTTAGTTGTATAAATCGTTTTTCTTTGTTTCAACTGAGGTCGGTCAATGTCCTGTAACCCAGCATGTGGGTTATTGAAAACAACATTTTTATTGTCGTCTTTTTTTACAGTTGTTTTTTTCGGGCACAATAATCCGATTAGATTGGAATTAGCTGTATATGCATATATGGAGCTCATTAGATTGCATTTGTATTGTTTCACAGAAATAAAGTTGTTTTCGTTTGTTGCTTTGAACGAGTATTTGTGTTTGCGACGACTACCCTGCGGTACAAGAAGTATAGGTTGGCATGCACAGTGCACACCCACAAAATATTGTGTTCGACTTTGGATTTAAATTAATCGTCCAAATTTGACGATATAAACCGCTTTTTTGTGGTAAATTCTTAGGTTGGTAGGAGGACTGGTTCCGCTGGAATTTTGTAGTTATATGGAGAACGATTGAGTTCCATGCGGCACTATGATTTAGGAGGTAGGTACTCTTTGGTTTGGTCTTAAGGTTTTGTTATTCGCAGATCATCCAGACCACGAAACAACAAGTATTGTGGAATGGGAGCAGTTTAACATATTGCTCCGATAAATTGCTACTGTTTAACAATACTTGTTGCTTCGTGGTACTGGCCCCAGGTCGTCTCAGAATTAGATTAGATTATAAGTTGATGATTTGGAGTTGATGGAGGAGGATCGACAGCTGTGGAGGGCCCACTTGAGCAACCTACACCCGGGACCCACTTAATGGACAAGCGAACCATTTGAAAATGAATGAATGAATAAATGAATGAATAGATTATAAGTCGGAAGAGCCTTCTTGAGCCTCTGGCACTGCGGTCTCTTCAAAAGGAGCCTATATTGCCTTCGCTGGTGAGGTTCTAGAGCCATATTCTTACTCCGCAGACAGGCTCTTCTCTGGAGGTATGTCAGCTAGATTTGCTGAAGTAACGATTTCCTCGCCAAGAATATTTTTTCTGAGGCGAAAGTGAGCTGTGCATTTTCTGAGTATGTGAAGAGAGACGCCAATTCGGTGAAGATGTTTTTTTCATAACGCCATGGCCACAATTATAAGAATTGGCTGGTGCAGTTCAGTCCAAGTATTTTAAGCCAGAGTTCATTGGATTCGGTTTGAGATAAGCTCTTGATTTAAATCCTGAAATTTTCTAACTCGGTAAGTGGTATTGTCGCACCGCCAATGAGTCAGCTGTTTTGTTGCCAGCAAAGAACCTGTGGACTGGATTAGCCCCTAGCATTATTGCTTATAAGAAAAAAAAACAAAGCAAACAAAACTAACCAATCCAGTAAATGAATACTGTTCCAAGACCAGGTTCGATTTTATGACAGATAAGTCAAGAGCTTTGAGAGCTCATTGGCTGTCTGAGAAGATAAATATGTACATATAGTTTTACCACCTGTATTTAGATTTACTCTAGCGCAATGTTAATGGCAAGGACTTCAGCCTGGAATACTGACAAGTCAAGGCTGACTTTTGACGTCAGATTTTGTGTTTACACACAACTTTTGGACAAAATCTGAAGTCATACAACAGCATGCCAAAATTGGCACGATCTTTGACATGTGTATTGTGTATGACAACAAGTGCCGCACATTACAAAGCTTTCCTAGAATATTTTTTTTTTCCTTTAACGTAAACTGTATATTTGCGAATGATTTGGAGGAGGAGTAGACTTCTTTAGTAAATAATGTTGGTCACCCAGGCCTTAAATTAAGAATTGTAAAGTTGTTATTGTTTTATAAAGTATTCACTATGGCCGGGGTTATGTATGGAATAGCATATCGGATAAACGGCCTCCACGACGAGGCGCAGAGGGCACGGTCAGAAGTTTTTTTTTGTCGAAGTTTTCCATGATCAATTTATATAAATATAGCTGAGCTTCATTGATACGGCGCTCGATTTCCACCTGCAAGGGGTGGATTGTTCTTTTTTGCTTGTTGCCTTAGACACCCTTTAAAAAAAATCCCAAAGTCCAACGTCATTAAATCGCCTGATTTGAGACCAAAATGGGAAATTACAAGACCAGAAAATTTCTTCTGTAGTGCATAATTGAATTGTTTTTCGAACTACACATATGCCACGTGGCACGGTCTTCTTGAAACTATATTTCATACGCATCCATATCTGGCAATTTAGACCCAAAAAAACTAAATTTGTCATATTTTTAAAGAAGATTCTTCTGATAATGCTTCCAGTCCAAAATCTGCACCAATGGACACGTTGTGGATGCATTTGTTTCTCAACAATCACTCGTTGATTTTCTGAACCTCAAAGTCGATAATTAACAACGTTATCATGCGGCATAGTAGAAGATTAAAATCGCAAACAGTAGCTGTCAAACTTTAATTATTTTTAAAATATTACCCAACAATTAAAACGCATTGTTCTTTCGTGTAGCACTCCATTTTTAATAACCGCGAATTGTCAGCTCAGCTGTCTCGCTGTCTTTTTCTTATTGGCAACACTTTGCCGCAAAAATGGCGCAAAATTCAAATCTTGCGTGCATTTTGGGACAGCTTTTATTATTATGTAAATGACTGTGCTGTTTGGTAAACAAAATAGAGCAATAAATTTTCTTCATTCAATTCGAATTTTAATGCACTGCTATGCACATACAACACATTTCATTAAATTTTATTTACTTATTGCTTGTGCCTGGAAAATCATTTTAACAAAAATATTTCCTATGATGACGCCAGACGGCGCGTTACAAACCCGAGACGCAATCCCATTCTCCAATAGAGTAGGTATATATAAGTTTTTGGCAACTTTTATAAAGAAATCGATTGCTTTTTCTATTATTAAAATTATATTTAGAGAAAAATCCACAAAGGAATCTGCTTATATTCAGTAAGTAGTTTAGCACTTTGACTCACTGATTTGATTACGAAGGACATGCTAATGTGGCATAAGTTTGTACTGGCAGCGAATGCGATTAGAGTCAATTACAGTCACTGAGAATTTACAATGCGATAAGATCTAGTGTAAACATAAACACTGTCTGGCTCAGCGTTTTATTTGCGTAAACACAACTATTAATAGGTTAAATTAGTGCGATTATTACATTTAGCGAGTGAAGGCGAAATAACCATAAATTGATTTCAGTTGTGTTATTAAACTAATTGATTGTGGGACAATGTTGCAAACTTGATTATAACCGGCTGCTGGCTAGGAATAGGTTTTCTTTTTTCTAATTGCGTTCTTTAAATTTCTGACAACTTTGGAGATATATTCTGTGAATTGATTATATATAGAAAATGATGGCAAAAGACGCGGTAGTGAGGAGCGTTTTAGAAAGTCTAGTCGGAGTAGACTGGCGCTCTTTAGCACGAGCTACAAACTGCCTAGGCTTGCCGGAGTGGAACTTCCCCTCTGGGATAGAGCAATATATCTTGGTACAGTACCAGAAAGAAAGCTGAACTGAAGACTTCATGTTTTGAAAATAATCCGTAAGGCTCACAAAGGACAAGGGGAGGAAGTCTCACATACGTAGTAATGTAGTTCTGAAAGGAATGTTTGTCAAAGGAAAGCTGTTTTGTTCGAAAATACAATTTTCACATATACGGATGGTTCCAAAAATATTTAGGGTATATAGAATTTAGTCAATATTATAGAGAAATAAAGTGTTTGCCCGATAAGGTTCCCAACTAAGGATCGCAATGGGCCAACTATGGTGCCTAGTGTCTTATGTTTAAATGATAACCTTATAAAACCTAACCTTACCTTGTAGTTGTGTCTCTGTCTCTGTGAGTTTCTTGAAAGTGTCTATACAATATCAACAACCTGTGATTGGAATTGGATTTGTTTGTAAGTACTGATAGGTGATAGGCACTATATGTATAGCTTAAGGGCGATTTCTTTTATATTTAGTTCGAAAAGCGATTTTGCGTGAGAGCCAGATACAAGTATTTACTGCACTTACTCGACTTGGCCGCATGTTTATAAGCAAATTAATCAATCAATCAAATGGACACTTAAAATATCTTTCATTCAAGCAAGTTTATATAAATTTAACAATTAGACTTTTGTACAAATATTCAACCGAGTTTTTCAATCGCAATTTTTCTATCGAAAACTATTTTATTGTACCTACTCTCTCATACACTTCGATAACGCAACGCGTCGCAGTTTTTGAAACATAACCAATAAGCAAAAAGAATATCAGAACATCACCACGCAACATTGTTTTTGTATGGGGTTTCATTTGGATTCAGAAAATTTATTTGTCGAAAACGTCGTTCGTTCTGAACTTTCTAAAGATAAAACAAGGTCGTTGATTTAATTTTTTAAAATGTTACCTATATATCCTGATCTACATTATCCTTGAATACAAGCGATAAAGAAATAGTATACCTAGACACAACTACACTAATTTATAGCTGGCACTCTGGCAGTTATCCGAAATAAAAATCCCAAAAATTGAATTCCAAAAACATAAAAAAAAATGTATGAATTTCCAAATGAAATTAAATTTACCACACTTTCGAACACATGTTGCTACTTATAACCGTGGATAATAACGCACGCTTATCAAAAAAAATCACTCCCTTCCTATGGCCTTCGCAGCATGGTTTTCTCACGGTATTGACGTCAATCAGTCTTCAGTCTTCTCACCTCACCTACTCCTTCGCAATTGTCAATTAATTAAAAAAAAAAAACCTAAATATTAAAAATAACACAAATAAAATAAAAATAAACTAAATTTGTTTTACAGCACGCGCATTTTCACCGAATACGTGGGCATTAGCACACATCCTGAGGCCACTTTCGAAAAAGTATCGCTTATTTTTGTAGTCAGCGAGCGTGTCAAAAGTCTAAGATAGAAATTCGCCAAGTCACACAATAGTCGTCTCTTCAAATTCGTCTAACGCACGTTCATATGTAGATACACGTTCTACGTGAGGTACCTGCTATAGCTATAGCTAGCTATACACGAGTGTAAATAGGTATTCTGTTCTAAATTCATGTCTTGTGCTGATTGAATTTTTCCTCAGTGTTAATATTATGAATAGCATTTTATTAATCGGATTTTACGTGAATTTCCTGGCGATCATCAGCATCACAATATTGACTGACGTACACAATCTTATGCCATCGTGTGTTGTTGACACACATTAGATGTGTTTTAGATTTAGACAAACAAATATGACGCAACATTAATTGCGGATTAGATTGGCATGTTTTCTTGAAAATACGTAGTTCCGTAGCGGAAGATACAATTATTTATTATTACGAACGTGTATTATATTTGTTTGTCGCCAGCCACTTAAATTAATGCGATATATTTTGAAAAGGCATCAATACGAATGAAAGGTAGAGTCAAAATTAAGTACCAAGAAGCCCTCGGTTTGACCCTAGCTCGGTATGGAACTGTTTGAATCCTTCATATTGAATTGGTAACGGCCAATGGCAATAAAACAATTAAGAAACCACTTTTAGCAACAGTTCAACTGTAGGTTAGTATGTCTGAAATCTTAGAAATGTACCTATACTTACGAGTTACGAAATAGATTCGAGTCTTTGCCGAATTAGACAGCACCAATTGGTACGATAATAAATATCAATACGACCACCACGAGCACCATGCGCAATGTAGGGAACTTCACTAGAACCAATGTTAGGAACGGTGGTGAACCAAATAAGGGCTCTCTATAAACCCGTGTAAAATGCGCTAAAAGACTGATTTAATTTTGAACCATCAAAGGTCGCGACCATATGTTTCGAATTTTTGTAGCAATATACAAAAAATACAATGTACTTCTATCAACTGTTTCGAAGGTTCATTAAGGATCAAGGAATATAACGGTTCAGGTTGCAACGGTTCTATATTCACATGAGTGTTTTCTTCTAAATCCGGATTGGTTTTCAACTAAGAATTTATTAAAAAAAAAAAAAAATAGTTGGCGCAACAGGCGTGAAGACATCTTGGCCTAGCTTCTCACAACCATTCGTTTTTATTTTTGGGACGAATAGAAGAGGGACCTACTAGTTTATGCCGAGTCCGAACGGCTGAATTGAGAAGCTTTTTCAGGACAGTTATACTCTCGGATGTTTGTCAGACGTACGCGAGAAGTGGCGCAGTAGAAAAAACCTTAAGATGTAATTTGTGTTTTTCCGGGGATCGAGAACCTGGGATCCCTCGCACAGTAGTCCAGCACACTAAACACTGCGCCACTGTGCATAAAGAAATTAAAGAAATTATTTTCTTTAAGGATATTTTCGAACTGAATGTGTACTACTTTTTCTATTTCGAAGATTGGTAACATATTTATCGGTCTAAAATCTTCACATTTTATAGAGTTATTAACGTTTTGGACTGGTACAATTAAAAAAGTTTTTCAATAACATATTCGGAAACTCACCACTTCTATAAGCAAATTGTTGATTATATCTAAGAGTACGGGTCCAACTAGCTGGTCTTTATCATGCTTTTATTCACACACTTTATTTAAACCCAATGCAAGATGTAGAAAAACAAACATTTTTTTACCTATTTTGCAAATATTTTTTTTTTTATTATAACTCTTTTCGACACATCTATTAATGATAAGCTTCAATGTAGTAGAATTATAATTGAATTGGTTTCCATTAAGTAAGGTAAATATGTACCACAAGAAATAGCGTCGGCATTTAATATATAATAAATAAAATCACCCATTATTTGTGACAAAATGTTCTTTCAATTTTATTCAAAAGATAAATATTAAAAAAAAAATAGCTGACTGACATTTCAAACATTTTCAATTTTATCTAGAAGACAGTTTTTCTCGAAAAAGTACGCAACTATGAACATATTAATATCTACTCATATCAGAGTACCTAGTACCATCATCGCAGTCATCAGATGACACGGTAGACGGTATTGATACTGATAAGGCCATACGGGTATTATCACTACATCAATAAAGTTTACAATTTTCACTGCCTTAAGCTTACGTTTAATGAAACTGAAATTGCACAAAACTAGACCTCGTGGAAACGTACACTTTCATTAAATTATCCCTAAAGTCCTATCGTGTGTACCTATACTCATAAGAAAACATACAAAAATGATCGTGCCCAATGTTTAAGGTAATCAATGGTAATGATTTTCAATTTATTTATTTAACTACTCTAATTAACTGTTATTCACATACTTTAAAATGTATCTATATTTTGGATAAGTTGGGCCAACAGCTGCGGTGTCCGAGTGGTTAAGGAGATGGACTTGAAATCCATTGGGTTCTACCCGCACAGGTTCGAATCCTGTCCGCAGCGAGAGTCTTTTTTTGTAGTTTTTTTTTTCTTGTGAGCTGGGGTTGTCTCCGGTAACAATAATTGCGATGGAGGGACACTGTTGTCAATAGATGTTTGGCTTATTGCTTTGATCAACTGATTCGTCAAAAGGAGCTAACTCTTTTAATTAGATTTAGATTTGATTTGTAAAACTGCGCATTCTCTAACTACTGATTAGTGTTGGTGATGGCATCTGATACAAGTCGTCATAGCAAACGTTGTGTCTTCGAAAAGGATCTATAACTGATTAACCGCAAAGATAGCGATCTGACTTATGTCGAAACTCAGGTGAAGTCCATTATCCACATTTACTAACTGGTAACAGTAACTATACTGATTTGTTAGCTCTTTGATAATTTCTTTAGTAAATGTGAACCTTAAACTTGTTCGTGTTTGCTTGCGTCCGTTTGCGCTCTTACCGTCAGTCTTGATAGACATTCAGTCAGATGTTACCTGATGTGAGTCTATTACTTTTGGTGCTGCAGTCCTTCCAAATGCAGATGCATTATGGCAGATTTTGCATATTTGACAGCTGTCACTCTTTAAATTTAAAATAATGCTTTACCTCTCTATGTTGAAGAATATTAAGTAACTATGTTATTTTATTCTGGTACTTTTTTTTTTTAGAAAAATACTTCTCAGCTAAAAAAAGCTAAAAAAACTTGTACCCCCAAAAATAGTTCAACACTCTTCCGGCAGATCATTTTCTCTAAATCATAAAAAGATTTTTTTTTTATTTATTTATTTCAAAAAAATAACATGCTCGTGTCAGGAATTGTTTGCACGCTTTTCGTTTAAGTTTATTAGACCTATGTATGTACATACACATTGGCAAGTGATTGCCTTTTGTTGGGCACTGTATGTGTGTAGGAGGGTAGGAGGGTTTAGGTATTTATATTTATATTTATGATGACTTTGGATCTCTTTTTTTTTTTTTGCAATGAATGGAGAAAAAAAAATTGCGTTAAAAAAAACCTAGAGCTTTCTACTAGAAGCACACCACAAACCAGCGCATGTCCCGCACATTTATCCAAATGACATCCCACGTGGTGTGTTCTCTTGATGCCGGGGAATTTCAATCTTGAACGAGCTGTTGCGTAGTAGATTATGACTGGAGATGGAGAGTCGCAATTAGTTTATTTGTTTACTACTTAGTATAAGATATACATACAGTATAGTTGATTGTAATTTGTCGGAAATAGTCGGAACATTGTATAGACAAGTTATTTAAATCGAAGTCCCCCTAATAGATTTTCTTACTAAGCCATGGCTAAATCCATAGGCCTGAAGCTGGGCAATAAATTGTCCTACTTTTTGATATTTATTTCTTTTTCTTGGGATTAAGTAGCTGGAATGTTTAGGAGGAAATAAAACTACATATACATTAATTAACAGCGAGAAATTATAAATTATAATAAAATAATTTCTTTATGGCAATTATTATGCTTTATGGCGGGCGCAGAATCATGGACGTTATCAAAGGCGGATGAAGATCTCCTTGGTCGCTTCGAAACAAAATTCTTCGAGTGATTTTCGGTCCCGTTTGCGTTGACGGGCTTTGGAGGAGGAATTCAGTGATGGGACTTCTACCACTTTAGTGGTATTTCTACCACTTTTTGCTAAACCCAAAATTCTACCACC
Source organism: Cheilosia scutellata (assembly GCA_955612985.1). Taxonomy (NCBI): domain Eukaryota; kingdom Metazoa; phylum Arthropoda; class Insecta; order Diptera; family Syrphidae; genus Cheilosia; species Cheilosia scutellata. Next base: position 142,995,048 of record OY015311.1, read on the forward strand.
CACAAATCCAAATCTACCACTTTTTCAAATGGGAAAAAAATGGAACAATAACGCATATAATAACAAATACCCACGCACTAGACTTATTTTTCATCATCCACATAATAGAAACCGAGTGGTTGAATAATTTTAAATTTTTGTGCACTGGAAAATTGGTATACCTACTGGTACTGAACTTTGGAAAAAAACCTGTGATGCTTTGTGAGGTCACGTTTATAGAGCTCAAAAAAATTTGTTCTGAATGTTTGCAAAAAATTATTCATCATATTTTGGGTAATGATAGTATGATAGCAGCATTTATGGTATGTTTTAAAAATCTACCACTTTTTACCACTTTTCCCAATATACCACCTTTTGCCTACCCTCACGTCCCAACACTGAGGAGGATATTTAACGGCGAACTCTATGAGCTGTAGAGCGACATCGACCTGGTCAGAAAAGTGCGTATTAGTTGTCTAAGATGGCTAGGACATGTAGAGCGAATTGACACTAACGCTCCGAAGAGTCTTTGATTCTAACGCAGTAGAGTAGAAGAAGACTTCGCCTTAGGGGGCGCGCATAAGTGGAAGCTGGAAGGAGACCTCAACCAACTTGAAGTGCGCAACTGGAGGCGGTTAGCCAAAGATCGTGCTAACAGGAGAGGCGTGTTGGTTGAGGCCCAGGTCACCCCGTACTGTAGCGCTTTCTAAGTAAGTAAGTAAGTATTAGAATTACTCCAAAGTGATGATACGTGCAAATTCGAAAAATTTTTTTTAATTTGAAAAAATAAGCAATTTTCAAATCAAAACAAATAATAATCAATAACTTAAAACACTTCAAAATTTGACTCTTCGAAAAGGCTCATCTATATTTAAAACGTACCATTAAATCGGTTGAAAAGTCACCGCTCAGCATCGAAAACTCCTCATGAAATCTATTTTTTATCCTTATTCTAAAATATTGATGCAGAATTCTTATATCTCAACAATTTCTGTATAAAAAATCATGACCCACTTTCATTGATTTCATAAACACTCACCCACACAGGGTGAATCAACTTAGAAATGTCCTTCTAGCAATTAATACATGTATCATAGCACTTATATTTGTCACACAGAAAATTGGATCGTTTTCAAATCCGCTGTTCACTAGATACTCTGCACTTTGCGTGTGTCAATGAATAAACAAATTTCTCTACTCTGGTTCGGATTAATTTCGAATACTTGCCAAATTATACTCCCACGTGATATGGAAAATTGTCTGAGTCATTTGCTAAATAAAATAATACAAGGTGTCAGACATGTAAGTTGACAAAAGCGCACAATTCACAGTAAACAGTGCCTTGGAATCCACATCTGGTTTGTCGGGATTTTTTAGTATTTTTTGGAAAATCCAAACTCTCTTGAGACTGAACAGCTGGTTTTGTTAAATCAATATTATTTTTATTTTTTTGAAAGTGTGATTAATACCATAATCGAATAGTTGTAGATCTAATTGGAAGGCAAACATTAAACATATTTTGTTGTTATAAAATTAAGCAGGAATTCTGTCTGAATAATATAAAGAATGTGTTGTTTTGAGAAAGTTTTCGATGCGCTGCAGGCGAACTGTTGTTAGTTTTAACGAGAGAAGCAATCGATTAATTGTTTTTCTTTCGCATTTATTTTTAATGCGATGTAATGTTAGATAGTGTCCGGGTTATATTTTACGAGCTCTCAATGGACGGATTTTTTATATAACAATCTATTGTGACCTACAAAACATTTAATGTGAAGGTCAAAAATGATTATTAGTAATGCCAATGCCAATCTGTTTCCGGCTTAAGCCATTGAACTCCATTTTAATGTTTCAGTCAGTAAAAACTCAGTATGTTTTCAAATTCAGATTTGAACTCAAGAACACTCGACAAAATCTTTCATCTGGAAATCGGTTTTACCTCTGTGTGAATCAAAAGATATTGTTTGTGGTGCAGTGAAATTGAGATATTCACCGATTCGTCAAACAGCAAACGAAATTTGAGGTTCTTTTTTTTATATCGACATCCGACTAAATCAGTGGACAAACGTTTTATCCTGTAGATATGAATGCTCGGTATAATTTTTAATTTCCGGATTATATTTTACGAAGTCACAATGGAAACATTCCATATAAAAGTAGGTATCTATTGTGAACTACGAAATATTTAAGATGAAGGTAAAAAATGGTTACTATTATTAGTAAAGATCTTTTGGTTTTTAAGGTTATAAATGATTATATACCCTCACTAATAATGATTTTTAACCTACATCATTTTTAACCTACACCTTAAATATTTTGTAGTTCACAATAGATAGTTTTATTTGGAAAATGCTTAGATTATTGATTAGTAAACCTTAAACTGTAGATTATACCTCGCATTGCACTTTCCTAATAATGATTTTGATTTCACAATTAAGATAGTTTAAGGCTTAAATACAGGATAAACCTAAACAAAGTGTTTGCTGTAGGTATAAACAATATAAACAATGTTATTTTTTATTTACAATGAATGGGAGAAGGTGGCTTGCTCTTCTTAATCTCTCTAAACTCTCAAATGCCATTTTTTGATGATTACAAATTTCACAGATTTTGTCATAGAGGTTTAAAAGTAATTGGATTACGTTGGCTTAAGCTAATGTTAAATTTCGCTTAATTTATGTCAAATGAAATTATATGACGCACTAATCCTTATGTGGTCCATATGATTCTAATAAAATCGCAAAAATTGACTTAAGCCATAATAATTCCGTGCAATAATTTAATGGTTCTGACTTCAGATACTGTAGTGCCCCCATTTTTGTTTATTCGTTCATAAATACTACACTGCACTAACGGCTCTCAATACATAGCAGTGTATGTTATTTCAGTGGCGGAGTGGTTTTTGCGTTGGTGGCAATGCTCAATGCTACATCAATATCTGTCAAAAGTAGAAGAAAAGAGGATTTCTAAATGCTGTTTTGAAGTAGAGTATACAGCATAAAACAGTAGGTGGCTTTTAATATGCCCAAGAAGTTTGGCATATTTCGTGAGCTCTACGAGCAAAAACGGAGGGAAGAACACCGGCTTCTCCGGAGGAAAAAGAAAGAGCATGAGAAGAGCGCGATTGAGGAAATAGAGAGGTGTTACTCCAGGAACTATGTTCGGAAGTTTTACCAAAAGGTAAAAAGAACGTGTCACGGGAACAAGACCCGAACAGAGACCTGTAGAGACGAACAAGGAAACCTTGTAGTGGAGTCACAGTCGGTGCTGAGGACATGGAAAAACCATTTCTGCAGACTGTTAAACGGCGAAGACGACACATATTCCGCTGTCAGGCAGAATGAACCATTCAACCTGGGCGATGAAAGCCAAGAATTCCGTCCACCTGACCAAAATGAGGTAAGGATAGCAATATCCAAACTGAAGTCAAACAAAGCTGCAGGACCGGACGGTTTATCTGCCGAGCTTTTTAAGGCAGCGGGAGATGACTTGGTAGAGAGCATACGCCAACTCGTTTCTAAAATTTGGTCAGAGGAAAGTATGCCTGATGAATGGAGCCTCAGCATTGTTTGCCCGATCTATAAGAAAGGAGACCCTCTAAACTGCGCCAACTATAGAGGCATCAGTCTCCTTAACATCGCTTACAAGATCCTGTCTGCCGTACTGTGTGAACGCCTGAAACCATTTGTCAACGAACTGATTGGACCCTATCAGTGCGGTTTTAGGCCCGGTAAGTCCACAACCGACCAAATATTCACACTACGACAGATCCTGGAGAAAACCCAAGAAGTCCAAATCGATACTCACCATCTATTTATCGATTTTAAAGCCGCATATGACAGCATTTATAGAGACGAGCTATACAGAGCCATGTCTAGTTTTGGCATCCCTGCCAAACTTGTCAGATTGTGCAGAATGACGATGGAGAACGCTCGCTGCTCCGTAAAAGTCGGAAACAATCTCACCGAGACCTTTGATGTCAAAAAAGGATTTAGACAAGGTGATGCGCTGTCATGTGACTTTTTCAACATCATTCTTGAGAAAATTGTGCGAAACTCGCAAGCCAACACCAGGGGCACAATTTTCCAAAAGTCTGTGCAACTACTTGCATACGCTGACGACATCGACATCATTGGCAGAACACAGCGAGCTGTCACTGGTTCGTTGGCAGGTATCAGCGCAGAAGCGGCAAAAATGGGTTTAGTGGTGAATGAGGGTAAAACAAAATATATGCTGTCAAACAAGAAGGGACACACAACATCGAAGAATCGGACAGAACGTCACGATAGACAGCTATAACTTTGAGGTAGTTCGGGACTTTGTCTACCTCGGCTCCGCTATTAACTCTGAAAATGACATCACATCAGAAATCAAGCGAAGAATTACACTTGCCAACCGCTGTTACTTTGGCCTAAGAAGGCAATTGATTAGTAAGGCCTTGTCGAGAAACACCAAGGAGACTCTATATAAGACCCTCATCATCCCAGTCCTGCTTTATGGCGCAGAATCATGGACGTTATCAAAGGCGGATGAAGATCTCCTTGGTCGCTTCGAACGCAAAATTCTTCGAGTGATTTTCGGTCCCGTTTGCGTTGACGGGCTTTAGAGGAGGAGATTTAACAGCGAACTCTACGAGCTGTACAGCGACATCGACCTGGTCAGAAAAGTACGTATCAGTCGACTAAGATGGCCAGGACATGTAGAGCGAATGGACACCAACGCTCCGGCCCGAAGAGTCTTCGATTCCAACCCGGAGGGACAACGCAGTAGAGGAAGACCTCGCCTTAGGTGGCGCGCACAAGTGGAAGGGGACCTCAACCAACTTGGAGTGCGCAACTGGAGGCGGTTAGACAAAGATCGTGCTAACTGGAGAGGCGTGTTGGTTGAGGCCCAGGTCCACCCCGGACTGTAGCGCCATCTAATTAAGTAAGTAAGAAGTTTGGCATGAATCCTGTCATGTACCTACGTGATCTTATTTCTTAAAATTTTAAAATGTCTATGTAGATTCCAAAGTAACTCTATGCACGCAATAGCATTCGTACCGTAACATTCCACTTTATAGGTTGCATAGAGGCTTAGTATCGGTTTCGTTCTACGTAATAAACTCGATACGGCCTTCGACTTAATTACGGTGCTCGTATTTATATTACGGAAATCCTTCAATGTCCCCTATAATATACGTAGCTCATAAAATGTAAGAAATTCCTATAGAGTATATTTGCTTAAATGACGGTACTATTATCTTTGTAATGACATTTTTATGTCAGACAATACCGCATTCGTAATGTACGTACGACATACCACATAAAACAAGTCGTAAAATGTCCTCTCCCACATTATTTTCTACGCAATATAAAGATTTAAAGACCAGCTATAAATTCAATCTATCAATCAACATTAGTATTGCATGGATAGAACTGACTTAAAATTCTTCCATAAAACTATTTAATGCAGACGACCTTGTAGATAGTATAAATTCATAATTTTACTAAAATAGATTTTGTTTTCACAAGTTTCGACATCATATCACTAGTGTTACGATGTAGTTACGTTATGACGATAGTACCTATATTATATACGTTATCTGCAGCTGATGCTAACAATAAAAGCAAGTGTTTTAATTAGGTATGGCTGGACGATAGGACTAACATTAATATTGACGAATTTTTTTTTTTCCAAAATTAAAAAAAACAACACGGCTAAAAACTGCAATATTTTCCATCTAAGTAGTTACCTACTCGTATGTGGAAGTGCGAATGGTTGCTCAGAATGCGGACAGACTATGAATAAGATGACAGCTAGAATTAAAACTAATTGCTGGTCTTTTATTGTGTATCGAAAAAGGAAGTCATTGTATCAAAACTATTTATTTTTTCGTTATATAAATCTAAACATTAATTTAAGTGAGTCCAGTCGTTGCTGTGGAAAAATTATTCCTGCAGTCTCTATAATTGCAACGAAGACCAGAATCCCACTGTTAGGCAGAATGTACCATTCAATATAGACAACGATTGACAAAACTTTCGTCCACTTGAACAAAACGAAGTACGGATAGCCAATATCCAAACTAAAGACCAACAAAGCTGGTGGGTTTTACTTTTTAGAGCATCTGGAGATGACTTGGTAGAGAGCATGTACCAAACCATTTCAAAAAAATTGTCAGATGAATGCATACCTGATACCAAAAAAGGAAACGCCTTCAGCTGCGCCAACTACAGACGTATCAGTCTCTTTTACATCATATACAAGATCCTCTCTGCCAAATTGTATGAGTGTCTTAAACCCTTTGCAAATAATCCTAATCCTATATCATTGAGGTTTTAGGCCAGGAAGTCCACCGTCGATTAAATTTTCACACTTAGGCAGATCCTCGAAAAAACTCAAGAAGTCTAAATTTATACTCACCATCACCATTCATCATCGATTTCAAAGTCGCGTATGACGGCACCTATAGAGAAGAGCTATACACAGCCATGCTTAGTTTTGGTATCCGTGCGAAACGCGTTCGTTTGTGTAGGATGACGATGGAGAAAACTAGCTGCTGCATCATTACCGAAACCGTTGATGTCAAAAGAGTATTTTGACAAGACGATGCTTTAACATCACATTATGAATGAATTGACCAAAAATCACAAGCCAATAAGCCAAGTTCCATTAAATTATCGAATATCCTGATGATATTGACATAATTGGTAGAACATAGCAAACTGACACTGATGGTACGTTTGCTAGTATAGACACGGGGTTTTCAGCATACATATTTATAACTGACGTTTTTATTAACCTTCATAAAAATTACGGATTTTTTTTTTTGTAGAAAAGAGACCCTGAAAGTCAAAATTTTGTTATGGCCCAGAAAAATGTAACTGCCTTAAAAACATCTTCGGAGATATTTGTGTTAGCATGGGCCTAGGTACACAAAGTAATCCTTTTCTTAACTTCCCGGTAAATAATGCACTCATTGGATATATACCACTTTTTTTCTCTAATTTTACCCTCGAATCAATTTCCAAAGTTTTGACATTCAACTTGGAAACACCCTGACCTATAGAGCAATGAATGGCCTAGCTTCTTGTACGTCTCGTGAACATATTCAGATGCTGTGCAACGAATTGCAAGGTCAGACATGATACTTACTTTAGAAAGTTTATACTCTGGTAAAAAGACTTGGTATTGCATTGTATACATGTACATGTCAGAGAATCGAAGTACATAAATGTATTTCCAATTTTTACCCATACAGATCTTAAAAAATCCTCGTCTTTGTCTGTCCACTTCGTTCTTTTTTTGTAAATTGTTCGATAAATTTTCACTGATTGCACACAAACTGCAAATATTTTTGTTGGTAAGGTTTTGACAGTTTTCATTTCTGTCAGCGCACTGAAAACTCACCAAATGACCGAATTTTCGGAATTTTTCGGTGTAATTTTCGAAATTTTCCAGTACCTAAAATTATGAAAAATATGTATAGTACAGCGAAAGGTCTAAATTGTTCAATTGAGCCGAGATGATGATTTTAGGTGGTGTTATCGTAGATTTTCTGTTAGTGAATTAAGGACCGATAAGTATATGTGTACACTGATTCGGAGAAATAGTAAATCTATAATTTTATTAAACGTTTTCTGACTTTTCCAAAGCGTACTTTAGTTTTAGCCAACACTGTTAGCGACAATTATAAGTAGATACATAGTTAACCAACCACCAACAGAACAGATAAGTTATTCTAAAGACGCTTTAAGAATCCCCAGCTGCTTTTATACTCAAACCGAAAAAGAGCCAGCGATAAAAAAGTTTATCAAAGTTCAAGCAAAGCAGTAGTATCTTGAATTTAGAAAAAAGAAACAAATCAATTGGACATTTTCATAAACAAAAACAAACTTTCAGCTTTATAGCTTTATAAATTCAACTGACAAAAGAAACGAACTTCATCGGCTTTGAACTTCTATCACAAAACGCTTTCATACAACCAATACCAATACCAACAAGCCAAGCGTCAAGCATTTTGTGTTGTTTCGCTTTTCTTATAAATGGCCCACGTACAGCTAATGGTTTGCTTGGTTTGTATGGCTTTCCGCTTCCGCTGTTTACTTGTGGTATTTTCTGAGCACCCAAGTTCTTCGATGCAGCATGGACAACAAAAAATAGCTACAAGTTCGACTGGCTGTTGAATTTTGTCTGCTGCTCTCGTCTGTTAACCCATTTAAGGTGCTTTTCTCCATCCCGTTCATCATCAGTAGACTCTGTGTAGTTGTGTTTCGGACTGACAACATGAACGGAGCAGAATGGTTTCAATATTGTAGCTCCCTGTCCTTCTTATGCCATTCGCCAACAATGAACTTTAACAACTATTGCTGTCTCTATCATTATCAGAAGAGCAATTTCTATGCCATGCCAGCGAATATCAAGCGAAAAAATAATGCGCGGGATTGCTAAGCACCTGCAAGTACCTACTGCTAACGCTGAACACCCAGCAACGATTACAATAATTCTACACCGAAGTCGCTTTAAAATTTCACAATTTACGTTAAAAAAAAAGTTTGAGGTGGTTGGGAAAGAAGCCACATTGTTGACTTTTAAAATTTGCTGTTGATAGGGCTTAAACATTTTTGTTTGTCTCTCAGTGTTGTTAAATTTACTCGCTTAAAAACTGCAAACTATTTAACCTTGTTTTAAGGAGTCGAAATAAAATAAAAAACAAACAAAGTAAAGTCTTTATGAGGGAAATATAAAAATGTTTTTTCTTCTATTATTTAATTTATTTTTAAATAAAGAATTTAATGATTTTGCAAATATGTATTTTGACAAAATTGGTACAACATTTAATTTCAGCTACATGTAAATTTATAATTTAATTTATTTATAAAAAATAATTTTGAAATATTTTGACTTGAGACTGAAATTCTGACAGATAAGGCCAGGTGACATATGACGTTTGTTCTTATACGATTTTGAACTCGAACAAATTAATCAAACTTTGTTGTCGTATTCAGAGCTGGTCAGAGCAGAGCCACAAAATGAGTATAAAACACTTCCCCATAGAAATATTAGCCCAAGAAAGTTCTTTGGGATAGTTTGTTATAAATAAGTGACAGATGGCTGTCAAATCTAGCGAGTAATTTTTGAATTGGGTTTAATCTATGATTTGATGGTGATTGATTTTTGAAGAAAAATGTGTAAAACTGCAAGAAAAATAAATATTTAGCTATTTATGTTATTTAAGTTTTTTTTTTTTAATATTTCAAGAACTATGAATACAAAATACATGGTTTTATAGACTCAGATTACAGGGATGATATAATGCAACATTTTAATTAAAATCCAATGTGGTGATAGTGCTCCGAACAATGAACAAGAAAAAGTACATGCTCCTAAAGGCGGAAAAAATTATGAGAAAACCCGAATGCTTCCTCCCTTCGAGTAAACACTTCCCATAATAGTAATCACAGCCTACTATCTTCCTACTGCCTGGTCCATTCCATCGCATTTCCTCGAGTCATAGCAAAAACCGCACTTTCTCACCATCTTACGACAGAAATTGTTCTGCTGACCTTTAACAATGCTTGGTTCGCCTTCGGAAGTAGTAAATGGGGTTCTAAACAATGTTTATTAAGTATGATATTGATGACACTGAAGAAGTCAAAGATACTGTTGAAAAACTCTTGCCAGATCCTAATGAGGCTGGAAATAGGGTGTGGCAGCGCTCATGCAACAAAGTTATTTAAAGCACTGCATCTTAACGTTTATGATAATGACAGCTTTATATTTGACATTTTTAAAAAGAAGTATATTGCCTGTTGAAAGCATTTTACTAAATAGGGGAGTGATTGGACAAAAGGGCCGTGAGTGTGGCCGCTCCCATACAACAATACAAAATTGTACACACCATTTTTCGACACATGGGATTTAAATTTGTAAAGTATACTCTTTAAAGCCCCATCCTTCCGAAATAAATTTGTTTCGTACTGCAAATGTCTAATGACTTTTTTTATATATACTTTACGCGCGCTCTCAAGGGGTTATGAATACCCTTATAATTCAGTGGCCAGTGCACACCGCGAACATTATTTTTAGATTGTGCTATTTGCTGGTACAGTGCGGTTCACTTGTTTAGACGCACAAGAGTTACGTTTTATTTCTTGCTTTTTTTTCGTATTACGTGGAACAAAGAGAAACCAAACTTATTTAGCAGAAAGTTACATTCCTACACTAAAAAACAAACATAATTTCAAAGTTGATGATGGACTCATAACGGTAGTTTTACTCTTTTTTTACTATACCATGCAAAAACGTACCTATGCATTTTTTTGGTTCACTTGAATAGATTGGTTAGTTAAGAACAAGTGCTCGGACAAAGAGCAGTGAAACGTTAATTTGAAAGTAAGACAACTATTATTTTAAATTAATTTTATTAAAATAGGCAGAAAAAAAGGTTTTGAATTTGGCTAAAAGGCAAAAGTTAAAGCTTACCTCGCGTAAAGCTTTTTAAATCGTGAAATGGCTCATAAAATTGCTCGAAGTGAACACCTGATATGAAACTTTGTAAAAAAAGGATATATGTATTATGGAAACAACTACAAAGAAATGATCGAAAACGGTTTAACTCCACAAAACAAGCGGAAAATTCAAAGACTATATTCTTATGGCACTCAATTTACAAACAAAATTATGGAATTTGGTGTGTTTTTTTGTAGCAAATCCACTCGAGTTGTATTGTTGTCTTTGCTCTATATCCGAAGTTAACAAAATCACAAAAAACCAACCGCCTAATAAAGGATGCAAGTAACCCACGCCTTGAATTTGCAAGGTCTCACATGGCATGGGATATGAACATTTAAGTAGTCTGCAGAAAAGTCAACTTTTCGAACAAAAAGGAGTTATACTTGGATGATCCTGCAACTACAGCTATTACTTTCATGATATCAAAAAAAAAAAAAAAATGTTTTGAACCGTTATCATTCGAAATTAGAAGTAGTTATGGTATGGGGTACAAATTCATTCTTCGGCGCTTTTAAATTGAAAATCGTTTTTAATAAAATTACTACTACATATTTCTTGCAAAACTTTTTTGGAAGCAGATTTTCCCGCAATAAAGAACCTTTGTGGACCTATTCCTTGGATATTCCCGAAGTATAAAGTGCCTATACACAATTCACGCCTTGTTAAAGGAAGAATTGCCAGTGAAAATATTAAAATATTGCACTGTCCAGTTCACCACATTCGCCTGCTTTTAATATTATTGAAAATGTTGCCCCGAGAAATTTATTGAGGCAACAATCAGTATCAACACTATCAAGAGCTGATTGCCGCGATTAAAGCTTCTTGAGGCAATATTATCCTTGAATTACCTTAAAAGTTCATATGGCTCTTTTAATAACAGAATTTTTGAGATTATATCCAATGGTACTGCCTCAAACATTATTAAAATAACAGAAAATTGATTAAAATAAATTTAAAGAAATCAAAATATCGCAAACAAATTTGGTGTTTTGTTGGTTTTCGACTTTTTAAGAGGTGCGTCTATTCAAGTGAACCAACAAAATGCATACGTTTTTGCATGGTATAGGAAAAAACAAACACGTTTTTTTTCTCTTTTTTTCACGTAATACAAAAAAAAGAGAAATATAACGTAACTCTTGTGCGTCCAAACACGTGAACCGCACTGTACTGTATTAATACAGTTCGGGATTACAACTGCTAACGTAACGTACATATTTAAACGCAAGCTATGAAGAGAAGAAGTGACAGTGTAGCGCTGTAGGTATGTACTTTTGTTCACGGGTACCGTCCGTCATATACGTAGGGGAGAATAGTTAATGATTTTAAGTGTTTGATTATAATTCCCAAATGTTTTTCGTAAAGTCAACGTTACTTATCGCTGAACTTCTGCTGAACTTTGACATTAAACAAATAGGTATGTGTACAAAAATATTTATAAGTACACCCTTGTAAAGCCTTGTAAATTTTCAGTTCCCACATACAGACCGTTAAAACCTCTTCAGAGAGGTAGTTGGGGGTAGTTTCCCCCAATGGGAAACTGTTGCCTCCTAATAAAGATCTTTTAATACTCATACACAGAGCTGTTAGGACATCTTCAAGAACGAGAGAAGGAATATTGGAGCCAAACATATCCACTTGTAGAATCACTTCGAAGATCTAGTGAGATTTAATCGGTATCCTTTGTGATATAATTTTTGAAATAAACCTAGCAGAACTACAGCGAACATGAAAGACCTATCACAGCCTTTAGGCACTAGTTGCACGGAAGCGACTAGGTGGCGCATCTAATAATGAGAAGTAGTAACCGAACTTTGGTGTACATGAAGTAAGAGCTGGCATTCAACATTCATTCACCACAAATCCTCCATTATGAGGTAAAGTCGATTTACGGTCTGGCGATTAACTGCAACTAGGAACGGCCGCGATTGAGAACAATAAAGTAACCTAAGTATTGAAAATGCAATAATAAAATGAAAAAGTCAAAAAGTTCACCGCATGAACCTGATTAAGCTACACAACTATACTTCAGGTTTGAAGCTTCTCCACATAAGCACCACACCTACTTTATCTTTCCCGCCCTTAATTCCTCACCACGACCGTGACTGTATGAAAACCTCTCGTCGTAATAGTCTAGCTGCTAAAACGCTTGAGAATTTTTGGCTCCTAGTACAAAAAAGTTCGATTATAGCTTCGGCTTCAGCTTCGGCTAAAGTATAGTTTCCGTTGATGCCCCCCCTAACTAACCCTGTGCATCTATGGATTTAAATGAGCAAAATTATGTATATTCTGGTATGATAACGTTTAAAGCACATCGTCCCGCAATATACTTGAAGCTATACTCTCTTCCACTTGCTACCATACACGCGGGGAATCACAATTCAGAATTCACAAGCGCCAATGTACGAGCAGAGAAATGCGCTTTTGTAAGTTTTAATTTTCAACTTTTTAAACGAAAAGCGGAACATAAAGCGCCCCCAAAACTCTTGTGTCTCCTTTTGCCTATAGTATTCACCAAGTGACGCAATGTTTGTCGACTGATGCTGGACTTGAATAGCAAAACGCTATATGTGCAGTGCTTTTTCAAAATGCAGAAGAATACGAGTATCTTTCCGCCTTCGGATGCCTTTTGGTCAAATCGAAAACACCTATACCTACATATACCTATACCTATACATGCTCATAATCATGCTAGCTGTGAGATTATGCTTTCAAAGGCAGCGTTTGCTTACAGAAAGCGCACAAGTTCTTATAGTGGTGCGATGATACTAGACGCCACGACGAGGAAGTATCTTTAAAGCCAGAGTATAGGTACTATCAGAATCTGTGAACTTTAACGAAGCTCTTTGGATAGAGGACTACACGCCATGTGTCTCAGTCTCAGGTTCTATTTATGTGACTCATATAGGTGACTGAGAAAAGTTGTGCTGCTTGACTTTCCTATAAGTATTTTTAATATACTGTTGGACTTGGCATTGCTGTCGAAGTTCTATAAAAGTTGAATCGCTGCTGGGCCGGGTGTAGAAAGCGCTTTTGGATGAATGTCGATTTTAAGTTGCGAGTTTTCTAAAGCTGTTTTAAACTTAGTAAAACATGTGCAAGTAGAATATTATGTATCATGCTGATAGGAAATTCGAATAATTGTAAAAGTTATGGTTGGAAAGTTGGACACTCAGTTTAGGGTCACCCGAGAGGCGCAAAATATGTTCAAATGAGAAGATAACTAACCTAACCTAACTTGTGGACAGTGAAGAAATTTTGAAAGGTGACCTTATTTTTTAAGGCCTCTAAGTGGATATAGGATTGGAAAGCCTGGTGGCAATGTCCCTTCATATGTTTGTAATGGTAATCTGTGTAGAGAAGTTAGTAAGTTGCCTCGCCACAGCACAATAGCTTATTGTTTTATTGAGTTATTTTAATGAAAGCACCAATTGCCTATTGGGTGTAGTGTATAGACCTAATGCCAACATCGATCTTTAAATAAATAAATAAATACATAAAATAAATAAATAAATAGGCGGCGCAACAGGCGGTAGACACCCAAGGCCTAGCTTCTCGCAACCATTCGTTTTGTGTGAGTTTCTATTTTTGGAACGAATGGAAGGGACCTACGATTTTATGCCGAGTCCGAACGGCTGAATTGAGAAGCTTTTTCAGGACAGTCATACTCTCGGATGTTTGTCGGACGTTCGCGAGAGGTGGCGCAGTTAAAAACATAAATCCTACAAGGGAAATCATCAAGCTCAAGAACAAATGTGATGCCGAATATAAGAGATGACAAAAGGTTTAGGGCTTAGGCCCATTTCACACATACCCGGCAGCCGGCTAAACGGTACCGACTACTCGGTCCTGGGCCCGTTCACACATGCAAACCGAAACCGTCCATAAGAATGTATTCCCAAAGACCGTGTAGCCGGTACCGGTTAGCCGACTGCCGGGTATGTGTGAAATGGGCCTTAGGCTTCGCGAAATATTTAGCAGATTTCGCAGCTTGCGTAATTCTGTGAGTGCAAAAGTGAGACAAGCTAAACGAGAGTTCTATATCCTGTTCACCTTAGGATCCCAAATCTATTTTTTTTTTTCAGGAAATTGTATGGGTAAATATGTATTTTTCTATCCGAACAATGCACAGAAATGTTCCAAATTTAAACTTTAGCTCCCACAAGTGTCGAGAAATAACGATTTGCAGGTTTTTTTTTAGTTGGGAAGTACTACGTCCCTTTGCCCGATCCCGCCCATATTTTATTAAATGCTTTTAAGAGGCAATAAATGTGTATTTACAAAATTTCAAGATTTTTATATTTAGGTGTTCAGCGCCATCTAGGGGAAAACTTGAAAACTTTAGATCAACGTGCACTTTTAAACTTATTCTGTAAGTTTCATTTGAATCGACCAACTACTTCTCTAAGGGTCGAGAAAAAGTGTGTGCAATGTTGTCCTTTTTTGTATGCGAGGTGCCACTCCCCTTTGTTAAATTTTGTTCAAACCTGGCAGGAACATTCTCGGCTGAATTTTTATGTATAAAGAAGATTGATCCCGATTAATTAAACCGCTTGTACGTGCATAAAGTCGCATTTTTATCACTAGGCATAAGTGTTGAATTGCCTGATGCTCAAATACCTGATTCCGTAATAAATTTTGATTATGGATTCCATACAATTTTTTTTTCATCAAACCCATTCCATCACGGCATAAATTACACAGACGATTCTAAGATGGAGTCTGGGTCTGAATATGGTTTCTATGGAGAGTCGCCTCAAGCGATCTATTCAGTCAGTCCGCGAAAAACTCGTTCATATTCCAGGCTGAAAAGCCATTGCCATTAATATTATCGCGCTAGAACATTTCTAAGTTCTACACGTGGTAAAACTATATTAATCTTCTCGGACAGCCAAACAGCGATCTGTCATAAAATCGAACTAGCAAAAAAATTAGTCATTCTTCACTGGATTCAAGCCCATTGGGGCAAAAAAATAGTTGACTCACTGGCTAAAGTCGGCGCAACAATAGTCAATAGTGTCAATGGTGTCAATATAGGAAAACTGTCAGAAATAAAAGAAGATTACTTTAGTATTTTGAGATTACGTATTAAAAAGAAGAAAAACCAGTGTGAACGATTGGAAGTACAAATCATAAGAGAAAAAAAAAAGGTTTTGACGTTTTCGTTACATTGACATTTATGACAGTTGAAGTACTGCCAGATCTATAGTTCTTCTACAAAAACATTTCAGGAATTACATCAAGAGCTTGTCTCAAATCGAATCCAATGCAGTCTGGCTTAAAACACATGTGCAGAACTGTAGTAGACAATTCTTCCCAAAATTCTCCCCCAGAAAATCCTACTCTCTCATTAATTACATGTGGGATCTAGGATGTAGAGTGTAGACTCTGTTCTCTGTCTTGAGAGTGACGAAATCTCTCATCACATACTCATGGAGTGTCCGGCTCATCCTTACTGTCTCCGGAGTAAAAAAAGTGTCTCTACGACCTCACCAGGAAGGCATAATAGGCTTCTTTTGAAGAGGAAGCAGTACGAGAGCCCCAAGAAAGCCCTACTTATAATCTGTCTATTTCCTTCATTTTTTAGTTTTATTCTTAAATTTCGTTAATTTACCTTGTATTAACTTTTAATTATTGTATGTAATTTTATTATTGACTTTTGCTAATTAAATTTTTCTGCAGTCTGAAATATTCTAAATAATTAAATAAGTCTATCTGAATCCTATCCAGTAAACTCCGAACAACGAGATTTCAACCAACTCAAATAAATAACTTAAATATTTATCATGTAAACAAATTTATCAAACCTGTTATTTTAAATAAATTTTTTTTTAAGACCTTTGCCGGTTATATTTTAATATTAGCTTGTTTCCCAATAACAATATAATTATCGGAATCTGAATCTAACGCGTTCTTATTACTTCAATAATAATTTACAGTTTTAATTCAACCTTTTATCATTATTCTAGTTGTCAATATGTGAATGAGCAATGTCTCCTAACAAACCCATCATACATGCTTACTCATTATAGCAAATAAAAGTATAGAAAGTAATATGTACTTCGACACCCCGACTGAATTCACACTTCTCTGGGATCCTATTCCTATGCAAAAACTGACAACCTGCTATTTATGACATTTTAATTGTGTCTGATTAAATCCTAAAGTTTAGCTCTTTCAGTGCAACATGAGTCGCTCTATACGATGGAAAACGTTTGGCGCCATTTTTACACTGCAAATGAAAATGAAAAACAGCCTTTGACATAATACCAGTCCTCATCTGCATTCTTTGGTCGCCTAGTAATTCCTGCACGATACACATGTTCACAAATGTTGCCATAAAAACCAACAACGAACGTCATGCGAACGAACACCATGCAAGAAGTAAAGTTATAAATGTGGTCCCACAATTCTCGCAAATGGGACTATGTAGCTCCAAAAGCAATGAATGAGGCTTTGGTTGTGGTATCCCTAAAAATGTTGTCGTGTTTTTTAGACAAAATGGACCGCTCGCTAACTAAAACAGTTACCAGGCCAACAGGCATCTTAGCAACATTGCTTGCTCCCAGCATCTCTCCCAGGCCATTGCATAATGAACTCGTTCAGTTGGCCTGCCAGCGCATCCTCCCCATTTTAGTAGGTACGTATACAAATAAAACAAGAAAAAAGAACTCAAAACAAGAAGGCAAATGCAATGAGCGCATAATCGGCAACGGAATTTCGTTTCATTACAAATGTATTCATTATAACCCCTTTTTCATTCATGAATACAAACAACATCTACGTTAATAATGACCAGCTAAGTAAGAGAATTCTTATTCCGGCGGCGGTTTTTTTTCGGGCGAAAAGTACTCTGTGAACCTGTCTGCGGTGGCTGTGCTCCTGTTCAAAAATTCACATTTTGCACTATTTACGCCGAACGATCGGGATAACTTTGCTCCGTCTGATAGAGATGCATGTGAGTACGTACAGTGTGCCGTGTTCATTGTGTTGTGAGTACGCCGACATCTACTAACTGGTAGTAAATAAAACGCAACAAGTTACATGAATAAAAATCATAAAATTTTAAAATTCGTTCGTTTTATATGCCTGAAGTTGTTTTTTGATTAAATATTATTAAATTATGATTCCATGTTATTTATACCGTTTGAATTTTTCCTTTTTATAAAATGTCAGTGAACTCAGTGTGTTTGTCTTTATCAATTATACGACTTTTCTGAAGATTTTATAAAATTGATTTACATGTAAAAGGAAAATTATGTAAAATATCTGATAATTTAAAAATAAAATTTAATAAAATAAAAATGTATTACCAACAAATTGGAGATCTATTTTGAGACTACGGTTTTGGTGAACTAGCCTCTCCAAATCGTCAGAGGCAGAATATTCTGAAGTCTTTAACTTTCAACGACTAGTAAAATATAAACAAACTTTCGTAGATCATGTTAGGCCCCAGTTATAGCAACCAGTAAAATGCAACCGAAAAAAAATTGTTTTCCTTTTTTGGAGCACTTAAACTTAATCGTTGAACTCAATCTTGGTCTTAAATGTTGTTTTGTTGTTTTTAATTATTAAAAAAATAGGCAATTAGTCTTTCCATTTTCTAGAAAATGAATTCATTCATTGTTGAACTTCTCAGTGAATTCCATACGGATGCATTTTATTGTGCTGGACTACTGTGCAAGGGATCCCAGGTTCGATCCCCGGAAAAACACAAATTACATCTTAAGGTTTTTTCGGTGCAGGGAAATAACCTTACATGGGAACTAAGCCCACTTCACGAAAGTGGTTTTATTTCCCTCAGTGGACTTAGTTCCCGGGGATTTATTTCCCTGCACAGTTTTTTCTACTGCGCCACCTCTCGCTAACGTCTGACAAACATCCGAGAGTATGACTGTCCTGAAAAAGCTTCTCAATTCAGCCATTCGGACTCGGCATAAAATTGTAGGAGCCTTCCATTCGTCCCAAAAATAGAAAACTCACACAAAACGAATAGTTGTGAGAGCTAGGCCTAGGGTGTCTACCGCCTGTTGCGCCACATATTTATTTTTTTATAACCGACGCCTTACGTAGACCAGTTAATTTTAAATATACCTGACCATTTATAAGGTCAAACTTCATATTGAGACTGAACTAACTGAAAAAGTTACGTATACGACCCAGTCACCGAATTTTGCTTATACATATCATTATTTATACTCCTTTTCAAACTGTATAAACAAAATATTTGGAAAAAATAACTATTACCATCAAAGGGAATAGATTAAAGATTTCAAAGATTAAAGATTTCTGACTGGCAAATTGTGGGCGAAGTGGTTAGTGGTTTGATTAGTGTGCTAGACCAGGTTTGGATTTGGAAATGTTGCTCTGTCAGTGGAAATCGGAGATACTTATATAAGAAAATTTTCCTTCTGGAGTCTGAAACTACATACAAACTATTTTTTCCGCAAAATTGAACACCAAAATTACTATTATTTCTTTTCGTTCATTTTGTAGGTTATAGTCGGCTCAGGAAATATGTTTCTAGGAAGAGAGCTCCAAAGTTTGCTAATCCTGTATCCAAAAAAGGTTTTGGAAAGATGATGTCATCGCAGTTGTCAAGTTTACTGTTAGATGCGATGCGCATTGGTGCATGGTTCCTTATTATGGCATTTTCTGATTGGAAAAACTAATCGTAAGGCTTAACTTGGCGAATTGGGTGCATAACTGACGGCTTCCGTAAAAATGGCACAAAATGTTTTTGTTTTCGAATCCATAATTTAAGAAGTTTCGAAATGGTTTTCGGGCCTTTAGTACTACTCACAAGCCTGAAAAATGGATTGTTAATTTTTTTTTGCTTGCATGCTATAGACTAGAAGATGGTGTTTAAAATGTTCAAACCAACGTCAAAATCTACACCAAGAGACTTAACAAACGTTTGATTCAACTTCATGTCTCAAAATGTCACAGCACGCGATGGCGTCCGAAAATCTGAATTTCACGTTTAGACATATTATATTAAAAATATAGGACAAGTATAAGTACCGCAGTACAACTTATGCTGTAGGTAAAGTTTAACAGTATGTGCCTTAAAAGAAACATAGAAGAAGATTTTTAAGATAAGTAAATTTCATTGTTGGTTTTAAGTAGCCATCGATGAGGTGCAATAAAACCATAATAAATCTTGGTCAAAGTGGTTTGGCATTTCCCATACAAAAAAACGTTCAGAATAGTATATCTCGAAAACCACCGAACCGATTGCGCACACATTTTCAGACTTTCTTTGGTACTGTGAAGTTTGGTCAAAATTGGACAGAGAGGCATACATTATAAAAGAAAATTTTGCAAACGCTATTTCTCAACACTTATGGGAGCTAAAGTTTTAAAACTTTCAACATTGAAGTACATTGTAATTCTTGAGTACGTGCAAAGCCGGGCGGGTACAACTATATAAATATAAAAGAGGAAACTAACTGACTGTGAGTGAATCGCTGTGTACCAATTCCTAAGGGCTACGTGAGCTAAGCCGCGGGAAAAAGCTAGTAATTTATATAAAATACGATAACTACGATTTTGACAAACGCAAAAACACGATTCTCAGAAAAAGTTTATAACAACACTATAAGGCTATTGAAATACTGAGCAAGTGACAGTTACTCGTACACCAAAACTTCCAGTTCCAGTAGGTGGTACCTTCGAAATGTAAATTTAAAATGTGCGTAAAATGCTATAAGACCTCGTCAGTCAGTATTTTAATGGTTTAATGCTGAAAACAGATATTAGTGGCCATTTAAAGAAATTGATGGTGACAGCCAAATTGAAGTGAAAAACGCCTCTCATTCCCATTTTAATACGGATAACTTTACAAATACTTAGTTTGTCAAACGCCCTTGTTTGAAAATTTATTTCCAACGAGAAAAGTGATTTTCTAACAGATTATTTACAAGTTGATCCTGTGCGAACTTGGGCGCAGCAGCCTCTACTATTGACTGGGTACATGCTGCAGGCGCACTCAATGGTTGGTTATTCCCATTTTTCCAGAAGTCAGCCACATTTTCTAAGTACGACAGTACCCATTCCAAGAAACTGGTACCAGAGATGAACTGAGGCGCACTTGGGTTTCCAGCGTCATAGAAGTTCATACTTGGCAGTTAGGTGCCCATTGGAAATATTTTATACGGTAGGTACCGGCTGATGCGGCCGCCTGATAAAACACAAATTCTCCGACTCGTATACTGCTCCCCACTAAGCAATGCATTTGTATTTTGTACTGGGTTTCTTATCAAGTGAGCAAGCGCACTATCCACCGTTTACCGTGAGACAGGCAGCAGTCAAGTCAAGAGTCAACCAACCCTCTGCCTTCATTCCAGGGCGCGGTTGGGTTGGGATGACGGATGAGCTGCGAGTGCGAGCACATGTGTGTGCCGTGTGTTGTGTATAAACGTATGCGCCCGCCAATTTCAATGCCAAACGATTTTCAAAGTCAATGTCGGGGCTGTGTTGCTGTTCTCCTGTTAGGAAATTTCACTAAAAATTGTTTGCACTCTCACGAGTAAGAAATTGAAGAAAGTTTTTTGATCCTCTTAGGAGGGAGCCTTCTTGGTCTAAACGGTAGATATAAGAGTGAGAAGAACTCCCCTTAATCCAGCAAAAAACAATATATTGGAAGCGTCAGCTTTTGACGATATTTGCAATGCAACGTTTGGGATTCCCTTGTGAATAGGTGAATAGCGCGCTAGTGTTATCTAACGATAGTCCGTCCGTACCTCCTCCTAAAGGCGCTTTGGCGCTAGAAATATTCTTCTATCAAGCAACTATTTGAATATGTACACAGTTATGATCGCCTGGGACTGACTCTGTGACTTCCCCATGTTAAGTTGACGCCAATTTTCATCCCCTGTTCGATATTTCATCATCGTTCGTAGAAAAAGTTTCAGCCCGTGGGTCATCATATTTCCCCACGAAATAGCAGCGCATTGGTGCTGTCGTGTTGGCGTTGGCGGTTTGGTTGAGTATGTTCCTTGGCCCTCCTCACCGAAATATGAACACACTGTTACTGTGTATACTGTAGTCAGCTGAATGCTTGGCTTTGAAGCTGCGATTTCTGCTGCGTTCCTGGTACAATTAAGCAAGCGGAATATAATAATAATAAATTATAATTTTATTTCAGAGCGTGATTATTGTGTGTTGGTTGGTTGGCTCTTGAAACAGCCCCCCCCCCCCCCCAAATTCCCCAATTTGAATTTTTTGTAAGGGAATGGGAATTTTAAAAGGGCTCCCTTTAATTTTAAAATTATACCCAAAAGTGTTCGTCTATTGTCTTAAGAGTGTTGGAGGCAGAAAGAGAGGGACTGTAACACGAAATTGGAGAATTTTTGTGTAGAAGGTAAAACACAGAATGCAAACAGAGTTCAACGACCGAGCCGATAGAAGGTAGACTGGGAGATACTCGAATGCAAACAGGTTCAAAAGTATTGTTGACAAAATGTTTGCTTTGCAACTTTGCAAGGGATACGGATCCAGGGGTCTTATGGAACTATATTTCTCTGAAATTCTGGAATAAGAAAGCGAATTGGAAAACAATTCTTCGCTGTCGGGCAGATTTGATAGACACATTTTAGATATCAGAAATTATACAAATTCTGTAAATATTGCAATAGGCATCACGAATAATCGCAATCGCATTTCAAATGATCAATTGCTCAATGTTTTTTTTTGCATTTTTTTCCAATCCAGAAAGAGGCACGAGTACGATAACTACGGCGCCAAAAATTGATAACGGTATTTTGTAGAGGGGTTAAATACAATCATTTTTTACTATGGAAGGGGGGGTCTATCTGGCTTCGTTTAGGCGGGAGGGGCAATTTAAAAAAAAAAAATACTTAAAATGAAAAAAATAAATTGAGAAACAATGGCAACACTTACAATAAAGGACTTTATGAATTTTGTAAGTCAGGAATCTGTTCTTTGATATTATTTTTAAATCAAGTTATAGCTGTTAATAGTTTTTGAATAAAATACTTTCAAACTTTAAATTTAAGGAAAAAAATTAAAAAAAAAAGTTGTATGCTGATTTTTTTCAATATTGAGCAAATAGATACTTAATTTGTTTGTAGTTTTTACTGCCTAAATCAATTCTTAATCGAACACTCAAAACCAGATTGATTTATGTCTTCTAATTTTTGAGAAAATTGAAAATTACTTTTATATGTCGCTCCGCTTAGAGTACAAATTGCTACCCTTGCGCCTTGATGGGTGGAAGGCTGAGTATATGCAAACTTTCTTTTAATTATATTAGTTTACCCAATATCAACAACATTCTTCAGATACAGTCTCTGGCCAGAAGAGACATTGGTAGACAAAATTTTGCTGATTTGTATTTTAGACAATTTAGAACGGATTCCTGGCTTTGAAAAATACTATAGTTCTTTGTGGTAAGTGTTGCCATTGTTTTTTAATATTTTATTTTAATTTTATTTATAATTTTTTTTTTTAATTACCCCTCCCGCCTAACCGGAGCGAGATAGACCCCCCCCCCTCCCATAGTAAAAAATGTTTGTATTTAACTCCTCTACATAAATCCGTCATTAGTTTTCATCGCCAAATTATTTTACTCACCCCAATTTTTGTCCTAAAATTTCAAGTTTGAAATTGTTTTTTTCAAAAACTATTTAAGGGAATAACTTGATTTAAAAATAATATGAAAGAACAGATTCTGGGCTTTCTAGAATGTTATAGTCTTTTATTATAAGTGTTGCCATTGTTTTTTAATGTATTTTTTTCCATTTAAAGTATCATTTTCTTTAAATTACCCCTCCCGCCTAAACGGAGTAAGATAGACGCCCCCTCCCATAGTAAAAAGTGCTTCCCCCAGAAAGGCACTTTCGCCTAAAAGTGAGTCAAAAATTACGAACTGTCGCTGACACAAATTCACGCATAGAGAAGATATAGAATCTCATAGCACCTGTTCCATATATTTATTTTTATTTGTTTAAACTAAGATGGAAATATTTACGACGATAACTTTTTTGCCATCTAAAATGAATTGTCAAAATAATTGTTTCTCGTTCGTTTGTCGTCATAAGAAAGATAAAGTTTGGCCAAGAGTGGCCAATTTTCAATCAAACCAGCCGACACAAAATAACAAAAATAAGTACCAACAAAGTAGAGACATATGACCAAGCTTGGGCAATTTTCCATACGAAAGAAGTCCTTTAAGTGGTCGTTGGAAATTCCTTACAGCTCTGTGAAATTAATAACTCCAAACATCAACTTGTCACAAATGTCAATATATTAACATATCTGTGGGGTAAGGCGCCACATTTAACTTTCTGTCAAATGTCCAGAAGTATTAAAAAATAATTAAGATTTTATCTCACTCATCCAGAGTAGATTGTAGGCAAAAATTTTCTGAATATAATTTTTAAGATCGAATTCCGTTATCTGTATACTTACAACAACCTGTAAAAATACCTATTGTGTATTTAAAATAACAACAAGAAGCTTTAATCTTGTAAATAAGATAAGGACTATGCTGTTTTTAAACAAATTCTATGTTTTTATTTTCTTACATTGCTCTACTACTTTTTGGAGTATTTCTATTTCGTTCATAATGAAATCCAATTGCTGCTGAATGTCATATTTCTTGTGTATCGGATTTAGTCCTGCAATAAAGAAGCACCTCATTATATATTTAAGCTAATTTTACATTTTTTGTATTGCTTAACCTCTGCGCTTGCACAAATCTCGATACATAAGTTGAATCCCATCGATCATTCTCTTCTTTGTAAGATTATTATCAGCAATGCAATTCTTAATATTGGCCAATACCTTCTCCCACTTTAAACACTCGTCACGTGCCTGATCATATTCCTTCTCCAACTGATTTAATTCGTTTATAAACCCAAGTACTGTTAGCGCAGACTCGTTGGCCATTTTTACCATTTGAGCACGCATCGTTTCAATTTCTTTGATTTTATCTTTCTCCATTTTAGCAATTTCAGTCCTAGCTAACACTGAAAATGAAATGTATAAATATATTATTAGTATGTATTGAAATGACACAGGCCACAAACATACTTAAGGCATCACATCTATCCATGCACTCTTTCACTGAACTCCAAGCATCTGTGTTGGCGATAACCTCGTTAATAACCTTTTCGTAGGGCTCAAAATCCTTAACCGTATCAGACAGAGTGTCTCGAAACTGTGTCAACACGTCAATATCGCATTTATACTTCTCTATTGTATTTTTCATCTCCTCCTGTTTTTCCTTCTCTTCAACTACTTTCTGTTCCGCAACACGTTTCTTATGATCACAATCCTTCATGAAGGTGTTTACCTCTGAAAAACGGTTCCGCAGATTCGAATGCAATTGGTATATCTCCTGAACACGATTTGAGTTTACTTCTCCTTGAATAATGGCGTTTTTAAGCATATCCTCTTGGAGCTGCAACATGTCTCTATATTCACGTTCATTTTGGATGGCCAGTAAATCGATACTATCACCGGCGCTGTCCCAGTTTGGAGGCTTTCTGTGGGAAATTTGTTATATTCTTTGTTGTATAGTAAATTGTTGATGAGTTCTTCTTACATTAGAAATTTTTTCTGCTGCTTGGACTCGATGAAAAATCCAGATTCCTTTTCTGGATTCAAATCGAGATTTCCAATGACATCGACTCTGGTCGTTGGCTTGAGATTGGGCATGATTGGTATCTAGAGCTGTACTAAAAAAACAACTTGTTTGTGTATCACGAGGGATTCCACTTTTCATAGTATTCTTGTGAAATTATTGATTTAATAAACGTTCGCCTAACAACGGACTCAGTTGTGCCGTATTACGTATATACGAGTTGATATACGAACAGGACTGGGTCATAGCACTTCTTGAGTTAAGTTCAAATGTTGGTAATTTGTTTTAATATTTTTTACGAATAAATTGTGAATTAAACAAACTCCATCCAGTACTGTCTTAATCACTGTGATAAGCAACGATTCTCCCCGAAGTTTGTGTATACGATATATTCGTTAATTTCTTCCTTCAGCAAGGACTGTTTTTTGGGGTAGGTAGGTGTGGTGGTTTTGAAAAACCCAAGTAGCAATATTATTACCGATTTTACCTTGTTGTTGAAGTTTGTTCAATAATGTTATACGTTCTTTATTACATAATATTATTCGAGACATCCTCAAAGGGGTCAAAGAAGGGTTATCTTTATTTTAGACTAGTTAACCCGGTGAACTTCGTAACACCTAAAATTGGTTTGTTTTTATCTCTTGAATCTCAATCAACCTTCCAAATCCATTTCATTGAAATCAGCAATATTTGCTGCACTGTGTACAGTTTAAGTTTCGTTTGGTGATTAAATGAAACTCGTTCATAATTAAAATGAATTCACGCCCGTCTCTTAACTTTCGACTTTCCGGGCCAATACCTAAGAATGCCTGAAAATGTTAGATCAATCGTTTTGAGATATACGATTTTTTTGAATGAAAGGTGCCACGCCCCTTTCTCCAATTTTGTTCAAACTTCACAGATACATACTTCCTTTGGGCTAATAAAAAAAATTTTCTCAAAATTTTAGCTCAATCGGGTGGTTTTCGAATTTTACGATATAATGTCAATTCAAATGGAAATTTAGATTTTTCCGATTTTTCGACTTTTCATTTGAGGATTTCCGAATTTTCTTTTTTGTCAAACCACCCCTGATTGAAGACGAACAACACAAAAGAAGAATCATTCAGATCGGTCTAGCAGTTCCTGAGTTTTTGCGATACTTTTTATATATGTAAAGGGTGTCCCATAATTCACGCAAAATGTAATTTTGATAGAAAATACAGATTTTTAATTAGAAAGCCTACATTTTTTATTTATTCATAGAGTATACAGATTGGGGTTATGTATGGAATAGCACGTCGGATAAATGACCGCCACGGCTTTGCTGGCGAGTACGTACTCTTTTATTGAAATTTTCTATGACCGTTTCGCATAAATGTGGCTGAATTTCATTAATATATTTACCTCCCAATTTCCTCTTTCAAGGCGTTGGTGGTCGTGGGCTTGTTTGCATAGACCTTTGACTTCAAAAAACCCCAAAGAAAAAAGTCCAATGGCGTTAAATCGCAGGATCTGGATGGCCAATTCTGATCGCAAAACCGGCCGATTACACGATTAGGAAATGACTCATGCTGTAATTGAGTTGATATGTTGGTCACATCGTAATTTAGGCACTAAAAACTGAGTTATCATAATAAATCATAAATCCGCCACAAAACAGTCACGCGTTGTGGGTGCATTTGTTTCTCAACAATTACTCGTGGGTTTTCTGAACCCCAAATGCGACAATTTTGACAATTAACGAAGCTATCAAGATGAAAATGAGCATTATCACTGAAAATGATTTTGTTCGAAAAATCAGCATCCACTGTCTTGTTGTTGTTTTTAATATATTGCTCAACAATGAGAAAATCGTTGTTCTTTCGTATAGCGCTCCATTTTTACTATTCCGTTGGCTTCAATGTACTAAATGACGCAAAATTCTAATTTTGCGTGAATTATGGGACACCCTATAAGTATATAGAATTGCTGTTTTGGGCCTATCTAGTGCCGGAGCGATATATATAGTGAATGGGAGTTTCTTTTTAGGTTGCGTTACTACTGATGTTTGGTAAAATTCTTCTAAATATGACCCAGTTCGCCAGGCTTCTCCATCCAAGATTGGCTTTCACTACGAATTCTTAGGAGATTTTCGCTTTGACTCCCAAAATGTGAACTTATTCAGCAAGTGAACAATGGAAAGCTCATTAGCTTATTCGTCGTTTCTATGAAAGTTGCTATGCCCTGGGAACCTGAAACCCACATCATATAATCACGTTGAACTTATCAAGAGACGCCAGCACATTTCGGCTAGGCTAGTTTTGAGGATAGTTTGACTTAGGCCTTGATGGAAGATTGGCTGTCAATGAGTATATTTATCTTTTGCCTCAGGGTTTGTGTGTAGTTTGATTTGACGGTAAGCCTCATGGGTATCCATAGTAAATAGGTTGGCCAGACGATATCTGGAATGATTTTGAGATGCTTAAAGACTCGAAAATTATACCCGAGCCGTCTGTACTATGTACATGTACATATATAGATTGTGAAATTTGAGGCCCTGTGTCACCCGCCCGTCTATCCAATCTAATCTTGTAGGCAATTGTAGACAGTTCAAAATGTTTTGTGAATATTTATTGTATGTAAATTTGAACTCAATCGATTCAGAGCTTTTCGAGATATAAGATTTTGAATGTTTTTTTTGTATGGGAGGTGCCACGCCCCCTTGTCCAATTTTGACCATCTTCACAGGAATAGTTCTGGGCCGATACCTAAGATTGTATGTAAATTTTAACTCAATCGATTCAGTGGTTTTCGCGATATAAGATTTTGAATGTTATGGGAGGTGCCACGCCCATTTGTCCAATTTATCACCTTTTAAACCTTCTCTGGACTTCCACAAATAATTCAAGACTAAAATTAGCCAAATCGGTCCAGCCGTTCTCAAGTTTTAGTGAGACTAACAAACAGCAATTCATTTTTATATATATAGATAGATTAACGCATTCAAACTCCGCCTTATTTCATACTCGTTAGTCGCAAGATAAAAGTGGATAGATCGCTATAGCTTGGAAACATGACAGCAATTGCCACTATGAATGACATATAGGGAAGCAGAATTGTAAATTTTCCTTACTCCTTTGGAGAAAAAAAACCGTTTAGCAAAAGAGCACACTTTTGAAATACACATTATGCTTCTGACTGGATTGCCTTCCCCAAGCCCCAACTTACATTTTTATTCAATCGCATTCGCATACAAAAATCACCCTTTTCGCCCCTCCATCCGTTGATAGCAGTGCTCTGACCAAATTCAAGTATACGTGAACCGTGAACGTAGCTGACAAATCACATTTCTCTTGGCATTTACTGGTTTGCCTTCTCTTTCTTGACGTCATCCAAATGTACTGTGGCGCGAGCGAAATATTTTGTTTCCCGCCTTTAATAGCAGAACTGATTTCTGTATAAACGAAACATTTATATCCGAATACTCAGATGTTCGATGTTCATTTCTCGATTGCTTGCTACTGTTCGTGGTCACCTAGTAACTTAACATCGAAAGACGCAAACTCTGGAAAATAAAAAACCGATGGAAGGCGGCGGTTTCGCTCTTCTGGTCGAGACTCTTTGCTTGTTGGATTGTCGTTACGTTTATCATTGTTGTTGGCATTTCAAAAATGTGCTCATAAAGGGAATTTGAATCTAGCTGTTGGTATTGGAAGCATTTGGGAGTTCATTTTTCTATTCGGAAAACATGAGTATTGCAGGTAACATTTTTCGTTCAAGTATTCGCAATCGTATCGACGAAAGTGACTTTTCGAAAATATGCAGCAAATCGTTTTTCGGCATTTCAAATAAACTGGTCTTTGCTATGTGGCATGGTATCGCAATAATTCAATTCCAATGGCATTTACAACTTTCCCAATAAATTGAAAATCCACGATAAAGACACATGAGACTAAGTTACAACAGCGATGGAAGGCAGAGAAAGAAGAAGGAGCAATGTCTACCTAAAAGGAGAGGGGAGGTAAGGGTGAATCCAACTCATGAGTCAATGGTTTGAAGAATGCCTGTATAATGTTGAAGAATATTTCGAATACATACATAATGTAAAGAATATTCGGGGTTGTTTTGTAGTGACGTTAGAAAAGTTGGGCTTTTTCTTTGCCCTTATCACTGGAAACCATATAATGCTTACCTAGGGTAAAAAAAATAGACGTTCAGCATTTATTTTCTAATTCGCGAATGACTAGTGTAATATTTCGAACAACTTAATAATTTTTTTTACATTCGGGCATTTCTTAGACCGAGCAGGTATAGCTAGTAATTTTCAATAAAATTGAATTCTAAATGCGCAGTAAATTTTTAAAAATATTTTCCATTTCTGAAACCCATCTGACTGATGAATTAAAAGACGTTTTCATCGAAAGCTATTCAAACGATAGGTTACGAAAATTGGAAAATGTTTTGATCAAATTTTGGACGGTTTTCGCAAAAAGTAAGTTTTTGGTTCGGTAAACTGCGTTCCCAGATAATCTATAGTCCAAACAGAGATCACTAGATTTCTAAACACACCCTTGCCCATTACCTAATCTAGGACCGATATGCGCGCCTATTCGTACATAGTCAGTTACTTACACATTTCGAAAAATTGCCTCTACTTAGGTTACGAAAACTGGAAAATGTTTTGATCAAATTTCGGACGGTTTTCGCAAAATGTAAGTTTGCGGTTCGGTAAACTGCGTTCCCAGATAATCTATAATCCAAACAGAGATCACTAGATTTCTAAACACGCCCTTGCCCATTAATCTGGGACCGATATGCGCGCCTGTTCGTACATAGTCAGTCACTTACAAATTTCGAAATTACAAATTAAAAAAAAAATGCACTTTGCCCCAGCTGCCTGACAGATAGCATCTAGAATTCACCAGCACTGAAATTTAAATGGCAAGATGGTTGTACTTGTCAGTTTCGAAGTCTTGGAGGAAAAAGGAGGTTATTTACATTGTTGTATTCAAAATTATTTCTGATGAAACATTTTTGAACTCCCAGCAGTAAGTAGAAAAAAATGCTACGTTTCTACGAGTTTGTACTAAAAATTAATCTTAATGGTTTTGACAGAAAGTTTTTTCTCACTGGCACCACTGCAGAAGTTTTTGCAGTCTTCGTATACCAAATATGGGGCTATCAGAAGAAAGCACAGAGAGTTTATACCTACGGCTGTTTTCTCTTTGGCGCCAAACCATTAGCACTGGATGTCATATAGCCGTATGTATACTAAATGCGGTTGGTGTACTGCTTTTCGGCTCTGACATCCCTGTATAAAGCTAGTAAACCAATATGGAGGGTGATTATGAAACGGGGGCGTATGAGTAATTTGAGAATTATTCGAGGAATTGACATAGTTTTTAACTGTTATCGTGGTTGGGACTCAATTTAAAAAAAAAAATCCTCTTCAACTTCTACACACACCCTCAAGCATTACCAGGAGGCAGTACAATTTGTGCGTTCGTTCTCTGTTGCATGCAACAACTGCCAAATGTTTAGACAGAAATTCAATGGTCAACCTAGAGAAATGGGGAACAAGTTCTCATAAAACCGAGCAGCAATAGACAACAAATACTCTATCGCATGGGGCTGAGTGAGCTCTCGCTAAGTGCACATATACCTAGTCTCTAATGCGGTATGAGTGGCACCACTTGGCAACTGCAGACTGCAAACATTTTTGCGACTACATGTGTCTAACAAATAGTTTGTGTGTAAATGCATCTATGATGCAATCTAATAGAAACTACCTCACAGATGCGAGTGTGAATAGAAAAACTCATAGCAACACGCGGCGCTCAAGGAAAATTGTACCCCAGCGATAGTGCTGGATTGGTTTTTCGGAAAACTCTTGCAAGCTGCATCGTCTATTAGCAACAAAATTTCAGATAACACTTTTCTCAACCCCCAAGTCCATGCACCTTATACAGTCGACGGAAAAAAAAACTCGCGTGAACCCCACATGATTTTTCTTCCTCAACATTTGATACCAGTCGCCCAGACTCAACTGCAAGTGCAGCGAATGCATCTTAACTGCATGCAGTCTACTTTTGGCGCCAAAAGTGCATCGGGAAGCCCCTCTCCCCCCATTCAGCACACGAAATGCAGTCGACTTGTGTTGTGTCAGTGTACTGACTGGCAAGTACATCGACGTATTCGCGATCTGCAATTGCAGTGCTGCGGCTGCAGCGCGTCATGTGGGTTACAACGAGCGCGATGACGAGGATGCTTGGTGGTTATGGAGAGTCATCGGCGCTTCTCGAAGATTTCACGATTCTCGGATGCGAAATTGTTGCAAAATCTCTGAGCTCCTTGTCCCGATGTAACTCAAACATGCAGTGCGAGTGCACCCTGGTGCTCTCCTGTGGTTACATTGTGAGGCAGTGTTATCGCCCCCAGCCGAAGTGGGGAAGCTGTTTTTTCCGCGGTCATGACTCTCGTTCTCGCATTCAATTGATTTCGTTTTTTGCTTGTACTCTGTCATCGTCGCCGTCGTCGTCGTCGCCCATTGCCTTTACGAATAGCAGGAGAAATATGAAAAGGAGAAAACCATAACCCTGCATGATTTCCCCAGTGTAATAGAAGTAGTATAGTAAGTAATTGCTGCGGTGGTAGGCTTGTAACTTTGAATGCAAGTTCTCCACCTTTTTGGTCTAAGAGCTGGCTCCCCACGGGAAGAACGTCCACACAGCACCGGCTTGATGTGGGGAAACGTGGTCGGCATTAAGTAACAAAGTGTACTGAGAGGTATCAGGCGAACAGCGATAATAGCATGCGACTTTTACACAGAGTACTCGCATTCGTTGACAGCAAGTACTCAAGTATGTACTTGCAGTGTGGGTAGGGTACGTGGGGCTGGGTCGAGTGTATGGCGCATTACATGGAAATTAACTGTTGTATTCGTTATCCGCTACGTTTCTCTGTGATACAGTAGTACAGTGTGATACTAGGCTTTTCTCTATAATGTTGCAGGTTACACTATACCAGCTGACTGTCATTTAATGCGCTACAGTAGTTAAATTTTGTATGGAAGTACTGATAGGAGAGCAATCTGTCGTATTGTCTAGACAGAGATTAGTTTTTCTATAGCTGCATTATGCAGTGGGTATGTATGAATGTATATGTTACAGTGGTTGCAGAGGGTGTTGAGTTACGATGTAAGATCGACGTAATTAGCATTACCTACCTATACAGGGTGTGCTTTATAGTATTTTAGGCCGATTTTATCTGCCTGTCATTGTAGGTTGGCTGACATTGTAGGTTTGCTGTCATTTTTCAGTCCACAGTCGAAACTGAAAGGCCCGTGCGTCGGGTTGTAGAGAAGAGAAGCACTTTTTTTTAGTAAAATGTGTTGCCATTACAGTAAAATCTCACAAACAAAACAAAAACAGAAAAGTTAATCATAAAGGGTACAACAACAGACTTATTTATACGTTTTTCTTTCTCTGGATGCGGGTTGACGCCTTGTCGGGGCGAAAGGACTTGTAGTAAGTCTCGACACATGTGGGAAGCACAAACAACAGAGAGTCGATCGCAAGACCACCCCACTGAGTGAGTTGCAGCCAATCAATTGTCTCTGGATCGAAACTAAGATCAACCCCACCTTTAGTTAAGGTGTCCGGGGAGTAAACCCCAGCAGGTATTGAGGTACCCGTGCCGAAGGGTGAATGGTCAGCAGGTGGTTAAAAATCCAGATCGCTAACGGCTCTTCGATGCCCAGGCAAGGTCGGTTGATTCATATATTCATTCATTTCGTCGTTCCACTGGAGACCTGTTAAGCTACGTAACGCATATTATGGACGCAGGCAATTGAACAACACGGCGAATCCAGAGCCGTAGCCTTGGACATATCCAAGGCATTTGACCGAGTCTGGCATAGAGCCCTATTAGGCAAGTTAGCGTCTTATGGATTACCACAACAACTCTGCGGATGGATGCAAAATTTTCTTCTGGGAAGATCGATCCAAGTTGTTGTAGATGGTGTATCATCTAATTCGTTTGCTAAAAATGCAGGAGTGCCCCAAGGATCTATTCTTTCTACAACTCTATTTCTTCTCCACATCAACGATTTGCTTGGATCGACAAATAATAATATCTACATCTTTGCTGATGACAGCACTCTTACATCCTCCATTTCGAACAGTGGGCCTGTGAATGCGGCTACATCATACAGTCAGAGATGTGAACAAATTAGTTCTCTAAATGATGAAAAGACAACTTGGTTGCATATAATGCAAACAAGACACAGCTCACAACATTTTCTAGGAAAAAAGCATTAACAGCAGGCACGTAGCCAGGGGGGGGGCTTGAGGGGCTGAAGCCCCCCCCGAAACGCTAAGCCAAAAAATTAAAAACTAAAACTTTCTAATATAAATTCAAATCTTCCGCAACCATTCAAATGCAAACATAACTTTAAAAAATGTGATTAAAAAACACGCACCAGAGAGCCGAAAAACTCGACTTCTAAGCCTTTGTGAAACGCAAGATTCATTGAAAGGTATAACAGTATTATTTCCTTTGTAGAATGTAGAGCTCTTCAAATGTATCTCAATAAGTCTTGAAGAAATGACCAGCAGAACGTGGGCGATGTCTTCGAAAGCATCAACACTTTTGGCAGCGATCCAAAAAAGTGATTTCCTAGTAAGCCTCATTGTATGCGAAAAACTATTCAGTTAGAGCTACCCTTATCAGTTTTCTATTCAGTTTTTTACCCCTTCGGGTAGGGGTTAGAATATACCCGAGGTAGGCATGCCTGTCGTAAGAGGCGACTAAAATCCAACTAAGGGTTTGAGGCAACGGCTAGCCTATCCTCAGTAAATCCCTCCCACAGGAGCCAGTGGTAAACACTCAAAAACGTTATGAATGGAGAAACAAAAGGAATTGATTACTCTAGGTGGTAATGGCAATAGCCAAAATCCACCCGTAGTCTTCTCGACTACGGCCGGGACACGGATTCTGGAGGTCCCAACATTCATACCTGATTTCACAAGCGACTCATGCGGCTCTATGTCTGATTCATTCGGCAAATTGAGCATGAGACAAGCTGTGGCTCACTGCACTGCCACTGACGGTCAGACCCGGGACACCTTGGTTGAACGGGCTCCTGAAGAGGCGGTCCTTGAGCTGTGCCTGTCTAAGGGACAGCGGAAAAGGAAAAGGAAGAAGCTGAGGGATCTGCGGCGCAAAGAAGCTGCACCTGCTGAAGGCGCAAGCACATCCGTCAGCTCTTCGGCGGCGCCTTTGAAAAGGAACCGGTCGGTGGAAGTCTCACCAACTGAAGCCAACCAACCCCTTGGATCTGACGCTGCCTCCTCTTCTGCCTACCCGAAAAGCAAGAAGAAGCGACCCAAGCTCGAAAAGAGAATAAACCCCCCTCAAGTCTGTGAGTCTGTCCGCGTGCGGTCTCCTAATGAAGCCGGTGCTTCTACCAGAAATGGAAGCAGTACTGGCGGAAGGAAACTGGACGTCGCAATCGCACCTACAGGCGAGAGCTCCCGAGGCCCTCCAATCGTTGGAGCTACCTGTGCACTGGTACTGAATGATGCAGGTGCTGGAACCAACCCAGGTTGCAGTACCAGCGGACAGAACTTTGTTGATGCGGATGGCTCTGTCGGTCAGAGTGCTTCTTTCGAACGCAGAACAGCTAAGGTGCGGGACAAGAGGCCATCCTACAAAGATGCCGCTGTCTCCTCTCTAGCAGTTCGTATAGGGAAAGCAGGCAATGACAATAGCATGAGCGATGCAGAGTGCAAACACTGTAAAGCACATCTTTTGGAGCTTGCCGCGGCAACTAATGCTTGTATCCAGGTTGAGGGATGTGAGTTCAAGGACGGAACCTTCACGGTGAATACCTCCTCGCAGCTTACCTCGAAATGGGTCAGCAACATGGTGCCGAAGATCCCTCCCCACGGGACCACAATTTTTGAGGTCTACAAACCACCCAAGCTCACGCGTGCTGTCTGCTGGATTCCTGGGAAACTGGGGAAATCGGCGGACGTGCTAACGCGTTTGCATGCCCAGAATCCTGGTCTCGACACAAAAGCCTGGATTGTCCGTTCTCACAGGCAGAGTAAAAACCGTCACGATGAAGATGGTAGCTCTCTGGTTGTGAGCATAGACAAGGCTTCTGCCGAGATCATCAAGTCTAGGTACGACATGCGTCCCTATCTGCACCTTGGTAGGATTAATTTCCATTTCAATGTCAAGTAGTGCTAATAGTGGTCGTAACCCAGAGTTTACATCCATTTTGTTCACTCAGATCAACCTACAACACTGTAAGGCTGCTACTGCTCTTTTAAGTAGGAGGCTTGCTGTCAGTAGGACAAAAAACCGCATAACATCCATCCAGGAACCATGGGTGTGGAAAAATCGCATCTGTGGCCTTGGTGAGTTGAGCGGTGCATACCATGTTCTTTACGATGAACTGTCCGAGAGACCTAGGACATGTCTTGTTGTATCGAAATCCCTCACGGCAGTTAAAATCAAACGGTTTTGTGGCCAAGATTTGGTTGCTGCAACTATCACTTACCATGCAAATGGCAATTGGGAAACCTTTGTTGTTGCATCGGCTTACTTCCCCTATGACTCTCTAATTCCTCCACCACCAAAGGCAATTGTTGAGCTCATAGAGTACTGCGAGGTCAAAAAGATTGGTCTTGTCTTATGTTGCGATGCTAATGCTCAAAACACTGTTTGGGGCAGCAGCAAATGCAATATACGAGGAGATCGTCTTCTGGATTTCATCCTATCGTCTGACATCACCATCAACAATGTGGGTCGTCGGCCTACATTTGTTACAGCCAGGAGACAGCAAGTAATCGATATTACCCTGTCCAACAGGCATTCCAAGACTATCATCAATTGGAGGGTATCGCCAGATAGCACTTTGTCAGATCACAGATACATCGAATTTCAAATCTACTGTGAAGTTTCACCTTCGCAAGAGAGGAGAAATCCGAGAAAAACGAATTGGGCACGGTTTAAGGAGGAACTTGGCAATTCTGTTAAAGCTCCACTTAAATTAAGGTCAATACAAGGGGTAGAGAGGTCTGCTCAGGATCTGAACAGCGTCCTTATCCGTTGTTTTGAACAAGCGTGTCCGGTTACAAAAAACTCCTGCAGAAAACCGGTACCTTGGTGGAATACCGAACTGCAGCGTTTTCGCAGAGAAACCAGGAAGCTCCTAAATCGGTCTTTAAAAACCAACTTAGAAGAAGACTGGAATCTGTATCGATCGAAGCAAAAAGAATTTAAGAGACTGATTCGTAAATCGAAAAATGACTCTTATAGGAAATTTTGTGAGGAGGTCGAATCACTAAGTGCAACCAGTAGACTTGTTAAAGTCCTCAAAAGGGACAGACCAAGTAAACTGGAATCGCTCCAAAAATCTGATGGCACCTACACTGAGACAAAGGCGGAGACTTTCAGTCTTCTGTTGGAGACTCATTTCCCGGGAAATCAGATCACTACGCGCTCTTCAGTGGTACCGGAAACGGTGGCCACCACGGAACGGACAAACACCACGCGGCGTAGCTGGTATATTGCATCCAGAGTGGTGACGGATGACGCTATCAAATATGCAATTGCATCGTTTGAGAGTTTCAAGGCACCTGGTCCGGATGGAATTTACCCGGCTATGCTGAAACAAGGTTTTAGTCAGCTGATGCCGACGCTGAAAAGAATTTTCACCGCTAGCTTGGCCTTAGCCTACATACCTTCTCTTTGGCGTATGGTTAAAGTCGTGTTCATACCAAAAATCGGTAAGACTGACTACACTCTCGCCAAAAGTTTCAGACCCATAAGTCTGTCTTCCTTCCTGCTGAAAAGTTTGGAAAGACTGGTTGAGCTGCACGTGCGCAATGTTGCTCTTCGATCGCATCCTCTTTCTGAGATGCAACATGCTTATCAGCGAGGAAAATCCTGTGAAACTGCGCTTCAGAACCTTGTTGGTAGGATCGAAAGCGCTCTTGATCGGAAGGAGTACGCGTTGGGTATTTTCGTCGATATTGAGGGTGCTTTTGATAATGCGACTTTTGACAGCATGTGTAACGCAGCTAGACATCACGGTATAGATGAAACATTGGTGTTGTGGATTAAAGCAATGCTAATGTACAGGACGTTGATTGCCGAGGCGGATTGTGGCAAATGCGTCATGACAGGGGTAAACAGGGGCTGCCCACAAGGTGGTGTTCTGTCTCCCCTTTTATGGTGTATGGTAGTAGACTCTCTGCTAACGTTACTCAATCTTCCTGGAACCTACACACAAGCCTACGCGGACGATGTCGCCGTTCTGTCTGTCGGCTCGAACCTAAGGACTGTCTGCTCTCAGGCGCAGAGATCCTTGGGCTTGATCGATGATTGGTGCACAAGAAATGGGCTTTCAGTGAATCCTCTTAAAACTACGGTTGTTCTCTTCACGAGGAGGAGGAACTTCACTGGTCTGACTCAACTTGTGCTAAAAGGTGTCACTATCCCGATCTCTGACGAAGTCAAATATCTTGGAGTAATCCTCGATAGAAAACTTCTTTGGTCCAAGCATGTTGAATCGAAAACCGATAAAGCGCTGTCGACTTTCTGGCAGTGCAAAGGCGCTTTTGGTAAGACATGGGGCTTATCTCCGAAAAGGGTCCTTTGGATCTATACGGCAATGGTAAGACCACTTCTCTCATATGCATCGGTTGTGTGGTGGAACAGGCTTTCGCGGAAACGTGTTACTGCCTCTTTCGCCAAACTCCAAAGAACAGTTTGCCTTGGCTGCACAGGGGCCTTCCCCAGCACCCCGGGTTCTGCTCTAGATGCTATGATGAATCTCCCCCCCCTTGATATTTTTATCATGGGGTGTACACTGAAAACCATCTCCCGTTTAAAGAGAGGTGGCTTTTGGTACCACGCGCATTGGAATTTTGATGAACTTGTGCGAGAATTATCCTTTGACCCCTGTCTTATGGATATGCCGTCTGATGCAATGACACCAGAAATCCTACTGCGACAAAACTACCACGTCAACTTTCCTCAGGCAACGGAATGGCTTCGGCCGGACTCTGAGCCAGGGAAAGAATGCCATCGTGTATTCACGGATGGCTCTAAAACCGGACAGGGGTCTGGTTCTGGAGTCTTCGTGGAATGCGAGAACATTAGACTACACTACCCTTTAGGTAACCACGCGACTGTCTTCCAGGCGGAGATTTTCGCTATCCTTATGGCTATGCGCTATATTGTGACAAACAGGTGGAGGGCTAAAAGTATATGCGTTTGCAGTGACAGCCAGGCTGCACTAAAAGCGCTGCTTAACCCTCTCACCTCGTCCAAGCTAGTGCTCGAACTCAAGCTTGCTTTGAACTTGGTCGGTAGGCTAAACACGGTCAAACTTGTTTGGGTCCCAGGTCACACTGGTATCCAGGGAAATGAGATCGCTGATGGGCTTGCCAGGCTGGGTTCAGAAGAAGCTCTTTCAGGACCTGAACCCGCGCTGGGTCTGCCTGCATCTGTGGTTGGGTCATCCATCGATATTTGGGTTTCTCGCAAACACGAGCGTCGGTGGCGTGATTGTGCTGGGTGCAGACAGGCCAAGCGACTGCTTCCGGACATCTGCAAAAGGTCCGCGTCCTTTCTTCTGTCTCTCAGGAGAATCGACTGTAGACTGCTTGTGGGCGTCCTTTCGGGCCACCAAGCTTTCGCCAAACACTTAAATGTATTGGGCTTGAGCGACACCACCATCTGTCCTGCTTGTGGAGAGGACGATGATACGGCGGAACACTTCCTCTGTAGTTGTCCTGCCTTTGCTCGCATCAGGTGGCGGATTTTTGGGGCTGACGTGGTGAGTGCCGAACATCTAAGCTCTTCATCACTGAAGCTCCTTCTTATCTTTCTTCGAAAGACGGGAAAACTAAGTACAGCAATGTAAGGTGTCTGTTTGGCAGTACAATGGACCAGTAGTTGTGTCTGAGTGCTCCATCGGATAGAAACAACCTCCGACAAAAAAAAAAAAAAAAAAAAAAAAAAAAATCAGTTTTCGTACAGACCAAATCCTTAGATTTTGTTTCTGCTATCGACCGCACAAAAGAAGTTCTGAATTCTCTTAAGAACATCAGAAAAAATGCCGAAGATTTTTTCAGAGAGGCTTTTCAATCCGAATCCCACCAAACTTGCCGAGGACTTATTTGAAGTTGAATTAAGAGCCCCAAGAACTTCATTAAAACAAACAACGCGTTCCAATCCAGAAACCTCTTCTACTGAAGCCTATTTTAGAGTGTCTATACTGATTCCTTGCATAGATTCGTTAATACAAAATCTTACGGACAGATTCATGGTCAACGCAGACGTTCTACCATCATGTCATGTCAAAAAAAATAAAAAATCAAGACGTCTTCTGCTTTGAAAAAAAATAATTTTAGTTCGTTTAGGTACATACGATTTAAAAACTAATAAGAATCAGTGAATTGGAATATACAGGGTGTCCCAGTTAAGCAGTATAATCCTTTAAAGGAAGATCCCTGAAGTTCCGCCGAACAAAAAATTGTATGGCAGGGGGGTTTATTTTCACCATATTTCCCGTTTTATTTTTTTTATGAAATTTTTATCCTTGAGAATTTTTTTAAAAATTTTGTTAAGCAACTTTTTTACATACGAATTTGTGGTAAAAACAGTTTTTGTCAGACAAAAATGGTCAAAAAGTGACTCGATATTTCTCTAAAATCAACTTTTTCTTTCACAGCACCCCAGAAGAAAAATCCATGGGTGTTAGATAAGGAGATCTGGGTGGCCAAGGATTGGGCCAAATCGACCAGTTCACCTTTCATTAAAAGTATGGTTAAGAAAGAACATCTTCAAGGAGCTTCGGCAATCGTTCTCTAAGAAATTCAAGGGAATTAACTGTTTGTGGAAGAACGTGCGGGCCTACTAAAGTGCTTTCAAACATTTACGCTGAACCTCCTTTGAAATAAGCACACATTTTGGAGAAGTTGTTCAAAATAATTAAATTCTTACCTTTGAAAGGATGTTGTGTGTATTAAATGGGGATTGGGGTCTGACCAATGGTGCAAATTGTGGAGGTTTGTAGCTTTATAACTTTGTTTGCGAATTACTCTTCGTCAGTCCACAGAATGTTCTTGAGGAAGTATCCGTACCGGTGCTAAATGGATAGGGTGTAACCTATTACTCTGGAGAGTTCTGTGAATCCTGGTTCTGGGAAGTTCCAATTGCACAGCTAGTCCTCGGACCTGACTAAAGGCTTAACTTCCACAGCACGCAAAATTCCACTCAATTTCTGCCGCCGCTGAGTCTGAACGTCGTTTTTTTTATTTCGAGGAGCTCACCCGGTATCAGCAAGGCGCTGATACGCATCAGTACCCGGCTACATCAACTTATCAATGTTAAGCTTTTTTTTCGTATTCGACAATTAACTGTTAACCATTGCTCATAATTACGTTAGTTTATTGTTCTGACTTAATTTTGTTTGACCATTTTTTTTTTTACAAAAACGACTTTTACAACAACTTCTGTTGATCGTACGTAAAAAAGTAGCTTGACATAATTTTTAGAAAATTTCTCAAGGGTAAAAATTTCATAAAAAAAATAAAAATTTATTAAGTAAACATTTTGAGAAGAAAGCATTGTAAGTAAAAAAATGTAACAACAAATTTTCTAAATGTTGACTTTAAGGAGCCATAAATCTTTTGTAGCTGCACATATGTACCTTATGACTTGTATGCACTTCTAAATTGTCTTTTCAAAATGCACAAAACAATTTTTGTATCTCTAATAGTTTAGAAGTTATAGCGTTTTAAGTGGTAACACCTCCAAATTAGAGGTCACATGCTTTGAAGGGCCATAACGGGAAATATGATGAAAATAGACCCCCCCTGCCATAAAATTGTTTGTTCGGCGGAACTTCACGAATCTTCCCTTAAAGGATTATAATGCTTAACTAGGATACCCTGTATATAGTTTTTTGTTTACAGAATTCCTCATAAGATTTGGAAGCAAGCCCCCCCCGAAACAAAATCCTGGCTACGGCCCTGATTAACAGTTAATCAGATCCAAATGGATAACCATCCAATCCATCCCAAGGACTCAATGCACCTTCTAGGAGTCACCGTCAATTCAGGAATCACATGGCAGGACCATCCTATATCGCAAGATCGGCGTCCGCTAAGTTGAGCTACCTATTTAGAGCAAAGAGGTACTTTAGCCCCAAGCAACTTCTCTTTCTCTACAAAGCATTAGACCAGGCCAGGAATACTGTTCCCATATATGGAGCTCGGCCCCAAAACATTAACTTAACCTACTTGACAGCATACAGAGACGAGCAGTTCGACTTATTGGAGACACTACATTCACATCGAATCTACAGCCGTTGGTGCACAGAAGACAAATCACTGACCTTTCTTTGTTCTATAGGTACTTCCATGGTAGATGTTCCGAGGAACTCAAAGGCATTATCCCTCGAAATGCAACTTTTGGGCGCCCCACAAGACAGGCAGCTTGAAAACCGCGAGGACATCAATTTTCTAAAACTCCTTCTGTTACAGGACAAGCAAACTTTGGAACTCGCTTCCTGGGGATATATTTTCAGAAGGCTACAATTTGCAGCAATTTAAGTGCAGAACTAACATACATCTGCAAGCATCTGGGGGCGCTGATGTAGCGTTATAGGTTCGCCTTTCCCGGGAGAAGTATTTAAAAAAAAAAAAAATAATAAGAACTTCATTAAAACCAACATTTTTTTACGGACACTATTCATTTTTTCAACGTTAACGAACAGGCCTATATCGGCTTACCGGTACAAAATCAGGGATACACCCAACATCAGCCAAAATGTCACAATAGGCATCTATAACTTTGAGGTAGTGAGGGACTTTGTCGACCCCGGCTCTATTATCCTATCTGAAAACGATATCTCAGCGAGTACTTTTTTCTGTGGTCTAAGAGGGTATTTGAGGCCCTCTTACGAACAACTATAAGCACTAAGCAGACTCTATTAGATATTAATAAACGCAGTCTTGCTGTACAGAACTTAAGTATGAGCTCTTTCAAGAGCGGTGTCGGTGCCATTTTCGTTGACGTGTTTTGGAGCCGAAGATTCAACGTGTGTTAAAGGAAGATTTGGTTATATAATGGCACGCACAAGAAAAACAAGACTTTAACCTTCTTAAATGAAGTTATCTAACGGCCAGTCTAACTGAAGGCGCTTGTTGGTTGAAAGCCCGATTCTCGCTGACCATGACCTGTAATTCCGCTCGAGAAGAAAACAAAATATTGTTAGATCGACGAAGAAGAATTTTATTTTTCTATTTCAAAAAAATAATATAATTGTTTCTCAATAACTGAACTAATATAATAAACTAATTTTCGTATAGCAACAAAAAAGCCGGGTTATATGAATATCACCTTAAAATCGACTAAAAGCTTTTCACAAACATTTTTCAAAATATTTTTTTTGTAAAGTACATATTTCAAGTCTGGACTGGGTTTCAATCAAGTTGTAAGTATATGTATATTTTTAATTAAAACTAGTAAATAATATAAATACAATTTTTATATAATATGTATTCATTTAGCTACTTAGTATGACTTAACTTTTAAACCTACCTTCAATTGATATGTAGTTGATATTTGATATTTCCTATATCTAGTTATATATTTTAAAATGGATTTTCTTTTATATAATTAATTTATTATCACAGTTAGAGAATTCATTTGATATGTATGAATATATGATATGTTAAAGTTATCGTTTCCTTATATCTAAAATTTGATTGTGTTCGATATGTCAAGCAACTCGGAAGTTAACAGAAACAGTTGCTGTGACAGCTGCCGAATATCTGATTTGATCAACTAGATGTCACTGCAACTGTTTAAATGATCCTTTTGTAAATTATTTAGATGCTATGTCCGACTTGCCAGCTAGAACCCAACCATCGTTTCTTAAACCTAAAGCGCGAGTGCATAATTGTGACGTTTTCTAAAACTCATTTAGTCTTGGCGATGTACAAGCATCCTTAAAGTTGGTCGCATTCAGAGGAGCAAAATAATCTTCATGCAGAAATCGAATGATATTTTCAATTGGACACAGGTCGGCTTTATTGCCACGACTGTTTCGGGTGACACGTAGACTTTTACCGCCCTCACAAAAGTCAATTTGTTTGGTTACGTCTCTGCCGTTATACAGGACTCGGAAATAGTAGTCCGTGCTCTTTTCGCTCTTATACACTTCAATAGTCAGACGGGCGGCATACGGAATCGATGTGGTCTCCGTTTGAATACCCAAGGCGGCTGTGAGGTACTGCAAGGTCCAATCGTGACCAGAGTAAAGGACAAACTTGGTTCGATCTCCAGAAATCATTTTCAACATATAGCTGACTATATGACGGATCATGCCGTAGGCTCGAAGTAAACCGATCTGTTTGTACAGCGCGTGATTAACTTCTTTAGATGACTGCCAATTTGTGTATGACATCAATGCGGCGATGTGACTGGGCTCGATACAGCCTTCCGTTTGACCACCGTGATTGGTCTCCTCGCTAACCACGGACATTGGAGTGTCGTTGTCTACTAAGTTAGCTGCGGTGTCATCTTGATCGATATTGATGACATCGTTGAGATCCATTGTTGCCGGTTCGGTTGTAACTACCTTTGATGCATTTGATGAGGCTTTCCTGCAGGGCAATGGCGCATTATGGCAGAGAACCGTAAGGACCGCATCGACGACCTCATTTGGATTGTTTATTCCGTTCGGGGTGTGCTGCAGTATGGTCGTCCCAATCCATTGTACTACAGCAGCGACGGCTGGATGCTGAGTAAGATGATTGGCGTTAATCCAATTGAGCTTCTTTCGAAAAGCCTCTGCTTGTGAACAAGCACAGTCGGCAAAACAAAACGCCATACTGTGTGATTCGCGGACATTTAACGCGAGCCACTTGTCAGGTGGGAGGAAGGGAAACAGCAGTGCCATGGCTGATTGGAAGGTACGGCGGTATCGAGTTGTATAAAGGATGACTTCGTCCGAGTTGAGAAGAGAATGGGGCGTGGAGACTACGTAGGATTTCGTTTGCGAAGGTTTCAGCAAAAGACCCAGAGGATGAGCGTAGATTTGATGGAGGATTTCACCAACGTGAAGGAGTTGTGCAATGCCTCTGGAAAATATTCAATAAGATTTAGAAACCAATTATTGCTAAAATAAAGGTGCAGGGAAAATAATTTCACTTTTTTTATGAAGGTGGGCAATAACTTCACTTTTTTGTGGGATATAATTTCTCTTATTTCTCTTAGCTCTTCCTTCCTTTAGTAGGAAATAACTTGTCGCAGGGACATAAGTACCGAAGTCTTTTTCTTTTGGGCTTCCTAATTGAATTCGGGACCTACACCTACATATATCCCATCCCAGCGTAAGTCCTAAAAAAAAGTCGGGACTTATGTCCCACCAAACATAAACCCTGACAGGGGTAAATTTGAGGAAACCTTTTTTGATATTATAAAAAGCGGACTCGAAATAACTCGCGATTGGTGCTCAACGCCTGGGCTAACCTTAAATCCAACATATACTACATAGTGCCCTTCACAAAAATAAGATAAGAAAATTTGAACGTCTGATACCAATAAAACTTTTGGGTACAATACTGACACCAGTCAAAGAAGTTAAATATCTGGGACTAAGCCTAGACAGCAAACTCATCTCGAAGTCACACACAGCACATACAACTAGGAACGCGAGTCCTATAGGAGGATATATATTGCTATACTGTGAGACCAATGATCACATATGGACCGATTGCATGGGTAAAAAGGACTAATCTGGCTACCACGAGGAAGACACTCAATAAATTGCT
This sequence comes from Cheilosia scutellata, assembly GCA_955612985.1. NCBI lineage: Eukaryota > Metazoa > Arthropoda > Insecta > Diptera > Syrphidae > Cheilosia > Cheilosia scutellata. The sequence continues at coordinate 143,039,955 of OY015311.1, forward strand.
AGATTGGCATGCCTATATACACTGTACAGGGGTCATGAGAACTTGTCCAACTCCAGCCATGGATGTGCTACTAGAACTATCCCCTCTGCACCTGGTGCTTGAAGAATGTACAAGTAAAACGATTCTAAGAATGGCCACATCAGTAATAGAAAGAGGAAAGGGCATCACATCGAAGCAATTCGATGCACAACTCAAAGCACAACCACTTTTGGCCTTTCCTACCGAAGATTTAATTTTCAAGAGAACTGTGTTACTAAGCTCAGCAACTAAGAGAATTAGGAGCAATAAATCAGCACTGCACAAACTGTGTGGCTGTGGTCAAAAGCACTTTCAGGCTGAAATATGCCATAGATATAATGTGTCCAAACCAACCTCGACCGAAAGAATGCCAACTGTGACATTGCTATAATGTCAGATAGCCATAATGTCATATGTTATCAAGTCTAAATATGTTTTGGGATTCCTAATGAACTGGGTAAAAGAAACAAGGTGACACTTTGTTGGGTACCTGGCCATGTAAGTATAGAGAGAGGGTAATGAAATCGACGACTCCCTAGCAAAAAAGGAAGCATCAGTAATTTTCATAGTTCCTGTACAATTCTGCGGAATTAAGGATCACATATTCACATCCTCAAAGACGAATTCAGGAAAATAGAGAAAGAAAAAAGGGCAAGACCTGGAACAACACTCTGGGCATGGGCAAGCCAAAAAAAACTTCTAGGGCAATATAACCAGAAAAGATTCCAGACATGAGCAAAAATAATCTCGGTATCTTCACGTCTTCCTAACGGGGCATTGTAGACTCAAGAAACTAGATAAATCTGAATAAGGTCACTGCAAATTCTGCGATGATTCCAGTGGAATTTCAGAACATGTGATGGAATCTTGTGGCGCATTGACCCACAAAAAACTGAAATATATAAGAGGAAATATGGTAACTGGAGCCAGCTTTCTACATTAGATTCTTAAGCGAAACTGAATTAGAGAGTGCTATAGTCCGGACTTCCTCCATCAAGGTGTGGTAAGAGAATTAGGCCTCAAAAATAATTCTGAAAGGAATCCTAATGCTTCTCCTAGATGGTACAAAAGACCAAAAGCTGCAGTCCACTGTTAAACTATTTATATTTGTATTTATTTATATTTTGTAGGTCACAATAGATTATTTTATTTGACAGGCTCCGATAACGAATGTGTAGTTGAATTTAATGCCCTTTGTAGTTTTTTTTACGTTTTCAACAAGTCGCAATAGCAACATCAATACCCGTCGGTCGTTCAAGGGGAGAGTAATGATAGCTGCGGGATTCAAAGCCCGGTTTGTTTGGCCTTGATGACTCACTTTTAACTGAGGGTACACTTCACCCACTTTAAAAACATGTCGTTACAAATATTAATGCCGAGGAATTTCTCGCTACGAACGAAGATCGAAAGCAAAAATGGTATTACAGAAAAAACAAACTGCAGTATACCTTCAGGCGGCAACATCGTTAATTATAAATTAGCGCCTGAAATGCCATAACACATTCTCTGTGCAAATTTCTCGAAGGCTTCATTCGAAATGTAGTCGTCATCTCGTTCACAGTTATTGTTTAATTAATGCGGTAAAAATAGAACAGAAATTCAACAAATAAAATTCAACCTTGAGTCAAAGTTGTTTGCTTCTGTTAAATGCAACCAGAGTGGAATTAAAAGCAATTCGCAATGCCCGGTCCCCTGCTCGTCGGTGACGTTGTGTACTGTTCCACTTAAACTATGGCTATTTGCATTTGCATCTCCCTCTCCTGTTAACAAAACAAATCCTTCAACTGCTGTATGGTACATGGGGGTGACAGGCGTGCAAAGAACAAATCATACGACGACCCCCACCTGTCACCTGTCCATGACTCTACACTCCCGCAGAGGTAAATAAATAAAATAGTTCTCAATCTCAGCCCACTGGCAACCGACAGTGCCGCCCCATTAACCTATTTACGTGACAGAACTTTAATCAAGTGAAAGCTCTCACACTTTCTTCAAAGAAAGAACAAAAAAAACCTCAAATAACCACTAAGGAACCTCAAAAGGATTCAAATTCATCTTGAGATGCATTTTTTATCGGAGAATTTTCATTTCCAATATTCGTACCATGCAAATCAAATCATGGTTTGCGTCTACTCACTTGTACGTCAGTTGCCCAAGGAGGCAGGATTTTTCAGTAGCGGGAAGCAAAGCGAATCCATGGAATGGTCCCAATTTGTTCCAGTACATGTGATTAGCTCCGGCAGGATTCGTCGTCGAGTTGTACAAAAAGGAACGATATCTGCAAAAGGAGGCATTAAATGCAGACCCACAGTATAAGAACTTCACTTACCTATTTAATAGAGTATCGCCTTGTGCGCCACAATCAATGGAAGATACGCTTCTCACATGAGACATTGGTCCTCGATCCCCATGTCGAATAACTAGCAACACACCCTGCAACTTCCAGCCATCCAAAATGCCACCGTCGTCCTTTCTTGTCAAACTCTCGATAGGCGTGCAACGCTGTTTGTATTTGCGAAATTTCGCGGCTTCCTCATCCTCCAGCGTGGACATGTAGATGCGTTTTCCATTGAGGAAGCCTAAGCTATTGATGTGGTTCGTATTCCCAATGTACTTGTACATTCCTTTGAAGAATAGAATTCGTTTTATAGAAGTAAAAATAAAACCAATCACCCTTATACCCGCTATCAGTAGAAATATCCATACACTGAGAATCATGTAGCAATAGAGAGTTCGATGCTGGGTGGAGAAGCGTATTAATTCCTTGAGTAACATTTCGAAACGTAAAAAATAAAATATATATTTCTGAAACTATTTCCGCGGCAAAACTGCGAAATTAAAGTAGAAAAACACAAAAACTGAAGTTGAAAATGAGAATTTTGACGTTTTGTTTCTAAATGTACTGCCGCGCGCTGACTGATGACGGTTAGTGGGTCGTATACGCAATGTGACGAGGGTTGGAAAATTGTATTCTGTTTTGTGTATAAACAGAACAGGTGAACAAAAATCAACTCCCCCCAGTGTCAAACGTTGCATGGAGATTGGAGAGAATTATCTTGGGAGGTTGCGCAGGTACAGGGTGTGTAGGATAGGTAGGTTAGTATAAGAGTGATTGGTATATTTCAAAGAATACATACATTTTTGTTTTCCGACCTGCAAATGTTCCGGAAGTCATAGAGAATGCATTTTCATTGCAGATTTTAAGAAAAAACAAAATATATATATTGTGTGAAACTGGGCGCACATGTCTCAATTCGACGGGCGCCATTTTGTATGCAGCATAAAATATCTCATATTTGCATTAAAAATAAAAACAAGAACAGGGTAGGGTAGTCGTACAGAAACTAAATTTAGTTTTACCACTAAAAAAAATGTAAATATTAACCCGGATAAAAGTGAGTGATATTAAATAACTTTTAGGCCGTATGTTAATTGCGCTAAATAAATTATTCTCTGATAATTTTCTGACACAATCGCGGTGGAAACGAGTATTTTAGCTGTCAAAATATGATCGTATTGTTTAATTTGTTGACGTTTTCTTGCTTGGGATTTTCTAGAATGTTTAAACATTAAATTACAATTAATTAAAAGCTTGTAATTATAGAAATCGCTGCTGTAAATTTGAGTTAGGTGAACTTCGCTTTTCACACAATCATTGTGTGTCAGAAAATTAGCCGAAGATAACTATGTAGTGCAATTTTACACACGGCCTTAATTTCAGAATTCATAGTAAATTCAATCCAAACGATATAAAACACGTCGGGCAGCAGTCATTGTATTAAGATCATACTACAAATGTTGTTTTAATTCCGCTTAAAATAAAAAAATAAAAACACATCTGGTCTTATTTCGTGGGGCGCTATGTCAGGGACACTCTTTTTTTACGAGTTATAAAAAATTCCAAATAAAGTATGGGAACTTCCTACACGGTTGTAGTTCCCAAAATGAAAGCAGTAATAATTCGGTAAAATGTGTTCAGGTATAATATTACAAAGAATCAGATGAACCCCACGTAGATGCAATAAAGAAGGCAACGTATGCGACACACATGTTGCTAATTACTTGTAAATTATTTTATACCTGGGCTTAGCTTTCCTTGAATTATTTTTGTTTATGTATTTACAATATTACATGATTCAAATTGCTAATAAAAAATGCAAAATGATGCTGTTTTCTTTAATATGTAGGTAAATTGTGTTTTCCAGGGATCGAACCTGAGACCACTGCACTGGTTCAGTAGTCCAGTTCAGCACACTAAACACTGAGCCACTTTACTATTTTATTTTACCTAATTCCAGAAATTATTTCAAATTGCTGAGAATATTTTACACATCTAACCCCCAGTTTCACAGTGGGAGTTTAAACTACACTCATTTGTTTCTCATTCATTTTCAATGACCCGCTTATCCATTAAGTGGGTCGTGGGTGTAGGTTGCTCAAGTGGCCCCTTCATAGCTCCCGATCCTCCGATATTTAAGTGGCCTCAACTCCAAATGCGTTTCGCCCCGATGTGGTGGGTGGGTTCATCAATAGACGAACCACCACATCTGCCTAGATGCACTATTTACTCGATGTTTACCGAGACTTATGGAAAAACAATCACAAAGTGACTGTGAACCATAACCTAATACGAGTCTAGGATTAGTTCAATAATTCATTCGGTTTCGCAGGTTCGTTTAAACATTGGACAGATTTCATTCTGTAGTTTTAGTTAAACTATGTACAGTATTCTGCCGTTTAAACCTCAGATCAGCCGATTGTCAGAAACACTAATATTTGACGTTGTTTTGCGTATTCTTTGAAAGAAAAGACAAGAAACGATTTTGAAAAAGTCGTATAAAAGCTAAGTACTGTACATAATACTGCCAAATTCTATTCATAAATCTAGTTAAACTGGGTTCAATTGAACGGACGAGTTGAACTTCAAATCTAAACTCACGTTCAGGTTCAGTTGAACTATGGTTTAAACTTAGTGTGAAGCTGGGGGTAAAAGTTAAAAACTGAGGCAGGAATTTTATAGCTAGATTTATAATTACAAGGTACTACAGTTCTCATAATAGAATTTTATTGAAATAATCCCGCTTAAGCCAATGTGTAATTGTCACTTAAAATTGAGGGGAGACGAAAAATTAAAACATAATATATAGAACGGAACTGCGATGCGGCAACTACATTCCTCTATTTTGTTCTGCAAAAAAAATAAAATAAAGTGTCAGTTACAGATTTCGCCTTTTTATTTTTAAGTTCTACCATTCTACCCGTTGGTATTACTAGCAATAGCAATGGCATGAACTATGTAATAGAAAGTTCAATATAAACTATATCTACCCCTAGCATTCTGCTCCCCCTTCATATGCTGTCAAGTCGTAGTTCTATTGAATCTCAGAATATTTTATTATTCATTTACCTTAAGTAAATTCATTATGCATTTTTATAAAAGAAATTCCATTTTAATAATTATTATAGCACGCAATTCCCACCTTACCGACATGAATTATGTAGCCCTTTCACAGATGTCGCTGGCACCAACTGATAGAAACTTGTATCTAATCATCCATGATGGAATAAGTAATCATCGTTGTACTTTTGTTCTGCTTTTCGCAACCACCATGTTCGTTTATTGTTGTTCTTGTTTTTATGTTTTGCAAAAAACAACAACTTATCGAAAGCAGTTTGTTAACTTTTCTTTATCCCTTCATTCGTTTTTTTAATTCGGTGGTGGAACGTTGTCAATTTTTTGTAGCTGTTATTTGCTGTGTCGTGTTTTTGTGGTTTATTCTCACCAACTGATCAGAACAAATAGTTATACTATACATTCAAAGAAAAGGAAAGAACCAGTAAAGCAAATATCAAAAAATCTTGATGGACACTTTCTGCGAATGGTGAACTAAAATTATTTTTCCCCTTAACCTATCCACACGTTGTTCCCGCACTAGTGCTGTGTATTTCAAAAAAGAATATACCAACAAATTAAAATAGTAGTGATTGTGAACGGAAAATAAGATAACAAGTGAGTGTGAAAGTATTTTATAAAATTCCACAATAGATTATAGATATGTACTCTTGTCTCCACTAATCTTTGAGCTCCAAACAACCGTCTGTCTATCAGTATTTTTGGAACTTGAAGTCGAAGGCCATTATTTTGCTGCTGTTGTGTTCCCTTTCGTCGTCGTTTGCGTTAATTCATTACTATACAGTTGTTTTACTAGTTTTTTTCGTGAAGTATTTTTATTGAACTTTAATAAATAAATACATAGAATTATGTATTATTAAATTCATCCTTAAACCGCTGGGCTGCGCTCAGTTTTGGTTAAATAAATACATAGAATTATGTATTATTAAATTCATCCTTAAACCGCTGGGCTGCTCTCAGTTTTGGTTAACCCCCCGCCCACAGTGTTTTTCTTATTGACCTTCCACTCTCAATCTCCACATGACTTAGAAATTTATAAATAAAAATATTAAAATAACAAAATCTGTTAGGTAATGTTTGATATGTATTTTTAAAAAATTTGCTAACAAATTTGCGCATGTTGCACGGTGAGAAAAAGTAAAAACAAAACAAGTCTCCATCTCCACTGCGCACGAAGATAGGATTTTTTTTGTTTCTATTCTTTGACATTTTGAATTGGTGAAACAATTTCTTTAATTGTTTTGTTATCTCATCTGTATGTTAATTTATTTAAAGCCGATATGCAAAAGCCAGCCAAAAATATTACCTTTATTTTATTACGCAGAACACCGGCGTGATTTTGTTTATACATTATCATTATCTACTGTCTAATTCGGGGGGGTTTGCACTGGCAAACTTGAGAAGGTGGGAATAATGGAATGCGAAATGCATAAAGTGGAGGCTTTTTTGTACATTTATTACAAAGTTGTAAAAATGACTGTCTGATATTGCATTGTGGGAAAGGTGACTAAAACCGGTTAACCATGTTTTCCGTGTGAGCCTAATCGGGGTCAAAAATGACTTTGAGTTACAGTACAGATAGCCTGATTTGTATTCATCTTGGTGTGGGTTTTCTATTCATGTAGCTAAAAAGATAAAGCATTTGAATAGACTTGCTAAATGGCACATAAGAAGAAACGCTTTTAGGCACGCGATTAGAATTTTAATTTTTACTTAGAAATATCGTTCAGCAAATGCTTTATATTTAGAAATCGAAAGCTCTCTGTTCGGTCGTTACAAGTGTGCAATGTAGGAAATGTATACATTTTTCCGATTTTACACCTGAAATATCCCTTATACTTTGAATTGCATTTGTGAATTAATAACTCGCTTCCGTTCCCATAGGGACAAAACGGAACCTTATTGTCATCAGCTTTCAATGAAAAAAGACAACTCTCCTTCTATAAATTGGGTATGGTCAATTTCGAATGGGGTATCTATCTGCCTGCCCCAAACACGAGTAGTGTTTTTCTCTTGTAATTGTAGAAGAGGAATGTGCTTGTTCACTAACGCGAAAAATGTACAATGCAGCCAAACCATTCTATTTGCTAGAATTTGGATGCAGTTCTTTGAACCGTGATTTTTAAAATAACTGTATTCCAATTCAAGATGATATTTACGTCTCTATAGCCGCTTTTTCTATATGTGTCCATTACCTTGTTCTTGTTGGCAGTTGGTAGTGTCCTTTTGAACTTTCAAGCAGTGATTTAGCTGTCTCGTAAGTAGTCAATATAATCCTGATCCAGATCTGTTTCCATGTTTTGTTCAGTAAAATTGTTTGAATTTTGAAGTGAGAAGAATGTGAGAACATGTGTTATGTACGTATACACAAGGTACATAAACATAATAATCAAATGCAAATCTCTAAGCTAAAATTGTGACGTTATCTGCTGCGGCACGAAAGTTAAAAGTTCTTCAAATCGTAGCTCATTACACAACTATAATTTAAAATGCCTTCAACTTTTAATTTTTTAAAAATCTTCATTACAGAGTTAATTACACTCGGCCATTGATATATCATTAAAGCTATCCTCATAATTGTGTGTTTTATGTATACGGTATACCGTATACGTATACCTGAACTGTTTTAAATGATTTATTATTGATTGACTTAACCTAAAGTATTTTTCTTGTCATCCATTATTTAAAATTTCATTTCGCTAGAATAGCCCTTACTCACAGATTTCAATTTTGCTTTACACATAAGCTATGTGACATCTATCTGAACAGCACTAATGTCAAGGTTAAGTTTCAGAAAAGATCTGATAATTGTGTTTCTCAAAAATATTTAAAACAGGTACACAACTTGTTGACTTTTTGTGACACATGACCATGTGAGTGAACTGGCGCTCTTCTTCTTCTCCCCCACATTTCTATTTTCATTGTCAAAGTGAAATACATAACTTTAAGAATATAGTAAGCCTTTGGCAAATGGCCAATTAAAAGAACTACGTCAGTGGCTATAATAAAATAACAACTGTTGCGCGTCCATGATGGAAGAACTACATTCCGAAAGCTATCACCACAAAATATTTGCTTTATATAACAACAGTAATATATATTTAAATATTGCAAGTGATTAAACGCGATCGGTATTTCGCCGCACGCTTCACATATCAACCGAATTATGATGTTATAATGAGCGAAAATAAATTAGAATGGAAATACTTTCATTGATTTTTAATGTCTTGCTGACTTATAATAATTATAACTAATGCGATAATCACCATTGAGATAGGTGATACCGCTTCTGTTATCTGAGATACATTTATTGAGTTCACTCAGATAAAAAAAGCATGAAATAAAGTTCTTATTTTTGTGTATATACATAAATTATAAATAAACTGGCCCTATCTGAATGGGAATCAATTTTTTTTTTAAACAAACTCGGTGTGGTGTAGAATAGGTAGTTAGGTTTCAGAACATGTCGCGATTAAGGTCAGTGCCATTTGCTAACGACTTGTATAGGGTAAGCAATACTATTAGATTATACAAGGTGACGATACTTGGAAGGGGTACCTTTTAACGTTTTGATTTTAACGTGCACTATTGATTTCTTCAGTCCATTGATTTTTACACAATGTTCAGGCGGCTAATCATATATCACGATTAATCGTCTGAACGATAGTTTAAAAAAATGTTAACGACCATATTAAGCTGTTTTCATGACGATTTTTTTTCATTTATTGGCAGATTTTATTATACATATGTATATACATACTTACATAATATGTACCTAGGAGCCCACAATGCTAAATGGGGATTTACTCGAGTGTCATGGGGACCTATTAATTGGATTTTGAAGATTAGATGGTAGAAGAAAAAAAGGTTGTAGCATGTATACCCTTTTAGCTTCCACAAATTAAAATAAACAAGTAAAATTAAGTACTTTCATCGGCCTGGCCGATGGTTTGATAACCTCTACTGCATACAAGTCATGCAACATGTTTGCCGTGTGAATTGGTATGTACCTACGCGCATGGGTCAAGTATTTGTTTTATATGGCACCAGAACTACTTGACCGACATAGCCCATTTTCAATACCAACCTAACGACGGTAAAAAGAAGTCCTCACAAAATTTCATTCGCCTTGGTCGATTCGTTTGGACGCTATCGTGTTTGTGAATGTGATTCTGATTCAGAATATATATACTTTATGGAGTCTCTGGTGACTACATCTTGGCGTTACAAATGTAATGGCAAAGTGAATATATCTTCCTGTGGAGGATATAAAAACAGTCATATGGAAATAGTCGAGCGCGTTAGATATTGAAAGTACCTGTGTATATATATGCTCCAGATGGAGATTTCGGTGTTTGAAGAAGAATTTCGCATTGATCGATGCGCACTGATCTTATTTTGCAGTCGTCTGCATTTGAAATTATGATTATTCCTACCGGTGGTGATGGTTAACTTTACTATATGAAGGCAACTTCTTTTATATTTGGTAGTGGAAGTGCTTTTTTATTGCCTGCAGGTGGATCTTTTTCTTGCATGGAGAAAGAACAGCAGCTGCTGTTAATGCTGATTAAAGACACCTATTCTCAGTGTTTCCATTATTACGATTATTAAGTCGGCTCTCACATTAAGGCAATAATCAATAAGCAACTTGCAATAGGAAACCCGCAATATTATCGCTCACAGTCACAGTTAAAAAAAAAAATAAAAAATTAATAAATAGGTGGCGCAACAGGCGGTAGACACCCAAGGCCTAGCTTCTCGCAACCATTCGTTTTGTGTGAGTTTCTATTTTTTTTGAACGAATGAAAGGGACCTACAATTTTATGCCGATTCCGAACGGCTGAATTGAGAAGCTTTTTCAGGACAGTCCTACTCTCGGATGTTTGTCAGACGTTCGCGAGAGGTGGCGCAGTAGAAAAAACCTTAAGATGTAATTTGTGTTTTTCCGGGGATCGAACCTGGGATCCCTCGCACAGTAGTCCAGCACACTAACCACTGCGCTACTGCGCCCAATCGCTCACAGTTATTTAACTTTAAATTGAATTGAATCGAACGAAAAATGTTGCTGATTGCGGCAATAATAATCGGTAGCGACACAGCGCATGTTGAAAAGTAACAAATAGATATTGCTTCCTAGTAGCAACATTTGTGATTATTGACACATTTGAGCATACTACGTTCTATAAAGTTTTGGAAAATGTGTCAGACGATCCTGTTTTCAACACAAAATTCGTTGAAGTTGTGGAAAAATATCCCTCATAGGCGGCTCTCAGATTGAGGCAACAAGCAATAAGCAACTAAGCAACTAGCAACTGTCAATAAGCAATACGCAATTTTATTTTAACCTATTCTCACATCGAAGCAACAGATTGCCTGAAATTTCTAGCTATCAGGGATATTTTTCAAAAGTTTATAGAACTTAGTACATATGCGCAAATGTGTCAATAATCACAAATGTTGCTACTATGAAGCGATATTATGTTGCTTTTCAACATGCGCTGTGTATCGCTAGCGATAATAATCGAAGCAATCAGCAACATTTTCCGTTCGAGCGATATTGAGTTGCTTTGATGTGAGACCCCTAATTTAATTGAATGTAAAATAACTGTTAGCGATAATATTGCGTGTTTCCTATTGCCAGTTGCTTATTGATTGTTGCCTCAATGTGAGAGCCGACATAGCTAAAAATTTCAGGCAATAGGTACTGTACTGTTGCTTCGATGTGAGAATAGGTGAGAATAAAAGACGCAGGGACATAAGTCCCCGGGACATAAGTCTCAAATTTTACTTTTGGGACTTATGTCCCACCCCATCGGGACAAAGTCCCAAAATATTTTTGTCGAAAATGGGACATAACTCCCAAATTTTCGTAGAGATAATATTTAGCAAAATATTGCAAAGGGGATGATCGATTTTCAACGAATTTCCGTCGAATTTTTAATTTTCACACCCCAAATCGATCCTCCCTTGCTCAAAATTTTGTTCGGCTACGCCTTTAGATTCTTCCCACGCAAAAGTTTATCACTCATAATATGGTGGGGTGGTGTGTGCCAGAAATTACCACCTACAATAGTCGATGATGAGTCAGAAACTTCAGAAAATCTTTCTTCAATTAAAATCTATGTACCCTACAGCTTACACAAAATCTATATACACAATTATTATTATTATTATTATTATTTATTACAATATAAATGAATTTATATAATAATACATTTTACAAAAGCACTAGTTACCAGGGCTTGCGGCTTGTATATAAGTAATAGGAAGTATAAAAATATAGATAATAGATATTATGCATGTATGGGACTGTCAGGGAATCCTGGGCAAACATATCGTAGACCGAAGAAACCCCGACAGCCCTCACATACGTACATAAAAGTTTTTGTTATATAGAAGATTCAATTTTGACTTTTGTTAGTGGCAGAGATGACAGGTTGGAGGGTTTTCTTTCTTAAGGAGATGACTATGAGTTAGCTGGGTATGGCCGACACGGAGACGTAGGAAGCATTTGTTCATCTTGGTGGACGTTTCTGTTGGGTACATATATTTTTCAGCCATAGGGTTTAAGGACGAATAGTGGTGGATGTATGAATTCCATTCTTCTTTCCTTTTATGTTCCCAGTATTTGTTGACTTCATTGAGAAAGTCTCTTTTCGTAGGAGGAAGTAGAGTAATGTTTGTATGTTCAGAAGTGTTTTTGGCTGCTTGGTCTGCAAGGTCCCCTTTGATGCCTGAGTGTCCTGGAACCCAGAGGGTCATAAGTTTTTTCTTATTCTTAAGGATGTTTTCTCTAATTTTAATAATCATTGGAGTGCAGTTTTTGATATTCCCAATGACATTTAAAGTGGACAGGCTGTCAGAGCAAATAACGACGTTTTTAGGTATGATGATAGGAATTTCTGTAGCTTTGAGGATTGCGTACGCTTCTGTGGAGTATATCTATTGAGAAATAATTTGGTAATCTCACAGCACAGATAACGTCACCACGCTCAGAGACAACTGCAAATCAACAAACAAAGTAGCTTACTTGCAACTCTTCCATGGTATTATAGACAAATACAGAACTTCATCATGGGATATCCTGTATAATATACACAATTAATAATTGCCTGCATCCACAGGATGGATGAACATTAAATATGCTATCAATTAAAAAATGTCGTTCTGATTGAGGCAGTGTTTCAATTTACTCAACGATTTTAGATGCCCGGAATATATTTCATCAAAATTGGCCTTCTAAAATCGTGTTTTTGTAAAAAGATTTTTGCTTATCCATGCCGTAGTTTAACAAAACATTTTCGTCTGCAAAAGATTCCTTTATTTCCAAAAGACTTCGTGGCGGTATTGGTTAGTGGCGGTATTGATGGGGTGGGACATAAGTCCCAAAAGTAAAATTTGGGACTTATGTTCCTGCGACGAATAAAATTGCGTATTGCTTATTGACAGTTGCTAGTTGCTTAGTTGCTTATTGCTTGTTGCCTCAATCTGAGAGCCGCCTTACAAAATATTCTACTCAAGCCTAGTATGATAATATGTATCCGATTTGGCAGCACAAATTATGAAAAGCCGCAATCGACTTTGTTTTTAATGAATCGTTTATATAACTAATGCCAATACTTTCAATTGAGATAAACGATTCTAATACAATACTCTTATACCTACAACAATGTTTTAACAATTATTATTATTGTATAACATGTGGCTATAGAAATATACATACATTATCAGCTGTCAAGTGTTTTACAATTGTATTTTCTTATTTCTCCATATTTCACGTGAGTTATTTACATACATAGATTTTCATCGCAATTAATAAATTAAAGACAAATGATTGGAATAGTTTATTTTGTGTGTAACTGCAAAGTGTCAGTCAATCTTAGAAATTATGTCATGTGTCTAAATTTAGTTGTATTTAAGCACAGTAGTAGCCAACCGTAGCTATAGTTGAGTGCTGTATGTATGTGGATCGATTACGATTGCACATCCGTAAATCACATTCGCTGTCTTGTACTCGTACACTTCATTCGCGGTTTTCTTTGCCTTTGCCCGGCATCTTGGTAGTATCTGTTTATTCATTCTACTTGTGGCGCAGGTCTGTAATTAACTGGCGTTTGTTTACATTTTTTTGTTGTATGTATTTGTCTTTGTGAATAAGAAATTGAATTAAACAAAATAAAAATAAATTTTGTGTTAGCAATTCAAGGCCAAATCGAATTACTCACCTCACTGCGCACCGCTATTTAATTGTGAAAGTGCGAGAAAAGTTTTAAAGATCACTTTGCCGGTTGGTACCCATAATAAACAGAATATAACTTACGAAATAGTATTATCTTGTGCACATAAAATTGTTTTATATAGCGTAGGTAGCCGCCGCAAACTATTTCATAAGGAATGTCTGTCTGAAATTATTTGTATATATTTATAGTGAACAATTAGCTTTAAGTGGAAAAGCACGCGACAACAATATGTATGTCTGAACGCCTTCTGAATGGGTTAAATAAGTCACTAGGTCGTTTGCGATTCATAGCGATTTACATAAGTTTCAACTAAAATCATATGGAAGAGTGTGGTACTACACAGTGTTTAATTACTATTTTAAATAGCAGACCTATTCATCTAAATTTGTTGCCATCTGCGCATTTTAACTGAACACATTTTTGTAGTCAAGTGGAAATGTCTATTCACATCATACAATTAAGCTTAGTACGCTGCACGAGCTAAATTTTAGTTGGCATACAACATTCTATCCAGAATTTAGCTAAGCTAAATTTAAGTGAATCCTTTTAGCCGAGCGGTACGCAGCTGTAGCTAAAAAAATCCGATTTTTATTCAGACTGTACCGCAGCTCGAGCGAAACAAAATTTTAGCTGCTCTCCAATTTTTCTTTCCAAACATTAGCTAAAACTAGCGTTGCCATAAGTGTATATAAAGTAAGGACTGTTCGAGAAAAAATCCGGAAAGAGAAACTATGCCTGACAATTTTTAATGCTGAAAGAAACGGATTATGTTTAACAGGTTTTGAAACTACTATGTATTTCTACATTTTATTAGGCCGCGCTAAATAATTATCTTCGGCTAATTTTCTGACACTTTGTGTGTGTTAAAAAGATAAGTTTACCAAATTCAAATCTTAAAAGAGAGATTTATCGAATGTCACCGTATTAATTTATTGAAATTCAGTGTTTTCTTTCATCTTGAATATTCTAGCAAAACTCAAGCAAAAGAAAATGTAAAAAATTAGCCTAAGGATATTTTCTTATCTTGCTTACGGAGCGGGATAAATTGTTGACAGCTGAAAATTCGTTTTCCACCACGATAGAAAATTATCCGAAGATAATATTATTATTTATCCCAGTGAACACACAGCCAAGGGAAAAATAGCACAACGGAAATAAAATACTTTTTAGTGTCGATGCATTTTTGAAAGAAGTTACTTTTAAAGAATAGCTGTTTTCTGTGACACTTATCCACAACCCACTACATGCCAAAATTTAGAGAGGATTTTCGCTCGAGCTGCGTACTTCACCTAAAGTTTCCAAATCCAATCAACTTTAAAGCCTCATCTGACAGCATTCACCGACAGAAAACAAGTTGATCTGCAATTCGGGAAAATCTCTTCCGAACCATTGCAAAAATGCACCGTTTTTCGGCAAAGAGGTCCGCTCTTATGTCTTTTTTAGTCTTGTTGCTGAGCAGACAGTGTGCGTGACAGGTGTCAATACAGAAAGCACTATCTGCATCTGATCCGTCCAGCTGCAAGCGCTCCAAGCGGGGCGCAATAGAGGCTTTCACTGCGACGATAGAAGAATAGGCGAAACTGATTGCTCTTGGGATCTTTGAGTCTTTGAATCACTGCATGTTCGAAGCGGCAGTGAAGACAGAACATCAGTTTCAAATATTAAGCCATGTATGCCAGTCTGAACCATTGAAAGCAATACTCCCGTTGTCGCAGCGGATCGAAGGCTGTATTTTCTGTCAGGCAGAGACTCTTCGGAGGCCAGAAGTCCATTAAGTAAGTAAGTCCATGATGGAATAAGTATAAGGTGGTCTCGTCGGCTGCCGACTCGTTCGTTTTTTGGTCCCTTAACGCTTCGTTAACGTACACTTACTACGCTGAATAAAGAGAAAAACGTGTCGTTAAGGGACTACTTTTTGCCGACGAGACCACCTTATATCTACTTATTCCATCATGAGTAAGTCTAAGTCCAAACTAGTGATCTAATAATGAGGTCAATACCATCTTATTTTAATACGTAATTAATACCACACGTAACGTAAGTCGTTGTCTATGTTTGCTCTTTTTGTCAAGCCTTAAGAACTTTATCTAATAAAAACACATGTCTTAATAATTTAAAAGCAAACGTCCACCGCAACATTCATGAATCCCAGTAAAGTACTACCACACAGTTCTGTCATTAAGCCATAATGTGTACATCTAAGTGGTTTATTCAGAAAAACTGATCTACATACCACAATATCAAACCACCAATTGATCTGCCAAAATGTTAAAGCAGTACATGTATACCTACATGAAATCGAAGGCGAAAAGCATGGGATCACCCAAACCAAAATAGTACTTCATCATTTCCTCGTCTCTTTTCAATTTATATTTTTCGTTATTCTGTTTGTATTATTGTATCGCACATACACTATCCATCAATTCTGTTTACTCTTAAAATACAACAAGAGAGAATAATACAAATTGACAGACATTAATAATAGTGTTAAAGTCAAAGCCAATCCAACACCATTGCCATTTGCCAACAATCTGAAAACGGTTAGAGAGAATGAGAGACAAAATTCAAATCGCATGCTTTCGTTAGGTGAATATTTACCGTAGTGTTAAACAGTGTTGCTATATCGTGGGATTTATCCCTTTTTGTGGGAATTTCGATGTCCGAAAAGCCTTCCGTGGGATAAAGGGAAAAAGCACCACAATCGTGGGAATTTCAGGAATCTGACAAAAAAAATTTTAAAACCAAATTTTTGTGAAATTTCATCAAAACTAATTCAAAAATTCACAACAGGTTCGACCCCCGGAAAAGCACCACCTCTCGCGAACGTTTGACAAACATAGGAGAGTATAACTGTACTGAAAAAGCTTCTCAATTCAGCCGTTCGGAGTCGGCATATAATGGTAGGTCCTTTCCATTAGCCCCAAAAATAAAAACTCACACAAACTAGAAAAGCTAGACCTATAGGGTGCCTATACGGACTTGTTGCATGAACTATTTATTTATTTATTTAGTTAATTTTGCGCTAGATTGAAACATTTCCCAGAAAAGGATATTTCACAATATGTGATACAGCTGAAATGTCAGTTTTTTTATAATGGAGTTTGGCATACCGCTAGTCATCTAGCGGTCAATGGAACGCGGCCATTGTGATTTTCTTTCAATATAATAAAAATGAGTTAAAATTTATTATGATTATTTTTTTTTTTTTTTCATTTTAATTCATCGTGGGAATTTCGTGGGAATTTGAGTTCGGTGAAAAGGGAAAAAAGGGAAAACTGACCACGTTTCGTGGGAAAAATGAAGAGAGAGACCTAACAACACTGGTGTTAAATACCATTACTTCGTTAAGTCCATACCGGCTCGGCTAGGCTATTCGAATATAGGTACGAATACGATTACGATTAGAACAAGTGGCTTTGCTGGTGCTCTCTTCCATTCCACCTACATTTTAGCAGCACTCTATTTGCTTTATTATTATTTTTTTGACCCGGTAAGCTGTCATCTAGACAGTATAAATTGATGTTTATATCGAGTGACGATATCGATTTATAAATACTGGTATGCAATATGCATGTAGCATGTGTAATAATGACACAATAATATTATCTATATACATTTTATGGTTAATATACTCGAATATGTCTGGTTTAATAAATTTTAAGTCTGTTGTCTGCTGCGTGCCTTTGTTTTATTGATTTAGTTACACATATTTTCAACCACATTCAAATGATATTGAAAGAATGTCTTGTTGATAAATATTTAATGTGAGATTTAAAAAAATACCCATTCGGCCTTAATAATAATCTTTTTAACCTTCGGCCTAAATTTATTGTAGGTTAGAATTTGTTTCGCTTTAGAGCTTCTGAGCGACTCTGTAAGTTTGTAAAACTCAATATGTAGTACCTCATATGATCTGACCACTTAAAATGTAGATGAGGGTGGAAAATGGAATAGTTGTTTTAATATTCGCATTCAAAAAATAAAGACCAATAAGCCCAACCTGATCACTACACAAGAAAAAACGAACTTGGTCAACAGAAAAATGTCATTAAAATTATTATTGTTGCGCGCATTGTCTGTTACCGAACCGGTGCTCTGCAGTCACTGTGGGTCGCAGAGTAGATGGGTTACCTATATCGTCGGGCACATGAGCCTTACAACGGAATATAGTGCACTGATTGTAGACGCGATTGCAAGAGCAATTCTTATGGCTCTTTTGTTGTGAAAGGACTGTTAACACTAAATCCTGCTCAAGAATATAAGCAAGGTACTCGTACAAAGTAGTTTTATAGGTATGTCGGGTTCATTAAAATCTACACCTCAGCTAGGACTAGAAAAATTACTAAACCTACAATCCATCGAGCTGTACACTAAGAATGTTGCAATCAAAGGTGCTCTCAGACTAAAAGAGAACAAAATTACTAAGCCCTAATCGTTCGTATACTCGCGTATACTTGACATATTCACAGATATGGCTCAAAGAAGGAGAATGGAACGGAAGAAAAAATTTTCTTCGAAGAACTAAGTATCAACCAGTCAGGCCGACTATCAGGCGGAGATCTACGCAGTTAAGAAAAAATAAAGCCGCTCAAATGATTTTTACTAACAAAGGTAACACTTGAAGCTTTTACCTTCAATCTGGTAAATTCCAAATGCGTACGTCAGTGCTTTCTGCGAACAAGACAGCAAAGTTAGGCAGATGCTGCTCTGAATCGGACGTACTATTAGCTGACCGGCAACACAGTTAAGAGACCAATAATTGATCATATCACATTAAATTCGGCTAAGGAACGATGGAACGACACTTATGGTTGTGTCATAGCTCTCAATTGGTGACCCTTATTTGACATTTAAAGGTCAAAGATTCTAATATCTTTTGATAGAAACCAAATCCGAGTGTTCGACGGGGTAACCGGACACTGCATCATTGGAAACATGACCAAAAGGCTAGGCATGTTTACAGACGACGAACACGAAATCTGTAGAACATCTCTGGTGTCACTGCCCAAACCTCTAAGAATGCCGCTTCTGCTACTAGATTTGAGAAGATTCATCAGACAAACCCAATTGTTTTGTTCCTTTCCCAACGTTTTTCGTTATAAAAACCTTATTTGTGTTATTTTTCCCATTGAATACAATTTAGAAAACTTCAGTGTTATTGCCTTCCAACAACTGAATGAGTGATTTTTTGTCTCATGCAATACGAAGCTGTACTTTCTGACATCAGTCAACAAGTATATTCCGCGATCAAGTAAAACCATTGAACGAATGAACGTACATATGTATACATTATGTGCTTAGTAATGAGTCGAAGCGGCTAATGACGTATAGCTCGTTTACTGATTGTGGACTAAGTCTTATGAAGACAATTTTTATTCAAAATATAGTATTTAGAAACTTGAAACTGTGAGGATTACCTAGCTGCTGTCTCGAGTTGCATTTTTTGATGTCGCACTCTACTTCGGCATTTCATTAGATAATGAACCGTGCTTTTATTTTCAATCCACTACTTGCAATCAACCATATGTCGTTTGAATTTGAGACTTTGCTGACACTGGATTTTAAAAATTACGCTATCGGTTGATGGTCGTGAACAGCAGAGGCATCTTGCTCGCAACACTCCCAACTCATCGAATTCTCATAAGTTTACTCTTCAGCCTATCTTTAGACAAACTGACGCGTCAATCGTCTCGCCATTATGGCACCTAAACATTATAAAAAGAAAATCTCCAGTTATGTTCCGTCGCCCCCCATTATAATTTAATTTTCTTTCACTTTCCCATAACTTCCTTAACTAAATCAATTCTGTCTATTTTCAGATCTACAACGATCCACAAAGTCAACCTCAACATTTATTTTCAATTAGTGTGATCAAAATTAAAACGACAAGATGTTACGAAATGCGGCTCCCGCCCTTAAGTTAGTGCTCGGCCTAGGCCTTTGCACTCTGGGGGGTGCTATGCTATATGTTTACTTTAAAAATCGCGACGAAGAGGAAGAACAACTCGAAGCAATAAGTAAGTCGAAATCGTCTGGGTCAAAAGCAAAGCCCCCACAAAAAGAAGTCACAATCCAAATGACCATTGCCAATGAGTATGTCCCCCTTGTGGTCGGACGTGGTGGCTCTAATATTGCTGGAATCGAAGAGAAAAGTCGTACCACCATCCGATTTAGGTAAGATAATCTAAAATGTAAATGATGTTCGTTTCTTCATAATTGAGACATATCTCGTTCTCCAATTCAGGGACAAAGACGACATTAGCAAACTTTGTGAGATTCGCGGCTTCCCGGATGCAGTCAAAGAAGCCAAGCAAATGTTACAGAAAGATATTGAACGCTCGCCGATAGTGAAGGAGGAAATTTTCGTGCCTCAAAGTGTTTGCGGTAAGATCATCGGTCGATGTGGTGAAGCAATGCAGGAGATTTGTCGCCAATCTCTTGCAAAGGTGTCTGTTGATTCTGGTGGTCGAAATGGTGGAATCAACAAACGCCGAATTGTCATTACCGGCAATCGCAGTCAAGTGAATATTGCAAGAAAGCTGATTGAGGACAAGATCCAAGAGGATGAAGATCTAAAAAAATCTCTGGAAGAGGTTGAGCTAACTCGTGAACCTCGACGCAGTCCGACAAACAGCATATCCTCCAGTATGTACTCATCACAAACGTCATTAAATTCACATATGTTGTCGCCACGCGAAAAGCTTTGCACCAGTGAATATGAAAAGCCCATGGAAGTCTATGTTTCTGCGATAGCTTCCCCATCTAAGTTTTGGGTGCAGCTGATTGGGCCACAGTCAAAAAAACTTGATACAATGGTGAAGGAAATGACTGACTACTACAATGTGGCCGAAAACCGCGAGTTTCACAGTATTACTGAGCCATATCTTGGGCAAATCGTGGCTGCTGTGTTCAAGTACGACGGAAAATGGTATCGTGCAGAGGTTGTTGGAATTCTGCCAAATGAGTACAATCCTAATGAGGTGGTCTTGGATTTGTACTTTGTCGACTATGGCGATAGCGAGTACGTGGCCACCCATGAAGTATTCGAGTTGCGCACGGATTTCCTTACCCTTAGGTAACTGAAAAGTTTTAGCCCTTGTTTTGTGTACTGACAGATTTGTTTGTTTTTAGATTCCAGGCTATTGAATGCTTCTTGGCCAATGTTAAATCCACCCTGGACATCGATCCGGAGTCATGGGACCCACAATCAATTGCTAGATTTGAGGAATTGACACAAGGTAAGAGCAATATTTTTTGGTATTGTGCATTTGCTGAACATTTTTCAAGGGTGAACGATAGGAATAATATCGAAGGTTCGCTAAAATCGGAATATTTTCCTTATCTTAGAAACTTTGCTGAGTGTGCCATTTTCATCCAGAAGCCCTGTAGACCCATAGTAAATGGTAGGACATGCGTGTAACAATGCCATGCAGATCTGTATTTTTGTGATGTTAGCATAGCAGGTTATTTATGCCTAGCTTCTGAGCATAAAAAGTCTTTCTCAAATGTCGTTGTTTACTGTTTTGTGTCATGTATTTCTCAGATGTGGGCATTTTTTGTCATGTTTTTCATAAAGTATTTTGTGGAAATCGGATCAGCACTTGCTGATCATATAACCCGAGTCCAAACAATCCTTCTACGATCGTAGTGCGCACTATGTATGCATGTGATGTGGTTCCAGACGCCTTATGTGTATATTTTTTGTTTTGCTTAACCTCTCGTTTGTTCGATGGTATTCCAAGAGTTTTCGTCACTACCTTAGGTTCGTCCCTAGCTTTAGATATAATTCGTTTATATGCAACTTCGTTGAGATATTATTAGTGCGTGCAAGATTTATGTCAACGATTCTTAAGCAGCGTATTCCTTCTGTGAGTGAGATCCTTTTTGATCAGAATACAGTGACTAGTCTAGTCCGGCATTGTTGCACCTTTCAATCATGAGCATTCCACTTTAAGCGAAGGGCCAGTTGAGCGCACTTTGTCAAAAGAACACGATCTATAGCAATATTATGTAGTTGTTTTACCGGCGTCGTTAACAGTTGGTCTCACTAGACATTCAAATTTGACCGGTGTATTTATCGGACTGTTCCAACCAAGAGAGTAATTCTTATAGTCGTTAAACCTAATAAATTGTAGTAAAAATAACTTAACATAATTGTTTCCTCGTTTTAATTTTGCAGTTGCCAATTGGAAGAAGTTGATCTCAAAGGTGGTATCATACAAAGAACGCCCTAAGCCCAGCAATCGCAGCAAGCGCGAAGGATCACCTGTGCCCGGTGTTGAACTCTTCGATCTGTCTGAAGGTAAGTCTATATAAATACTGTTCCATTGGATCTTCTAATGAAATTCTTATATTCAAAAGGTTTGGAAGTAAACATTGGCAATATGCTAATATCGAATGGTTTCGCATTACCAGAAAATGGAAACGATGTTCTACGACTTGGTGGCGGTGATTCACCCATGTTTCAATCAGTGTCCAGCCCAATGACTATTTCCTTCGAAAGTATTCCGACCCACAACGAAGAAGTACCACCAGTACCAGTACCCGTCAAGTATCCAGGCTTCACAAATGGCAGCAATTCACAACTACATAGCTCACATAACAGCGCTTTTATAAATCCTAAGCAACAGGAGCCAAAAACTACAGCAGCGGCAGGTGATTGCCTTAATGGCAACTATCCGGCCGAATGTGAATTAAATACGCAGAGTAGATTAGACAACACGAACGGACAGTGGAAGAATTTAATAAGTTAGACGAGAGAATGATTTTTTTGTTATGCAATTTGCGTATTAGGTTTTAACTTGTAAATAGTCGCTTTAGTTGTGCACATGCATTGTACACCAAACTATCCTTTTGTTTCTTACATGAAACATATAACTTCTTGTTGACTATACATTTTTTTTAAACAATACTTTTTGTTCCTACCTAGGACTGTTCATTTAAAATGTTTTTTCTCATATTGTGTCATTCAGTTCCGCAATTTTTTAACTCGACACACTCTAGGTGGAAGTAGTACTTAAACATGGATGTCATCGTAAATTTACGCCGAGTGTTGGAGGAAAAAAAATTGCTGCGATCTGTTACTTATGTGTGACACTTTTCTTTACCTGTTTTTAGGGTATTTATTTCTAATTTAAATTTATTTTCAAATTGCATAGTTTTTGCTACTATACAAAATGCAACTAATTATTGTCATCAATAACTCTGTCATGTCTATTGCCATTTATTTATAAGTTATTAATGTAGCAACAAGAAAATGTTTGACAATTAACCATTTTAAGTCGGTGTATACTGTGACAAATAGGAATAAAATTCATTTTATTTATTATTTGAAGTGTTTATTAGTGTTTTTATTTTATTTTTTATTATGCATTATTCACGCAATAGAAAGTAGAAAAGTTTTAAAATATATTCACATATCTATATTAAACACATTGTATATTTTCATACCATCCGTTTGTTCATATAACAAACACAACACATACTTACATGAATACTTAAAATGAAAATGTAATTTTCAATATTCTTCTGAATTCATACATATATATTTTAGGGACGAGCTCGGAATTTATGGATTTCATATTTTAAATAAAAATTAGATATTTACATGAGTTCATTCTCTTTTTTTTTTTAATTTGTTCAAGTAGAAACTAACCTTTAGTTTGGGACATTCTGAACAGGTAATGTGCGGTTATACTAATCATTTCTAGCGTCCAAGTTAAATATAACTGACTCTGGGGCCTACTCTGTATTTCTTTGCGAAAGTGGGCGCAGTAGCGCAGTGGTTAGTGTGCTGGACTACTGTGCGAGGGATCCCAGGTTCAATCCCCGGAAAAACACAAATTACATCTTAAGGTTTTTTTCTACTGCGCCACCTCTCGCGAACGTCTGACAAACATCCGAGAGTATGACTGTCCTGAAAAAGCTTCTCAATTCAGCCGTTCGGACTCGGCATAAAATTGTAGGTCCCTTCCATTCGTTCCAAAAATAGAAACTCACACAAAACGAATGGTTGCGAGAAGCTAGGCCTTGGGTGTCTACCGCCTGTTGCGCCGCCTATTTATG
The DNA here is from genome assembly GCA_955612985.1 of Cheilosia scutellata. Taxonomy (NCBI): domain Eukaryota; kingdom Metazoa; phylum Arthropoda; class Insecta; order Diptera; family Syrphidae; genus Cheilosia; species Cheilosia scutellata. The sequence continues at coordinate 143,063,691 of OY015311.1, forward strand.
TTTTTTTTTTTTACTCTCTATTTCGAAAGCGGAATGAAATACGGAAAAAATAAAGTATTACAGAGTATGAATTCAAAAGCAGAACGAAAAGCAATTTCTAATAATTTTAACTTTCGGAACGAAATAGAGAGTACGGCCGAGATGATAAATGTAAAGTTTTAAGAGGCCCCTATTGTGAACAGTGATGGGTTGTAATGATTAATTTTGTAATTAAATAGTTAATTAATTACTTCGACGAGTAATTGCCATGTAATTTAATTACTTCGCAATTACTCAGTAATTGTAATTGGAATTTATAATTATAATTACAAGTAATTGTAATTAGTAATTGAATTACAAACTTTCAATAAGTAATTGCAATTACACGAATGCAATTAGAATGAAGTAATTAATCACGTAATTAAGCTATTCTTTGTCCATTTATTTAGTTTAGACAAAAGTTGACAGCTGAAGTGTCATTGTAAATGAGCGTTGGGATCGCTGACGAGGTCGAATTCTTAATATTTTTTTACAAATGACCAAAAGTACTACCCTTGGTCACATTAAAAATGTAATTAAAATGATCGGAACAAACTATCAGACGCAAATTTTGAAAGCTAACTCTAAATATAAATACGAGTAGCTAGTTAGAGCAATAAAATATCTAATGCTCTTTTTTATAAACTAAATAAATTGACAAAAAATAGCTTAATTACGTGATTAATTACTTCATTCTAATTACATCCCTAATTACATTCGTGTAATTGCAATTACTTATTGAAAGTTTGTAATTCAATTACTAATTACAATTACTTGTAATTGTAATTAGAAATTCCAATTACAATTACTGAGTAATTGCGAAGTAATTAAATTACATGGCAATTACTTCTGCAAGTAATTGTAATTTAATTAAAATTTCAATTACCCATCACTGATTGTGAATGTCGATAGTTGATCGTTGATCGACAACTGTCGATTGATAGACAACTTTGATTGTCGATTCCGATTGATATTTTTCGATTTGACAGTCGCTTGTAGTCGATTACAAATGTCTGATCGATGCTTTCTCTTGGAACTGAAAAATGTTTGTGCGTACGAATAGCTAAAATCAATCGACAATTATCGTGACGATCGCTGATCGACAATCACAATAAGGGCCAAAGTCCAAAGAGTTGTTTGTAATCACATTTCACATCATCAAGCTTGCCAGGATTTTTGTTTATTAATGAGTGCGGTTATGCTCTTGAGTCAGATCTAGGTGCTTTTTAATGTTATAACAAGACAAATTTGCATGTCCCTTTAGTAAATTCGTGTCCAAATTTGTGTTTTTGTAAACTATACTTTGGCGAAAAATTAATTGGAGTAAGTAGCACACGCTTAGAGCTTCTCGGAAGAAGATTTCGTTTAGTGTTCATGTTGCGGCGAAGAAGGCCTACTGCAATTTGGCAAATCTCACGCAGAACAATAAAAACGAGAGAAAAGCTTATGCGATTGCATATAGGAAGACTATTTGGTATGGAACGATATGCAAATTCGATAATTCGTGCCTACTAATTTCACACTGAATATCAAAGTCAGAGCAAATACAAAAAAAAAATGGTAACTGCACCGGAAACTCATTTGTTTCCTCTACCTAATGTTAAAACCAGATTATATTACCATCAGCAAAACGCCACGCAAATAAGCTGGCGTAAACTAGATGTACTATACAACTGTTCGGAGACAACAACCATTCAACAACAATAAATTTGATTTGAGAAAGTCGTTACGGAGTTTAAAATCATACAATCAATTTCAGACAACCTGAAAAGGCTTACAAGTTTAGTCTGGCATATAAAGGGTGTGCCATAATTCACGCAAAATGTAATTTTGAAAGAAAATACAGATTTTTAATTAGAAAGCTTACATTTGTTATTGATTTATAGAGTATAAGTTAGGGGTTATGTATGAAAAGCACATCGGATAAATGGCCATCACGGCTTTGCTGGCAAGTACGTACCCTGAGTTTCATTAATACACCTCCCAGTTTTCTCTTTGAAGGCGTTGGTAGTCGTGGGCTTGTTTGCAAAGATCTTTGACTTAAAAAAACCCCAAAGAAAAAAGGTCCAATGGCATTAAATTGCAAGATCTGGATGGCCAATGCTGATCGCAAAAACGGCCGACTACACGATTAGGAAATGACTCATGCTATAATTGAATTGTTTCTCTGGCTATTTGGCACCGTCTTGTTGAAACCACATGTTGGTCACATCCCATATCTTGTAATTTAGGCACTAAAAACTGAGTTATCATATCACGATAATGAACACCATTAATTGTTACTGCATGACCAGCCGCATTTTCGACGAAGAATGGTCCGATAATGCCTCCAGTCCAAAATCCGCATCAAACAGTCACGCGTTGTTTCTCAACAATTACTCGTGGGTTTTCTGAAATCCAAATACGACAATTTTGACAATGAACAAAGCCATCAAGGTGAAAATGAGGCGATCCTATGTCTTGCTAGAACTATCGATCAGCGATCGTCACGACAATTATCGATTGCGTCGACTGATTTTTGTTCACTTCCAAGAGAAAGCATCGACCACACATTTGTAATCGACTACAAGCGACTGTTAAATCGACAAATATCAATCTCAATCGACAATCACAGTTGTCGATCAACGATCAACTATCGACACTCACAATAGGGGCCATAGTGAGCAGGGCAGGTGTCAACACGGAAGGTACTATCTTCAACAGGTCCGTTCAGCTGCTAGGGTATGCGGACGATAACATCATCGATCGTTCCCAGTGTGCCGTGATAAAATCGTTCACGGCGATTGAAGACCAGGCGAAACCCGTTGGCCTTGAAATAAATGACACAAAGACCAAGCCACCGCGGATGCCTGAACGCTGGTCTGGACAACTGGAAGCAGGGTGCCCGTAATGGTAGACGGTGGAAGGCTTCAGTGTCTCAGGTTGCATTTTACTGATAGCTATAATTGAAGCCTTATCCACTGATCACGAAATGACTCAAAGCCGACCTTCCGGAATGCCAATACTCTGCTACAAAATAAAAGTTTGGTCTGTAGGTAAGTGAGCTGCTGCTGGATCAATTTTGTTGGAAAATCTACCTTGCTCCAATCAAAAGATGCAATTTAAAACTTTGCACCAATTTTGAGTTCTTTTCACAAAAATGGAGAGCAGTAACTATGGGAATCCCTCCTATTACCGAAACAATTTGATAGCAGCGATGGAATTATAGTTTTTGGTCTGGCTTGTTCTGTACTGCAAGTGGGAAATTTTGTGATCCTCGGAGCTACGAGTACGGACTAAGATGAAATCTAACAATTGGTCTAAATATCCAATTTTTCCACTGAATCATTATTTCAATTAATTTGTTCATCATCATTCTGACCATTTTTTAACAGTATTTTGTCAATCGTTAATTTTTGTACATTCGTGATCCTATTTAATGAAATGTATTACTGCTGTGATTTTTTTATGTGGCACAAGTACAGCTGTAGATTTGTAGTTTAGATCGAATCGCTTTTGGAAATACAAAAATACCAATCCGCCATGAAAAGCGATCCGCGGCGCATTTGGGAATAAGCCCCCTGTAGTCATCTATATCAAGGAAAAAACCTATCCGCCCACACCTAACCCAGCAACATCCAGTTCAACCAATCTCAGCCAGAATTCCTATTGAAAAAGATAATTAACAAAAACTGGTTTGGATCTTATGGGGAATATGAACTACTTTCAACGACGTTGGACCCTGTCGTCAAATATATCTTGTAAAACGAAACGCCTCAAATAACGAAGAACATTCGTATCGTAGGCGGTTCGGACTGAAATATATAAAGAACAAACGCCGCGAAAGTGAAACACCTCTCAGTACAAGGGTGAATACCTTTGAAAGCAGATATCATACAAAAATTCGTTTTTGTTTAAAAGGTTGATGAAGGGGGCTAACTGTCAGCATTATTGTATACAAAACATGATAAGCTACAAAAATGCGTCCATATTGGAAATGTTGTGTACATACTAAAATTTGCAATACTCACCGCATTTTTTATAAAAAGAAAACTTCTAACTAGCAATTGAAACCACATTTTACCTTTATCTATGTGTTTATTATTCATTACTTTTTTTCTGTATGAAATTAAAAAAGAAAAACTGACAGAATTATTTATTTGACTTTTCTTATGTTTTTTTGTTTTTAGAGAGTGAAAATAACTAGTACGTATATTCGCGTACGGGAAAAAAACAGTTCGTGTACAATTATATTATAAAATATGTAGAGACTAAACATAAATGATGCTAATTAAATATTAAAAATGAAAACTTTTGATTTTATAACAAGAATAATGTATCAGAAAACCTTTAGATGATTCTCTTACTTTTTTGATTTCTATTAAAAAATCATAATAATTATTATCAGGTGCAATAACCACTTTATTTTAAATTTTGTCACGAATCAATAAACGATGGAAATTGGTATTGATTTGAATGAAGAAAATAAAGGTAAAGCCGATTTTCCGATTGAAATTAAACGGAAACATGTCTTGTTAGTATTACTTTTGTTTTAAATCGATTTTTTGAGTGGAGAACTTATCAGAATGTTATTTCATAAAAAAGAAGAGCATTTTTTATTATTTTTTTTTTGTTGTATATAGTATTTTTTTGTTTATATATCATTTTTTGTTTCCGCTTTAACTTTTGTCGTAAAGTCTGTATATATAATTTTATTTTTTAGAAGAAATTTATCTTCTCATTTCTTACTTGCCAATGTTTATTTATTTATTTATTTTTTATTTGATTGGCATTCTACATTATGCTTTTGCAAAAAAAAACTTCTTAAATAAGTTTTTTTTTTTTAATTTTTCAAGTCTACTTAAAATGTATACTCCTTATGGTAGCAAAGTAAAGTATTTTTTTTTTTATAATTTTTTGTTTTTCCTTTAAAAGCAATTAAGTCAGCAACAAAAATATTTACGCCAACGAGAAAATCAGAACAACTTGTTGCTACTATTTCGTTTGAAAGAAGGTCTATGACGAGTTAACAATTCTTTTGCAAGTTCGTAACGTTATGGGTGTACAAACAAATAATTAAAATAAAAAATACTTTGGCCAAAGAAAGGGCACACGTTTAATGGCACCAACAATTGATTTCTTTGCTAGATGCAGGTTATTCTCTTTTTTGTAATACAAATTCATCCGCTAAACACGATTTAAATGGACCAGCCATTTAAAAATTCGACGAAACTGTACGTTGTTAAAACCACTGGGATAATCCATTGGAGGGACAGCTTTCGTTTCGGCCAAAAACAAACACAAAAAAGAAGAGGAAACAACGAAAGACAAATAAGCAAAAGAGAAAACTTTTGAAATGGATGCGGATGTTTCGAATGACTCTCTGTCTATTGGTACTAAAAACTGATGCTCGGTTAAACTGGTAAACATTAAATGGCAAGCTTTTAGCAACCACACAATAATTGATGTCTTCGATAGAATGCTATGCTAAAACATTAAACTTTACTCAGATATCAAATGTGCAATGAACGCACATTGTTCTTTAACAACATTCTAACGCTGGATGGGACTTGATCAATAATGAAAGGTGGCATTTAGTAGCAAAATACATATCAAACTGTTGGGAGATATCCCGGCGTTCTAATGTAATTCTTTAAAATCGTCCAAATCTAGAGATTTCCCCAGATGCGTTCTCAAAGAAGTGTTCCAATCTCTACTCTTAGTCATAACCCCATTTAACCGTATCGCCCTTTAAAAAGGATCTCTTACCATAGACAGATTGACACCCCCAGCAACAATGAAACTAAAACAAAAGTGAACAAAAAAATAAAATAAAATATAAGAAAATTGTAGTTTTGTGATTTTTTTATTTTTTTTTTTAATTTTTCCTCTTTTATTTTGAATAGCAATAAAATATTTTTTTTTTGTTTTCGTTTATCATTATTTATAATAATAAATTGTTGTTTCCAGGGTTTTCTTTTTGTTTTTATTCAATTTTAGCTTCAGAATTGTTTCGTGGATATTCTTTTTTTTGCTTTTGTTGTTTAAATTAATCTTCATTCTGCAATATAATTCAGTTTTCTTTTTTCTTGTAATAATTGTTGTTGTTTTTTATTAATATTATTATTATATAATTATGTACTATTAGTTTTTTTATAATTAATAATAATAACTGTACTCTTCTTGTTGTTCTGTTTATTTTTTTCTTGTTGTTGTTTTTATTATTTTTAATAATTCTCTTAAAGGAAATAGTCGGGAGTTCTTCGTGTAACGTGCGGCTCTCCGCGTCTTGGTGCTGGGTCGAATTGTAGGCTAAAATGAAAGAGAAAAGAAAAGACACGTTAGCAAAAGTAGCAACACAATGTAGTGAGCAAGTGTTTATATTCCTACAGTTTTATTTTGATTTTGTTAAACATCGACTAAGAATGGTGAATGTATTGTGCACGCCCAATTTCTATAATAGACAACTTAGACCTGTTAATGGCTTACATAAAGCTTTTCTGAATAAACAAGCGTCAACTAATGGCCCAATTTGTTTACGATATTAATAAGTTAAAATAAATGCCTCACCACATTCTATTGACACGAGAATACTATTTAAAATAAGAACTGATCGATAGCACGGGGAAAAACAAATAAAACAAAAATGTTTTGTTAAATAAGTTGTTAGCAGGTATGTGATAAGGCTATCAGTCTGACTGTCTTCTGACAAATAAGCGTACTCATACAAAAGACAAAGTCGTTGATATTTGATTGGAGCTAAAGATCTTCAGTCAACTACAGACAAATGTTGCAATTGTCATAATTTAATCTGTTTGCTTATGTTATATGTTAAGTTTAATACGCAACCATAAAGAACAACAAACAATATAAAAATTGTTTCCAAGCACATTATTAAAAGGGGTTTGCTGCCTGGCAGTAAAGATCCGCACGCATTTAGGTTCTCTCTTTGAATATGTTTCTTGATTTTTTTTTTGTTTTTTTTTTAAGAAATGCTCTGTAATGTCGGTTTTGACAAATGCTATTGAGACTATTAAATCGGTTGTTGTTAAGTCTATGCTAATCATTCTACGCTGAGAAGTGAGTCCATGTGGTAACCTTTTTTGGGTACTCTTTTTAAACCAATTAAAATATCATCATATCTTTTACCCGTAAGTGCTAGTGCAAAAAACGGTGTGTCCGATATAAGTTGAAACAATTGTGTTGGCGCTTTCCTAACATTCAACTTTTTGACAGCTCGCTCTATTTCATTTGATTTCGTATGAAATTTCAGATATGAAATCAGGGGCAAGTTAGATGAAGTCTTTTACTACCTTAAAGTTAAAGCTGTCCCGATGTGTGCCCGATTCGTCGAAATTGGGTGTCCAAACATATATTTGGTTTTGCATCGTAAACCGCTAGACCCAATTAATCCATAGCAGCTCGCTGTGTGTAATAACTTGTTCATACTTATGAAAAATCGGATCTTGTGTGCTGGCTCATGACTTTCATAAAATTGCGTGCCTTAAATGGATTTTTGGAATATCTGTCTAGTTGCGAACATTTAGGCGACGGGGTACTTTCATACCCTAAAACCATGCAGAATCGGATGTGCATGATAAGATAAGGATACCTAGATAAGGACCAGAAAGATATCAATTAGCAGTGGCGTTAACAGGCATCATCATATCTGATGCCTTATATGAGCTTCTTCAACGTATTCAACGTGTGACTAAAGAGTTAATGGCAGCACTCATATTCCTGAAACTGGTTACTGAATCCCGACTTTCGACCGTTGCACCCCAGAAAAAGCCTGGCCCTCTAGATTGGTTGTTATAAATATGCGCGCAGTTAATACCCAATTATGTAAAAACATTTACGCTTACGATGCAACTTTAAATAAGGTTGGATTTACTGTTAACAACTCTGCAATGCCCACAAAAATGTATCTAACCTCCAGATTCGAATAAACCACACCGGAGTCAAGACCTTGACTTACTTCATTTCCCACAAACTATTCTGCATCCTCAAACCATCACACTTTTCAAAACAACTCATACCGAAAACAACCCCATTACCTTCAAATGTCTACAAATTCCGTATGCAATGTTTACTCTCAAAGCTCTAGCACGCGCTCATTCGCTGTTTACTAATTTAATTGACTCGTCCATATGACGCTGATAAAGGTGCTAACACAATATAACCAATTATCGTAATGGCAAACTCCATACTTTATTAATATGACTCCATCTACACACATAAAAGTAAATTCAAATTGATTAACATAACACACATGTCTGCAGTACTCCCCTTTCCACATGTCTGGCTATCAAAAGTAAAAAAAAAATTGCAATAACAAAGAGTTGGCAGCGAGAGATAAAAGTCTTCCTTATCTCGTGTCACATTTAGAATTTCAATTCAGCAGAGCTCGTGATCCAACGTCAATTGCCATGCTATCGGTAACGTTAAAGTAGATAACGACACTCTCTTCCGTCGGGGGACTCTAATTTCCCAAGATAACAAGTACAAATATTAAATACATAATATTGATTTTGGGTGGTCAAATGCTATACCATTATCGAATTAATGCGCAATTTTGAATTTGCTTTCAAATACCATTGATATCTTAGTAACTTTAGATACACAAAGCAATTGGTCAAAGTCCCAAAGGTGATAAATGTCAACACAGCTTTTGGGAACGCATCTAGAAATATCCGGAATCACCCACCAGCAACACATTTCTTATGCAAAAAAAAGCAAACAAAAGAACACCGAGAATTAACTGAACGGAAATGAAATCAATTTATTTCCAACAATTGGTGCAAAATCCTCTCGTTAGCAAGTGCCCAGCCCATTCTTCACCCAATGCTGAAGGACAACAGTGCCGGATAAAATTTGCACCAAAAGAATAAAGTTCATTGACTCATGAAGAGCGTTGACTTGTTTATGGAGTGTTTTACGACTTGTACTTCAATATATAACGTGGTCGCCGTATATGCCTCCCTAACTAAGTATTCATGTATCGCACCAAAATATAAAGTAGATCTCAAATGTTATGATTGCTTTGTTTGTTAATACTTACAATGAAAATTTAAGTGAATCGTCTAATTCCATTAGAGCCGCTTGATTACCGCAACGATAACAATAATTTGGCGCTGAGAAGATTGTGACAACATTACGATCGTGACACCAATTATAGCCCTCCATCACCAACTGATGGGCACGTGAGACCAATGTTAGACCATTTGTGTTGTTAAATGTTTCCGAAATGTCCTGGAAATAAAAACAATAATTTGTGCTCATAAATTCCCAGAAAAAAAATATATATATTATGTATGTATGTATGTGTAACTTACTTGACCAAATGTGTACCCAGCACCACGTGGTGAAATGCCCCAGCCACCCCTATCGTCTGGATCGGACCAGAGTAGATCACACATTGGGCCTTCGTGTGGCACCTCTTGGAGGCGATCTAATGCGCGGATATGATCCAAACTATCAATAGATGGACTCAGGCCGCCATGCAAACAGAAGATTTGTCCATCAACCAAAGCGGTCAGGGGTAGGTAATCGAATAAATCGGTAAAATACTTCCAGACATTTGCATTGCCGTATTTGCGCAGACACTCATCGTAGAAGCCATAGACTTGGGTAATCTGTCGTGATTCATGGTTGCCACGTAAAATGGTGATTCTCTCACGATAGCGTACCTTGAGGGCAACCAATAGCGTAACAGTTTCGACCGAATAGTAGCCACGATCGACATAATCACCCATAAATAGATAATTTGTGTCGGGCGATTTGCCACCTATCCGAAAGAGTTCCATCAGATCATGGAATTGCCCATGCACATCACCGCACACTGTGACTGGGCATTTGACCTCTTGGACATTTGACTCCTTGGAAAGAATTTCCTTAGCCTGTAAAATAGAAAAGATAATTTGATTAGAGTAAACAAGTTAAGCAAATAATCATAGATAGCATTGATAATGTTGATTCATGATTAGAAGGTGAATTTGTTTAACAACTAGAGGAACTAGGTCAGACAGATAAAAGCGTAGTGGTTTATAATTTCGGAATAATTCAGCATGTTTTACGTGTGGAAACATAAGGGGCAACACAATGCGTGTGGGGAAGATTAAATATGTTATATTGATGAGATGGTACGTAACTTATTTTTAATGTCATTCCTAAAGCAATTCTACGAAGCTCACAAGACACCAACAGAGGTTCCATTTTCCCAAAAGTCCGCTCAACAACAATGTACTTGCTTTATAATGATGAAATTGACATTATTGGGAGAATGCGGTGAGCCGTTAGTGGGTATTTCACAAACATTTAAACTAAAGCAGTTTTAAATGAGGACCTAACCTAGCCTAACAATTGCTGGCATCGAGAATAGACTTCCAACATCAGCGACTCAAGAAAAACGTTACTATGGACATTTATGTAACTTCGATGGAGGTAAGACTTTGACTACCTGGGGCCTGTACCACGAAACAACAAGTATTGTGGAATGCGAGCATTTTAACATATTGCTCCGATAAATTGCTACAGTTTAACAATACTTGTTGTTTCGTGGTACTGGCCCCTGGGGTCGATCTATAATCGGCGCTGAGATCAAGCGAAAAATCACTCTTATCAATCGCTGTTTTCTCCGGCTAAGAAGGCAGCCAAAAAGTAAAGCCCTCTCTCATAGAACCAAGGAGATATTGCACAAGGTCTACCGACCGAATGTCCTGATGTATGTTGCAGAAGCATGGACTTAGTTCCTTAGATTTTTTTCACTAGGAATCGAAACTACGAAAGAACTGTGAAAAACTCCAGCCTTCTTGAGACGTTTTGAGAGTCTCTAACCCTCATGATATTCGGTTCAGTTTGTATCGATGAGTGCGAAGGCGGTAAGCTTTCAACGAGTGAGACGATCATGTGGAGCGTTTAATCAACAATGCACGAGAACGACGGGTCTTTGAGTCCACCTTTGACTCGGACTGAATAACATATCTCGATCTATCAAAAGAATCCACTTTTATTATATTCAGCGCGTTTTGAGCTTAGAATCTTTTTTTTTTTTAATTGGGTGCCTCAAGTTGATATAGAACTCAAAACTAACTTTTGGAACAAACGTGTGAACGGGAGAAACCTTCTCACGACAGTATAACATACTTTCGGATGTTTGTCCGACGTTCTCGAGAGGTTGAGCAGTGGAAAAAGAAAATTTTAAATAAAAATAATTTACAAATTTAATAGAATGCAACAAGTTTCCTCTAGCAATGTAAACAATTATATCTTCATATCAGTGACCTAAATAAATAAAGAACTTAGCTAGGAATAACTATCCCTGCTGCATATTACACAACGCCCTTTATATTTTATCTGAAGTGGATAAATATTACTCAGAAAGGCATTTGAAGTCAAGAGTTTTCCCAAACAAATGGGAAAGTGCCACCAGCAAAAGTAAGACATTGTATCTCGCTCCATGACTAGCCGAATGGTGCTGCCTCATTAGTGCTAAGGTCTGGCTGCAATTATAGTGTACGGAGAAAGTGAATGAAACATTATGTACTTAATTATACTCGAAAGAATGTTTTTCATTTTACACGATAAATACTCAAGTGTTTAGTTTCTAAAAAGTTTGCTTACGGATATGATTACATTGTCAAAAATTGATGTTGAATTAAATGCCATTCATCGAAATATGCCAGTAAAATGTTATCTGAATATGTTCCACTTCCGTGGAACCAAGTTTCTTACAAAGTTACCAACTAACATACCTATAACAATTACAATTCCCACTGTGTTCTATTGCAATTCATTGTAGGCTTATTGCAGTTTATTTTTAGAACAGCCCACCCAGCCATATCGTGCTTTGCACGCACACACCATACTAGGTAGGGAACTTCAAATGACAATAAAACCATTCCCATAAATAAAAAGGAAAGGAAGCCACATCGACATGCAGTCAGAGAGAGAACTATTTTAATTTGGATGCCCGAGATTCTCGTTGCAAATTGTGCAATGATTCGCAACAAGAAATAGGAACACTTCCGTGTTGCATTGCCAGTTGCAGAGGGCCCCACACAAATCGGAATTCATTTAGATAAATGATATCGAAAAAGCTCCTCCCTATCGGTATCAAAATGTCTTTTTATTGTCAATTTAGTTGGATGGCAATTCGCTGTCAACTAAAATATAGATGTGCTGTGCACAAATACACAATGGATGTATGTGGCGCAAAAGAAAATTATTTAGAAAGTCATTTTGGTGTAACGACAGGTAGACACGCAACCTCTGAAGCAGAAAAACTATATCAGAGAGCTAGTGTGGATATTGTGAAGCTTCGCAATTATTGCTCATGTTACCCAAGAAGAGTGCAAGCGAGGTGCTGCAGCTGCTTGTGCTTCAGCAAACGGGAGAGTGAAGTGAGTTGTGGAGTGGAAAAACCGAATCAATGATAACGAAAGTTTTATTGCGGGTTTTCCTTTTCCTAGTGCCTATCTGGAGCCACAATGATGTAAACAAAAAAAAAACCCGAGACCCCCGAGTGGGTTCATTCAGATGTCATTCACCTGTGATTTACTATGCTTTCTTCTGGGTGTAGATTTGTTTGTTGGAGCGGTTAAAAGTTGGCGAGGCCGAAATCTATACTCGTTTTCCTTTATCTTTCTTCATTGCCTTCTTTTTATTTATGTACTGAAATCTTTTCAGCTATCTTTGCGTCTAAATTTGTTATCAACAATTAGCTGCTTGTTTTGTTGTGTTTTCTGTGTACAGAGTGCGCCATTGCATAACCAAAGGTTGCGATTCACATTTCATAGTTAACATCAAGGAGAGCCTTTTGCATAGTTTCAGTTAAGTTATGGTTGGCAAGATTTTAATGAAGCCCTGGAGTTGAGAATGGAAATCACGTTTCATGAGAATGAGGTTATTTTCGTTGTTCCTACAACACTGTCAGTGGCACGAGGCTGCAAAAGTGTTTCTAGTTTTTGGGCAATTTTTTTTTACACGTTGGCCGACGATGTGACTATTGCTTTTGATAAGCGAAATATACGTAAATGTAAACCATGTGATAGGGATTCACCTTCTTCGTTAAACGCTTCTCAAATAAGCCGTTTAGATCCACCATAAAATTGTCGGTTCCGTACATTCGTCCCATAAAAACTCACAGAACTGGTGAACGACATGACAGTTGTATTTTATTTACTTGTCGCTATTAAGTTATTATTCTAAGCGAAGCTGATAGCAAGTAGTCCGTAATAGCAATGTGTTTTTGACATTTTGGGATGTTATAAGCAAGTTCCATAGCCACAGGTGCGACCTGGACAATGCTTATCGATGATGTTTATTAAACATCAAATTTAAGCGCCCAATTCATAGAATCTTTATCTTTATCGATGAATAGGTCAACGTCGCGCATCGAAAACGAAATCGCTGGAAATTTATTAAACATCAAATTTAAGCGCCCAACTCATAGAATCTTTATCTTTATCGATGAATAGGACCACGTCGCGCATCGAAATCGAAATCGCTGGAAATTCAAACGCATATCGGTAGGAAATATCGACATGCGTTGGATAAAAAAGACTTCTGAATAGCCGTTCATGTTGGTATTGCTTCTGAAACGTTAATTGAAAATAGTTTTGCAAATCTAGTTCATTTACAAAGCCGAGATCGTTCCAACTTCCATAGTTGAGTCCTAGCCGCTCTACTGAATAGTTAGCTACCTTTGGCCAGAACACGTAAAAATAAAACGATCGAACGACATCGTTTCGACAATAGCAGTCTCTGTCTCTTGTCAGAGATATGATAGAGACATCTTTCTTGAAAACGATATCGTTCAATCGTTTTAATTTTACGCGATCTGGCCCCTGCTCTTTGCCTGTTAAGGTTTCAAGCGATACAAACAAATGGTTAAACCAAACAGGTTACTATTCTCCTGCAGACCTATGGAAGGACGAAGCAGAAAACCTAGGTATGTATCTGGAAGATTGAGAAATATTTTTAGCTCTCATCGTATTTTCTTTATGGTTGTTTGTCAGCAACGTTGCCATATTCACAGTTTTAACTGTAAATTACAGTTTTTTAGACAAGCTTACAGTTTTTAAAATTACCTCCTAGTACAAATTACAGTTTTTTTTTATAGTTCAGATTTGAAAGAATAAATTAAAATGTGCTATCGTAGTGCTTCGTATTTAAGCATGTTATTTTATTTAAAATGAATTGTTTTGTGTTATTTTTGTTCAATAAAACTAAAAAAACCGTAATTTCCAAAAAAAATCGTTTGGTTTTTGAAGGTTACAGTTTTTTGGTTCAAAATACAGTTTTTTTTTTGGGAATTTACAGTTTTTTGAAAAAAAAAATCTGGCAACATTGTTTGTCAGACATAGTGTACTTTTCCGAAATAATAATTTTCCACGTGTTAGGAGCTGTACCGTAAGCAGAGCTCTTGCTCATGCTGTAGACGGACGGGAGCATCACAAGCTGAAAGGTTTCCTCCTTCTGTAAACGTGGCGGCTTTCCCAGGTGTTGAGCCAGAATCTCCTCATATGTTGATTTAACTGTTCTTTCTCTATGAAAAGCATTGTCTTTCAATGCAGTCTTAGTGCATGTTATAAATTTTGGGGACTAAAATTGACACTTTTATTGTTTTAAATGTTTTTACTGTATACGAGGTGCCAAACTCCTTTGTCCAATCCTCCTAAATTTTTATAAATTCTTTCAGTATGCAATATATTCCCATTTACCAAATTTAAAGGCAAAAGCTGCCATAAATATCAAGATATTCAGGCCTATTCGGCAAAATCTTTTATCCATTTTTCCTGTTATTCTGTTATGAATTTCCATACAAGAGTTCGAACTGTCAAAAAATCTTTTATGATCTCCAGAATTGGTATTCTGCGTGCAAAAATCTTTTATGAAATCTGTTATAAATCATAACAGAATAAAAGACAGAATTTTGTGACTTTTATCATAAAAGATTTTTATTAATTAGAAAGTTTTGGATTGAAAGGGATAATCTATATAATTTATGGTCAACGAAATGTTTACAAAAGAAGACAAATGTAATAATTGTGCATAAACTAGTGGGTTTGTAATGGAAAATAATTTGGAAATTTATATTTTTGCTTTAATTCGCGAGGAACTCAATGTCGAGTAGCTACTTCTCCGGACCGAGCGATCCATGCTTCGGTGGTTTGGTCATGTTAAACGCATGTCCCAACCAGGATCCCACGACGTCCTATGGAATCCGTACCATCATCAGACAGGCGTCCTCTAGGTAGACCCAGTATGGTTATATCAAGTTCATAATCTATCCTCTACCCGTATGAGGATTGCCCGTGATGATTTAGAGACGATGGCGGAGAATCGAGAGCTATGAAGGGTCCACTTGAGCAACCTACACCCGCAACCCATTTAATGGATAAGCGGACCATTGAAAATGATTGAATGAATATTTTTGGTTCAGACGAAGACACCCAAACCGATCACTTTTGCTGGAACTAAGATTAAATAGTAATCAATTTGATTTTCCTAATGTGCGTTTTACAATTTGAAATAGTTTTTAAATTGCATTTTGCTCCATGTAAGAGCAATATACTTCTTTTTGCCTCGTCGTGGTTTTTTGTTGTCTTTTTCCTAAAAAGATGTTCCAGTATTTAGGTATTACACAATTATTTAGTTTGTAATAATTCAAAACATACTTTTTTCAGACTGCATTTTAATATGTTTTTTGCACAAAATTGATCAGGTGCCTACCGTCTATGTATAAAAAAAAAAAACTCTGCGGTTTGTTTTGACAGCTTCGTAACAGATTTTCAAGTTTCGAACTTCCATAACAGATTTTCATAAAAGTTCGAAACCCTGAATACGATTTATAAAAGATCTTTTATGGTCGAGATCTTTTATGATTCATAACAGAAAATTCATAACAGAATAAAAGATTTTGCCGAATAGTCCTAATTGTATAACTTTAGGCTTTTGGTGTAAAGCGCCATCTATCCGCCAACAAAAACGTTCCACTTCGAAGCACTTATCAGCTCAATCGCATGGTTTGTTTTGAAGTTTTTAGCACTTAACATTTTTATACACAGAATATAATATGTAATTATAAAATGAAAACGAGGATGAAAATTATATCCATTCTATATTTGGGTAAATTGCGTGGTTTAAAAAACAAAATTACGTCATTATACACTTCTACGTAAGTCTTGAGGGGTCTTGATATAGATATCGCATCAAATCTTGCCCTCGTTATACTATGTATTTACTTTCCACTTCAAAGTTTATAGGCGCCTCTCAGCACAGCAGATAGTACATACAGTCCTATTTATTTTAAGTACATCGTCACGTCATTTAACAGCCACGAAGTAGATTGCATTTGCACTTAAAAATATTTTATCAATGGCGAAAATTTGATCAAAATCACTTTAATCTCGGCCCCACTCTACTCATAATTCAATTTGATAAGTTATTTCCCATAATTCGCTGGCAGATTCGATAAAGTGCAAGCAGCTGAATTGAAATTATTTTCCACTGCATTTAATCTGTCACTTGTATGCAACTACCATGTGCATGATGCAAGTGCGCTAGAGCAGTAATGGCGAACATTTTCAATTATCATAAAAACTATGCTAATGAGGTCACTACTATGCAAGAGACTGTTGAAATGGGGGATCCTACAGCGAAGTCTATAAGTCCGCCACAATATGTTCTCATTGAAAAGAACGACCCAGCGACAACCACAAACAAAGCCGAGAACACAAATGCAAATGCTACAAATTATTAATTTATTTATTATAATGTTTTGAATTTGGCTCGATTTATTTGTTATGCGGTGCGCGTCGAATTTGAATAAGAAAATTTCCTGTTTCAGCCATTTTGTTGTGTTTATTTATTTATATTTCGAAAAGAAAACTGATTTTCTATTCATTGCAAGTCGGAAGTTGGGGGAAAAACTAGACACTGAGCCGATGTGGTTGTGTGAGGAGACATTGGCAGACAAATCAAATGAATTAATTTTGCATTTGATATTGAAATCTAACGAGGATGACTAACCGAATGAATGGTTGGAGTTGGAGCTGTAATCAATAAAAGGGTATGAGCTATCTTTTTTTATAATATTTAACACACTAAAGCAATAAACTGCAGTATTGTTGTTGCATTGTGGTGGTGAAGAGATTTAGTCAAATGTATGTCAAACTATAGCAATTCGCGTGACACTGTGGGTGGAGATTTTTTTTATTTATACAATCGGCAATATCATGTCTGCGCGTATTAAGTAATGTGCCTACGACAACAGTTTTATTGCCAAGTACAGCAAGCGGGCGACATGCGAGTAGAAAGGCGCGTTCGATAGCTAGTCGTGGGAAGGCCGTTTAAAAGTCGATTGACATAGATTTCTTGTACATGAGAAGGAGGCCCAGTTAGTCTGCGACGGAAATGGAAATTCGCTTAGTTCCTAAGTTTATTTGGATTGGTGGTAAAATTATCATGAAATCATGGAATTCTTAATCAAAAGTGATGCTTGTAAGTAATTTTTTTTTATAAATTTAATGCATAAGAAGCTTTTCTTGTGTGCCTTGCCAAATAAGCTATTCGCTGACATGTAGTAAAACGGAATAGATTTTTAAATGGAAGCGTAAACTCCCAGAAAACTTCATAGAGACGGAGAAGATTAAAAAAAAATGAGAAAGGGTACACCTTTTATAAGGTACGATAATGGCGAGTGTATAATCGTCTACTACCATCCATCCAAGAAGATCTCAAGCCACAGGTAAACGGACTCAAAAATCATGACGTTTTTCGGGTAGAGAATACATGGCTAGGAGGAAGTCCACACAGCGTCTCCACGAGGCTGATTAATGTCACAAGTTCTTGTCTGCCATATTTGTATATCTTTGTAATTGTATTATGGTCATATCACAAAACCCTGTCGTCAACAGCGAGACAACAGAATGCGATTCTAGTTTTGAAAGGATTTGGACAATTTAGGAAGTCAAATGCTAGCCGAAAATAGAAAAAGGCGCAGATCGTGGGTGTGAGTCTAATACAACAGAAGTGGGATCTATATGATTTGAAAGCCCATTTTTTGCAAGATTTTTTATGAAATAATGCCTCGGAATACAAAAGTTGTTGGCAACTAATTAATAGGAGATTTTGCACTAACATCTAATCTTCAACCTCGGAGAGCAACTGTAGGAAGTTGACTAAGGAGCGAGCTAACTGAATAGGCTGGGTTAGCTAAGGTTTTACACAGTCATCAATAGACAGAAGAATTTTGTGCATTGAAATTGGTCTTTTATTTATCAAAATAAATGTTTCCTTAAACAATAAATTGTCTTCCTAAAGAAATATGGGAGAATTGGCAGTGAGAATTCAACTCTTCAAATAAATCACTTAAAGGAATCTGCTGATAAATGAGTAGTTTAGTTCGAAATAGCTATAATTCCAACCGAAGTGTTTGTAACAAAATTTCGTAACAGAAATTGGTCAGAGTCTGCTCCCCAACTAAAGCTATGTTGGTCTTCGGTATTATGCTAATAAATGGCAAATAGGTCGGGCGATTTCCAAATATGTGCTCGAAAGAATGGCCCAAAACGTAGTTTGTCAAAAACAGTCGACGAGACCATATACGACTGAAATCATTTCCAAGACATAATGACATTACTTTTTCATTTAAATGCAATTCTAATCTTTATTCTTATTGATATGAAAAAAATGTATTGCTGGTAACCATACGTACAAATGTCAAACTACGACAGACTACTACGCTCGCGTTAGTCATCAGCGAATGTGACCTTACCTATTGACTCTCATTAGCCATTCCAATTAATCATGATACATACAATTAAACATCACCGCTCACGTAACTTTAGTTACTTTCTCTACTTTTATTTGCAGCATTATGACATTTAAATAAAACAAAATCAAACGCCCTCGCTGAAAAAAAATTTAAATCATTCACAAGTAAAAATAGAAGAAAACTCCCAAACTAGTGGCATGAGGGGTACATTAATATCTGAATCAAAAGCTACGTATTGAGGGTTGGCTTTTGTGACACCACAAAAAACCCGTCCGCCCTCATTTCAAACCCTATTTAGTGTTCGTCTCAAAACATTCGCAGAAATTACAATTTCAGATGGTCGTCAATTCGTCATTTATTTCCCATCGCGTTCGTAGTTGCGCGACTGTGAAAAGCTGATTCGAATTAAGCACCCAGCCCACTCTCTAGTGCATGTCACTCTATTTATTTATTTTTCGAAGTCAATCGACGGTTTTATTTATTTATGAATGCCGCTATTCACATCAGGGACATTTTGTCATTGATTAGTATGTAATTTATTTAATCGGACCTCGGACGTCTTTGAAAGTCTGTTTCTTTATTTTTTTGGCTTCTTTTCAACTCCTGGCCGACATTCTGATCAATGATTCTTTCATTGAGATAGGGATGATAGAAACAGACCTTGCCTAGTTTGGACGCAACACAATGACGACTTTAAGAATGGCGCTTAATTGATTAAATATAACTAATGGTTGTATTTGACATCATGGCTAGAGTAGTACTTATACTGATAAACCACAAGTGATGTAGTACTAGATTTGGAAGAACTTATTTTATTAATTTCGCCATCACTGAATTAAATACCAATCATGCCTACACTAATACTCACAAATGAAGTAGCTACCTTTGTTAAATTAAAGCAATGATTCATTGTTTACATTTTTATTATTTCGATATACTTATACATAATGTACTAGGTACATATGTACCTACCTATACATAGTATGTAATTTTTTTATACACGTTGATTCTTTTTTAAGAATTCTCTCTCTCTCGCTCTGTGATTATTATTTTCACGATCAAGGTCGCTGGGTAATTCTTTTCGTTGTGAGTTAATTAATTAAATGGTCTTATAATTTGTAGGTGCCTGTCACGAAACAAGTTTATGTATGGCATTAATGTTTCGCAGAAATGTAAGGCTTATCCTTTCTTTTCGCTGACTTTCTGCTGTTGGCTGCGCGATAAGCAAGCTACAACGCATTACATTGGTGAATATGATTGTGTCATTGATAGATTTGCTACGAGTTTTGTTGTGTGTTACTTTCGGTGATTCATAGGCTTTACGCAGAAATTGATTGTAATTTACAAAAAGGGACAAGTGAGCGTGAGATGTTATCCGATTCGAGAACTGCTTAACAAGGGAAACATGCTAAGGTAATAAATATACAACGGTAACTGCATAGTTAACCCAGCTTGGAGATAACGCGAGGTCAATGGGCCTTAAAAATTGTTTAGGTCACATTGGACATTGAACAATTTTTTAAGGACATCATACTATACACCACTACCGACAAACTTCATGTGCAAGCAACATCTAACCATTTGTGCTCAGGAGCCCTAGAAAATCCGAATTGTATAATGTTCGGTGCTTAGATCAGCAATTCGCCCAAGCGACGACAGGCTAAATCAGAAGAAATACTGGTGACTTGACTCGGTTGTGGGCAACGATTTGAGTTATTCAGCAGTTCTTAAAACGTGCAAAACCATCAGTTGCTCATTACATAAGTTAAGTACATACATAGTTGCATTCAATATAGAAGAGCCGTCATACTTGCTTTTTGAAACTTGAATCTACATCGGCATTGTATAGAAGTTAAACTTGCCGAGCCACAGGCAAATAGGAAGTGGGATCGCAAAATAATGTCGACAAAAAACACTATACATACAGCTAACCTTTTTTAGTTACGTTGGATTTGTCGTTTGGGTTTACCTACTCTCTGGCAGAACGGAAACAAATGTTTCGTGGAGATCCCCCCAATTTTCTTAGAAAATATTTTAGGGCAAGTATCTTTGAGGACAAACATTTGACAGCACAAAATAGACAGATTTATAATAGTCGCCGATGAAAGAAAGAAATATGGTAATGTGAATTTCATAGTTTAGGGGGTTTATAAAATCCAACGTCATGTCTTCTTGATGCATTTAATGTAGTCTAATTTTGCTCCATTCGATTCGTTCCAAAAATAATAAAAACTCACACAAACGAATCAATGGTTGTGAGAAGCTATGACTAGGGTTCCCATACGAACCTGTTGCGGCAAATATTTATTTATTTTAGGCTTATTTGGAGAAGGAAAACTACTTGATT
This sequence comes from Cheilosia scutellata, assembly GCA_955612985.1. Taxonomy (NCBI): domain Eukaryota; kingdom Metazoa; phylum Arthropoda; class Insecta; order Diptera; family Syrphidae; genus Cheilosia; species Cheilosia scutellata. The sequence goes on from OY015311.1 coordinate 143,084,816, forward strand.
ACACAGATAAGATATCTCTACGAGTTTATATAGCTTTGCTCTGATAATACTTATTCGTATACTAAATAGCTGATAACAGGATAAAACTGTTCTAACTAATTACATGGTATCTTAATTTGTTATCAAGACATTATGAAACCCAAAGTGCGATGACATTTTACAAAATTCAATTCGATTTATTTTTGAAAATTGTTAATGTTAAATGGAAATATAAATAGATTACTCGAGTGTGATTTTGATTACAATTTTTTTAATTTTACTATTTTATTTTTTATTTATTTTTTTTTTTTTTTGAAAAATTGTGTTTTTATGTTTTTTTTATCGTGCTGGCATTCACAGAAAAAAATTGTAATATTTACAATTTTCTGCGTAAAATTTACCATTTTTAATTGTAACTATAGTCATTACAATTTGATAGTAAATTTCGCTTATTTTTTTCCTATTTTCAATTGTAGATTTTTTTTAAAACATATCTAACACAAATTTAAAAAAAAATTCCAATTAAAATAATAAATTAACCAAGTTTGCTATTTAAATTTTAAATAGACGGTTTTACAATTCGGATAGAAAAGCCTTTACAATAATATTGAAATTCTTCACAAAATGGATACAGCCAAGTTTAAGAGAGGCTCGGAACTTTACGATTCTATAAATTTTCGCCAACAGATCACTTTTATAAAATATCTAATCTAATCAGCCCTGGGGTCAATTCCGACCGAAATTGATTTCGTGCGTTCAATTTTCTGGGTAACCAATTTTCATTTCACCTAAAGATGCATTGAAATCTGTTTTGTAATTCCATGACGCTGTCTTCGAAGAAATCTATTTAAATGATAGTTAGAAAGTGAATACTAAGCCAACTGAGCACACAAAAAATTCGAAAACAGCACGAATTCAAATTTGGTCCAAATTCAGCACAGGGGTGAATATCTATCACGTTATGATTTTTAAAGCTTTCGTTTTGTAAAATTTACTTAAATGTATTGCATATGTATTTAGGCTTACAAAAATCTGATAAGCCTCTGCGAGAGCTATCGCCTGTGGATGGCAACTTGGATAATCAATTTGTTAATTAATGCTAGAAATTGAGAATAAATTAAGACTCCCAACCCAAATTTGTTCAGACATCGCATAGGTCTAAAGCTACGTCCATAGTGAAACCAGCTTCTCGCTTTCTCACCCTAGAAAGCTGGTTACCGGCGTCAACAAGAATAAAAAATGCATTCCTGTAAAAGCTGGTAAGCGAGAAGCGGGTTCACTATGGACGTAGCCTAATGAACCAGCAGCAGCTCAAAAACTCTATGCCAAGTCACTGTACATTTGCGTATCTTTGGGCACGTGATAACAAGTTTATAAAATTATAAGTAAATATCATTATTTGACCTTGTAGATAGCTTAACGCGATTAATATAATATGTAAGGTCGACAAACCCTGATAAGTCAAAATAACCATTCAAATTGCCTGAAGTGCATTACTAGATTGTTCTTAATGACAACATTATGTCAATTATTCAATCAAGATCCATCGTGTCAAGCTTAAAGTCCAACACACTTAGGCTGAAATGTACAAGTTATTGTGAAATGTGACCTTAATTATCCTTTAATATGACTCACATTTATTACATAACCTCTGCAAGTTTACTTAGTATACAAGACCTTTTAGAACCACTGCCCACTATGATTTTCAAATTAGTTTACCTACACTCAAGTAAATATAGAATCTGAATTGTTAATAAATTTATTTACAAAAAAAGAAAACGTTATTCAATTTATTTTCGCAGTTAGCGTCATTTCATGGATGAATTATTTAGTAGACAGCTCACTTAAAGAATTTAAGATGAAAGAGTAAAATAAAGAGCTGACTGATGCCCTGGGGGGTTTGGCGGGACAACGCCAAAGTGAATTGCAAATAATGAATGAATTCCTGTGCATTGTTGCCACACATTGCAATTTGTCTTTGTGTGAGAACATATTTAACTGAAAATACTAGCATATCTAACAATTGGCACTTTAAAAAAAAATATTCTCGGTCGGGTTTGTTTTAAGAATGACAACTGGCAATAGTAAATAATCAGTTTCCTCTCTATCGTTGTAAGCACCCACATTTAGTCTACTACAAAAGCAAGGTTATAAACTGAATTGCAGCACTGACAAAAGTTCAAAGGTATATGTGCAAGTAGAAAGATGTCAATTTAAGGTTTCATTATAAATAACTTTAGAAATCTAATTTTAAAATACAATTTGGCAAACGGGATTGATGTTGTCTGAGGTTAGGTAGACCTGTTCTAGAATAAGAAAATAGTGCAAACATTATTAGCAACAGTCGCAAAACCTTCTTGCTGCAATTAGAAATACGTTTATTTATATTTAACTCGGATGCTTGTGATGTTTCTGTTTAACATTGCGGTTTTGCGGTTTTAAACAATTCACTCTTTCGTTATAGTGTCGATATATATAGTACGTAGATATTATGGTTCAACCTTAAGAACATCAACAAATGCAGAGGGGGAAGCATTTACAATTAGAAATATAATTCGACTCCAATCATTAACAACTCACTTTTGTTAGTTTAGTGAGAGGTTGCTATTGTGGCTTTGTTGGCATATTCCATACCAAATTCTATTGTAGCTCAAATAACAACATTAGAATATAATTGCGCGCGAGCCGCGAATACCCAGTAGTTTTCTCAAATGTGATGCTTCTACATGTACATAATCAAGGTCTTAAAGATAGAACGCCCTTATTCAAAAAATTAAAATTAAATTTGTCGATCGTGACCACGCCCATTTTTTTAGGTCGTATTTATCAAGAAGAAGTTTATATTTCTTCAAAACAGTGCAGATGATTAAGCTTAGGGAAAGTTAAACCAAAAGGCAATTATGGAAAACCAAGATATTAGGTATATGACCAAATTATCTGTCAAGTTTTTATTTCCAAATCTCAGAACCACAAATTTGAATACAATACAATCTGTTAACGTAGCCAGTCGTTGAGCGGTAAATATGACCCTCATCGCTGAAAAAAGATGTTTTAAAAATCGGCGTTAACTATTCGGTCTTACTAAAAACCTAACCTAACCTAGGTTTCATAAAGTAAAAGTCGAAACTAAAATTCGTAATGAGTAAGGCCCATTTCACACATACCCGGCAGCCGGCTAACCGGTACCGGCTACGCGGTCGTTGGGAATACATTCTTATGGACGGTTGCGGTTTGCAAGTGTGAACGCGCCGGTTAGCCGGCTGCCGGGTATGTGTGAAATGGGTCTACGGCAAATAGATTTTCAGCATCAATTGCTCAATGTTCTGCAGTCTTTATGAGGGATGAAGTTGTGAAACCAGTCATGATCTACCTACATAATGGCAAGTGTTATACATATTTATAACATAGGTATCTAGTACATTGCCAGATTCTCCTTAAATAAAAAAAATTATAATTAGTCTCATCTCATACAAAACAAACGCCAACACATATTATGCCGCCCTTAAATTGATTGCCTAAAGGACTCCCCCACAATACATTATGTATCTATTCCTTGACATTTGCGTGCGCGAAGGAATATCTGTATATGGCATTAGTTTGCATTTATGACCTCATAAATAAAAAATAACTGTCGACATAAGGCGTTTTCCTACGTTTTATTACGTTCCTTCTTTGCTACCGCTAGAATGTTCTTACGTCAAAGTGTCCATGCCCTGTCGATTATATAAACTACAGCTACGTAGAGATACAGAAAACAAAAATCTCTTCGCCAAACAGAAAAAAAAATGTTAAGTTAATTCCGCTGGTTGTAATGATTTCTTTTTCTTCCAAAAATAGATCAGCTCAGCCCCACGCAGCTAGATACTAACTATTAGAATAAATTAAAGAAAAATCACTGCTGCCGCTATCTGATTCTATTTTTAAGATTTTTTTAACACTAACAAACTTTTGATTGGTTTGTTTAAATGTTTGATTTTTTTTTTCTTTTCTCTATTTTGTATGAACATATATAGTAAATGTAGATACTATACAATAAATAGCAGCACGTTTGCAATTTGCTTCTTTTACGCAAAGAAAAATAAATTCTTTGAGTATTTGAAGTGTAGAGAGTCATTCGCTATGTATTGACGCAGATAGACGTCAGATCTTTTCAAACGTTTAATTGAAGTTAATGATAAGATAATAAAGAAAAGAAAATTTCGCAATTCTTGATTGTATTGCATTGAAGGACGTCACGCACGGATGTGTGATTTTCATTGATAAATTTACCTGAAGGACGTATGTATTTTATGCGTAGACGGCTGCACCCAGCAAAACAGAGTGCCAAGGAGTGTTCCTTGCTTTATTTCAAACGATTTCGAGGCGACATTATGAGTCATTTTTAACTGACGCAAAGTTAAGGAATTATTTCTTATCTAATCTTATCAGATTGCGTGACTTGGAATGCAAATATTTTAGAGAATATTTCGTTTGTTTACTACTAAACATGGTATCAATACACGACTTGGTGGTGTTTACATGAAATGTTTTCCAAATGTAAATCGAATGAGAATTGCAATGGTTGTTTGATATTCTATGCGAATTCGAATTTCTAAGAAGACCTTATGTACTGGATATACTGATATACTATACTGATGTATCACCATGACCCGTTGGTTCAATTAATTTCCTTGGATTTCTGTGAAAATTACAGAAACTGAAAACAATCGACATTGCTAAAAAATCAACCACCTATGTCGAACATATTTACGAGTTGTCTGTTTGGTTTCTGCTTTCCAGCATCGGGTACACAAAATCCAGCAAATTTATTTCGATGGAGGGTTTTGTATCCAAATTGGTATTCGTTCCAAAATATCCCAAGGGCTTGACTGAAACGCGCAAACCAGGTCTATAAACGAAATTACTGGATGGATGTTGATTGACCTGTTGGATCCAATGTGATGAGACCTTTATTGATAAACAAGACGGTTCTATTCATTTTTACGGAAGTTCTTGGAGAGGAGGAAATAAGCGGATAAGAACTTTTGTTAAACACGACGAGACTGGAAGCCAAGAAGAAGGTGCCATAAAATAAAGTCTTATTCAAAAAGCTACAAAACGTAATCTTGGACTTAATTACACTCTCAAAAGTGAAAGACCAAAATTACGTTTTGGACCTTTTTGCATAAGACTTTATTTCATGGCACCGAGAAGAAGGATGTCAATTCTTCAAGAATATTGGCTGTGATGACAGAAATAGTGCCGACAGTCACCGTCAAACCATGATAATTATGATGATGATAAAATTTGATCAATTGATGAAATTGAAAATCTGTCAATAAATTTGGATCATCGACAGATGACAGCATCATCGGTGTTTCAGATAACAGCAAGGAAAGGGCAGATACTACCAGTAGTAAGCCAACAAATACAACATCGGGACCAGCTTAGATTCTTCTTAGACGTATTCTTCTGGATCTTGAAATCAGGTCACCGACACAGTGCAATTTGCGCCTTATTACTGTTTTCTTCTGAATTTTAACTTTTCTTTTATTGGCAGGCACGCTCTTAGGTTGGGCCTCCCTGCCAACGATTTCCGTAGAAGCTGCATGGACGAGGAGGAGGAAGAGACTATTCTTCACCTCCCGTGCACGTGCCCTGCCCAGCCCTCACAGCTTGTAGAAAATTAAATCTCGGAGAATACAACCGGCCTCCTCTAGCCTAAGTGAGGCTGCACTTGTTGCGGCCTGCCACCCTAACCTAACCTAACTTTTCTATGCAATTGCACAATAAAAAAAACCTGCACCTCACTAGTCTGGAACTCGGCATTAATTCTATTTGCATTGTTGGCAATATTTTCGCTCTTCAATTTCGATGTCATTCAACAACTTTCGATGATGTGTTAAATTTCTCAATGAAATAATTGTCAAAGTTACAGTAAAAAAGATTTATGCAGTCTTTGAACCATCGGACAATTTTGTAATGACCGTCAATTTAAAAATAAAAACATTCAAGGCGGTGATTCTACCCAATTAACTTATCTATTTTTGCCTTGTCTCTTCGTGTGGACTTCATAACAAGCATTGCGCGGATTTCTTTTTTTTTTTTTTTGTTGAAAAGTATAAATTAAACAACGGGATCAAGAGTTTAAAAAGCAATCACTCAATCTTATATTCATCGATAACTAGATCATAGAACTTTAATATAAAAGAAATTTAATGTTTCTTATAGAATAAAAAAATCACAAAAGGCAAAGTTTATTTCTCTTAGGCATAAAACGCACCCTTTACAAACATTATGCAGATTGTAGATACATAATATTAATATGTATTCAAAAAGTTTCAATAAAATTAAAATTAGCCACAAAATGTTGAATTGTTTAAATTGTTGGAAAATCAACGTTATACTTGGTGTTGATTTGAAAAGTTCTAGACTATAATTATCTGTAATAAGTAATAACATCAAATGAAAAACTATTCACGTAATAAATTTTAGGCCAATTTATCTGTTGTCAAACTAAATAAACTAGAAATCAATCCAAAGTATACATTTATTTCATTGGGTAAGTATAGTACACATACTTTCTATAACAATACATATTGATCAATTGATCAATATAAAATAGAAAATTTGACCAGGCAACTTAAGTGATCGACATTTTGCTTGTTGTATGAAATGATCAATCATTCAAAAATCAGTACTCTAGATACAACACTAATTGTTATTACAAAGTGAGTTTTTGAATTGACCCTTAAAGCGCAAAGTCAGCAGTTTTTTAATTGATAGTAAAAAGTTTCTTTTACAGTAAAAATGTCACAAAATCATCTCATTTTTTTTTGGATGTTTTGAAAAATAACATTCGCCACATTCTGCTTTTCAATATTTTTATTTTTTTATTTGAATTTATACAAAAGCTTTGTATTGTTTAAATCAAATAATTTCCAATGCATAAGGAAACAAAAAATTGCCATAGATACAAAAATAAAGAGAAAGGAAATTAACAGACAACAAAAAAAAACAACAACAAACTAATTTATTTGGCAGTCATCATCCGGTGTCTGTGTTTCCTCATCCACCCACAATGAAGCAGGCTATACAATTTTGGCGATAGGTGCAGATGATGGAAGGCAGTATTGTTTGCTTTAAAGCAATAATGAAGGTGTAAGATGACAACATCCAAGGTCACCGAGAGAGTCCTCGTAAAATACAAAGTAACAAACAGAACACAGTCACCAAGGGGGCCAGCCACCACCAAATTGAGTCGTGCCGTGGTATTCAGCTTATTACGCCTCAGCTTCTACATTATTTTCTTCTTCTTCTCATACTTCGTTGGTGTTTTCTGTTGCTAATAATTTAGGTTAACATTTAACGGCTTTCTATGTTTATATATATCTCTAATGGGATTTTTTTTTTTGCGAATTTGCGTATGGCTATGGCATATTTAATCGATTTTTGCTTTTGCTCTACGTGAATATTTTTATGCGCAGATTGAAGTTTTACAAAATGGAATGGAACATTTTTTTGCAGAGGTTGTAGGTTATTTAGGTTTGATGGAGATTGAAGTTTTCGAATGACTTTGTAAAGAGGCTTTCAATCTCGGTGGTTATTGCTTTGTCTGCGTAACTACTCTATTTAATTGCATGGTTGCTTGAAGTGAGTGAGGTGTAGTTGGGGTGCGCTACCTATTTATTTACTTTTACAGGTTAGATACACCTTTTGTGCACCCAACAATAATCCATTGATTTCGCAGCAGAAAGGGAGTGTAGATTTTCTGCCTGTGCATATTTTGGAGAAGTAAGATTCGCCACAAGCTTGGTCTAAGGCCGGCAACAAGCTTTGGTCTGAGAGAAATCAAGGATACCAATTAAAACGTAGCAGGATCAACGCGAACAACAAATATAAAAGGATGGATTTATTTTGACAACTTTGCAAAACAAAATGAAGGCAATAACCTTCCGATATGTTCGTACACTCAGAACGGACACGCTAAATTCGACACATTAGCCTAATATGCGCTCATGGCACAAAAGAAAAATTTCTTTAACATCATACTTGAAAGAATTGTGCGAAAATCACAAATCAACACAGAAGTAACGATACGGCGTGCGACCTGTCCAATTATCTACTTTAAAACGCCGATGAAATTGGTAGAACACGTCGAGCTGTCATATTTACAAATATGAAAGAGAAGCAGGTTGATATAGGTTAAGCGGTTAACGTGGGCTAAACCAAGTTACAGCCAACACCCAACATCGATGAACTGGATTGAACTTCACAGTTAAAAACGAAAAGAAGCCATCTCGATACAAATCAACTGAAGAGTTACCCTTGTTAATCGCCGTTTTATTTTTGGGCTGAAAAGTCGACTTTATAGAAGATACTCTCCTGAACAAAAATACCTTCTATAAGACCTTAATAATCCCAGTCCTGCTTTACGGATCTGAGGCATGGTCTTTTTCATAGGATGAAAATATCCTTTGCGTTTCGAGAGAAAAATTCTTTGTAAGTTATTTTATCCCATTCATGCTTTGACGAGATTTTAAGAAATTGATTTAACGAAGACTTATACAAATTGTATAAACAGCGACATCGAGCTAGTCAAAAATCTTCGCATTGGAGGTTCGAGGTGATTGGTCAGCAGTCATCGATTTTAACCCAGCACGTCAACAGTGTAAAAATGAACCTTGTCTAATGCGAACAAATGGACCGGGTTGACTTAGAATTCTCGTTGTAATTGAGGCTCTCTTTACCGCTGTCTAAGAAGAGGCACAAGTTCTGATAATATTTTTACGGCAACCAAGTTTTGACAATTTATTTCCAGGTAACTTGCATTTTGAGGTTAAGTTCGACTCGATTTTTTTATTCGCTTTTGGAATGCGCTGCAAATGTAGGAATGTCAATAAAATCACATAATTAGCTGATATGTAACTAATTCGATTTGAAAATGGCTACCTATAATACATACTACATTAACTTTATAATTAATGAATAAATATCAATTTTAGGTACATATAAAAAAAAGTGTTTTACTGACAGTTCGCCTGATTTGTAAATAGTCCTGAAAGAGCGAGTTGAACTGGAATACGTATTTTATATACCTATTGCTTTTATACACGCTAGAACATACAAATTCAATTTTAGAATCACATTTGCCATGTAGGTATTATACGTACACATTTCTAGATATTTATAGAGGCATTCAAGATGTTCGAAAGGTGTGTCTATATAAGCAAATGCCGCAAAAACAAACATTTCTTGAAAACTAGGCATAGCAAAGAACATACCAGCTAAAAATACATCAAACTCCGCAAGGGAAAAGAACAAATCAAGTACGCAGTACGAAATCATGTTCTTTAAACCGCTATAACAGTCTTTACATTGTACAACCAAACCACATGGCCACTTGGAAGAAAATTTCATAGTCATCCGCACTGGGAAAAACTGCACATGACGCATATAATTTTTATTAGAAATTCTCAGCACAAGCAATTAAAGTTGTTAAATATTAAAACGAAATGACAGCCGATTCACGTGACTTTAAACAGAGTTGAACAGATTCAATAAAACACTTGACAATTTGTTTTAACTTTAAAATGTTCCCAAGATATAAACACGTCAATCGTTCGTAAACGATTCTAGAGGCACATGATGCAAAGACAACGTTAAGGAGAGGATGTCATAATGCTACACAATGCATTCACGTATCAAGCTATACCTAGTATTTGAAGTAAAAAACGCAGAAATCTTTAAAATGTCAATTATTATTTCTGTTTTTGACATCTGTCAACCGGGTTGTCTAAATAGCGAAGATGATGTTTTCATGTTATTTGTCTCCCTATTGCATCATTCGAAGTAGACACTATTTTGCTCCTAAGTCTATAATGAATGATGCACACATCCCAGAGTGTGCTAATTTGATCGAATAAACAAAATCAATCAATTGATCAATTTTTATTTGAATTTATTCATTACACACCAAATTTCTTTACAATTTGCCATGTCATCGAGAGTTTGGACACCGAGCACATCGCTGTTTCACACATGCCCAGCACATTCAATTTATGGCAACGAATGAGGCGAGAAAGAGAAGCCCAAGTCAGCCGCTAGCCAGACCAAAGGGTTAATGAACAAATCATGCCAAGAGTAACAAAAGCGTTTGCAACTAGTTTTTTTTTATGAATGCCTGGCCTGTTTGACAAGTTTTTCGCACTGTTTGTTAAAGTGTGCGGATGGATGGGCAGAGTCGCCCAGCAGCATAAAACATTATGCTACTAAAGTGTATTTTTAAACCAGTGAACAGCGGCAAATGAGCTTTATATTGTGACACGGGAAGAAACGTGAATGCCGCCATTCGCCAAATAATATAACACCAAGTGCCGTTGTCTTGTCTATCTTATATGTTGTCGTTGTCATTCGCTTCGTTGAAAAAAAATGCCGGTCGGTGGAATTTGACTGAGAGAGACTAAAAAAGAAGGTGAACCATAAACAATTAGACCATGTCTGCTTTGTGCTTACGCAAGCGAATAAATATAAACATTATTTCAACCATAATTTCTACTTTATAGATTAGACCAAAGATAATAAGCTCCGCCATTTTTCAAGGCGAATTCACAAACTGTTTTGCACAAATTGATTATTTACAATTGAAAGTAATTAAACGTCAGATGTAGGGAGGGGGAAGAGGTTTTCAGCTAAATTGTTTATAAAACAATGTAATGCACGTTTTATTTATTTGTTTTTGTATTTAATTGGCATTGTAAAATGTACCAGTTCTAGAACTACATATAGAACAGAGAGGGAATTTACATTTTTTGCAATCACACAATGCAGATTCCCTGATGCAGTTATTTCTCAATGTGTAACTCAAACCCACTGACAGTTCTGTCGCACGAGTTGTTTTTTGTTCTCCTTTTAAATGGCTTTTAGTGAAATTCAATATACAAGTTGAAAGGGGGAACATTTATGTCGAAAGTTGGATCTCATGTTTTCTTTTTTTCAAAATGGGGTAAAACATTTCAAAAACACACAATGGCTGATGTCTCAAGTCAGTGAAAATAAGGCAGAGAGGGGAATACTTTTATAAATAAATGTATAATCTGAGAGGTGTCTTTTAAGAATGTATAAATCAAAGAGTTCATCTCATGGTAACCATACAATTGCAAAGATTTTTGATTGTAAAGGGGGTCGAATTGAACATAAATTTACCTTTCTGGAATTAATTTAGAAACAATATGGTCACGAATGAAAAGAATCGAATGAATTTTGTTTTGACTGTTATGTATCGAATCACTCATACATGGGTTATTATTGTACTCGTGTATGAGTCTTTTACTTTAAATATGACATATGAGCCAGCTGGCGACTCTCTTCTCCAAACAAGAGGTCGTCAGGAGGTCTCAGTCACAATCTGACAGTACAGAAGTACAGGCCGAATAACGTAACGTAGACTAATAATCGTATAGCAAATATCGTATAGTTAATAGTACAGTCGTTTTAGTACAGAATAAAGAATTAACAATAGTCGGGTTTTGATATATTTTCCCGACTTTAAACAAAAGTCGCCATGTTTTATTTCCGCCTTATACAGTTAAGATGAAGCGCTGCAGCTGATATTTAAAAAAAAAAAAAACAATTGACCAGCGATCCAGTATGAGATGGCTGTATCAGAAGGGAAAAGTCACTTTCAAAACGCGAAGGTGTGTTCCAAAACTCTCGAATGTTTGGCAATTGGTGTCTTTCGGAGGTTGAACGTAAACCATTCGGTTAGTAGAGCCCACTAACCACTCAACTCCTTTGATTGTTGTACCAAATGGTAGAAGAACATAACGCTTTTATGTTCTGTAGTTGAATCTGTTCACTGTTTCTATTTGCGATTAGCTACACACAACTAAAACAGATTCAAAAAAAAATGGCTGCCAAGAAAAACATGGCTAACTTGGCTCATGCATAATGTGACCATTTCACCCGCTTTTGGCGGGTTTTACCCTCTTTTTTACCTAAAATCCCTCCACACGCCACCACAACCATTTTCCCGCTTTTTGATAAAAAATCTGAATAATTCTCTTAAGAATTTTCTTTAGTCCTTTTTTTCACTACGTTTGAAGATTTTTTTAATTTAAAAAACATATAACAACCCTGATGGTAGATCTAAGCCGCCGTAGACAAGTTCAGTTGGCATAAGTGTGCGAAAATTGCAAATGTCATGAGTCAAAGAAACAACCAATGATTTTCTGATTTGAAAATAGTTTAATTAAATGGACAAGCCAGGCCCTGGGCAAAAAAAATCCTCTCGGCGATAGGTACCTAGTCTTTGAACCAAAGATTCGTCTTAAGGTATGATTCACCGTATAGATGGGTCGTTCGGGACTTGTAGAGTTCCACGAACTATGTCCTCTGACGGAATCATTCCCTATCATTCCGTAAATTAGATCTTACGTGACAATACGTGAAATAAACTGTTTTCTACTATTTTGCACGAAATTTTTCAGGTCAGAATCTAGTTTTGGGAAACCCGCCAAACCCGCCAAAACACGCCCGCTTTTAGCTTAAAAAAAACCCGCCGCTTTTTGCCAAAAAATAAATGGTCACGTTACATGCATAAAATAATGCGTGACTATGTACCTATACAATTTCATTAGGTACTTTTTAAAAAAAATATATTTTGTCCCTCTATCCACTTAAAACTTTTTTGCGTTTGGTCGACGCAACACAAAACTAAAGCCGACCATTTACGTTGAGACGATGGTACGGGGGGAACCATTCACATTGATACGGTCGATCTTGTCCCAAATTCCCTAGACATTTTCAACGGACCTTAAAACCGTTTCAACGTGAATGGCTTTCTTAAAGGGAGAAAGGCTCCTAAGATAAACCGAGATTTCTGTCGCTGGCAGCAACAGAAACAATCAGTAGGTACAGACATGTTTACTTTCTGTCGCCAGACGGCAAATTTTTGTTTTATTGCTGAAAAAAAATATTCCTGTTCCTTTTGCCACTGGGCGTATTTTTTATTAATAGTGCCACCGAAAACAGAGAGCAGTCACTTCGCACAATTTGGTGACTCCCTATAATAACGAATGAATCTTAAATGCATTTATTTGTTTAAATATACATATTATATAATGTACATCTACCTACTTGTAAAAAAATAAAGAACTACGTGCGTGTTATGTACCATCAATTTCGCTGTAAAAAGCATGTCTTGAGTCATGCATCGATAAAAAATAAATTTAGCTTTATGGGAATATGAAGTAAAGTTCAGTTCCCATTGATTTAAGGGGAATTACTTCAAGTAAACTAATTTAATACTTCCCATCCCACGATACGAACAGTTTCTGGGCGTAAATATTTTTCCTAGTTCAGCACCTTAAATCCCTTCATTCAATTTTATCAGGTTATTGTGATTAATTTTGCAACTCTTTAGTAGGTACCTACTTGTTGCAAATTGAATGAAGCCGCGTCAGCTAATGGTTCCAACAAGTTACATTTTTCAAATTCTATATAGGTACGATACAATATTTAAAAATGTAATACATATTATGTATGTAGGTATATCCTATACCGCGAACTCCTTAAATAAAAATGCATTTCCTTGTTCGTGATGATGCAAAAGAAACAGCACATATTTCGTGTCAACAGTGGATTCAACAATCTGTTATGAAGCATCCTTTAAAAAAAATTATTTTTTTTACATTTCTTCTTTGCTAGCCATATCCTTCTAGTGTACCTACTTGTAGATGATATTTCTTAGCATAAATAATTTTTAATTGGCCGTAGATTCTCTCGCTACCACTCTCAAGCGAGGGCTAACTTAAATGTCCGTTGAAAAATACCAGACAACCTGATTTCAAACAAAGAAATCCCGGTCCAAAGAAGACGATACAAAAAAAAAAAAACATGAAGTGGATACCTACCTTTTAAAGATTTTATTTTATTATGTATATAGAAAGGAAAGGAGGAATTGAATTTCTGTGGCAGGTACCTACCTACAAATAGCAAACTCATGTAAATCAGGTATAATATACCTGTAGGATTTCTGACTTCCAGGTCTTGTCTGGATTTTTCATGCAGCTCCACGGGATGTCGCTCCCTTATGAACGATGCATATATATATGTACCTACATAATGGAATTTTGTTTCCATAGAATTGGTACCTATACCATATGTGGACTGGACCATAATATTTGACAATGCTAACAAATCCCACTTGCGCCTTGTAATTGTTTGGTAAATAAATAAAAGAAAATTTGACTTAAAAATAGATTATGACATGTGGTTTCTATTATCGATATGTTTGAATGAATGGAGAGAGAAAAGACAAATTATTCTATTAATAAAACCGATGGGATTTTCGCTTTCAAAATTGCTGAAACCGGTTGAGTTTGTATATGTATGGATACACTTGAAATATGTAACTATAAGTTCATTTAAATTTCCTGGAAAATTCGCATGAAGTGCTAGGTTAGGTACTCAGAGAGTAAAACCTAGTAAGGTTGGAACTATACTAAATAATATGTGTGATTATAAAAATAGTGAGAGCTTTGATTTTTAAAACTATTCTTTTTGTTTGAAAATGAAACAATTTTCTTTAGCAACAGGGAATATGACAATGAAACTGCAGTACCTAATATTCATTCTGGCGATTAGATGTTTGGAACCCGCACTTACTTAGTCAAACGTCAAGTAGAAGTAATATAGCGGTAAAGGCAAAATAGCCACTTTGTTTTTGAATTACGTTTGTTGGGTAAAATATAGATACATAATAAAATAAACATTTTATTTCAGGTCTGTTCCCGTACTTTCCTATGTAAATTTTGGTGTTTTTAAATAGATACCCCTTCTTCCACTTGACAACTAGGTACCTAAACAATGTACATACCTAACATAATAAAATAATAATTTAGACTTTGCGCAAATATAAGCCAATAGGTACCTAGGTACACATGCCGCTTTTTTAGCGGAACAAAAAAAAATACATTATAGATTATAAATACAACAGTATTATCTATAGTACATTATTTATCTATGAGTATACATCAAAAATAACAATTTAACAAATAAAAAAACTCTTACATGAAAAACGAAAAAAAAAAAAACAAGTCACCACCATTCAAAATGGCAGACATGTGATTAATTCGAAAACAACCAAAAAAAAATTATCGCTGGACCTTTCCTTTAAAACAGTTGAGCAAACACCACGGTAAAACTAGCGAAATTGTGTTGCGAAAAAACTCGTCAACGCTAAATTTGCGGTTGACAAAAATTATTATTAAACAAATTTTATTTCTTACGTCACTATTATAAATGTTCTACTCAAAATACGGTTTCCCCTACACATGCAAGTGATGACGATGAGTGGGAATTCCTATACGCAGTTTTTCTAATTCCAAGAGAAAATTCCATGTGGAACGGGCATTTTTCAATTATTCTAACGTTTTGCTCTTCGATTTTTCGTAAACTCGTTAAGGATTATTTTCTGAATTTATTGAGTGAATTAGATTTTTTTTCCGTCGAGTCTTTTATTAATCATCAATTCATCAACGATTCGTGAGTGGAGACAAAATGATTCACCCCGACAATTGGCTAGAGTGGGATAAATATAAAAACAAAACCAAATGCCATTTCCCACCCTTTGGAATTTTTCTTATTTTTTGCAATCAAATTGGAACATTCATACAAATATATTTTTTTTTTCTTTAGAAATTTAAGGATTTATAATAAATTGCACATTTGATACATATTTCAATGCATCATCCACAAATCTACTTCGAATGTAGTTGTCTTACCTTATCGCACAGAGTTTTCACTTGTGTCTCTGTCAACTGATTACACTCGTTCAGCTGCTCAATCCATTGATCCAGGTCCTTTGTAGTCGCTTTATCCTCCATGGTGGTAGAAGAAAAAGTCTCGTCGATCTTTGTCGATTCAATTTTGACTGATTTTATTTAACCGGTACAAACGAGAAAAAATTATACGGAATTCTATTCGAATTCACGAGAAAAAAAAATGCGTTTTTTTTCACCCAACTCTCTTGACAGAACGAAGAAATGCAAAAGCCTTCCTCTGTCTCACTCTTTCGATAAAATATAAAAAAAAAATTGGGAATTATAGAAAAAAAAAACTTCCCTTTTCTTAATTTGAATAATTTTAACACAATCCCGAAGTAAATAAATGAACACACAAACGTAGAAAAAGTAAAGAATCTTCAAGACTTTTTTTTTTATTTTTATTTTACGGCCTTTTCACACTTCACGCACTGAGTTAAATTTTTTCCGTTCTGCTTCGTACTGTGTTCGGGGGAAAATGGGCGATCGTGGTATTTTTTCTTTCGTTTTCGATTGATTTTAATTGCAGAGAGGGGAGAGCGGCGCAACACGAATTCTGGAAAATTATTAGAAAATTTGTTTCGGATTTGTATATCGGTACTTGCTGAAGATGGGTTAGGACGAATGTAAAAAAAATGTTTTATCTGGTTTTGCAAAATTTCTTAATTTATTGATATTATTTTCTGTCTTTGTTGGAAAACTACGGAGCAAGTTACGAATTAGCGAATTGTTTGAACTTCAGCAAGCACACTTGTACAAAATGGCCGATAAATTTTTTTAGCCGAAGAATTATAAGTGTGACGTCATATACCAATGGCGTTGCCTGAGAAAATGTTCGTTAAGTCTATGCGACATCTACATGGTTCAAAATGAAAACTAGATAAAAGAGCTGCGATTTGATGTGGATTAAGGGTTATGTTCAGCAATAGGTTGGAACTTGTCTATGGTGTAAATTAGGTATATTTTATGAAATGTTAGTTACAGGACGTGTGTCATTACGCAAAATAATTGTCTTCGACTAATTTTGTAAAATATATTTATATTAGTTTTGAAAATGGAAACAAAGCAAACGACAATTTTTCATGATTTCACACTCCTCATCAATTAAAATGCAGGGTTTTATATTCTAAAACAGTATTTTTTTTTAAATAGAATCTTTCGAGTCGAACAATTGTGCTCCATAGCAATAGGTAGTTTCACTTTAAAACATTTTCTTATAAGGCAATAACAAATCAAAAAGAATAAGTTTAAATTAATTCTAAAATTAATTAAACTTACATGTTTGAGACATGGATGAATGAATGACGTGGTAACTGGTTAACTGTACAAATTTGTATGAAAAATCATTTATAATAAGTTAGTTAGGAAATGTGGGTTGTAAATACAGATGATAAACTTACGCCAACGTCATTTTGGCATTTTACACACTTGAAAAAATCTGTGTAGCCAAAAATAAATCGGCAAATTAACATATTTTTATAAAAAAAATGGCTAAGGTGAGAATAAGTGTAAAAGAATACAATAAAATAACATATTGAAACATACCGATCGATCATAGAGCAAACACCGTTGGATAAATCCAACTCACTTTCGGAAAATGAATGTAGCTGACGATACTGCAAACAATTATTGAGTATGTCAAAGATAATCTTAGCATCTTTAAAATACAGATTTTATTTAAATAAAATAATTCAAATCGTATTGTTGAATGCCTTAAACTGCTTGACGACGTATGAAGTTTAATAGTATGTTTACACCGCACCTAAATTCATTATTTCGACTAAATGCAACATTTCAGGCCAAATGTTCAGCATTTCGCCATATATTTTCCAGCATTTCGAAATGTTGAATTTCAGCGAAATGTTGAATTTCATCGCTGCATTTGCAAGTATGTCAAATCGAACAAACCTCATTTTGATGACTTTTGGGCTCACTGACAAAAAAAAACCATAAAACCATAAAACCGCACCATATTAAATACAATCTGAAATAAATAATATTAAATACAACAAAAAATTCTTCATCGGATTTTTTTACAGCGGTTTTTTTTTGTCAGTGAGCCCAAAAGTTATCAAAATGAGGTTTGTTCGATTTGACATACTTGCAAATGCACCGATGAAATTCAACATTTCGCTGAAATTCAACATTTCGAAATGCTGGAAAATATATGGCGAAATGCTGAACATTTGGCCTGAAATGCTGCATTTAGTCGAAATGATGAATTTAGGTGCGGTGTAAACGTACTATTAGATTAAACTACATTTCTGGTACCTAGTAATAATTTTGTAGCGCTGACAATTTGTGATTTCGCCACATAGACAGATTTTTTATTCTCAGCACTTCCAAAATTTATTGATCGCACTGGCGGAATAACATTTCACATCTTCAGTGTGTAACATTATTGTCGTATCAGTAACTTTGCGAAATGGCGTGAAAGACATATCCCCCGAAAAGCTTTATATAAATGCATTCATTGACAAACATGCAGATGACTTATTGCTACATTTTGTATACCTAAAAAGGTTCGTTTCCATAGTAACATGTAAACAAAAACAAAAATATATTTTTGTCACCATTTTGTAATATTTTATCAAATATATTCACCTTTTTCGGGAAAGTTAGATTGGACAGCAAAACGCGATGTTTGATTAAGCACTATCTTAGAGGCGTTATAAGGAAATCTAATAAGGAATCGGATATGAAACGTCAAAAGTAACCATAATAAAAGAAATTTGGTTAAGAAACGAAACTCATATAATCTTTACCAGTCAAACATTTTTCAACAAAATAAACAAATTGTTGTCCTTTTCACCACTTCGGAAATCATTTTTTTTTGTATGGTGTATAATGTTTCTCATATTAGTATCACGTTAAAAAGATGGCTGACTAAAATGATTTTCATAGGTACCTATATTTTTGTTAGGTAGTGCGTTCCAGTCTGCCGAGCCGACTATTCAGTATTGAGTATCCTACTCAACCTTCGTAGTGATGAATTATTGATGCGCCATAAAACATGTTAATAAAACCATTTAAATGCAACCTTACCCCAAGTACATTGCAGCGCCATCTACTTTTCGATTCAAGACAAGAAACAAACGGATATTGACATAGAATCTCCTCACAGCCAACTTCACTGCCGTCGAATTTTTCCTTCTTTTTCCGTAAACTTTTTTCGTGGGTTGACGCGTATCTACAGCGCTCCAAAAAAGTGTTAATAAATTATGTCTGAAACACTACAATTACGTGGTACCCTTTTGGGGCACAATGGCTGGGTTACCCAAATCGCTACCAACCCAAAGGATCCCGACACCATCATTTCTGCTTCTCGCGGTAAGTTCAGAGCACTTTTTTCCCCTATTCATCCATTATTCCAAATTCGTAGTGACAAAATCTCGAAAAATCTCTGACATCTTTCGGTGTTCCATCAAATTATTAATGAAGTTGATGTCAAATAACGGTTGCATTTTTGTTTCTATTCACAGACAAGACCCTCATTGTCTGGAAATTGACTCGCGATGAGGACAACAACTATGGTTTCCCTCAGAAGCGTTTGTATGGACACTCTCACTTCATCAGTGACGTAGTTCTCTCATCCGATGGTAACTACGCTCTGTCTGGTTCCTGGGACAAGACCCTCCGTCTCTGGGATTTGGCAGCTGGCAAGACCACTCGTCGCTTTGAAGATCACACCAAGGTGAACGACTTTCTACTTATATGAGTTGCTTAGGGCCTAAAGCAGGGAACTAGCTTAGTGGTACCTTTAGATAGAACAGGTATAGGTTGAGGAAATGAATTTTTTGTTTTTGTACATGGTACCACTTATTTTATTGCGCCTATGCGAGGCAGAAGATTTTAAGTGGGAGACACACATTCAACACGATTAATGAGTAGACCCATCTCTTGAGAGCTTGTTGAAAGGTCGCCTAATTTGTAAGTTTCTTTATACATTACTATGACTGCATTACCACCCTAGTGAAGATTTCTATTTCGTTGTACTAACTTTACTTTTTTCACTTTGACAGGATGTGCTCTCGGTTGCCTTCTCCGCTGACAATCGTCAAATCGTTTCCGGCTCTCGGGACAAGACCATCAAGTTGTGGAACACTCTCGCCGAGTGCAAGTACACCATCCAGGAAGATGGACACTCCGACTGGGTGTCATGCGTGCGTTTCTCACCAAACCACTCAAATCCAATCATCGTTTCGTGCGGCTGGGATCGTACCGTCAAGGTCTGGAACTTGGCCAACTGCAAGTTGAAGAACAACCACCACGGACACAGTGGCTATTTGAATACCGTCACCGTTTCGCCCGATGGTTCCCTTTGCACTTCCGGAGGTAAGGACGCCAAGGCTCTCTTGTGGGATCTCAATGACGGCAAGAACTTGTACACTTTGGAGCACAACGACATTATCAACGCTCTGTGCTTCTCGCCAAACCGCTACTGGTTGTGCGTCGCCTACGGTCCATCCATCAAAATCTGGGATTTGGCATGCAAGAAAACCGTCGAGGAACTCCGCCCAGAGGTTGTTTCACAGACATCCAAGGCCGATCAACCACAGTGCCTGTCATTGGCCTGGTCTACCGACGGACAAACCTTGTTCGCTGGCTACTCAGACAACACCATTCGCGTGTGGCAGGTGTCGGTCTCCGCTCACTAAGAAGTGCTGCAGGACAAGATTCCGCTTATGTAATAGTTTTGTATTATACATATTGAGGTGTTTGTTTATTATATAAACAAATAAAATGAAAAAAAGAAAATTATTTAAATTAGTTTTAATTTGTAGGTTAGTTGTGATGCTTTTGTAGAAATAAAATTTGAATTAAGTTTCTTAGAAGTGGTCGCTTGTAACTTTCTGCATCCTATTGAGTCGTCGGGCGTTGACCTCGACGGTGACTACGTGAGCACTTAGCGTTAGCACTTGGAAAAGGTAAGCAACTGGAATTAGGGGAAATGATATAATCCAAAGATAAAGAGATAAAAGGATTAAGAGTATTCATACAAAGCGGAGGTCACCGCAGATCTATTGGCAACAGGTCGTATATTAATTCTTTCCCGAAGACTGATGCCTAGAATGCAATTTGAGCGTCCGACGGAGTATGCGTTGCGGAGAATTCTCCGTTCTGATGGATACCTCGCTGGGGCCGACTGACTGGGTTTCTGTCAGACTTATTTATACCTATCGTGTTATCGTCTGGGATGGACTGCATTCTAAAAACGCTACCTGTACATAATTACATAAGCGCCGCTCTCCGAAGTGCCTAATGCAACATTGGATGTGATGGTGGTCCTACAGTACATCAGTGGATATCTTTGATACAGTCGGCTGCCTGTTTGGCTTGTAGACTTAAAGCTTCTCCCAATGGTTCTACATCGTTTCACATTCCTATCAGAAAACAGAGTCAAGTATTGCGTTTTCTGCGTTTCTAGATTAGACAGTTTTTCTAACTTGCGGGTATTACTGCCTTCTTCCAGATAGCAGTGGCAAATGAATTGAGCTCCGTCAATTTCCATACCGATGGGTCAAAAAACATGATCTGGCCCAAGGCTGCTTTCAAATCATTGGAATCAGAAAAAAGCACAAAGGCGGCACACCCATATGTTAGTGCGGTGGTAGCACTATGCGCCACATATCATTTGACCTGGTGGTTAATGTTTGTTAAAGAGGAGAGTCTAGATCCAATCTGTGGAATTCATGAAGGTTATTATTTCTATAACATTATTCTTCGAGAGTTCCTTAAGGAGACGAAAAGAGTATAGTAGTTTGGCTGGCTATTTCTGGATATGATACAGTCCGTTCACCTCCTCCATTTAAGGTTGCTCTTCAATAGGAATTTTTTCCTTGATTGTTTCTAGTGCCATGTGGACATGTAATACTGCAAGTGAATAGTGGAGGGATAAGCTTTGGCCCTTATTGTGATTGTCGATCTGCGATCGTCACGACTCACGACAATTGTCGATTGCGTCGATTGATTTTAGCTACTCGTACGCACAACATCCAAGAGAAAGCATCGACCAGACATTTGTAATCGACTACAAGCGACTGTCAAATCGACAAATATCAATCGCAATCGACAATCACAATACTAAAATTTACAATCGACGATCGACAGTTGTCGCTCAACGATTAATTATCGACACTCACACAAGGGGCTTGTCTAACTAGCTCGTCAGCATTTTCATATCCATAAACGTTGATATGTCCTGGATCCCAAATCAGGGTAAACTTGTACAAATAAAGCGAGCCCAGCTCATTCTGGGATTTTAATTTTAGCACTAAATGTTGAAGTAAAGTTATATTCACTTTTTTGTTTTTTTTTTTAAATACTTCTCTCAGGAAAGGCGAACCTATAACGCTTCAACAGCGCCCCGAGATGCTTGCAGATGTATGTTAGGTCTGTACTTAAATTGCTACAAATTGTATACTTCTGGAAATATATCCCCAGGAAGCGAGTTCCAAAGTTTGCTTGTCCTGTAACAGAAGGAGTTTTGGAAAGTTGATGTCCTCGCGGTTGTCAAGTCAACTGTAAGGTCATGAGCATTAGCAGCATGTCTTGTGGGGCGCCCAAAAGTTGCATTTCGAGGGATAATGTCTTTGAGTTCCTCGGTACATCTACCATGGAAGTACCTATAGAACAAGCACCAACGGTTGAAGATTTGATGTGAGTGTAGGTGATAGCCTTGATGCAGAATGGCTGCTTATGAATATGCCTATCTTTTGCCTTGGCGTTATATTTATTTGGGTGCATCCCAAAAGAAGCTCCATCATGATTATGTGGTTAATGCTGCCTACACCGAGATTAGAAACAAACATAAATTGCATTTAACCAATGCTGGATAGAATTAAACAGGGGACAACTTAGGGTAATGAAAAAATCAAACATTTGCCTGGCTCTGGTGACCAATTCCTTCACTATTTCTGAGAAAACCTTAAAATCATGATGAATCTGTCGAAAATGCCTTTTAACTATGCTAACATGTCACAGTGTATTACGAAGACATGCCGCGAGGCTAGAAGTCACCGCATATGTTTTTATTGTCGCAGTTGCGGGGAAGAAGTACCTTTCCAATTGCTATGCAACTACCCGGCGTTGCTCTCGATTAGATTATGCCCCTATTATGTAAGACAACTACAACTAAAGTTAAGTTGTCACTTGGTTTTATTTAATTCAAAATTCGGTATTGTTCGTATTGTAATACACAACCTTGATAGAAAAGTTGTCTGTCAAAACACAACAAAGATGGTAGTGGTTGTCTATAAGTTATTAGTTAGTTTGGGTTGTGAGAAAGTTGAGTTGAATTGAAGACAACTCAACTCAACTAAGTTGAGTTGTCTTACATAATAGGGGCATTAGTATTGTAGAAACGAATAGGTATCAGCAAAATACAGTAATTCTTTCAGAATCCTAAGAGGTTCCGAGAGTACCGCGACATATTCAAAATGTATCGGATAAATGATACCTTACCCAACTCATCACTGGACAATCTATTTTTTCATATAATAAGTAGAGAGTCCTATTGAAGTAACCCTTCCGAGCGGAAATTTGTTTGCTTTTGAAGGAGAATACCAAAACAATTAAGAGATACAAACACTTTTTTTTAAAACGAGTCGAGTTATTATTTTTTTATTTAAATTTTTTTATTTTCTTATATTTTATTTACCAATGAAAAATTTGATTACAACAAAACATTGTTTGTTTTACAATGTATTACATAATTTCTAAAAATGTCATATTACATGCATTTAAGCTTGAATTTTCGATTTCGCCTTTTCGCTATGCGCTTGATATTCATATTCACGTTTCTCAATAATTTAGTTCTTAAAAATATTAAACAAAAAATGAAGGATAAACAATTAAATTTAAAGTTATAGTTGCAGGTTAATTTAAATAAATTAATTATTCCTTTGTTATTATTTTGAGCTTGGTGCATTTTTATTTAACGTCGTCGCTGATCGCGAAGATACTTTAGCAGGCAAGGACTGGCTGGGTACTGGTGCGGCCGCATTGTTGGCGATTCGATAAACGCCATTTCGAAATAAAATAACTAAAACTGTTATATTATCTACAGAGCCACGATAATAGGACTGCATAGCTAAGCTCTTTGCCCCGTAATCGGCTTCGTGAATGTGGTCCTTGATGAATGCCACAGCCTCTTCGTTCGAGAACGTATCCCAGAGGCCGTCCGAGGCAAGAATTAAAAATGTTGGTCTAGAGAGGAGATACGATTTTGAATAACAGTGGATAGGAAAACTGAGTATACTCACTTGTGATCGTTTAATTCGAATGTTAGTATGTCTGGATTAGCTATGACTAGATTTTTGTCTTTTAATGGATAATCACCAAGCGCTCGTGATGTGGCCAATATGCCAGCAACGCGCCATACACCCCTGAATGCGATGAATCCGCCGGCGTCGTGTATTCGTTTTCTTTCGCGAACCTGTAATGCAATTAATTAGATAGAGACAGGAGGTAGTTAAGTCGAGGCTAACCTGTTGAGGTTTATGATCGAAAGAGAGTGGAATAGCCACACCTCTTGAGTCACACATCACACCACGGGAGTCACCCACATTGGCTACAATCAATCTGGAGTCCTGGATAATAGCTATCAGGGCAGTCGTGCCAGCGATATTTGTCTGTAAGAGGAAATCATAAGGGTTAGCATAAGATTGGGACTATGAACTTATAAAGAACTGACCGTTTTTTTAGCCGCCTCTACTAGCTTGTAATCGGCTGCCAATACTTCGTCGGTTATCATCTTGCCAAAATTGATTTTTCCGTTCTCGATATAGCACTTGGCATCGAAGCTGGTTGGCGCTTGTTTACCTGGCGAATCTTTGGCGTTGTTGCTGATGTTGAAAAGGTTGTCCTTGCCCAGCGGCCGTATAAGGGAGTTGAGTTTTGACGTGAATACGTCTGTTTCACGCTGCGTTGCGGTTTGTTTTGGTGATGTGCAATCGTCAGTAGTGCTGTGAAGAGATAGAAGTACAATGTGAGAAAAAGTAGAAGAATATTTAAGGAATATTTAATGTTTTTTATTTAATGCTGTATTTAGAAGTGTATAATATATCAAAGTAAGTTGGGTCATGTTCTAGATGTTAAAGTCATTTAAAATTGCAGCGTTCGAAACCTTTCGAAACTAGGCGTCATAAAGTCTGAAAGCATATAGACTTCTGCATAGAAAAAACGTATTTTGAGAAATTATTATTGATCAGTCCTGGGCTTTCACGTCTCATGTAACTAGTAAGAAGTGTGAGCTAAAAAAAATCGTTTTTTTATTACTTGTGTACGTGTACACTTATTGGTGATATTTAATGCTAGTAAAGTTGTTGCCAGCTATTAATTTTTTAATAATAATGTGCTGAATTGCGGATACACGGAAGCTGGATTTTTATTTAATAAGTAGATTGTGCTCCTAAGGAGGAACATAATGAAGTTCCCAAATCCGGTACAAGGTGTAAACAAGAGGCGAAAAAAACCCGAGAGAACGACAATAAACAAAAATACCTCGTAGAAACAACAACGCACAGAGGTTGCTCTTCTTCTCCGTTCTAATCACCAGTTGGCGGACTTGTACTCATCTCTCAAGTGGTAGTCACTTGGTCAATTAATCGAGAGATTGCCCATCACCCTGATTATAGGTAATTTAGGTTAAGTAGCTTAGGTAGTATTAGGTTGTGTTAAGAAAACACAAAATAATAAAGCATTCAAGTTTTTGCAAGTTTCTTGGAAATTAAAGAACAAAGCAAATTTTAGCAAATAGATAGATTTAAGGACGAAAGGCAATAGTTATAAAAGGTTAAGTTTAGAGTGCTCGCTAAGAGCCAGTAAGGTAGATTAAGATACATGTTAGTTATAAATCAGATTTAGCCATTTTTGTCTAGTATGTAAAGAATTTGAATAACAATGAATTTAAAAGCCAAAAATTCACTTGGTCAATAGAAATGCAAGGTTCATTTCCTGACAGGGAAAAGCAGAAATATCATCCCAAGTGGATTATATACGGAGAATTGACTGTCAGAATTCAAACTTACTATTCAAACAATCGTTTAAAAGGAGTCTGATGATGAATTAGTGGTGTAGTTCGAAATAGCTATCATTCCTACCAAAGTGACTGTGTCTATACGAGTTGTTGTTAATGTTAATCTCTCAAACAATAATTCATAGACTGAAATTCGACAAAATTTCCCAACAGAAAGTGTCAGAGTCAATCACTTTCGCAACTAGCGAGATTCGATGTTACTCCTCGCGTCCCTACTCTGTAAACAATATCATTGGACAACAAAGGAAACGTTCAGCTTGGCTATCGATACAGATACCAACATTTTGTTTGGATGCAGATTTACATAGGAGCGGCTTAAACGCCTTTCAAATTCCTATAACTCCTACCTGGCAGACTTAATAAATAGAGAAGGCTTAAATATTTGGATATATTTAGTCGTTGAAAAAATGTCCGCTCCTACTCCACTGTCTATTTTAAAACGATCTGTGAAGATGAGTATTTTAAACTCTTTCGTAAAAATGTTCGACTGCAATTCCGTTCTTGATAGAAGTCTCAGAGAAATATTTTGGAATATATACGATTTTGATGTGATGATAGGACCTTGCAGACAAACATCTGGTGAGTACTTTGCTCGGACTTGACCGTATAGGGTGCTCATGGTTTGAATTTCAGCCGTTCGAATTCGAATTCGTTTCAATTTAGTGATGTTGTAGGCTTTACTTAAGACTTAAGAAAGTTATTTCTGATTTCGGCACCCAATTTTCGATTATATAAACTTCCAGTTTAGGGCCAAGAATAACGCACTGGAGGATAAAGATAAATATTGGTTATTATTTGCGTACCAAATGCGCAATATTTTAGCCTTCGCTAGAAGCAGGGACCTTGACGTGTGCGCAATCGTATAAGCGCCGGTGCCGTGCGCCGGTAAGAGAGTGCTTAGTCGCTAATATGCTCCAAATACCAGGCGACCTTCGGTTTTAAACCGGCCTTCATGTGCCGTACCGGGCTCCGGCATGGGTGCTGTTGGTCAACAACCCTTGTGCTATAGAGCAAACGATCAAAACTTCTCGGTATCATGTGGACCCCATCCAAACTTCAAGACCGTGTTAGAAAAGGAGATGATGATTTGTCCACTTCCGACTCCGACACATCCACCGTAGTTAATACCTGCAGTGTGGTGTCCGAGAAATCGGGATGCTCTGCAATTGGAAAGAGTTTGGCTGGACTACTGATTCAGCAAGGTGGATATGTTAAGCTCAGGGGTTTCGCAAACAGACGCTTTAAAAGTGCCTCGCGGAGCCAAAGTTTACTTTCTAAAAATGCAGACTCTCATAGCGAAGCTGTCTGACCATTAAATCAAACTGTGGATCTAACGGGCCAATATTCTCAATATGGTGAACTATACACCTGAAGAAGCAACTTCCATTTGGAGGAATCAACTTCTCTTTAAGCATTAACGATTTTAAAACATTTTTTGTATTTTCAGACATTGGGAAATCAACAACAACATCAGAAATCAAAGCTATATGGAAGAGACTTAGAACTCGAAGTAATTTCAAGATTTACAATAAATGGGACCACAACATCCTATGTTCCTGATAAATACGGGTACATATATGTAAGAACCTCGAATATTTCCGTCTCTGTAATTATTCAATCAGCTTACATATTTACGGGTTTAGTTTTTCCATTTGCATTGGTGCTTTTCTACGATACCCGGAGGCCCAGAGCTTAGCTTCAATGAGGGCCGAGGCCTGTGCTAATGTCTCTATTACTTTACATACCAAGTGCGCAATATTTAATAGGCACAGCAATAATATAGGCTGTAGTTTTAATGTAGTAGTTTGAATATAAAATTTACATCTTACGTCATATATTTTCAAAAACAAAATAAATAAAAGTGCAACATTATTCAGAATTCGGAAAAAAACACCCCCGCCAAACTTGCATTCACTTTCAGCCGCCGAATCTAAGCGGACACTTAAGTTTTCATTTCAACTTTGGAGTGAAGCCAACTATAGAATTTATCGCGTTAGT
This sequence comes from Cheilosia scutellata, assembly GCA_955612985.1. Taxonomy (NCBI): domain Eukaryota; kingdom Metazoa; phylum Arthropoda; class Insecta; order Diptera; family Syrphidae; genus Cheilosia; species Cheilosia scutellata. The sequence continues at coordinate 143,112,635 of OY015311.1, forward strand.
TTTATCCAAATCACCATCGACTGGCAGCAAGAACAAAACGTTCAATCCCCATGGGAATTATAGACGCAATTGAAATAAAATAGTTGGTATGTACAATGTATATTGTACATTATATTAAATATTCACAACAAAAAAAAAAAAACGGAACAAATAAATCTTTACTATTTGGATTAAGCGATGCATGGCGGCGATTCGCAACGTCCATCCATCGTCCATCTCTGGGAATTTATTTTCAAAAAATGTGTTTGTTTAGCTTTCCGAACACATGATGAAGGAGTGGTGGGCCGGTGCCGGTGGTTCTGCCCAAGGTTAACATTATTTCGGCAGGATGGGTGTGTGCAAATGTTTGTTTTTTTTTTTTTAATTTACCAGAAATCAACATCAAAACACAAATAAAAACGTAATACAATTTACATCACATATACATGTGGTTGCTTTTTGCATGGTTCGTTGCAAATTTGAGGTAGGTTTTTCGAATTGTATAAATTGAAAATGTTAACACAACAATCATGCTCTTCTTTTCTAGATGGTTTAACAATGTTATTAAAATGTATGTATTATTTTAAGAATCAGTACTAATATAGTAACTAATTTCTTAGGTTATGGAGAGCGGTACTATTACAAGGTGTTGCGCGGACACCATGAATAAACGCTTTATACAAAAGTGACTCGAAAAAGACAAAACTTAAAAACTTCGAGTCTTTACGTATAATAAATTGGATTGTCTGTTTTTGGAATAAACGCGGTTTTTCAAAATCGTATGTCTCCAATTCCCCTCAGTTCATATCAGGCAGAGCCATAGCAACGCGTCACCCGCTCTCTAAAAACGCCATCAGTGCATATTGTAGGTCTGCGCGTACGAAGTGGTACGAAGTCTTGGGCATAGCTAGTACAAAATATATTAGGCATGTACTTAAATACTACAACCAAATCCAAACGAATCCCTACAACAATCAAAATTGAATAACCTGATGTAATTATACGATTAAGGCGGCTTTGATATTGAGGCAATAAGCAATACTTTATTTTAAAATATTCTCACATTGAAGCAACATTATTGCCAGAAATTTTATCATGATTATTGCCAGAAATTTTATCATGATCATCTAGCTGAGTGTCACGCTTGCTCATAATCTAGTTAACCTTAAAAGAAAAGGTGGCACTCTGTTTGTAACCACAAAATAAATAGGGCAACCTAAAGTCCCCTAGTAGGATAAAATTATGATTGTCATTTAAATTATTTAAAATTGCAATTGAGATAGACCTATAACACGCATATTTTTGGCAGTAAATTAAACTATAATTCTCTTGATTGACTGCTTACCTAAGTGACTTTCGCAGACTTTCTCTTCGACGCACTGAAGCTGATGTATCGTTTTCCTTATTGCTTTCATCCTTTCGACTGGATTTTCTCCTCAGGTAGGGACTGTTCTCATAATCACTTGTGTTAGCGTCTGCACTCAGGTGATCACCACTGCCGGGACCCTTCACAATTGCAGCTGTTTCGATAATTTTATGGTATATATTCTTAACTAAAATATCTTTAGCAAAATCGGCGGCAAATTCTCCGCCATGCCCGTCAAAAACGGCAAAAAATGAAATGCCGGTGTTATTGTTGACATTCTCCTCGATGATGAATCTGAAAAGAGACACAAACAAAATATCACATTACCAAAACGTAAAAGAAAAATACATAAACAAGAAATAATTCAATTAAGTGAAACGGAGAAGAGTGTTTCAAAGTGGAAACAATGCTACAATAAGTAGCGATGGTGGCGGTGACCCTTTAGGAGACAGTGTTGTTTCGTGCTGATAAGCACTTTAGACTACATAGCACCCCTGCTAATAGCATGTCTGACTACTACTATTGGCGATACACTTTGCTTGTCGATAAGACTCGTCGACTGTAAACTGCGTATGGGAAGTGAAAAAAAAAGATTCCAAAAATAAGCTGTGATGACTTGACTGCCAGATTTATTTGTTAGAAAGGGTCATTAAACCATTAAAGTCAGAGTTTTAAAAAAAAATAGTTTACACTGTTTTAGTGGGAGATAAAATAAAAATCTAATGCTCAAGTCAAGATTTAAAAGTTTCTTACTTTAAGCAAGGTTGGTGGGAGTTTGTACTTTTTATTACATTAGGAACCCACTTTACTAATCATGTAATATGTTTTTTCTCGTGCAAGATATCTTTTATGAAGGTTTAAACCAATAAAACAAACTTTGCCGACTTCACTCTTGACTATAAAGAGCTCAGAGAATTTCTTTTAACGTGTAGTACTGACATAATCGTTTTATATTAAGAACGTGTGACAGAAACTGAAATGTATGGCAAATGGCAAATCTAGTCATAGCGTTCGGTGATTCTGAAGTTCCGATAAATCTTTGAATTGATATCCCTTCTTTTGGTTCAATACTCTTCCCTCGCTGCCCTTGCTTTACTCTGCAGCCTTTTATTGTGTGCGTCTTCTGTCGGCTCTTTCTCTGAAGCGGCTTGTACCCTACAGTGGTTTCGGCTATGGTAGGTGAGTGCACTGTGCAGAGTTTCATACTCCAGGCGTAGGCTCCGGCTACTCCAGGTGTGGTAAGGCGTCCACCGTCGAATTTCGTCTTCTGGGAGGACAGTCGAGCTCTGAATTTAGCCGCAACAAAAAAATGGTCAGAGTCGACGTTGAATGTACACACTTCGAGGATGTTGGATGAGTGCCTTGTATCGATTACCATAATATGGTCGATTTGGTTGGCGGTTTGACCGTCTGGAGAGCGCCTGGTTGCTGTATGGATCCTTAGCCTTGGAAACCTAGTGCTACTTATCATCGTATTACGAGCTCCCGGAAAATCTATAAGTCGGTAGCCGTTGTCTGTTATCGTTTCGTGGATTCGGTGCTTACCAACTAAACTGTTAAATATGTTTTCCTATCGACTTTAGCATTGAAGTCCCCGAGTATAACTTTTACATCACACCCCGGACCGGAAAGGCTCTGTAGGCTCCATCCAGGTCATAAAACAAACACCAAATGTCAGAATATCCAATATTTTTACCAAATGACTAGGTTATTCCATTTTATATGCAAATAATTGCATACTTTTAGGAAAATCCAAGCCTAAAAGATAATATTCTATAACCCTGTGTAAAATAGAAACGATGATGGTAGAATTACGTGAAGCAAATTAATGAATTACGTGAAGCAAATTAAAGACGATCTCGTTTACTACTATCTCTTAGACGATTGTTGTCTTAGATTTAACGAAATGAGTACTCAGAATTTATGATTTTACATAATTATGTGTATCTACACTATGCAGTAGAATGAATGAAAGAATGAGTGCATTACATAACATGATACACTTACAATGGAAAGAAACAAAAGAAAGATGGTGTTGCGTAGTTGTAGGATAATTTGGCGAAAACGTTTGTAATCCATGGCGACGTTTCTCATTTCAGTGGGAGTGGTTTGTAATTTAATACTTTTAAATTAAAATTAAAAGCAGGGAATACTATGCCGCATCGTGCGACTATTATAAGTAAAGTAGAAAGAAGATGTGAGGCACGAACCAACCTGAGGCGGTGGCTGATAGTCAATATGATTTATAGTCGAACAAATTTAATTTTGTTTCGTCTTTGAGTTATTTAATGCCCATGAAAGAAATTGATATGCTTTTTAATTCTTAAAGAAAAAGGGAAGGGATATAGTATCAAGAAAATCTGTAGTAATACATACAGTTTGTCAAGGAATTGTTTTTACAAAAGAAAACAACTGGTAATTTAGACAGTTTCTTTATAAAACAAAAGAGCTTCTTTGATGTTTTACTTAATTTTTTTAATAAATTTCTTTTTATTAATATATCTACTAACGAACGAACAGTAACAAAAAATACTACATTATGAAAGTAATAAAAAATAAGCAAAAATGAGCTTGTCAAGAAATTTGTAAAAACAATTTCGTGACAGATTGTATATTGGAAATTAGTAAAAATTATCGGTATATCGATTAAGAAAAATGTGTTTCACGTTCTGCTCGAATAAAGGAATTAAAACTCACTTCACTGTGGACAAGTATAAAAGAACAACGAGTTTAATTATTGACTATACAATGCGTAATGGTTCAGAACGGCTGTACGTCGTACAAAGTCGTTAGTCTAAAAATCGATACTATTTTTGTAAAGAAATAAATATTGACTGATTATAATACATACTTATGTACATATATAGTCAATGGTAGTAGGTACTAATTACGACATTTAACGCTTCGACATCAGTAAACATTGTGCCCCTTACATATCAGTTTCTTCGAGACCCGATTAAAAATCTTTTTTTTCCATATCCATATAGTCAAAAATAAGTTGTCTGCTCATAATGAAGATGATAGTAGTTATAGCAAATTATTTTCCCAGAATACATTTATATTGTCATTGCCTTGTGACATATTAAAACATCGAAATTCCTTGAACGCGTAGAAGGAGGACGACGCCTTCGCATAAAGTACTATTCCACAGAGCGTTAAAAAAAGAATAATTCTATCTGCTTTTGTATCCAATTATAATGCCATTACTTTCGAAAAAAAAAAACCTGAGTGGAACATCAAACAATAGGGAATACAGAAGTAAGCTAATTAATGACGTTTGCATTCCCAAAAGACAACAAACCATGTCGCCCCATTTTTCTATCATCAGTCCACTCGCTGTTGGCCCCATGAACGAGGTAGGTATTCTTTAATATTTAATTTAATTTTAATGATTTCAGAAATAAAGTAACGACACTCGAGTGTAAACAGTCAGTGGGACGATGAAATATCTATGTCAGATCCAATTTTAGCATTTGTATTGCATTGCGTCCGATTCGACCTCAATCTCGTGATGAACTTTGTTAAATTAATTTTCTTGCTAAATTGACATTCATGATGCAGTTCCCAATACCCGGGTGCTGATGTTGACTGCTGATATTTTGTGTAAAATGTCGAAGTAAACCGTAAAATTAATGTAACCTTGATTTTGAGTATCGATCGATAACCTCTCTGCACAATCTGATTGAAAGTGAGATTTTCGGTTACTATAATTTTTTTATTTTAATTATAAATGGTTTATCGTTATGGGTTAATGGGGCGTATACGTAACAAAAATTATAAAACAATGCCTGCGATGCATGTGTACCTATACTCATATTGGCAGGGACACGTTTATGCAGTAGTCGTAAGTCACGCAAACCTTTTGTGATTTTCATATATAAATCTTGAAAAAACGATTAAACGGATGGCAACTTTAAAATTGTTTAAATTATTGAAGCCAACATTTTTGTACACCTCAGGAATTTTTAGATGGAGTTAAGAAATTAAATTTCCTTTGTGTCACTTTTTATTATAATTTCAAAGTGTAGGTAATAAGACTTATAGAAGGTGATAGCAATTTCAAATATTGCCATCGATGCAGTGTTATTTCTGTTAAAATAAAAATACTTAAAATGTTTGATAAGTTACAACAACGATGACAAACAGCCCAAAGGACTAGATTTTCAGGAAAAATATGAAATAACAACGAATTTGGTAAGTTGTATGTGCAAATGATCCATTCAATTTTTATACGAAACATTATTTACTTAATTATTGTGTGAGAGAATTACATTAACAACAACTCGTAGACACAGTCACTTTGGTAGGAATGATAGCTATTTCGAACTACACCACTAATTCATCATCAGACTCCTTTTAAGTGATTGTTTGAATAGTTTTTGAATTCTGACAGTCAGTGACATTATTTACTTAGACGGAGCTACAGTCAAGGGTGGACCTCGACCAATACGCCTCTCCAGTTCGCTCGGTATTTGGCTAACTCCCTTCAGTTGCGCACTTCAAGTGGTTTTTGGCCCCCTTGCACTTGAGCAAGCCACCTAAGGCGAGGTCTTCCTCTAATGAGTTGTCCCTCTGGGTGAAAGTAGAAACCCATTCCATTCGTCGGACCATTCCATTCGCTCTATACATATCCTAGCCATTTTAAACGAATGATTCGCACTTTCTTGACCAGAACGACGTCGCTGTACAGCTCGCTGTTAAATCTTGTTCTCCAAATCCCGTCAATGCAAACGGGACCGAAAATCACTCCAAGAATTTTGCGTTCAAAACTCCCAAGGTTTCGCCTTCGCTAATTTGAATTGAATTTCATTTCATTCATTTATTTAGCGGATTATCTACCATTAAAAAAAAACTTAAATATTACATAGAACTTTTAACAACTTTTTCCTACAATAGTTAACATAATTCTAAACAAAAAATAAGGGACTTAATTATTCAAATAAGGGTAATAACTTCTAACATAGATTATAGTTTTTTTTTTGAATGTTAGACAATTTATTTCATTTTTTACATCAATCAAGTCAACCGTAATTCTTCACTTGATTTCATCACTTTGTCTAAATCCTTTTGTGACATCAAAGGTCTCGGTGAGATTCTTTCCGACCTTAATGGAGCAGCGACTGTTGTCAGTCTGAATAACCTGACGAGTTTGGATAGAAAGGGCTCTGCATAGTTCGTTTTGTAAATAATGCCATCATATGCGGCCTAAAAATCGATAAACAGATGGTGGCTATATCGATTTGGACCTGTTGGGTTTTCTCCAGGATCTCCCGTAGTGTGAATATTTGGTCGGCTGTGGACTCACCGGGGCTAAAACCTCCGACCCAATAAATTAGTTGATACGCCAGACAAGGAGGAGACTGATGTCTTTATAGTTGGCGGCCTTTCTTATTGTGGACCGGACGTACGATTCCGAGGTTTCATTATTCAGGTATACCAAACAACTTTCTTCCGGTGAAACCTTGGAGATTAGTTGGCGTATGCTATTCCTTAAGTTTTCTGGACTCGAATTTACATCTAGTTATTTCTATCCTCACTTCACTTTGGTCGGGTGGATCTTTAATCGCCCAGATTAAATGGTTCGTTCTGCCAATGACTTCCGAACTTTGCCGTTTAAAAGTCTGCAGAAGTAGTTTTTCCACATCATCAACTACAATACAAAACATTAGGTTCGTTATATTGAACATATACCTATCTCAGGAAAGCCAAGTTAACTAGACAAATATGTTCAATAAAACAACTTAGTAGGTCTGTCCCTTTACTTTTGTAGTAAAAATGGATTCAAAATGGCTATTGTTATGGGATAATTATTTCTCTCTCAAAGAAGAAAACTTACGAAAACATTAGGGAACGCTTTTGTAATAATCATGAAACATTACAGATGCATTTGGTTTTTCCATAAATTGCATGCGAGTATAAAGCCAAGTATTCGAAAGAGTACTGAACTACAAGCCTTTCCACCTTCTGATACACGCGCAGGCCAAATAGGACAACAAATTTAAAATCATCGGTCAATTTTCAGGCGACTGACATAATATAATGCTCTCTCGAAGCGGCTCTCTTTTACTAATTTTTCAAGGTACAACATTCAGTAAAAATGCGTAAAAATTCGTAAGAATTAGTAAAATATCGTAAGATATCGTAAGAAACAGACCTAGTGTAATTTTCTTCCAAACAGCCTAATTCTTTGCAAGCTCTGATAAGATAATCAGTTTTTGACAAACAAGCTGATGTATTTTTGTGTGTAGATAATATTCCAAAGTAGCATTGTCATAATCCATACCAGAAAGGAATCGACGTGAATCATACCTTTCCCCTAGCGGTGGCATTTTAGTTGCTCCCAAGTGACTTTTCATTGGGATAACTATACTTAGCGTGATTCCCAAAAGTGTCAAGTAGAGTGTAGTTTTTCTAATTGACTGCTGAGGTTTATACTTTACTTTGCTTTACTGAGAAAAATGTTCATTAATGTTCTGCGTATCCTTATAAAATAAGTCACTTCAAATGCATATTATTGCCGATGCCAACGGTAAACATCCAAACGTCTCCGAATAAATACAGTTGAATGACATGCTCGCTCTTGAACTTTACCACCCATCAAGTATTTAATGGACGTGTGCCAAAAAATGACTGCGTCATTAGTGCACAATTGTCTGTTTTTAGAATGCAACATTTCTTAGCAAAATATTGACTGCATATGGCACATTGGCCTTACTAAGCACATCAGAGATCTCTACGTTAAAAAAGCATACCAAATGCAAAATTTAGGCGCAGACATTAAACTGCCGGCCGGCTAATATTAAGCTGGTTAAAATTCCGAAAATTATTCCAAGTGCTGCCTTAAACAGCAGGAAAAGATTTTCAACAAATGCAATAAATTCACACACATTATGAGTTTTATTTTCCCAGACGACTTGGTGTTTCCCAAAAACCCCCTTCCCACCCGGAATCTTACGATAAAGAAACTCAAAGACGTATACATATTTGAAAACTACGATAACAGTGAAATAATTAATTCTGATTTAAATTACTGAGATTGCATCTGTGGCTGTTTTTAAGTTCAAAGTCGATTACTTAACAGCAAAATCAAAAACACAATTGAGCTTTACAAAGTACATGTATGTGACATTTATTGCCCGTCACATTATTTTATAGCTATTTTGGGGTAAATTGCATCATTAAGTACATTAATTACTCAAAGTGATTTTAGATGTTGAGGTTCGGTTTATCGATGGTGCATCTCTTTGAGGTGACGACGAAGACAGCAAAGAGTGATATAATTGGTAAAAAGAATGACGAAAATATTTTTGGCAACATACACGAACATTTCTTAGCTTGAACAAGCGATTTTTGATCGGGGTGACTGTCTGTCTAAAATATTCAAATAAATTTAACCAATGTGTTAATTTATTCGAATATATGTATACAGTTGTTGGCTTTTCGTCAATACATTAGTATTTGGGCATGTGACGATAGGCAGGCATTATACCATTTTGTGCAATTGGTCAACAGAAAGTGAACAATTTACAATTCTGTTGAACACTTTGATTTTGTACGAATAACCTACACACTGGTTGTTAACATCTAACAAAACATTTTCTGTTGCTTACTTGTTGTATCCAAAATAAAACATACAAAATATCCCTGAGCACTTTGTACGTTATTGCATGTAGTACATTACCAAACCGGTAAGAGAGTTGGACTACCTTGTACGCATTTTATGCTTGCCGGTTCTTAAGTGAGTAGAACTTGCATGAGATTCCAAAAAAAAAGTTGTCTGTGATGTTTTCTCGGGTTGCAAAGGGAAACCAGATTGGAAACAACATTGAGAAAAGGGTTACGTCAACTGAAGGAAAACCCTACAAGGCACGTATGTAGGTATGTATACGAAGGCAGATTATAGCTATCATATATGAACTGCAAATTGTCTTATCCTGTCACAGACTATATGTGAATCGATTTTGCAATTTTATGTAAATCCTTTTCACTCAGTGTATTTTTATAGGTGAAAGTTGAAAGGTGGAGTTGCATCTATGCAAGCTTTTACCTCATTCTGGGATAAGCTCGTCAAAATCGGATCATCATGGTGTCCCCCTGGGTAGCTATTTTTATAGTGAACTAACGATGAACGCGTATACCTGCTTAGTCTGAAGCTACTGTTACACAGATTTATCTACACACAACTTTAGGACAGAAACTGACGTCATATTGATGCCAAATTGACACCATTTTTGACATCGGGTCTTATACGTCTCTGATGTCATTAACAAGAAGCCCGACTGATAAAACAAACTGTAGGAAGCTCACACCTGACAAGCCAACTCCGGAGGTATAATCTTTCAAAAGTCTGTGCAATTACTATCATAATTCCGATGACGTTGACAAAAACCTAGGCAAACTGTCAGTGGTGCATATAAGTGAGTATTGAGATAGCAGCGGCAATGTTGGGACTATCGGTGAGTAAAGTCAAAAGGAAATAGTTAGCTACTGATCGAGCTGGCTCGAGAGGTATGTTAGGTGAGGACCCATGTTAGCACAGGCTGTAGCGCTATGAAAACCAAAGTGAGTACACTCTATTTAAAGGATATATGTACAGTACATACTAAACAAAATCGTTTGTATCCTCCACAGGAGGGTAGATATATTCAATTTGACCTTACATTTGTAACGCCAAGAAGCTATCACCGCAGACGCAATAAAGTATTTAATATTTTGTATCAGGTTCAAATTCTGAATCGACTTAGCCATGTCCGTCTGTCTTTTGAAAACACGATACCGTCCAAACGAATTGCGAGAAGACTTCTTTTTACCATCGCGTCGGTCGTCAGGTTGGTATTGAAAATGGGCTATATCTGCCAAGTAGTTCCGATACCTCCCATACAAAACCAATATTATACTCATGTGTTGCGAACGTACTAACTCACATGTCTAACATGTTGCATGACTTGCATGCAGTGGATGATAACACTTTTACTTGTTTGTGTTTTTTTACGCCTTAAATGTTGAATGAAGCAAGTTTTAATGTATTTTTTATCACGTGTGTAAACGTTCTTTATTATGGATCGTTCAATTATGTGTCAACATTTGAAACGTTCAAGTCTTTAACATTTTTAACTACTAACTTTTTGAAAGACCATCGCCTCCGTTAATCTCAAGTCGATCTATTTTAAGACTTCAGATATATACTCGTATGTTTATAGTTCCTTTTTTCAGAATGAGTTGGGAAATTCCCTCCACGTTATTGTCATGTCATTATCTGGTCATTATCATCATACTGACTAAAAAAACAAAGTCCCACGACTACTTCAGGTATATATAAATTTAAAACATGTCAGAAGACGAGAAAGACAACAAGATCGTCCACGACACCATCAAACTTTTGAATAAAAATAAAAATCTTTATCGTTATGCTTATGATAAATACCTGTTGATGAATATATCCTGTTTGTTAAAATAGGTATAAATGCATCACACCACCCACAACTTCGCGTGACAGCAAGTAAAAAAAAGAATCAAAAATTCCACAATTATATTTATCTTATTTACAATAGTCCGCGACAGCTATCTATCAATTTGTGTAAATCGTCCCTCCCTGCTACCGATCGATTTTAAGGAATAACTGGACAAAAATAAAATCTAAATATATTTGACATGGCACGAATGTACTGTCGTCCATTTGTCGCGCTGTTCAAAATTATGTAATCAAGTGTTTTGAAATTGAATGCTTTTAATTTTAGAAGCCACACCACAGCGGTCCAGAAACTATTGTTTTTAGAAACGAATTTATTTTCGCGATCAATTAAAAACCAAATTTTATTTGAAACATAGCAGCTGACTTGGAAAAATGTAACGATTTCTGAATGGAGTAGAATGTGTAGTGAATCTGTGTAGTGAATCTGTGTAGTGAATCTAAGTGTGACAAATATACAGTGTGCTGATGGTTGATTTGACACGCCTCATTGCGCATTTAAATTTCAAATTTTTAAAACAAATGCGATGGTAAATGGAAAGTGTATTGTTATTTGGCTGCAGACAATATATAGAGCAGTTCATTTGAGCTATAAATAAATTTAAAAAATAAGAATAATATACAATTTCTCGTTTTTACGCCAGAACGGAATGATTTACGCGTTTCCAAACAGACGATTTTTTTTTTGCTAAATATAAATTAAAACAAAAACAACAGATGATAATTTCTTTTCACATAGGCGCGAGTCTTATTATTTTCCACTTATTTTTACTTTTGATCTTGTTTATCATTTGGCAAAGTATCGGTCAATGTGCTCAGATCGGAATGTTTTTTATTCGATATGTGTAAAGCTATTAAAATATTGTCATTTACGTATTACTGCTTAAATTTAGTGCGATGAGGTTAAATTTGACAATATGGAACGCTGTGTTGTGTATGTGATACTTTTCGGAGCAGAGCGGTCCATACTTTGATGGTTTGTTTAAAAAGCTCCAAGGTCAAGGTCGTAGAAAAGACTTCACGTTTGGCTTTGCGGCGTATCGGATGTGCACTGAAAACCTCCTAAGCTTCTACCTCTGTTCTAGATATCGTCAGTAAAAACATTTTAGCAACGCAACAATTAGGCTAGTATTATTCTCCGCTCATGCTTTTTTCCCATAATTACTGACCACCTGACAACCTTTACTACGTCCTAGACTTTAGGCTGCAAGATGAACGAGAACCGATGGGAATAACGAAATGTCTTTAACGCCAGGTAATATCAGTGTTCATTCAAAGACCGGATCGAAAATCTCTAAAGAAGTGGCCGGTGGTTCGGGTCTTCTCCAAAAAAATGTAACCTGAGCCAAATCCTAAAACTTTTGAAGTATTGTAGTTTCTTTGAAGCCGAGTTCACAATTATTCAGCCTGGCTATCGCTTAATGCAATATCACAGAACGAGGCTGTCATACTCGTATGTATTGTATGTATATGTATAAAGCTGTCCTTTGTAACCATCAGGGCTATAAAATCTAAAGCGGTAGAAGATTGCCGTTAAACTATATAAATACGAACAGTCAAAACTCATCCTTTGCTGAATAAAATGAATAAATTTATATATCTATTTAATGTGTGTCAACTGTTTAGTTACGCCTACTTCCCAGAATTGACGTCAAAATTCAAGCCCCCACAGCCGCAACCGCACACGTCAATTTTAAAACATATAGGGGAATGTTATTGACGAGTACTCAAAATATGATCTAATTACCTATTTCACATACAAACTGATTCAAAGTCATAATATGTCATTTAGTGTACACACCATGGAAACTGTTCCAGTATACACATATGTATATGTATTATATACACCAGCTATACAACTATACAATTATATATTTATTATGTAGCTTATTTTCTCAATATTTAATTTAACTCAACAAAGTTTAATTTATTATTAGACTTGATATACTAAAATAAATTTACAATTTGGCCGCTACAATTTGTTAAATATGATTTTCAAAAAAAAAAATTCATTGGCCGATCTAAATAAAAATAAATAAAAACAAAAAAACCTCAGAACTGAAAATAGATCGTAGTATCTATTAGTACATATTGGTCTACAACCAGTTGTAAAAAATATGGCGACTACGACGCAGACGACGACGGGTTGAAAAACATTCCTCAATGATTTGGGAAATTTTATTTATTTTTTCTTCAAAATATTATTCTTAAGTTTTTAAAGAATATTGATTTTTACAGTGTCTAGTGTACCATAAACGATCGGTAATGGTGTCCTTCAATCAGAATAACGACATTAATAATGCGATATAAGGCGGACAATAATGTCAACTGATGAATTGTAGGTAAGGTTAGGTTGAAGTGACTGTCGACAGTAACCCACATGAATCGATAGGAAGTTGTTTTCTCCTACTCGCTTGATCTTCTAATGATGCGTGAGAGACTTCGAATGTCTGTATTCATTAGATCGCTTAGATCGTTGTATAGTAGAAGGTGTTAGACAATAACGCCCCAAGGAAATAACGTCCAAATCAATTTGGAAATAACGCCCTAAAAAAACTCGTACAATTTGTTGTTGCAAAATTGTTCGTCATTTTGGGTGTTATTTCCTTTCCAGGGTTCGTTGACAACCAGTAAAGTCCAAAATAGTAAGTGGAAATGCATAAACAGTAGAATAAGTATGAAGGGGCATGGTGCCCCCTGCAACCCCCCTGTTTGTGTTTTCTGCTGCATTTTGGAGTAGGTTGGAGTTTAGTACTGTAAAAAAACACCTTCAATACATGCAATTTCCTACATACTCTAAATCTGACAGTAACCCCAAGCAGGGGTATTATTAAACTGCATAATTATGTTTGGGCTTTATTTCCATCTTGTTGTTTATTTTTGGGCGCTATGTGTTTTTTTGGGCGTTATTTCCAGCAAAGGTGAATATTAAAATGCTAGTTTAGGGATTAAAGTTAATCTTTAGCCGATTTTACGTTTTCTTATAGCCTAGGATTTAGGCTTTCTGATCACAGCATCAGTGCCTTACAAGCGGAGGTTCTGGCTATCACGGAAGCCGCCCGTATGTTGATAATGTTGGCAATATTCATATTACCATCTTGATTGACAGCTAGACGGCAATAAAAGCAGTCTCTGCAAATGAAATAAAATTCAAGGTAGTTCGTCGCTGTCGCGAAGATCTCAAGGTTTTTTGCTCGCAGCACATCTCTGCGGGGTAGTTGAAAACAGGGGCAAAGTCGGTAATGAGGAGGTTTCAAGTCTGATAATATATGAGATCTACGAGGGGTGAGATCTTTCGGACTTACATGAGAGCAATTGCCTGCCTTGGGTATGAAATCCACTTTTAATTCTCTCCGTAAAAAAGGATTGTGGACTAGATCTAAATACAGATTTTCAGGGTGGATGATATCCGAAGTCATTTGCAGTTCGGCTGGTATTATACCGTCTGGTCCTGCGGATTTGTACAGTTTGAAGCTATGTAGCGCCTGAAGCAGTTTATCTCTAGTAATCAGCCCTGGTGAGTTGCACATAGGAGCAAAGTGACTAGTTACACTTTAGCTCAGCAGATTAAGCGATTCTCTCAAGTCCTTCAAGAGCCATTCATCTTATTCAAACAGCTTGGCAAGATAGGGAAGGATGTAGAGTAGATATTGACGTAGATCTGAAAAGATAGTTCGTGAACCAGATTATCGATCGATTAACAATTATCACCATGTGCCAATTATTGCCTCTGATTTGTGCCAATGTCGAAAAGGTAAGCTTCCCAAACTGAACGGATTTCCTTTTACAAATTAACCAACTGGATAATTTATAGCTATTTCGAGAAACCATTATAAACCATCTACCTAATTATACCTTAGCAACCAGCTGTTCTTCTGCGTCAGCAATAAACATGTCTTTATACAACTAGAGCGACATAGTAAAGCCATTGCACTTGGCTAACTGAAGTTACACGCGGTTTCTATAACAATGGCGATATGCACCAGTGTAACTGTTAAATGTGTTTAGTTTGGCGTTTTCCTAAAAAGTGTAAAGTAGTTTTGGTCATTTCTATAGACTGCTTTAATGCGGTGAATGACTCCTTGTTACTTGCTACAGCCGTCGCAGCACACAAGCCACATGTGACGGTGACCCCATCACTGCATAAGATACAAATCACGTGCATTGTATCGCACATTGTTTTCCTTAACAACAATTACATTTAATTAAATAAGTGACGATACTCGTAGCGCATCAAAATGAGTTTACGTAAAGGAATATAGTTCAATTTACGCTTGGTAGCTCAGACGTCAACTCGTCAGACATTTTATTAGTAAATGATATTACTTTATAGGAATAGAGCATTCTGCAACTGCTTGCAAACGATGTATACATCGAAATAAACATTATATACACATATTTCTTCTCTCGCTATAGTCTAATTAATTTTCATATACCATCATAATGCGACGATATAGGGAACAAATTAAAATAAGTTTAGCAAAGTGACGCAACAAGCAATGCATGTGATCTTCAGACACGAGAATTAAAATGATTTTTTTCGTTTTACTGGCAGATTTGTAATTTGAAAACTGTAATACTAAATGAAATTTTACATCAACGGCACACCGATTGGTGCCGCATGAGTAACAATACATGTATAAAAATAGGAATTGTACTATTGTAGTGACTAAGTAGATGCGAGGGAACTTTTCTATTTAACTTTTTGTTCTGCTGCTGAAATTTGTCAAACTCGAAGCGAAACAATGCATTTGTGCCATTGTGAGAAACTGCCTTCAGGCTGGCACATCTATTATGGGGACTTAGCGCAAGTTTATGGGCCTGACTATTTTTTAATAAGTACTATCTCAGAGAAACGCATATATAACTTTCCCAAGCCATGAAATTACGAGATATGATGTGATGAACTTTATGGCAAAAAAAAAAAATACTATATCTATACATATAATAAAACTGTAGGCATTTTCTTTGTCAGCTTAAAACTCGAAAACTACTGGACAGAATTCGATGAAACTTTTTTTTAAATTTTCCTTAAGACTGTGAGACTGCTATAGGTTATGTCGTTTATAGCCACGTCCTTGGGAACAGTTTTTAGCTAAAATGTATTTTCTGAAGTGAAAATATATACATACACAACATATACCTTGAAAGCACAGCCTGCACGACAACACCTCCGGAAACGGACTCAGGCTAATCGACTTTGCGGCAGGGCGAAATGTCATCATTGCCAGCACACGATTCCCACACCTCAACATACACAAAGGGACTTGGCGGTCTCCAGATCAACAAACCGTCAACCAAATTGATCATGTTGCGATCGACGGCAGACATGCCTCCAGCATCTTGGGCAAAACTCGAAAACCACCAAACCGATTGAACTCAAATGTTGGGAGAATCTTTGCTCTATTAATTCTTAAAAATCGTATATTTCGAAAACCACAGAATAAATTGATCTCAAATATTGAGAAAATCTTTGTTAATGGATCGAAGGTGTTTCTGTGAGATTTGGTAAAAATTTGATGAAGGGGTGTGGAACCTCCCATACGATAAAAATGTATTTCAAAAGTTGTAAGATTGTTGACATTGAGGTGCATTGTACCTACTTACAAAGTCGAATAGAGTGGGATTGGAAATCGGGGAATGGCACGACCCATACATGTTATTTAAAACACTATAGCTTTAGCTTTTGAATTCATTTGAATTATTCGAAAGTGTTTCATTTAATCACTAAACGAAACTTAAACTGTAGACAGTGCGGTCAATATTCCCGATCTCAATGAGTTTGGTACCGTACCGTAGTACCGTTTGGTACTATGCGCCCGCGGAGAATTATTAAAGCAGAAAACACACGCAAATATGTATGTATATATGGGTGTTATTTGAGAAATAAATTGAAACTTTGAAAATGCGTCCCAATGTCGCCTGTATTTGTGAAAAGGGTCCAAAAAACGATTATTTCGAATTGTGGTCGCCACGCGTCCCGACAGTAGAAAAGTCGCCATTTGGCGACATATGTCGCCCATCGGTAACACTGATACGGGCTATACAGCGACGCTGACCTGGTCAAAAAGCTAAAAATTCAACGGCTGAGATGGCTGGGACACGTGGAGCGTATGGACAATAACGCACCAGCCCGACGAGTCTTCGAATCCACCCCTGAGGGACAACGCAGCAGAGGAAGACCCCATCTTAGGTGGCGCGCACAATTGGAGAACGACCTCAACCAACTTGGTGTGCGCAACTGGAGGCTTGTTGGTTGAGGCCGTGGTCCACCTCGGACTGTAAGCGCCACCAAAAGTAAGTATACCTTGCTACAAATGGATGTTTATACTTTTGCGATCGTCAAACAAAAACAATACGTATACTACACATTCGAAAAGGGTTGATTTGTTTTCGCAGTGAGTGCTATGGTCAGTTGTATGTGTAGGTATGTATATTATGATCGTATGTCCGATGCATGCAGGATGAGGATGGGGCGCGTCGCGCGTGCTGCAGTATGGCATGGGGTATATTAATAATCTTCATAAGAGAAGAGACGTATAATACAAAACAGGTTTCATTTCAGAATTTCATTCGATATGAAACAAAGGAAAGGAAATACAAACAAGTAGCATGATCAAGGAGTGGGAGGGCGATGCAGAGGGTGCACATTAAATATCCAATATATTACATCCATTATCGATATTGCCACGCTAAAATTGGACAAATGGGGGTGACGCCTCCCATACAAAAAACATCTTCTATGATTTTCATGATTCGTTTTTGTTTTTTTTCGTATTGCTGTATATTTCAGGTTTAGGCAGAAAGAAAATTCCAGAAAATAGATTTATTCTCATTTTTCGCATTTTACAAAAGAACAATATTATCTAAGACCTAAGCAATGCAATTCCTATGCACGGCCAAAACTGGACGAGTACATCTAGTAATATATAAAAATAAAAAGATATTTACAAACATCTGAATAGGATCATTCCAAGATTTTTGACCTGGCTTATAAAAATAAATAAATAAATAGGCGGCGCAACAGGCGGTAGACACCCAAGGCCTAGCTTCTCGCAACCATTCGTTTTGTGTGAGTTTCTATTTTAGGGACGAATGGAAGGGACCTACAATTTTATGCCGAGTCCGAACGGCTGAATTGAGAAGCTTTTTCAGGACAGTCATACTCTCGGATGTTTGTCAGACGTTCGCGAGAGGTGGCGCAGTAGAAAAAACCTTAAGATGTAATTTGTGTTTTTCCGGGGATCGAACCTGGGATCCCTCGCGCAGTAGTCCAGCACACTAACCACTGCGCTACTGCGCCCACTTATGGCTTATACTCTGTGTGAAATTGCAAAAGAGACTCTTGGCTAATGAAGGCGGTTATACCCTTGTGGGCTAGCTCAGCAACCATTGCGTTGCCTTTGAATCCCTAGTGACATGGAACCCATAGGAGAGTGACTTTTGCTGTAGGCATTGACATATTATATAATATGGGCTCGGACTGCTAGTGAAATGTCAGTTCATACAAATTTTGCTCAGAAAATTACGCCATAAATAAACTAGCGCTCTTGGTTCGCTAATGCCAATAGCAGACCCAACTAACCGAGATTTATCTCAGACTTTCTAGATAACCATCTGCGATATCGCAGAATATTTTAGCGGCATAAAACGCTCCATTTGCGAAGGGGAAGAGCTCGTCAAGGCTGGTTGGGTTTATGCAATAGGTGTTATAACAGATTCAGCAAAAAGTGATGTAACTGGTCTGGTCATAAATGCATTCTCGATGACTTCAACACCTAACGAAATTAAACTAAGAATTTGTTACATGGTTATACCATTTTGTCTATATGGGTTACATTGGGGTAAAGCACAATGAGATGCTCGATGCAACACTTTTTCTTTATGTTTCATTATTGTAAACTGATTAGGAATTTATTTTTATGTTTGTACTTAACAAATGTATCTATTTTTCACGATATTTAATTATTTAATGTCGCTTAGCTTCTTTTCCGTAAATGTTTGTCACTGATCTGTCAAATTTGTATGTCTAGTAGGGGGTACACCCTCCATTTCTCAATTGGGCGTGAGAGAATGTACGCGGTAAAACAGATGAAATTCAAAATGTTGCAACACTGTTTACAGTAGATTGCATTGGGAAATGCAACAACCGTCTTTGATTTCTCCATAGAATGCTAGAGTAAAACGGTTCAAATTAAAATTGTTCCGTCATTGTTAACAATAAATGTCACTTCAAAAAAGTGTGAATTTCCAAATTATTCCGCTCCGAACCAAGAGAGCCAGTGATTATGTTGGGACCATATATAATATGTAAATGGCTGTATGTAATTAAATTTGTATGTATTAAATTTGTATGAATCAAGAACCTTAAGTGCTGCTTGACTGTCTCAGAGTGTTGATATGTGACAGTACATCACTAAACTAAATAATGATATTGACACTCGGTCATACCGCGTCTAGCGGATTTCGGCGGAACCCTAATCACAGGATAAGTCACTCCATTAACTGTCAAATCGTATGAAAATTTGTGTTTCGAAAAATAAAAAAATTAAATTGAATAAGTAGAGACTGTTATTTACCAAATTTAGTAGTGAATTTAAGAAAAGGAATATTAAAAAGTAAATCTATACCAAAAAACAGCTATAAAAACCAACTAATAAATAGATTTTGATTCTTTTAAATATGTTTCGGTCAAATAAATGTAATTGTACCTTTCCCTCGTGAAAACAAATTGTGATACGTGATAATTGAAATTAAATATGTTGAAGTTAATATTTTCTATGTTGAATAGATTTTGTGGTAAAGTGCAAGAATGATGGCAGAAGAAACTATACATTAAAAACTGGGGAACTCTGTGGAGTTAAATATTGCACATCGTACAGGAATCCAAATAATGTACATCTATGCACCGAATTCCCAAAAAAGTTCATAATGATCGGAACAATCCAAATAATTTTCTTATCTGTAGCCGCCATTTGAAAAAGAACAAATTTTAACTCCTCTTTCACAAGGATATCTTCTTATATTATTTCCTTTTGGACTAAGCATTCTCAACTAAAAACCTGCCGCAATCTTGTATTGCGTGTGGAGAAAATTAAATCCAAATATGAGTTATATTAAATCCTAAAGGGCAACAGATAACACGATAAAAAAATTGTTCTATAATTGGTAACTTCGAGTGCTTTGTTTACAATTTTTTAAGGCATGATTTTATTCACATTTCTTAGTTTTTCACAAATATTTTACTTGTTGTATATACTTTGACATTTTGTAGAGGCATTCTGATATCAAATTTGTTAATGTCTATACAATAATTTTAAAATAGAATGTTTTGCGCGCGCTTCCAATTTATAACTTCAGTAGGAACTTCTGTGATGAAATCAACATATATAGTATATAAAACAAGTAAAATATTTGTGAAAAACTAAGAGGTGGGAATAAAATCATGCCTTAAAAAATTGTAAACAAAGCACTCGAAGTTACCAATTATAGAACAATTATTTTATTGTTATCTGTTGCCCTTTAGGATATAATATAACTCATATTTGGATTTAATTTTCTCCACACGCAATACAAGATTGCGGCAGGTTTTTAGTTGGGAATGCTTAGTCCAAAAGAAGATAATATAAGAAGATAATCCTTGTGAAAGAGGAGTTACAATTTGTTCTTTTTCAAGTGGCGGCTACATAATAAGAAAATTTTTTTGGATTGTTCCGATCACTATGAACTTTTTTGGGAATTCAGTGCATATACATATTTGGATTCCTGTACGATGTGCAATATTTAACTTCGCAGAGTTCCCCAGTTTTTAATGTATAGTTTCTTCTATTCAACATAGCTTTGTTTATAGCTGTTTTTTTTATATAGATTTTCTTTTTAATATTTCTTCTCTTAAATTCACTACTAAACTTGGTAAATAACAGTCTCTACTTATTAAATTTAATTTTTTTATTTTTCGAAACACAAATTTTCATACGATTTGACAGTTAATGGAGCGACTTATCCTGTGATGAGGGTTCCGCCGAAATCCGCTAGACGCGGTATGACCGAGTGTCAATATTGTACCTACTAAAAAAATAAATAGGCGGCGCGACAGGCGGTAGACACCCAAGGCCCAGCTTCTCGCAACCATTCGTTTTGTGTGAGTTTGTATTTTTGGAACGAATGGAAGGGACCTACAATTTTATGCCGAGTCCGAACGGCTGAATTGAGAAGCTTTTTCAGGACAGTCATACTCTCGGATGTTTGTCAGACGTTCGCGAGAGGTGGCGCAGTAGAAAAAACCTTAAGATGTAATTTGTGTTTTTCCATTGTACCTACTAGATCATTATAAATACATATTTTTTATGTAAGATGGCGCTTTTCGTCTAATTTCAATTGAGAACTATAACCTTTGTCAATGTCAGGCAATTATTGTTTCGGTCTTATTAAAATAACCCTCGTCGAGGTAAAACCTATTTTTGGAAAGAGAATAAAATTTCATTAAAACTAAAATTCACTGCTTTCTTATTTTTTTATTATCTACATATTTCCTGAAACCTTAATTATCGGAGAGACCCAATTGAAACCAGAGACTAGGAGCTACCACAGATAGAGCCGATATTTAACCTTCTGAAATTTAGTCTAAAGCTATTTTCTGGCACAGAGTTCAATTGGATAGACTTCACCTTACAAAATCGTTTGTGTGTGACCTAGATGGGCTGAGATGTGACGTCCATAGATCCCCAGTGGCATTCTTGAACACAGATGTTTACCTGTAGCCTGTTCCGCAGTGAAAAAAAATATAGCCGCAAGAAAGCCGCAGCTATCTCCTTGAATCGTCAGTGTTAGGAACTAAGGTTGAGGATTTCCTAAAAGGGTGCAGTTAGGCAGGATTGAATAGACTGCGCCCTTAACTCAAATGCGTGTTATATTTTTAGTTACCATAGTACGTAGTTGCATAATACGAACGTCCTGTCCAGAACTACTAAGTGGACTCAGTATCCTGACAACTGCACCAGATTATTTTTGATAGGAGTAGTCTAGAGAGCCAGTTTCTTTTCTTTTAATACTATATTTATGTTACACTTAGCCAAACAAATCAAAAGATTGGTTAAGTACTTCTAGACATTAAGCACTCGTAAGCCCAGTAAGAGGAACATAATCTATACTTCAGTTGTAAACAAAATACATACATATTTGCGTTAGGCTTCCTATCCTATTCATGTGTGTGACAGCATTTAAAACAGACACCCTTTGTCGTCCTCTTGTTTCACATACATAAGCCATAAACAAATTACATCGGCAGTAGCATACGTTTATGTTCGTCAATTGTTTTTTATTGTTATAAATAAACCTTTTGAAAAGGTACTTAAGCCTTATCCTAATCTAAAGTGTCTTTATATAGCAGATAGTAGAACTAAAAATAAACGTTTTATTAAGACAGACACAGCAACAGCACAACATTTTTTTATTATTTCAAAATTATAGCGAGCGAACATTTTTGTAAATTTTGTAGATTTTTTAGCCTGATTTGCAAATCAAATTTAGATCAAAACCGAACAAATATTGATAAATAGCCACTTTGCAAGCAGCTGGATTTGTTTATTTTCTTTTTGCAGATAACTAAGTCGATTTTTTTTTGTTTTTGTTTTGATAAACGCAATTGAACCATTAACTCCATCTGCTGGTAGATGAGCGAGTGATAGAGATGATTTCTTTTCGCATAACATATACTTATTCGCTAGAAAACTAGGGGAATACAAATTTAATATGTATATGCAATTATAAAAAACAAAAAATAGTTCAGATAAATATAACCTAGCATAATAGACAACTGGCTAAATATTGGTTCACTTTTGGTGAAAAATGTATAAACAATCAATGAGAGTGAGAATTTACGTAAATATTGTAGTGTCAAGAATCATTTGAATTAAGAATCGTAATTTATATATAATCAACTAAATGAATAAACTTTAGAAAAGCAAAATCCAGTTTTTTCGCCGAAACCATTAAAAATCGTAAAATCGACAAATAGTTGGCGCAACAGATCCATATGGACACTCTAGGCATAGCCCTCAAATTTAAGTTTTCTACATACATACGCATCTTAACATAAGTTAACGCCGCTGGATTTTCCTAGTAATATTCGAGACGAATGTGAGATATGCCCCGACACATCTTCGAAGAAAATACCACCCATGAGGTTCGACTTAGAAATGCTAATGACTTCAGACTGGGACTATTTAATTTTTCAACATGGCAAAATCAGATTTTTTGTTAAGGTCTCAAAGTATCTAACTACCTTCCTAGTAATATTAATAAGAGACAAATTAAATTTTCTTAAAAGGTTGCATTAACTAATGAATTGTACTACATGCGAACATATTAAATTTGTATAGCTACATCATTGATAATTACAATGGCGTCATTGTTATGTGGATAATTATGATAAGAATCTACTAGTGGACAATGGCTACAAACCTTTATGGTACCGATATTATGTACGTACGATGGCTGCATAGATTTTAGTTTTAGATAAAATGTATAGTTAACATAATAAAATGAATACAAGTTGGTAATAATATTCCGCATCGCTAATTTTAAACAAAACGAAATATTTTTCATTTGCCAATTGCTTTGCTGACTTTAGACGAAAAGCATATTTATTTCAGATTTCGGAAAACAGATAACGTGAGCAGAATTGTGCTACATTGTGAAAACAGAGACATCAGTCAAAAAGAGGCTTCCAATCGAATTACCGTCAGAGTATTCGTCAATTAGACTGAGCTGCCCGAGGTGCTAAATCTGGTGCTAAATTTGCAACCATATCCCACAGGAAAATGAGATCATTTCTCTGATCAAAAAGAAGGTTGTAAGAATTGATGGTATATCCACAAGGTTTATCCTGTCTTGCCAACCCTTCGATATGGGACAGAGATCCCAGAAACGAATTGGTATACTAAAATCATACCTGAGTGAGCATCAACATTCTGTGGATCATTATTAAATAGTGTGTATCGAATGGAGATACATCCATCGTATTTGCATTTGTAAAGTGAGGGTGAGCGAATTACGAATGCAACACAACTATATTGAATCGGAAATCATCTGTGTATGACTTTTGGCAACATCACAAAGAACTTACCTATCCATTGCAAAAATCAAAGAAAGAAAGTGGAACAATATGTAAGGAGACGAGCTTTCTCTTGGGCGGCCCTGTTTCAAATTTAAAATCAAATCCACTTGAGTAATGGAAAGATACAAGATGTATTCTCTTTACAAGCCTGCAAGATCATTTTTAGTTGTTGTAGCATCATCAGTCGGTTCCTTGCTCACCCATGATGCCGCAGTTTGTTAGAAAGGCGGCTAGATCTTTGGGTGAGCGGGCAGCTATGTCCGCTGCTTTGAGGTAGAATTTATCTATTTAACGTTGGCATGTTTTTATTAAACCGTTGTTGTTAGTTTGGAAATGTAACCTTAAAGTTGTGTCAGAATTTATACTGTGGTAGGCATTCGTCTGTTAGGTGTATTCCGAGTAGTTAATTTTTTCTGAATTCCCGTAGAATTGCAGTTTAGCTTAAGTTGGAATTTGATTCATGAGTTTTAGATAAAGCGATGGTATGCTTAGGATAACTTCAAATGCAGCTGTTGGTGCAGTTTTCATTGTACCAGCTGCGCAGGCACAAGTTAGTCTGTTGAGTTAAGACTTTTGATATGGTCAAGGTCATCCGCAAAGGCTTTTATTTACTACCTACTATAAAGACAACATAATGAGCTAAGTTTAGCATGGAGAAATGCACTTAGAGTCACAAAGATGGGTCCGGCAAGGACGAATTATTTTCCGTGTCCGTGAGTATTGATTCAGTATAACTGAATTGCTTAAAAAATTAAGTTCAGTCATATTTATCTATTGCGATGTAATTGTGTCTAGTAGTGCTTGTAAAGCACACACAAAAATAGGTAAAGTGTGTGCTATCAGCTGGCGCACTATACAAATTAGTTATCGTCCTCGTATGAAAGTTTCCATTATCTCCTTTATTTGCCCTCTGATCTATAAGTATGTAGAACATATTATAAACACGTAATATTATTGGATAGAAATCCATCGGTTTGTATTTACAACTAAAAACATAATATCAAAAATCTGCTATAGTTGTGGATTATGGCCACATAATCTCGACATTTAAGTCGAAATGAAATCGACCGCATCTGTACTCCAAAGTTAATGACTTTAATGTAAGACGGGTGCCATACCGTCTGCAAAAGTTTTCTTAATATAGCAAGCTGTCAGTCTACGTCTTTTATTAGCTGGAAACATAGCTGAATCATGTGCAGACACGACTGCCATCAACACGTGCTGATAAATGCTTAAATGCAAATCTATTCCATTGTTGTCTGTCCGCATAAAGTTCCAATGCAAATTGTCACTCCGCGGAAAATAAATTTTCTTGTCAACGCTAAAATATTCAACAACGCCATCCAGCACAATCAGATTCATCCTTCTCGCATTGCATGACAAAAGGAAAATTCCAGAAAAAGTATAATAAATAACTACCCAACCAAACACACAAAAGTGCCAAGTGAATGAACGGGTAATTGCGCCATAAGCTGCTCCAAGTTGGACGTAGATTTTTTTGTTGCGCCTTCGCCTCTATAAATAGATTAGCCCCAATACTGCGGGCAAAGTGTGTAACGTACGTTTCCATTCAATGAACCCCCATCTCAAAATCAACACTGCATCGATTTTTCTTGCACATTTCACCCAGTTTTCGCATTGCAATTAGTGCTTTTGCATACGCATTTCGACATAACATAACTATAACACTTACCTGTCTTCCATGCGAGGTCTTCGTCCGAGTATCGCAAATGCAGAACTCTGCTGTTGAATCTCTGCCCAGCATTGATGGTCGGCGGAGCCTGAGCCATCGATAAGTTTCATGCGATTCGCCTTTTGACGACCGAGAGTTGCTTGCAACCGACCGAGCAGTCCACGACCCCACACATCAACCGCTTGCAAATAAACAAAGAATATGAATAGGATGATGCCGCAGAAAAGCACCTCCGGACGAAGGACATAGAGACGGCATAGTTTCCACACGTACGCCAGCGGGGAGTTGATCGAGGACAAACCAACGGCGAACTTTGACAGAATCTTCATGTGGGATACGTAGGTTTGGTAAAAGACCTTATCCTCAAGCTCGTCATCCATTTAAGGAGTGCCTTGAATGTGGATTTTTTTTTATCAAATTGATTCTCACTTTTGATTCGAGAAGCACTATTGGGCAGAACCGGCTGTAAGTGGCAGATGGTTCGTTAAAACTGCACGGGAGACGAGACACACGCCACGGACAACGAATCAGACGACGACGAATGAATTTGAGACTATATTCTAAAAAGTTGAACTATTTATTCAGCTGTTAAAAATAGATGCTATTGCAAGAGACGTGACAAAAAATTTATAAGAAGGAATTTTATTTAAAAAAAAAAGTCGCCTATCGAAAGAAAATCACTGAGAATTTGACAATTTCACGCAACCGAAATTGTTTTTGATTGTAAAATAATTGTATATGTTATTTACTTGATGATTGATTTTTTTTAATTGTTTATTTATAGGCATTTATTTTATTTATTATTTTGTTTAAGAAAATATTAACCACGAAAATCAGAATACACTTGTTGACAATTGGAAAATTCGCCGTCGACTGAATCACGAAATGGGAGGATGAGCGAAATAGCGGAACATTCGCCAACTGTCAACGAGCAGTGTTCAGTGGTGTGTAATAAATTTCCCATTGGAGTGTGCGCGTTCGGCGAATTGAAAATTATTATGGGAAATTATTTAACGAATAGGTGCCGATATTGACCAATAACTAAAAAAATTTCACTAAACTTATTGGAATCGCGAGTCTTACGCTCTTGCCAATTAGATAAATAAATATCAAAAATAGGTTTTAAAGATGACTAAGAACAATTCTTCTCTATATTATAATAAAAATCAATTGTTATGCGTTCTTCTTTTGTTTGATTCGTCTTGATTCAGGGGTGGTTTAGCAAAAAAAAAATTCAGAAAACCCTAAATGAAAAGCCGGAACATAGAAAAAATCCAAATTTCCATTATGTATGGGAATGATTGCAAAACTCGAAAACTACCGAATTGATTGAGCTCAAATTTTGAGCATATGTATGCTACTGGCCCAACGGAGTTACTGTGAAGTTTGATTAGAATTGGAATAAGAGGTGGTGGCACCATGCCATACAAAACAAAATTTAAATTGTATGTATCTCGAAAACCACCGAAAGAAAGAACTTTCTTGTTATTGGGCCAAAGGTGTTTCTGTTAATTTTTTTCGAAATTAGACCAAGGGGCGTGGCACCACGTATATTTAGAAAACCAGCGAAACCATTGGGCTAACATTTTCAGGGATTCTTATCTTTCAGGGATTCAGTTAGGAGTGAAGATTTATCAAAATTGAACAGAGGGGAGTGAATTAATTTGAATTACGAACGAGTAGATATCACTGCGGCCAATATTAGGTCCCACACCTATCTCAGTGAAGTAAAATAAAGTAAGATTTTTAACACCCAATTACAACAACTACGAACTGTTTGACACTTTCGAGACTCTATATAGTTGTTGTAATTGCGTGTTAAAAATCCTACTTTACTTTACTTCACTGAGGTAATAAAATAAATAGGCGGCGCAACAGGCGGTAGACACCCAAGGCCTAGCTTCTCGCAACCATTCGTTTTGTGTGAGTTTCTATTTTTTTGGAACGAATGGAAGGGACCTACAATTTTATGCCGAGTCCGAACGGCTGAATTGAGAAGCTTTTTCAGGACAGTCATACTCTCGGATGTTTGTCAGACGTTCGCGAGAGGTGGCGCAGTAGAAAAAACCTTAAGATGTAATTTGTGTTTTTCCGGGGATCGAACCTGGGATCCCTCGCACAGTAGTCCAGCACACTAACCACTGCGCTACTGCGCCCACTTCACTGAGATAGATGTGGAAAAAACAGACCTATTGCCGATCTCAGTGAACTGGAGTTGGAAGGTCGTTTGGGATCGCAAAATCGCTTATGAAGAGTTCACCGGGGTCATCTAGAATAAAAAATAGAACAATGATTTCGTTACATAACTTTTCTATGGGATTTTTTCTTCCGCATCAGCTACTTTGTTAATGCACACTTTACAAGTGAGTATTAGTTTTACTGGAATGCTGCGATTTATTTTTAACGTCACTCAAAGAGAACACAATTTGAAAGCCCGAATTATTCGGTCACTCCCGAGCTAGATGGGACTCTGAATTGGGCGTAATATTCGCTAACAGGCAAGTACCTTTCAACACTGCTATGAGCTTAATTGGTAATGTCACATTAAATTTGGCTGAGGAACGATGGAACAAGATATGCCATAACCTGCAGGTTGTGGACCGCAATTAGCATTAAAACATCCTAATATTCTAATATTAGGATCTTTTTTGATCTCTTTTGAAAGTCCCGTGGGACCTTATAGTCTAACCGAAAGTCGATAAATGCCAGAGATGAGGTCAATACAAACATTATTGTTATCGAATTAGGACTTATTAGGTCTATCTTGATTGCCAAAGCGTCTCGTAAGTGAATCAGATCTGAGCCAACATTGGATTCAAATTTGAAAAAAAAAAAAAAAAAAATAGCAAGTATACGCCCTACTAATCATCATTGTTCCGAGAAATAGTGGGAATATTTTATTGTCCAGAATTATTAAGACATACAAATAGATACTTAAAATAATTATGCATTTTTTTGAAGTGAAACTTCTTTACTGAAGTGTAAGTCCGAACAACTTCGACGTAAATCGAAGTGAAACGGAAATCAAAGTGAAACACTTTTTTTTCCTCCTAAACGATTTTGATTAAATTTTGTGTTTATGTTAGTGTGGCTAACTGGATGGTGTAGATTCATATAATTGGACCCGGTAGCTGTGGCGCTACAATCGGGTTCCATGAATTTTGTTTACTCCTCCAATATGGCTGTACCGATTTTGATTACATTTATTGTGTGTAATAAGTGGCAAATTGGATGGTGTAGATTCTGGTTCCATGATTAAAAAACCATGAACTATGAATTTTCTTTACTCCTCCTAAACGGCTGGACCGATTTTGATCAAATTTTGTGCGTGTGTTTGGGTGAGTCCCTGGATTTCCAATTATACCCGGACCCGGATCGTTACTATAAAGTGATTTATAAGTTTTACTTGAGTAGTGTGCTTATGTAAGTGAGGAACATACATACTATTTTTTCCTACATTTCATTCATGTAGGTATTTTGTTGAAATCTAACCTCTTCGTCCGAAGAATAAACCTGCTGACGAAGCCCAATTCTCACAGTGAAATGTATTGATTTAACGCCGTTTATCTACACTCAATTTTTACAATTTGTATAAAGAGATCGAATAGAAAGAATGGTTAAATCGATAGATTCTCCTGCAGTACACTCCAGAGTCCATATCAACCTTTATAATGCCTTTCAACATTTTTTTACATGGTGTGAGTGCGATATGACATAGGAATTATACTCAAAGTCACCCGATCAAGTCGGAAAGACTCCAACTAAAGCACAGCGATTATTTTGCTCATACTTTCGCCGTTGAAAGCGTTTTTATTACTATCACGGTCTACTAACGTAGCTGTCCTTGTGCGTATCAGTCATTTTTGTTTTATTTTACATGGATTGGGATTATCTATTGACCTCATGACATTGTTTGAAATAAGAAGAAAAGCTAAATATTTTCTAGAAAAACTCTCTATTGCATACAAAATGGTTATACGTACTATTGCAAAGAAAAAGGTTTTCAACCAATGCCATCGAAAAGCCAAAGCACTCTTTTGCACTCCTTTATAAATACCGACATACACACTTTAAAGTCATGGTAAAGGTGAAGAGATTTTTATTGAAAATCAATAAAAAAAATTGTTTATTTACAAACAAATCGATAAAGTACACCACGCGCTACGTAATCTGTGCTGAGAATTTTAAAAATGTTTTCTCACTTTCAGTGCACTGTTTATTGTTGTAGCTCACTTCATTATTTATAAAAAAAATATCGTTTATATAGACTTGCCTAAAATAATACAAATAGAAAATATCCCCATTCATCATCTGTTGTCATTCCGCATTGGTAAAATGCGCGCGCCGGTTACTTCCCTAGACTATACATAATTAGCTTCTTCAAGATGTCAAAGACGGCGTTGGGCCGGTCCGCTTTTATTCTCCTCACCAGGTGACAGAACGTGTGGAAACAATTTGCAAGAATCTATCATTCGCTATGATATTTTTATTTTGTTTTTATTTATGTTTTTTTTCCGTTTTTTCGCTGACTATACAACTTTTCTTGTCATTGCGCCAAAAGTGTAAAAATAATTATAAAACACGCGAAGAGTCAAAAAAAAAAAAAAAAATTAATATAACATATGCAATAAAACAAATTCAAATTCAACCTTGACTAGATTGCAAACTGATTGTTTGTTTGCAGAATTTGTTTAAAGCATCACTTCCGGTTTTGACCTTTACGCGACATACCTCCATTGAATGACAGTGATCGCTTTATGGACCGCTTCATGTTTTCACTGAATTTTCGTTATATTGTTAACTTAATAATTCAAATTCACAAGAAAATTACAATTTATAACAATATTCGATTTATTTTCTTTTTTCGTTATACACAACATTTCTTTTCAAAAATGTGTACCCAACAGCTTTGTAGGATCACTCAAATATTTAGAAAAAAATTAAAACCGCAATCCGCGTTTGGGCTATGAACTTTCAATAGATCCCTGTGAGGCAAACTAACCCCCGGCGGAAGAATATCTTTTGCTTGATTTCGCGAAAGAGAACGAAAGCGGCGGCCGGTGGCGGCACTCGCTAATAACTAAGGGATGATGGGGTTATGGCGGTGGAGACCCTCCCCTTCGTTGGCGAAATTAAACAACACCACTTGCACTATACACCGCTCTTGTAAAAACCGACAAAAACAAAAAAAAAAAAAAAACTCTTGGGGTATCTATAGAATGCACAAACTATATTCTGTACTCGACGCGAGCGAGCAAATAAACGATGAGTAGCGAATTTAACTTGTTCTCGTTCTTTTCGCAAGCAATCGTATTCATAAATAGATAAATCGAAACGGAAAGCAATAAAGGTGGTGAACATTTGCTTTTCTTTATGTTATGTTTTCTTATTTTCTTAGCTGGGCATTTGTATGAATTTTTTCCGCAATTAGAAAGAATGATAAATTAAATTTGCATTATCATAAGGTAAACACAAATAATAACTGAGGTGGAGAGCGATACAAGTTTGAGAGGGTGGATAGGCGAAGGCACACACGTTAGACCGTTTGACGAGGCGCACAAACTGCGAACACGACCTGATGCCTGAGCACCGCGAAGCCGGTCGGGCGGTCATTGAGAGGTGTTCTATTGAGTGGGCCTGATTGTAGGTGATGTTCAGCTGTCATGACGTTGACACCATTGGGGGTGGTGTGGTGGATGATACACCTACATAGGTGAGGAGGGGAGGTTTGGGAATGCGATAACCATTCCCTGGAGAATGTTTTATACATACGGCAACGATGTATAGACGTAGACTTATTTTTGGATTACAATTCTGCTTGTTCGATTGCTAATGCAATTAAGTTTGTGATTGTGTGACAGCGAGGGGGGTCTGCGTTAGTCATTATTGCACTGGATGCGGTAGAATGTTCGTGACCTAGATTGTGCGAAAGTTTAAGGCCATTTGTGGTTGGAACGTCTAAATGCGCACAGCACAGGTAATGGGGTAATTTGTGAACTGATGGCTGGCAGGAGGATGTTAAGCATTGGGGCTATCGGGCTCTCTTCCTGAATGGAGTGGGTAAATTCGAAAAGAAAATAATGTGTGCACATTAGTTTCACGGATTCACAAGCGAATATTATTTATGTACATAGAGGGTAGTTTTTTGAAGTGTGTTCGTAATATTTTCTGCAATTTGAAAGAACGCAATTGCATCAGTCTTGTTGAGTGCTTTTGACTCAAAGATTCATTATTGCATTTGCAAATTATGCGTTTATATGCCTACCGATCTACTTTTGAGGGACATTGCCCCAGAATGTGGTCCTTCAAGAGCCTGTTTTTGAAAAATTCAAGGTTACCTATACATATACGTAGCTATACGTAGCTACCTGTTAGGCGCTATATGGTCAGAGTATACAGTTTGTCTCATGTCTCCTTAAAAGTTGCAGAACAATAGTATATGAAAGAATTAAGTTCTTCTGCAGTTTCTTGCTCTGTTCGTACCTTATTTCAATTCCGTTGTATATCTTGGTTCAATCTCTGTCTTACAGGCACCATTATTTTTTAATTCAGATCAGAGTCTGAGTTGTCAAAAAGGTTCTGATTTTGTCTTTAAACATTGACATATCAAGTAAGTATATCAGAGCTTTGAATTTGTGTTTTTTTCTTTCATATAGCATGATCAGAGAAGTGCACTAGATCAACACGACATTTTAGTAAATTCTCTTCTTTCGAACAACACCTCAAAAACCCTAGTCCTCCTTTACCGATATGAAGAAAGGGTCCTTTCCACCCCAAAGAGACAACGCAGTAGAAAACTACCCCACCTAAGGTGTTGCGCTCAAGCAAAAAAGTACCTTGTCACCATTCTAGACAGTACAGATTCGGTAGTTCAAGGATCGCATTGAAGTAGCACTTATTCCTTTCTCAACGATATTGCTCCTAATGGTGTACATATATACACCATGTTGTTTAAAATCCCAAAATATATTTTTTTGTGTGTTTGGATGTTCGCTGGAAAGAAAAATCATCGAAAGGCAATAGTGAGGGACTGTAACCCGATCTAAAAAAAACTCCCGAGGGGACTGACTTTCATTATTCCGAATTGGATAGCACCTAGTCCTTCGACTAATCGGCAAATTATTTTTTTACATTTAACTTATTGTAATACATTTTACTGTATCGCATGTTCCACTCATCTCTTTATTTTCTTTACATTCGATTTCCAACGCAGTTTAGTATCTAGAGTCATGTTTAGATATTTGGCTGTATTTGAGTATTCCACTTCATTGTTGTTTATGTATACAGTATACATACTGGAATATGGTACGTTATTGAACGTAAAATTAATGTTGACTGACTTTAGGCTGTACAGCGACATTGACCTAGCCAGAAGAGTGAAGGTTCAACGACTGAGAAGGCTAGGTTCTTTAGAGGTAATGTACGCGAATGCTCCAGCCCGAAAGATCTTCGAATCCACTCCTGAAGGACGGACGGCGCAGTAAAGGAAGACCGCGACTAGGTGGCGCACGCGAGTGGAAGGGGACCTTAACCAACTTAGCGTGCGAAACTGGAGACAGCTGGCCAAAGATCGTGCTGCCTGGAGACGCTTGTTAGTTGATTCCCAAAAGGTATAGCACTGGACCTAGCACTGCCTTGTAGTACACCAGCTTTAATTTGTCTTAGTGTTGAGTACTCCGTCTTCTATTTAATTCTGAAGAATGGATCTGATATATATGACTCCAGAATTGTCGAATACTGCTTCGGCAGTTGCTTTTGTAATTTGTCGATCAATCCGTTGGCCAGACTTTATCAAAAGCTTGTGCTATGTCAAGAAATATTGTACAGAGCACACATTTTTCTCTTCAAATACTTTTTTGATTTTATCTGTGATTCTATATGCACCTCTGATCAATTATAGAGTGCTTATTTCTAAATCCAAATTGGTGTATTGGGACTACCGTCAATTATTTTTTGCAGACGTTTTACCAGCAGTTTTTTCGAATAACTTGAACAACATTGGTAGTTCTGCAACATTGCAAAGTTCTTTAGCTGTTACCAGTTGAATAGGTCTATCTTCTTTACACCTTACTTCGATCCCGTGATAGCCTTTATCTTCATAAGGTTTGAAGACGTCTTCAAGATACTCTGCAAAAGTGTTTTCTTTCTCTTGGCTGCTTCTTTCCCAGTTACCTTCTTTGGTTTTTACTGGTGGAATGGAAGCTATTGGTATATTCATTTTCTTTGTTGCCTTCCAGAGGAAGTCGTCGGTACTAGCATCATTTGTAAGACGGGTAAGATATATTTTCAAGGACTCATTATTTAATTCTCTTATAAATTTGTTGAGCTTATTATTTAAATTGTTCAGTCTGGTTTTGTCGGTTGGCGCCCTTGTCTATTGCCAATACGTTTTCTAGCTTTCCTCTTTTTAGCAATAATTTCGCTTGGCGACGTTAAATCCGCGCCGTTTTAATAAAATATATAAAATATATATATAAAATATATAACTCAAATTATTAATTGAAACTGCAGCTCAACAATACTGTTAAAGTGGATTTTCCGCAAGCGCGATCTTTTTAACTTATTTATTACTCAGCAGAATACTAATGAGCATGTGGCGTCTAGATTTCGCAGCCATACTACCGCCTAGATCTAGCCTTTACGTTTTGTCAATTTTTTGCAGAACTAAGCTCAAATCCAGTTCGTATGTTAGTAGTGGAGAATCATTTTCAGAGACCAATACTTGTTTAGAGCATTAAATTTAAATATACGTGTGTGATTAGTTTGTGTTTAAGTCGCTTTAAGCGCAAAGTCCATTTAAATATTTGCTCATTCATTGTTCAATCAGTACCACAGAGACAGATGATAATATTTATTTCTAACATTACATTGAGTATAGAGATTCCGATATGTTTATTCACAGAAGAATTAAAAATAGTTCAGCCTAAGTAAACCCTCTTATCAACCCCATTATCGCAAAGAAAATCAGTCAGATACCTCTACATTATAAATTTGCACACTATACTTGCCAAAATGAACATGTGTCGTTTGTTGATAGGAAACCCCTATGCGGCGATTATGTGTATCCGTAATCAGGCCCCCATTTAAGACAGTTTAGCTGTATGAAACCAGCCGAGCCCACGTCAGTTTTTGTTGAGTTGTCGCACGTTTCGGAGTAGCGAGCATAGAGCGCGTCTTGGACATGATTGAAGTGAAAAGTGTAAAATCCAGTGAAACGCTTCGCTTGAACGCATTCTGGCTAAGAGATCATTGTAGATGCAAAAAGTGTTACAATACCGTAACCAAACAGAGGAAGTTCAGTTTGTTGGATCTACCCGATGATGTGCGCCCGGAGACAATAGCCAACAGTGATGATGGAGAGACCCTTAAAGTGAAATGTGAGTTAACATTCTGGTAAAAGGAATCTTTGATTTATGTGAGCATTCAACAGGGAGTGATGGACACGAATCGTCGTACACCTTCGAGTTTCTATACAGCAGCCAATTGGCGAATTATTTGAAATCAACGGACGCCTCTATTAAAATTCAATGGGACGCTAATAAAATTGTAGATTGCGATTTTGCCAAGATTAAACTGCCTGACTTGGTGAGCCAGGAGCAGGAGGTCTGGAATATGGTCAATAGCCTCTGGCGGTATGGAGTGGCCTTTATTGAAGAGGTCCCACCAAATCAAACAATGACCGAGATGGCCATCAGGCGGGTGTTTCCAGTAATGAAAACATTTTTTGGAGAAATGTACACGTTTAGTGATTCGCAAGATCATGCTGATACGGCATACTCAAAAGAGTACATAGGATCACACACGGATAACACGTATTTCTGTGACGCATCTGGGCTGCAAGTGTTACATTGCATAAAACACGAGGGCACTGGTGGCGAGAACTTCCTCGTTGATGGACTAAAAGTTGCCAATGATTTGCAGCGCATTAACCCCAAGGCATTTGAAGTTCTTACAAAGGTTCTTGTTCCAGCGGAATACATCGAAGATGGTGAGCATCATGTGCATTATGGCCCAGTGATTCGTATAAATCCTGTAAATGGAGAGATCATTCAAGTGCGCTTGAACATCTATGATCGTGCTGCTTTGAACACTCTTTCCCAAACAGAGATGAAGGAATTCTATGATAGCTTCAAGGCGTTTTTAAAACTCGTGGAAAGTCCTGAGAATCAGTGGACTTTAAAACTAAATCCTGGTACTGTGATGATATTTGACAATTGGAGAGTTTTTCATGCTCGACATTCATACACGGGAGCACGCACAATGACTGGTTGTTATGTTCAACGAACTGATTATTTGAGTAAAGCGAGAATTCTAGGTATTATCGAATGATAATAATATATTGGAGTGCAAAGTCCATTCATGTTATCAGTTTTGTTGTGTGTTTTGTTTTACTTATTTTTAACGCTTGATGTGCTACGATGACGAATGTTGAAGAGAGAGAGGTTCTCAGAGTGTCATTTCAACACCCTTTCGTAGGATTTATAATCCGAGTCTAAGTTTAAAGCAACATTACCGCCTCGTTCTTTTTAGATAGGTAGTGTTTTAATGCCATTTTTGACATTAAAATCATCGAAACGAATTATATTTTCGGTGCAAACACCTTTCTAGTCAAATAATCTTTTTTTTTTAAACAGTGAGAACTCGCGAAAAATAGCTACTATACTTACACAATGGGTCGTATGAATAAAAACTAGGATTTTCTTTGAGTAAAAGGTTGTAGTAAAGTAAAGCACTTAGCAATTGCTTTGAATCGCTATATATGAATAAAATCTTAATTTGCTAAAGTAAGTTCGAAAATTCGAACAAAGCCTTTACTTCGCTGCACGTGTACTTCCCTTGCAGTTCCTTCAAACATTGCAAGTGATAACTTACTGTCTGATTTTGTTTATTTTGAATTTCCTTTTAGAATTAAGAGAAAAGATTTTTGGAGAAAAGTGAACAAAAGCTAATGTTATTTAATAAAAAAAATCATACATAAATACATAAAAGAAAAAAACTATGGCCTGGGAGGTGAGTTATGCTGGATTTACATTACCACGCCACGCAATTTTGTATGACTTCAGAGAGAAAGATCCGTTTTCCACAGTCAAGGCTAATTATGTGTAAGAGTGAGACCACAAATCGCCATAAAAAAGTTATGGCAGCCTAAATTCAACTGATAGGCTTGTGGTTTCACTAAACATCATTAGCCTTGACTGTGGAAAAACGGATCTCTCTCTTTGAAGTCATGCAAAAATGCGTGGTGTGATGATGTAAATCCACCATAATGGAGAATAGTCTCCGGATTTTTTTTTAAAAAGGTATTAGCCAAATAGTCCACATTTCGATGCGTGAAACGACACCGTTGCTTAAAGTTTTTATCGTAACCGATTCTTATTTGCTTATACTGTTTTTTTTTCACGAACGTTTACAACAACAACATAAAACAGCTTTATGTGTCAAATTATCGCATCCATTTTTTTTGTTTCTTTCACAAACCAAAATTAATTTAACCATTTAAATTGTGCCGGCAAATTATTTAGCAAATGCTCTAAGTTAACAAACAATAAGCAGACTTGGAATTTTCGTAGCAATTGCTTTGTCTTCCACGTTTTATTCATACCAATCTGAGTAGAAGGTCGGTGGCATCACTTTTTGAGCATGTCAAGAGTTGGTCAGATTTCATTCATACGAAACTTAACAAAATGCTTTGATTTTCCAATTTCCTGTGAGTAAAAGCAATTGCTACGTTTCATACGCAATTCATTTAGAAACTGTTTTACTTTCACTACAAATTGAACACTTCGACAGCACTTTTAGTAGTTTATTGACACGTATGAAACACTGGATCAAATGTCAAACGCTAAACTGTCAAAGAGGTCGGCTGTCAACGTAGGTAGAAATTCCTCCAAATCTTTTTATTATCGGCCTTTTGTTAATCTATTGATAAAGCTAGCCCACTCATTAAATACCACCATTAACAAAGAATATAAATTGATAGTAATTTGAGGATTATAGTACATTGTTGCACAGCTCATCGTTAGAGGTTAGTCAGTGAAAAAATGGCCGATCAAGCAGTGAAAAAACTAGCTCTTTACGTTATGAACGAAGAATGCTTCGACAATTACTTTGTCGATCATGATTTTCTTGATGGTGAGTTAAAGTACGCAGCTTTCGAGTAGAGTATGTAATTCATTTGAGTTTTCTTGTAGTGGATTGCTTCAAAGCTCTTCTCAGCAAAGGCCTTGGCTTGGGAATCATTGCTGGCTCGTTGCTGGTCAAAGTCCCACAGGTATTAAAGATCCTTGCCAATAAGAGTGGAGAAGGCATCAATGTTGTTGCAGTTTTGCTGGATCTGGTGGCGATAACTTTCCATTTGTCATACAACTTCAGGAATGGTTATCCATTTAGTGCGTGGGGTGACAGTACATTTTTGGCCCTCCAAACAGCCGCAATTGCAGCTTTAATATTTTTCTATGCCGGATCTGCCGCTAAATCGTTGGGCTTTTTGAGTGCCTACTCTACAATATTGTACGTGCTGAACTCTAGCCTCACACCGCTTAAGGTCATCCAGATAGCTCAGAGCATTAACATTCCAATTATACTTGTGGGAAAGTTCACTCAAGCCTACACCAACTACAAAAATCAGAGCACTGGGCAGTTGTCGGCAGCTACTTGTTTTATGCTACTTGCCGGCTCTTTAGCAAGAATTTTCACTTCGATTCAAGAGACTGGTGATATGATGATGGTCATCACCTTCTCCTTCTCGTCGTTCGCAAACGGAGTTATTGTGGCGCAGATGATCTATTACTGGAACAAATCGGGAAAGAAGGCGACGAAGTCAAAACCCTCGGCTGCACCAAAGAAATCTAAGAGCAAGAAGGTCGATTAAGAAGAGACTGAGTGTTTGTTTCGTTTGTTTGTTTTTTTAGTAAACATAAAGTGCATCACTTGACTTAGACAAAGTAGACGTTGTTGTGAGTAAATTTATTGCTTTCCTGGTTTGAAATGATTTTGGAATGCCGCCAAAGCGCGGTAGCGGTGGGAAATTTTATTTTTCTCTAGCTTTGGCATCTCTGCATAGGTTTGATCATATCCTTTTGGCTGGAACACCGGATCCCAACCGAAATCTCTGGGTCCACTTGGTGGAACGATTGTTCCTTCAGTAATACCTTGAAAGATGATTGGGTCCGAGTCAACACCTTCCGAGAAGCCAAATGTGCATATGGCTCGGGCAGATTTGTCCTCCCACCCTGTGAGCATTCGGAAGAGTCCTTCAGGGCCAAGTTTCTCCAAAAACCATTTGATATAGGGTCCTATAAGTCAAAGAATATGTTACAACTTTATATAATGTTGTGTCCCCGTACGAACCTGGAAGATCTTTCATTGCGTTGAAGCATAGACATGTGTCTTCCACGAGAACTGGTCCATCAACTAATTTAGCCGCTTCCTTACACTTTTTGATGCAAATTTCATCGATTTCACCTTGTAGCTCAGGAAGATCTACTTTTTTTGACACAACTTTACGGCTGAAATTTGGTCCCAGGATAGCTACCAGCTCCTCGAGTTTCTTGGCATTCCCAGTAACGAATGTTATTGGTTTCGACATTGTTCTTCAAATATGATGAAGAATTTAGAGGTGATTGAGTTAATTCAAACGGCTTTATCTACCCGGCGCAGCATGGAACAGGAATCGAAGCAGCAAGCGAAATGCGAAAGTGCTTTCAATCAAATGTCAAAAACAGGTGGATAATTGAAGAGAATTGAAGTTAAAATTCTCTTCAACAGTGATACCAAATCTATGAACTTGAGTAATTTTGATTTATTTCTAAAATGTGCGCTTTTAACAAAATATGTTATGTTACGATCGATTTCTGTCTGTTTTCAAGTGGGGATTTTTCAAGTCAGAGCTGCATACGTATTATGGCTTACTACATGTCGTGTATTAGCAGCATAAGAAGTTTTAATAATTTTTCTGTTGTTTTCGACCAATTTATATATATTATGTATTGTGATTACCTTATAGTGTCGGCTTCTGTGGTCTAATTTTTCCTGATGCGATTAAAACAATTTTAAATCCATCTTGTCACCCTACGTTTCGTCGATTTTTTGTCGACATCCTCAGGGGCAGTTTATTACGTCTTAAAAAAACCAAACATCATCAACAAATTTCTTAATTATTGTCACACATTATATCTTACTTACATGTTACTAGTTACATAATATTATATTTATTCCTTCTTTTGTATTTTTGACGACACAAACATACAAAATAAATAAATAAATAAATATGAAATAAATAACACGTATAGGACATCACTATTCTAAATATCACAGTAGTTTTTTTGGCGTATGGCAACCAAGTAGCTGGCACTGATGTTGTCTAAGTCCTCTTTTGTGTTCATCGTAGTTTTATTTTTCGTATTTCGCCTAACTTAAAGCAGTAACTTACATTTTTGTATTCAAGTCCAATGTCGAGTTCTTCTTTGAACTCGCCAACGAGTGAAATCTTCCTCCAGCAAACTGGAAACGAATCGTATGGCGATCGCTACAACAGTCGGTTTTACTTTACATTTGAAATCCTCTTTCGGTTATGCAATAATATTGTAAATCAAACACATAAGACGTTACGAGCTATTAAGGTTGTATTATGAACTGTTATATGTATTTATGCAGTTTTTCCATGGGCAAATAAAACTAATTTTCTAAACTCGTCTCGCCAACTTGCTCACACAGATCCAATTTTAACCTAAAAATAGTGAATCCTCGAATGTAATCAATTTTAAACACAAATAATTTTGATGTCGGCACCCGGTATAACAAATAAACTTTGATGAATATAGATAGATGGCGGACTTTCAAAACGCGTAAATATCTGTATTGATTCATAGGTAGGGTTCTACATCGCTATTGGAGTTAAATTGCATACACTTAAGAAACTCACGAGAATCCAAGCACGAACCATACGAGGTTTACAGTTGTGGTTTACAGCGAAATCAACTTGGTCAACAAATTCCGCGTCAATCGGCTAAGATTGCTAGGACGTGTACAGCGTATGGACAAATTTGTTACGGCCCGCAGAGTTGAGTCTTACCCATCGCAGTAAAGGAAGACTTCTTAGATGGCGGGCATCAGTTGAAGGGACTGTAACTAACTGTAGTAACTCCACCTGTAACTCCTGACTCTTTTCACACATCTTTTCAAGGCTACCGCCGATATTTACGGAATAAAAAAAAATTAAAACCAATTCCAAATGGCTAGGCCCGCTGACAATTTATTTAAACGAACAATAACGAACTAAGTTTCCTGTTTTTTTCCAAATGGATTCATCTTTGATAACCAGTTGGAGGATGACGGCGAGTCCCTACAAAACAAAAAACACATTTCAAAATCGTTAACAGCAAAGTAGGTATCACCTTGTACTTACAATATTGTATCGGCATCGTCTCCCGTGCCACTTCCACCAGCCTCTTTAATTCCAGCGTTTTTCAGTTGATCAATCAATTTCATACGGAACTCGACTTTATGCGGCACAACCGGATTCTGTTCTCGAATTTGGGCTTGCAACTTTTGCAGGGCTTGTTGGTAGGTGAGACCATACCAATCGATCTCGTCGGCAGTGTACTGGGGCAAGAC
The DNA here is from genome assembly GCA_955612985.1 of Cheilosia scutellata. Taxonomy (NCBI): domain Eukaryota; kingdom Metazoa; phylum Arthropoda; class Insecta; order Diptera; family Syrphidae; genus Cheilosia; species Cheilosia scutellata. The sequence continues at coordinate 143,153,874 of OY015311.1, forward strand.
AACACATAATTTATTTTTGAATAAAATGCCACATTTCCAACTTACCGCATCCAGATATTGTCCATATTCTCGCAAAATTCTTTTCTGCTCTGCTGGGTTATTTGATAAGTCAGGGCATCCATTAAGAAGCGCCGTAAGGATCTTTCTTTTCAACTTCAGTGCCAATTCTGATCGTAAATCGCAAGCAGGGCTCTGAAGAAAGTTTGAATCATTGTGATCGAAATGTCACTTCGAATGGTCTCTTACCTTTAACAAATAATGATCAAAGCCTTGCGACTCGTGAATCAAATTGATTGTCCTTTCAGTCACAACGGTCGATATGTATTTGTTCAATACCTGCGAGTGGACAACCGATCGCTTTAGAACTGGCACCCAGAAATGGGGTACTCTCCGCTTTAATGGTGTACGTTTTTGGAAGCCCTTAATGACGGCCTCACCACCCCATATACCTTGGTGTGACTCTGGCACGTCTATCAGTGGCAGTGCGTGATCTTGAATTGGTTTAATTTCGCCGGTAATGTCATCGCGTTCCCATTCGCCTTCCTTGGGTATATAATGAACGGCAGCTGGTTTTGTTAGCTTCCATTCACGCCAGAATTTCTTATAAGCTTCGGGCAGTTCCTCGCCTAGACCCTTCTCAAAACGTGTTGGTCTTTTAAAACCATGAAGGAGTTTCGGTCCCTGTATGGGAATCGTAATTATTGCGTCACATGTTATTGTACGACTTGTGTGCGTTTTTGTTAAAACAACATTACCTGCGATGTGGCGTGTGCCATACTTTATGTTTTACGATTGTTGTTTATTCGCACAATAGAAATTTTGTTAGAAAATTTTAGAAACAAGAAAATTCAGCTTTGAAATAGAATATTCTACAGCAGAAAATAGAATTAAAAAGCGTTGATGGGAAAATCACGTTTTGACGTCTATTACAGAATTGTCAGCGAGGATTTGGAAGAAGAAGAAATGACATTTCTCAATTCTTGCGCAGCTGATTGTATTCGCTTATACGATTCCAGAGACATAGTACCGTGGTGGCGAATAGATGCTTTAAGTTTAAAAAGTTGTTTTCAAATTAATCATCCGTTGGATGACATTTGAATAATCTTCATATAAAAATGGTGGCAAAAATGTACCTATAGTAATTCATCAATTGAGAACGGCTGGACCGATTTGGCTCAAATTTTTTTTCAGTTCTTCATAAATGCCAGGAGAAGGTTCTTCTAAAAGTAAATTTTGGGAAAACCCTTCAGAAAAGTTGGGAAATTGAAAAAATCGAAAATTCAGAACGGCTGGGCAATTTTTTTTTCAGTTGTTCGTATTTGCCAGGAGAAGGTTCTTCCGAGAGAAAATTTTGGGAAAACCCTCCGGAAATTGGAAAATTTGAAAATTGATTTTTTGTATGGACTTTTGTGTGCAATTGTTCCGGAATGGCTTTTTCGAATGGAAAAATAGAAAATTCTTAGTGGAAAACTCGGAAAATTTCGGGAAAACGCGAAAAAATTTAATTTGTTGGATTAGTGAATGAGCAATACTAGAACTTTGCGATTTTGACTCCCCCCGGCGGATTCCACGATAGGGGGGGGCTCCCGGAGCAGGATCAGTTTGTGACAGCTAAAAATTCGTTTTCCGAAGATAATTATTTAGCCCAATTGACTCACGGCCTTAGCCTTAATATTACTATCAGATTGATGCGTTGCTATCTCTTCTTTTTATTTATCGAAGTTGGGTCGGTTTTATATTTATTTCGGCAATCCTTGATAGAGCAGCTGATGGGAATGAAATAATGCTGCTAATTTCGGCCAAATATCCGCCTCGACCAATTAAATTCTTTATTTCGAGAAATTACACTTCCATGACATTTGTGACGCAATAATGTTTGTTGCTGTCTGGCATGGGGCAGTCCATACCATCAGTTTCAGGCAATATCTCTTGACGCAACCTAATCACTGAAACTGCCGAATGACACCGTCATGCCAGCCCGGCATGCGGCATCCACTCAAACTGTCAAGTATGTAGTGAATTTTCAAGTTGTTGTGGGAGCGAGTATCGATCTATATTATTTAAAAATAGCTTTTAACACTTTTACTTAACGTCATCGCAATGGTAGCTGAATACTTGACAGTTTAACCATAATGCAAAATTAAAAATTACACTTTTGTTGGATGACTCTATATAGGTACCTAACCTACCTACTTGAAGTGAATGAAAAAGTTTAGTGGGACCCAGTTGAACACTCTATTTATTTTTGCGTAATGAATCTGTTTTTTGATGGGATTTTAAACGAAATTTACAGATGAAAAGATTTTAGATTTTTGTTTTACTGTGTGTATAAAAGTGGGCGCAGTGGTTAGTGTGCTGGACTACTGTGCGAGGGATCCCAGGGTTCGATCCCCGGAAAAACACAAATTACATCTTAAGGTTTTTATTACAGCGCCACCTCTCGCGAACGTCTGACAAACATCCGAGAGTATGACTGTCCTGAAAAAGCTTCTCAATTCAACCGTTCGGACTCGGCATAAAATTGTAGGTCCCTTCCATTCGTCCAAAAAATAGAAGCTAGGCCTTGGGTGTCTACCGCCTGTTGCGCCACCTATTTATTTTATTTACTTTTTTTTTCATAAAAGTTTAATCATTTGATGAGCAGATTCATTAACGCGACTATAGTAACTTGTATCGCAATCCCTTTCAAATATCAGCCAGACTTTAGAATTCTAAGGAAAAATTGCTGTCATATTTCGATTCTATAGATTTGAATAAAAAAAAGTTTGTTTATATGAGAAATATATATTTGTACACAATTTTATAAAAATATTTGTAAATACATTTATATCGCATGTTAATCGCATAAAATTAAAAACATTACTATACTTTTTTTTTAAATAATCCTAACTTACAGACTACACAATTATTTTGTTTAAAGGATTCTTATTTTCAAAGACTACAACGACATAAAAAAATTACACATAATACACATGTATTTCAAAATAGATTTAAGTATAATTTATTTATTTTAGTTCCAAGAATTCTCAGAATGTATCTCAAATATTCACAGAGTATGACTTAAACTTAAACTTTTGTTTCGTTCGTTCGAGATTAAAAAAATAACACGAATAAATATAAAAAAATGCATATAGAAAATACCGAGGAGGCACACATTACACACCCCCACTGCTAAGGCAAATACAGTGCTTTAAGTAGACGAGGAGAATTTTTGTTATAGACAATTTTTGTTTGTTTCTTACACTTAGACTAGAGCATTATACAATTAAAATGGAACGGTTGACCGGAAAAAAATGCTTCTTTTTTACTTCTCAGGGGTAAGTGCAAAATCCATTCCAATTACTTTCGACCCTCATTGACAGTCTTCAACATCAAATAACTGGGATTAGAGAAAGCATCTTTGGTGCCATTACTATTCATGAACTTCTTACTTAAGTCGGGCGCCTTGACATTCACATAATTGCCATCTGTGGTGTCTGTTAGGGAGGTTTCAGCTTCCGCTGGCGTTCGACTAATCTGTGCAAACGTTCTTCCTATGGTTTGAGGGGCAGGACTTTGCTCTGTATCCGAATCAGATTGTGATTCACCTCGGCTAATGCCATCGGAGGACTTCTGCAACATGGGTATTTCCTCGGGTGGCACCCCTACCTTTTTGCGATTCTTCATCACCGGACTGTCGAGATTATTGGAGATTGTTGGTGAATGTTGTTCTGAGAACGTAAAATTATCGGCTTTAACATAGTCATCTTTGGGACGAGGTGAAAATATTGCACTACCTGTCTTTGGGCTCATCTGTAGATAGTCATCGGATGGATCAATTCCTGGGGAATAGAGTTAACGAAAATCAGTAAATCGATAACTCGTATATACGTTTTTAACTTAAGCATTGTGAATATGAATGTATAGTAGTTGAATTAGGTATGTCGGAAAATAATTAAAAATCAAACTTTAAGAACAAAATAATCATATAACATAACTAAGCGGAAATTTCTTGCATCGTGAAATAGGTTTTTGTTACGAAATCTGCCAATCGTAATGTAATATGTGCGAATATATCAAGCCTCTGTGGTACAGGTAGTAACACAAATCGCTAGATAGATTTGCAGATCCCGCAAGAAGAAAATAACGATATCTCGATCCGAAAACTTATTGCATGAGTTACAGAATAGGAGATAACGCTCATCTAGTGTATGCAGTGTTGTTTGAGTAAAATATTAACGAACAAACCCATTAATTTAAAGCGTTGTTTCCATGGCGCTGCATTGTGCTTCTAATTTAATTAGAAAAACAGTTATTTCAGTTCCTATAGCCATAAAGTATTTCGAGAAATATTGCTCTAAATATGATTTTAATAAAACTACAAATTAAAAATTAATTTCAATAAATTTATGTAATTAGATTTTTTTTCTTGAATTTGTTGTGGTAGGTAATTCCCTAATTAATTTTTAATTTACTCTGTATGTTTTAAGTAATTGTTAGAAGATGCGCTTATGTAATATTATGTAGATTTATAACCACCACAGCTGGTTTAGTAGAAATTTGATTTGTTTAGGAACGGAGTGGCGCTCATCGAGCGCGACCGAAACACATTTAGTAGAAACAAATACCTAATTACCAAGACTTGTGATGTTACTTATAGTCGGAGTAATTCATTAAACTGGAAGTTATGCAAAATCCGAGGAGGGTTTGATTTTACAGCTTACTTACTATTTTTAACTAGCCATGGATTTGAATTGCCTATTAGGAGTAGAAGAATGAGGCGTGTTTAAAAAAAATCTCTTTAAAGGAAAAATATTGTAAGGTGGTCACGTTCAATAAATCAGATAATCAAATAACTCATGTAGTCGAAAATACGCGAACGGTTGGTGGTCCAGAACCGTCCGGAATTCTGAATTCTCCGCGATTCTGAATTCAAATCCAGAAGCAAAATTCTCTTCTTTTCAGGAGAAGAACTGTCAGTTGAGTGCCAATCGAACGCATTCAGTAGCGTTCGGATTGCTTCCGGACGGTTCTGGACGACCAATCGAAAACGACATTATTATTCTCTTTCAAGGAACTTTGATTACTTCATCCAAGTTCTTTTCGCACACCTTTTTTGTAATTGGTTGCAGATAAAGTATACTGTTTAAATATTTACAGAAATGTTTTACCGTGAATATTACTACGTGATTTTCCATTGCGCACATCCGATTTTTATTTCAGATCTCAGATTTTTCGTGGCAAATGGAACATGAAAGCAGATTGATCTGCTTTTGTAAATTTATAAGTGCGCTATTTGACAGTACATCCGCTGTGCAAATTGTTTTCGTTTGCTGATGAAAACATACATATAATAAATATGGATAATGATATCGTTGAAATACCGAAATCCACAGATGACGAGGAAGAGGAATAAGATGACGAAGATGATAGCAATTGCTCCAAAATTAAGTCCATTATTTACGTTTTTAATAGCTGTGCAACGTATTAGAGTAGGTATTAGTGAAAAAATGTGTAAATCTCGAAAAATATCGAGATCTGCAAAAAGTGATCGGGATCAGAAAAAAAGATTGATTTTTTGTCCCAATGGAGATTTCATCATCTGTGGATTTCGATTCTTCGTCGATATGACTATCCATATGAAGTTCGTGTGTTTCCACCGACAAACGGAAACAATTTGCACAGCCGATGTAGGTATACTGTCAAATAACGCAAATTTACATTTACAAATGCAGATCAATCTGCTTTTATGTTCCATATATGGCACGAAAAATATGATATCTGAAATAATAATCTGATGTGCACAATGGAAAATCACACAAGTCTCGTGTCTCGTAAGTGGAAAAATGGTTATAAAGAACGGATGGGCGCCCAACGGTAGAAGTAATGGCAAATCTAGCAATTTAATATTTCAAATTGCAGATTTTTAGCCTATTTTGCTATATCTGACAATCATACTTCTGGCTTCTGGGTTGGATTGTGAACAAAATGCGTTGAGTCGCTTTAGTTTACGTGAGCCAACGTCAAACGTGCTGTTTTCATTTGTCTTTGTTTAGAAACAATTGTTTTTGAATATCTATAAAGTATTTTATTCTGCCGAAATGGAATGCTTTTTGTTATTGTAATTTTTTTACCAAACTTTTTACAGATTGTTAGTTTTTTAGACATGTTTCAAAATATTAAAGAAAACTTCAAAAAGCATCGGTGTTCACACACTTTTGACGCTCACGTATATTTCAATTAGCTTATATTTCTCATGTGCCTTTGTGGTTATAGTGTGTTTCAAATCACTTTGGACTGTGAAAATTTTTTACAACCTATGTCACACAATTTCATTTCACACCCTATCTCTCAATCCCCTTATGATACTCTGACTCGCTCTCCTCAGGTTCAGCTCCCGAAAAATCACAAATTACACTTAAAAGTTTTTATCGCTGAGTTCCACAAACATCTGAGACACAACTATTTGTAAAACTTATGTAATCTGCATAAAATAAACTGTTAAACAAATAAAACTTACGAATCTCTGGTAATAACATTCCATTGACATATCTAGGCGGTGGTGGCGCCATTTCGTCTGGCGATCCCATTAGAGCCAAGTAATCGGTGTCCTGTCTCTTCATATACTCTGTATTCATTTTTAAGTAGGGCTCATTGAGATCCACATAATGCTAAAATTAACATACACGAAGACTTAGTGGAAGTATTTAAACAACAATTTCAGAAACGTACATTTGTGACTTCATCACCTAAAAGTCTAGCGAACTTCTTCTCCAATTCATGGAAAAGCGGCCGACTTTCGGGATTCGCACTCCAACACTCCAACATTATATCATACCTGCAAACAAATCAAATTAAAAACTATTTCATCAGATCCGATTAGCATACTTACAACTCCTCATTAGCATAAGGCGGTTTCTCCATACGATAGCCATCTTTCAGCTTCAAATACAGGCTCTGGTTGGCATCCATACCTGGATAAGGTACTTTTGCCAAGGAGAAAAACTCCCATAGCACAATACCGAATGACCAAACATCAGTATATGTGCTAAAGACCTGATCGCTAAGTGACTCCAATGCCAACCATTTGATTGGCAATGGTGCCTCACCCTGCTTCTTGTAATTATCATTCTTGTACATCGACCTTGCTAATCCAAAATCACAAATCTTGACGACATTGTCTTCGCAAAGTAGTATATTCCTTGCTGCCAAGTCACCATGAAGGACTTTTCTCGACGAAAGATAGTCCATACCGCGTGCCACTTGGAAGGCCCAGCTGACCAAATCTGAAGTGGTAACTGTCATTGCTTCGGTCGAATCGGGTTTGTAGTTCGATCGCCAAGCAGGTTGCACTGAATTATTTGACAAAACATTGTCTTCTCCTATAACAATAGAGCGGGTTACAAAGATTTTTATTTCGATGGCTAAACTCACCTTCAGGAATTGTTGTCATTACAGTCTGTTCGGTGGCACCACTATCGACGTTACCTTCGTACAACTCAGACTGCCTAAGGTAACCGCTGGAATTTGGACGACCAGCTCGAGTGCCTGATCGTGGATCATTCTCAGAATTTCTGTGATTGTTATTGTTGTTTAAATATTGATGTGAAAAGGAGAGATTTACATATTTTAACCCATCTCTGTTAGTCATTAAGAACCGTCACCATTAATTTTTGTGCATGTTTTGGATTTTTGATTTTTAGGTTATGTCATCACATTTGGAGGTTATAATACAAACACAGACATACATTGGAGGAAAGAACACAAACACCGTGTGGAGGAGGGGAGTAAATACATACAAAATAAAATTAAATGAGAATAAAAATAAATAAAGAACATCAGTTTGTTAGGACATTTGGTTATTTACATAATTAAGACGAAAGTTGCCCAAGTAGGAAAGTGTGTTAAATATTATTATATTAAAATTCCAAATAAAGGACATTTATGTTAGAACTCTAGAAGCTTTCCCTAAAACTAAAGATGTCGCTATCAAGGCCAGAATTATCCGCATTAAAAGAAAAAAAAAAAAAAAACGATCTGTTAATGCAGTTATTTGCATTAGTTTATTTTGTTGTATGAAATGAAACATAAACAAGGTGTCCTTGTTTATCGTTTTGCTGTCTAAGGCTACGTCCATAGTGAACCAGCTTCTCGCTTACCAGCTTTTACCGGAATGCATTTTTAATTCTTGTTGACGCCGGTAACCAGCTTTCTAGGGTGAGAAAGCGAGAAGCTGGTTTCACTATGGACGTAGCCTAACGCATTGTGGACGCAGTAGCGCAGTGGTTAGTGTGCTGGGCTAGTCTGTCCTGAAAAAGATTCTCAATTCAGCTGTTTGGACTCGGCATATTGTAGGTCCCCTCCATTCGTCTCAAAAATAGAAACTCACACAAACGAATGGTTGCGAGAAGCTGGGATTAGGGTGTATACGTATACAGCCTTTTGCGCCACCTATTTATTTTATTTTATTGTCTAACGCATTGTTAGACTTCTAGTAGACAATAAAACGCGGCTTAGACAAATAAACGCGAACTTAGTGCTATATCGCGTTCGATATAGCACTAAGTTCGCACTGACAATGAAAACCTGTGTTCGAGGTGAACAGTGTTCAGCCCTAGTTCAGCACTAAGGTGATGCTGACCCTTGGTGTTAATTATTTAGTGAACTATGTATTGATTTCTGCTACGCACTTAAATGTAACCAGCAAAGGGTTTTTTAACACAAAATTAATTTATTAAATCAGTTTATTATTATTGCAAGTGATTAATCCCTTTATTGTTACATTTTTAAAGTAACACGTTTCAGGGTTACATTTTCGTTTTCGATATGAAGCTAAATTTCAAATTGTAAAAGTTGTCTGACTTGATGTATCTGCTGAGTTTTTATTGCCTTCGATTGGTCACTTGAACAGAGTTTTAAGATGACTATTATGGGAAGATAGCCGACAAATGTAGTCAAAAATTGCTCGACTGAGTGCTAAGTTGACATTATGATTGTGTCAAAAAGCGATGTTCCAGACCAATTTATGTCGTTTTCGATTGGTAATCCAGAAGCGTCCGGAAGAACTCTCCGCGATTCTGAATTCAAATCCAGAAGCAAATTTCTCTTCTTTTCAGTAGAAGAACTGTCAGTTGAGTGCCAATCGAATGCTTTCAGAAGCTATTTTCTCGTACAAGTTTCTTAGCATGTCTCAATCCCTGAAGATTTATAAAAATAGAAGTCTTTTGCATTCTCTATTCTTGTGAACTCTTCCGTTGGGTCTTTCTATAGAGTGCCTTGACTGGTGCTTGACTATCTGTCATAACTACTATATTGCAATTTCTGTAGTATTTTATCTTGAAAGGTGCTGGTACATTTGCCTATAGATTTGGAGTATTTATTCCTTCGTCCGTTCTCGATTCATATATAATCGTATAACACTTTCTAGTGTCTATGGGCTAAAATAGATCATGAAAACTACACTTATATAAAAAGATCGTATGATCGTATGATCTTCAGGCAAAATACATTTTGAACAAAATACGCCTATACCTATACCATTTCTACTTGGGCATGGACCGTAGGTTAGTTAGGTTAGTAACATTCCAGAAAAAGATCAACCCATATAACTTACCTATTAATTTCAAAATCTCCAGCTGAAAACCGTTGTTCGGTGATTGTTGGATCGATTTTATCTGTATTTCGGTTAATTTGATTTATATATCGCTTTCGGTTACGAAGCAAAAAGTTCTGAACATTGCCATAGCGGCAGTATTCAACGATCACCATCACTTCACCTATAAATTAATAAAAAATGTAATCAGAAACTTACAAAACAAGTTATTGAACCCACGTTTCATAATGTTCTTTGTCACAGCACCAAGTAAATTTACAACGTTCAAGTGCTGTCCAAGATGCACCATGATCTTAAGCTCTGAAACCAGTGCTTTGATAACTTCATTGTCAGCGGTGCGCTTGACCATTTTAACAGCCACAACTGTTTCTTTTTCCTCGGGAATGATTCCTTCGGCGTAGGCTTTGAGAACTACTCCAAATGCGCCGGCTCCAAGTTTTTTACCTGCACGCAAGGTCAATTGGTACAATTTGTATTTTGAATGAGATTTTCATTGCTTAGCTTACCCAACTTCAGCTTATCTCTTGGGAATTCAAATCGCCGATCGTAGGGCAGAAGATCTGCCTGTTCGTCCAGGGACATGGCGGGGTTTATTTGCTCTAAGGCACCTTCTTCAAAGTTAGCTAGCCCAGCCAGTTTCATTTCCCGAAGAGTCTAAAATATTTTGGCTTATGCAAGGAACTGTTTGAAAAGACAAAGACTCACCTTTCGCGTTTTCAGGATACGAATGACCAGATAAATTATGAAAATAAGCAGACATATGATAAATGCAACAATGCTAAGAATCCAGCCAAGTTTCAAGCCAGGCATGTCTAGAGATTAGATCGAATAAGCAAACTCCTCAAAGTAAATGGACTGAAATTACTTACTTGTAATCTTCACTTGTGAGGTGGCCTCGGCAGTTCCTAAACGATTCGAGGCAACACACTTGTACAGACCCTGATCGTCAGGCTTTATGAATGGTATTTTCAAAACCGAGTTATCCTCTTCGATTAGAATGTTCTTCTCCGAGTTGATCTTCACGTCGTCCTTGTACCAGGTGACGCCGGCCTTTGGAATTCCAGATGATTTACAAATCAATACCATAGACTCACCCAAAGCTCGCTTGAGCACGTCGCCCATATTCGTTTCAGACATTACTGGCACAGCAGGTTCTGCAATGAAAATAGAGGATTAGTGATCTTCTCCGAAATGTCAATGTAAAATTTAGATTTTTTTTTTATTTTTACCATGAACTACGATACTCAAATATTTGCTATCATACAGCGAATCACTGTCCACGATCCTAGCTCGACACTCATAGCTTCCGGCATTATCATCTTCGATGTTCTTAAACTTGATCGCCTTTTTGTAGGAGTACTCTGAAAACGTGGTCTTGACTTCTACGCCACGCCCGTTCTCAATCATTCGGCCATCTTTGAACCAATCCAAATCTCCGGTGTAGTAGTACACTAAGGCGGCACATGTCATGATCACTTCGTCACCCTTGGCGATCTTTTGGTTCTCATCGACTCCATATACGGTCATGTTGTCGGTAAGATCACCCATTAATACTTTGCCTTGGCCAACACCGACTCCCATAGGGTTATAGGCGGTACATTTTGCAATTCCCGGTTTGTCCGGTTTAAATATCAATTCATGAATCCTCTCGATTTCGGATTCTCCCTGAGACACGTTTCGAGTGGACTGCAATGGAAATGATTTTCAAACATTTTATCAAATAAGGATACGGTTTGGACTTACATTAAAACCCATTTGTCTGCCCTCGCAGGTGGGCCACTTTGGGGTAATATTGCACGGTGTGTAAGCCCATGAGATAACCGCTGCTGGATAAGCGATTGTCTTGCATAAAAGTCGCACTTGCTCACCAGCTTGAACGTACACATCCTCAATCGAAACTTGAGGTTTATCTATAGAATACAAACAGTTACTCAAGTGATCGTGAAATGGTTTCAACTAAATCCTACCTTTGACATAAACATTGAACTTGAGCTCCTTCTCATCGACGCCGTTGCTTGCCTTGAGAACGTATACACCCGTGTCGGTCAGCACCAAATTGTTGATCTTTAGCGTGGTCGATGCATTTGTTCGATTGATCTCGTATTTTCTGGTCGGTTGAATAATATTACCGTCCGGTGTATACCAATTCAATACTGGAGGAGGATAACTTCGATACTTGGCGTTAATCTGAACCAGCTTTGAAGCGTTCGTCTTGATCGTATAGTAGTTGTTGGGTTCACTAATGTTTATGTAACTTTCATTTTGTTCTAAGGAGAAAAAAAAGCAATGTTAGCCATGGAAGACAAACTTAATTTAATAGTCTTACTCAAAACTGTCATAAGGTAGGTGTTGTGCGCTATATTGTCGGAGTGATCACGCACAAAGCACTTGTAGTTTCCTCCATCACTCTTTTGAGCATTGCGAACCGTAAGAACGCTCTGGCCGACAGTGTGTGAGTCCGTCGATCGAGCAATTGAGGTATTTGAGGCAAACAATCGAGATAGCTGTTGAGGGAAAAACTTGTTAGATTGCTAGAAATTCAATTGTTTGATTTATAAGTAACGAGAAAGCAATTTTTTCTCACTTGGCCAAATAAGATCTATTTTTAATTTCTTATATCTCACCCTCTGGATGGACCAGAAAGATGAATCTTAGCTCAAAATACTCGGTGAAGTATTGCCTAACAATTAAAAGCATGTCTTGAATTGACATACATAGATTTATGAGTACAATGGCAAGTTAAGCGTAGTAAAGCGGCCCATAGACACCACACTTGTGTCTGCACCGGTGTACTGGCACCGGTGTGGCATTCCGCCATACACATCACACCGATCGAGACACCGACACCAAAAATCAAAAACTTTTGATTTTACTCGCACCGTGTCTGACACCAAAATCGGTGTGCGCACCATCCCACACACAGCACACATTTCCGTACACCGACACCAGACACAAGTGTAGTGTCTATGGGCCGCTTAAGGTCGAAATAGAAAAGTTTGTTTTAAAAGTTTGTCAAGCGTTATATGACGAATTTTTGAAAACGATGAATGAGACATGTAATCATTTTGACTTATCTATTAAAATACAAACTTTCAAGTTTATACAACTAACGGTTCTTGAGACCCCCCTTACTCCCCGCGACCCCTTTACTTCTGAGCAATTCATGAAAGCATGAAAATCGGACGAATGGTTCTCGAGTTATGGAGGGACGAACAGACGGAAGTTGCATTTTATAAGTAGTATGGATATGAATATGGATATGGATGGGTACATCAAACTTGAGCCAATGTAATCGCGGATTGATTTAAGATTTTACGGCCTATTCCACTATTGGTTGAGCGCTCGATTCGATTTTCAAAAGATTACTACGAGATGCTCATTCGAATAGTGGAATAGGCCGCAGCATCTATTACGTATGTGAATCTAAGTCTAAACTTTGTATATATTTAAGGATTATATAAACAGATTATATCTTACGCTCTCAGGATCTTTATCCAACGGTGTTTCCCACGAAATGACAAATCGTACAGAGTGTCGAATCTCCACAGTACAAGTTAAATTAAATTCGTTACCTACGACAGCATGTCCATGTGAGTGTGAATAAATTTGTGGTTTATTCACATGAGTCGTTCTCGCTATATATTTTAATATTAAAATAAAAGAAAAGATTTAATTAAAAATTTTCCAGCAAATACAACCTTTGTAAGCCAAGCATTAAACAAGCTACATAAAACAAATATGGCACTGTGTTAGTAAAAACATCCAAACAAATACAATCAATTCTATTAATATTTTTTCTACATGCTAATTTACAACATGCTAAAATAAAATGTACACTACTTTTTGTGAAAAACGTCTGTCAGCATAAATTTATGTCATATTTAAATTTATATTTTGACACAATGATATGACGTTTCTCAACTACAGTAAAATTATGCAAAAACAACGAAAAGCATCAAGAAATTCATAAATGCAAGAACCATCACAATGCAAGGAGAAATCATAGAAAAGCACCAAAAACCAAGAAAACAGTATCATAATAAGAAAAACGGACAAAAACACATTTTTGAACAAGAACAAACGGTCAAGCCGACTTACACCGCGGTGTACTGCCATAGCTTTTATACGATTTACCCCGATGTGATTTAGTCGTATCCCGTTTGCCCATTCTAACACCATAACCCGATTCAGTTGTTAGCTCATAAATCGGCGAAGACAAGGACAATCCAACACCACCACCAATACGACCAACACCAACACCAATACGACTATGATTATCATCATCATCGTCGTCATCTTCACGACTATCATCGTCTTCATGTCCGCCACCACTATCATCCCGATCATCGTTATGTTCATCTTCCTCACCGTCATCATCATCATCATCGTCGTCATCACTGTCGTGACCACTATCAACACTGCTACTGCCAGCATCGGTGGACGTCTCAGTGGTCAGGGATGAGGATGAGGAACGGGACTTTCGTGTTACCACCACCATAGTTACCGCATCGACAACATTCACAATGTCAGGGATGGAGTATTTGTTGTTAGGTTGGGAAGAGAAATGTGTGTTATTCACTGGACTTAGACTAGATAGAGTGTTGTTGTTATTTAACGGTATCTCGCTTGCAAGTACTGTGCAATTAATATTATTTTTACGGTTATTTCTATTTATTGGGAAAACATCACAAATGGGTGCCAACTCACGATCATTAGATTCGTTACCACTAAATTGGATGAAGAATGCGACCTCTTCTTCTTCGTTTAACGGTGACGGTTCTTTTGGCCGACATGTATACAGGCCACTTTCGGTAATGTGTTGTATTTGTACAACAAATCCACGTTTAGGATCATAACGGCCGGTTGTTTCACTGGAGTACACCTATAAAAATTTGGATGAATGTCAGTTAAAATTTGCCAAATGGTTGACACATAAAACACAACACAAAATCTGGGAGAGTTTGGGTTGAACGAAAGAAGGAAGGAGCGAAAACAGCAGCATGATGAAGAACATTTAGAATCCAAAGAGTTTCCAATTCGATGATATTCATATTAATTTAGTGGTTACGTTATTGTCACATCCGGCAGCAAAAGTTGAGATTAAATTTTCTTTAAATGGAAATTTATTTATCGAGAGCGAAATTCTCGGTCAAAAGTTCAGCAGGAAATTGTGTGCAACATTGGGAAATGTCCCTTTAGGAAAATTTGAAGATGTCTTAAGCCCCATTTACACAATTAGGTATTACATAGTTCAGTTCAGTTAAAAATGGCAGTGCATTTAGACGTCAGTCCGGTATTCTGTTGAGCTTTCAATTTACTCGTGAGTAGCCGAAGGTTAGTAGATATATCTACTAAAACTGACAACTTAACTGAAAACTTATGGGAATTTCATCAGTTTCAGTTTCAGTTAGACGCTTCAATTTTTGCATTTAGACATCAGTTTAACTGAAAGCTTAACTGATAGCACAACTGAAACTGAAATGATCGTCTAAATGGGGCAACAAAAAAAATGTAAATTTTATGAATAGAATTTGAAATGTCACTATAGTCATTTAGTACGCTGACATAATGCATCGACTTGTCAATCTTCATGTATGCAAATTTGACATTTAACTATTTGCGATAGATTTCCAGCACAAATCGTTAAATTCGCTTTAAGAGAAACTCTCTTCTCTAGTGCCAAATACACCGAAGGCCTAGATCGAGAAAATGTTGAGAAAAATCGAATCGAGTTGCCAAGGCAATCTTATAAAGTAAATATAAATTTAAGTTCGCCCGCCGATAGGTTTTGAAATAAAGTAAAATAGAGGTTAAATAAAATAATGTTCCCATCTGTTATTAACTCAAAGACAGCTGAAATGAAATGTAAATACAAGCTCTGGACCACTAGCTTGGCGTTCCTCCTTAGATGCTATGCATCTAGAGGTCAATGGAACGCGACCAATCTCACCTCCCCGACAGTGTACACGAAAAAAGAGTAGTTAACTCAACTCTGACCTACCTATGTATGTAGTATGAACTGGGCATTAAGATGCAGATAGCAGATCATTCTTCAGCGATCATGATGTTCTGTCATACGATAGGGCACATTCAAAATTCTAGTCGTCTTGTAAGTGGACTAGATTTGAATTAACTAGATTTCCCGGAATGTCAAAATTAGATGTCAGTAATACAATGGAAATGTCAACGTATGACCTACTCAGTCAAGAAAGTCTTGACTCCATAAACGTCAACTGAAATAAACAGTTCACGCGATCAATTTAGACCAATCAAATTTCAGACATACGACGAAAGCCTACCTCCTGTCAGAAGCGTGTGCTTCGTGTCCTTCACACAAAATTCATTGCTTTACTAAAAATGTACAATTACTAACGAAATCAAATTTACAAGAGGATAATATAACTGATATGATCAAATTTACAGATGAAAAGCGAAAGATACATTTTTCGCTAGCATATCTCAAAACGCTAATATTTCGGTTACAGGGTATATAAATAGTTTATGTGTCGATTATAATATTTGTAAATAGTATCTAGTATCTGGGTATCAATTACTGTTAGCTTAAAAAGAAAAACCTACAGTCCAAAACAATGTATATCTGGTAGCTTTCTTCAACTTCTTTAAATTTGCCACGACAATCAAATGAGGGTACCGTCAGATTAACCGCTCGCCGCAACACAAAACCAACCTTTGGATCATAGTCGACGTGCTTGTAAGAGATTTCCGGTGGGAAACTTTGCTCTTGCCTAAGTATTGATGAATTACTTACAACCTGTTTTGTAAAGTTGTTAATAAATATTTGTTGTGAAAAATGCATGTATAAAAAGGAAATGTATGAATGAGGGATCGAGAGTGAGGGCAGTTGCTAGTGGGAGATACATAAACAAAACGATGAAGCGTCTTGTGAATGAGTCATGTATGGCTTACCTGTTGATCGGGTGTGATCAATTCTACTTCACGGTCCGGCATTGTCGGCTTACATGGAATCACAATGTCATCGTATTGAATGGCATTAATCACCGGCACATCCATCGGCACCAAGAGAACATTCAAATCTGTGGAATGGACAAAGGATTAAATTCTATCATTGGTTGGACTATATAACACTTACCGTTAACAAAAATGTAGATTTTAGCAGCATCAAAGTCCTCGACCAGTACATCATAGTCCACATCTTCGACGATTGACTTTTCCTTGACGCAATAGTAGTATCCCACATGGTCGGCGGTGATATCCCGCAGATACAGCATACTGCCATAGGGTGTGCCAGTGCTGAGCGTATCAAAGGAGGCATTGTGGCTTTCGAACTTCAACGACGTACGCCAGACAATCGGTTCGTTTGCTTCACAGCGTATCGTGTAATTGGATTTGACTTCGAGCGTTATATATGGCGAGATCGGCGTTATAACTGGAGCACCTTTGGTTGCAGCAAAATTGGCAAAGTAGTCATCATCTTCGCTACCCGCTTGCGGCTTGGGCACTAGAAATGATAGAGAGAGGTGGTTAAAGTATCCAATTTGTTCGTTTTGTGGTTTTGCGATGAATAGGCAAGATGTGTGAGTCATATCCCGTACTTTGATGAGTAAGATAACGACTTAGTGTCAGAATTACCAAGTATAGACGGTTATGAAGTAATTTTCATTGAGATGTTGCAAATGGAAACCGCAAGCCCAATGGCCTCCTTAGTTTCAATAAGTATAGTATACCAATTAGTTTAAGCACTGAGTTAGGGTTACCCAATCTACAATCTACAATCTGAGTGTGTCTGAGTTTTGCTGACAGTCAGCTAACCTGTCAACCAAAATTATTATAGGATAACGATTTAGTGTTAGGTGGTTATGCAAGTTGTTACAAATGTAAACCGCAAACATAATCTCCATGATTGGTGCTAAAACTGATCCGTAGCAGATATGGGCTCAATCCAAACATAAACATTCACACATAACAAATGGAAGAGCTTTGGGGCTTGCATTGGGCGCCATTTTATAATTTGTAGACGGATAGCGAAATAAGAAAAAAAGAAAATAACGATTAGGTGGTTATGAAATAATTTTGCAAGTTGTTGCAAATGTAAGCCGCAAACATAATCTCCATGATTGGTGCTAAAACTGATCCGTAGCAGATATGGGCTCAATCCAAACATAAACATTTACAAATAACTAATGGAAGAGCTTTGAGCCTGGCATTGGGCGCCAGTGCTGTCAGTTTAGCGCTTTCGGCGCTAAATCTGGCGCTTTTTTAATATATTTAGTGCGCTCTAAAATGTTTTAGCTCCTGGCGGAATTTCTAGCGCTTTTTATTTAAATAACTTTTATATGGAAGCTCCACTCGGAGACGGAAATATTAGTACTATACTTTAACATGACATCGCCATACAATTCATGTAATCCCCGGTTAGGGCCCAAATTACTGGCTGTCTCTTGCTTATTTATTACTACTGCATCTCCTTAGTGACAGTCACTATATCTACGTATCAGTTTCGAATTAAACTCACAAAAAAAGAGTACAATCTACCAAATCACATGCATCCGTACTAACTATACCCAGAATTTAAAACTGCCATTCGGTCTCTAGTTCTAGAGATATGCAAAAATGTATCAATTTGATTTTTGAAATCCAAAATTTTTTTTTTAATTAAAAAGTATAATACTTATGTATTATTGTATATAAATGTACCTATTCTGTTGATGAAAATAAAATCGACCGCAATCTAGCGCTTTTTGTAAATTTTTCTATCTCCGAATGGTTAAAGCAACCTGGTAGCACTGTTGGGCGCTTCTTAATAATTTGTAGACGGATAGCAAATTAAGAGAAAAAGAAAATAACGCATTTCAACACAAAGTAAAGGGGATCAGTTGAGAGTTGGAGGTCTCAGTATCAGTAGCCCAACTCCAACATACTAAACATATTGGAAAGGAGAGCTTATTTTTCTGATTGGGATCTTCTTCTCCAACCGAACAGATACCATACAATCAGCGTTTCCACCCTTTTGGTTGGGCAGAGTTCTCATCTCGGTGGAAAATAGTACTCAAATGGCTTCCAAGGTAGTACGTCTCACAATGCACCTAAACTAAAGTGTACCTACTTTCCAAAATTAGAATTTCTATCAATTTCCACAATCAGTAATCTATTGACGTAATAAAACCATGTGGCCATGCTGATTTTGACAGACAAATTTGATAAAAATAGTGCCTAAATGTGGTGTGGCGATTTATATTTATTTTTTTTATGGTATGATTTGTTTTTCTATAAATTGCTTAGTTGTAGTTTTAGTCGGCTCTCACATGAGGCAACAATCAATTTCAGGGTTTCAGTTTCAGGTTTGAAATCAGATTTAGCATTCATTATAAGGGGCTTAACAATGTTTCTAACAATTTCTTTAGTTGGGGGGGGGGGGGGGGGGTTATATTTAATAAAAGTTTCGATATCAGCTATCGTGTCTATCAAGGGTAGGCGTAATGGTTTGGGGGTGTAATTTAGGCCTTTGTTCAAAACTTTACTTGACAAATTAATGACCAAATTATCCACCGTTATAGGTTTTATTCTTTTGGTCCCGATGCAATCGAGATTGTTTCCGCGTTCATATTTTAACCGGAGTAGTTTGTTTGTTTCGTTTGTTTTCGAAAAGAATATTACTTTTTTTTTGCTAACACATACTCTGAAAATTTAACCATGAAGCAAAATCGATGTTGTTTAAATGCTTTGTTATCTTGAGATGTAAGTGATATATGTAGCTTTAATTCGACAGTGGATAGATTCGAGAAATGGTGTTTTATTTCCAATTGGAGCCATTTAGATTTCGCAACTGAAACAACTGTAGCCGTTCTAAAATTAACTACGGAGCACTTAATTTTTATAAACTGAGGGAACACTTTATTTTTTCTACAATCTTTTAGGTAACATATATCAGCTTTTATCCTCTTCATCTTTTCCACTAAGTGTGTACATTTATTCAACAAACATCAAATAAATTTGTATTAAAACAAAACCATTTTTCACAGTTTTCTTTAAAAATTGTTGAAAAAGTCCAAAATACGAAAAGCATTGCAAAAATTGTGCAAACATAGAAGTTACCTCCCCAATAGTATGAAAATACATCAAAAAGGCAGTGGACAGATTTACCAGTCAATTCTTGGACTTTGCTGAAGCTTTGACTTAGTTCCAGTGTATACAGAGTCAACTTCGTTTCAAATAAATAGTTGAAAATCGAAGAAATTCTCATTATTCCTGAAAGTTTTATGTAACGGAGTTTACTCTACTCAGTGCGACAGTGCTTGACTATTCTAGCTCCAATAGTAAATTAATAATATTTATTGAGTAAGTTACAAATCTTCTTTAAAAAAAAGTAGGTACATATAACATTAGAATTACGTAGCTTACAGTTTTAATTGCACCATAATGTCCATTGTTCTTAGTCGTACTATTATTGTATTATGCACATTTTAACAATTTTTAAAGAAAACAAATCTCTCACTATATAAGTCAATTTTAGTTCTCTTACAAAACGTTTTGTGATTTTGTGTTATAATTGGGCACTTTTTTTATATATATGAAATTGACATACTAAAATTGTATGAGAAAGTAAAAAGGTCCTTATAAGTAGGTAATTAAGTACTCCTCAAGTGTCAGGTTTAGGAAACAAAAATATTATGTATATTTCGAAAAAAATAAAAATGAATTATGTTTATATTATATGTTATGAAATAGTAGTACGCGACGGCTTCAAAATAGTGTCCGTACTCAGTTCATAAAAATGTACTCAAAATGAGCAAATGAGTACAATAGTAGCACGGGAGGGAACGCTGCATACAATCTTCGTAATTTGCCAAAAAGCTACATTGCTCTTATATTAAACAAAAAATTCTCCATCGTTTAAGAGTTTTCCATATTACATCTCTCACATTTGCTTTATAAAAACAGTTGTTAAAAAGAATTGTCACCGCTTAGGGTGTATTTACAATGAAAATTCTCAATTGATAAAACCCACATAACCAAAACAAAAGTTAAATCTATGCGTAATTTATAATCATATCACGTCTATGCCAAATAACATTTACATAAGTTAAGTATGCACACCTTCTCTGTAGTCATTTTCATACCTCTTGACTCCTATATTGACACAAGCTGTCAACTGTAAAATGAAACTGTTTCCTACGAAAAAAGAAGTGATTCCTAAAGTATAGTTAAACACCTGTAGTTCTTGTTGGTATTTTTTTTTCACCTCATTGGGTATAATGTAACGTTAACCCATAGTCAATGGCAATGTCATTCCATGTTTATGTTCTGTTGGTGATGGCCAGCGGGCGTTGAAGTAATTCTATAGGTCAATCGCTTTTGATGGTCTGGAAGTAATAAGAATTTGTAATTTTTTTTTTCGTTTACATTCAAATTACTTTGACGTTTATCTGATGTGGTCATTCAGGCATTAAATCAGTTTATGATTATAATTATGGACTTTGACTATAAATGGATTGAACAGTCATCGATTTGACGAATAATCAGAGCATTTTATTCAATGACACCGAAATGAATAACTTTATGTGAATTACATTTTGATAATGACTTACAAGGTGGGTCATAATTTGTGGCCTTATCGGAAAGTGTAATATCTATATATATAAAAATCATGGTCAATTGTGTTTGTCGATAATGTTCTCTGTAATGCGTGAACCGATTTTGATTCTGGAAATTTCCCATAAAAGGTGACGTTGATACCATGGTTTATAAGTTCATACGGTCTTTGTAGGTGTATTGGTTCATGAGTTATAGGGGCGTGGCAGCTCCCATACAAAAAATGCATTCAAAATCTTATTCCTCGAAAACCACTGAATCGATTGAATTCAAATTTACATACAATCTTAGGTATCGGCCCAGGAGTATTTCTGTGAAGATTGGTCAACATTGGACAAAGGGGCGTGGCACCTCCCATACAAAAAAAACATTCAAAATTTTATATCTCGAAAACCACTGAATCGATTGAGTTCAAATTTACATACAATCTTAGGTATCGGCCCAGGAGTATTCCTGTGAAGATTGGTCAAAATTGGACAAAGGGGCGTGGCACCTCCCATACAAAAAAAACATTCAAAATCTTATATCTCGAAAACCAGCAAATCGATTGATTTCAAATTTACATACAATCTTAGGTATCGGCCCAGGAGTATTCCCGTAAAAATTGATCAAAATTGGACAAAGGGGCGTGGCACCTCCCATCCAAAAAAAACATTCAAAATCTTATATCTCGAAAACCACTGAATCAATTGAGATAAAATTTACATACAATCTTAGGTATCGCCTCTGGAGTATTCCTGTGAAGATTGGTCAAAATTGGACAAAGGGGCGTGGCACCTCCCATACAAAAAAAACATTCAAAATCTTATATCTCGAAAACCAGCAAATCGATTGAGTTCAAATTTACATACAATCTTAGGTATCGGCCCAGGAGTATTCCTGTGAAGATTGGTCAACATTGGACAAAGGGGCGTGGCACCTCCCATACAAAAAAAACATTCAAAATTTTATATCTCGAAAACCAGCAAATTGATTGAGTTCAAATTTACATACAATCTTAGGTATCGGCCCAGGAGTATTCCCGTGAAGATTGGTCAAAATTGTACAAAGGGGCGTGGCACCACCCATACAACAAAATCATTAAAAAATTTTATATTTCGAAAACCACCAAAACGTTGCCACCCACCACCCTTGCGTTTGCGGTTACTATTAATAAGGCGCAAGGGCAAACGTTAGGAATTTGTGGAGTGAATTTAGAGTATCCAGTTTTCTCACATGGACAGTTATATGTAGCCTGTTCGCGGGTTGGCAAACCATCGGTTTTGTATATTTAGGGTAAGGTCGGGATGGTTCGACACGTTAACGAACATTTGGAAATATCTTAAAATCCAAATACAATTTCAAATTTTCAAAATTTACATAAGTTACTATATCATTTTAGCAATATAAAAGCATTAATGATTAATCGATATAAATATTTTTAACAGAGTTGTAAGGTTTTTCCCAAAACCTTACAAAGTGTCAATTCCTCCTACCATGAAGGAGGTTTTGACAGAGGACGTTTTTAAAATAATAAAACAACTTATATATTGCTTTTTTGATCAACAAATAAAATTTTTTTATTTTTAACGCATATTAATCTTTTTTTTATTAGTTCAGTTTACTTTTATTTAAGTTTAAAGGCGTAGAATTAAAATAACAAAATAAATTGGCCAACAGAAAAAAACTTTTCATAAAAACTTAATTTAAAACACTTGTTTCATCGATGTTATGGTGGGGATGTTTTTTCTTGTAAATATTTGGCATTTTTACATTCTAAAAAGTTGTTTTACCACACAATTTTTATTTTGACTTATAAAGAAGGATTTGACACTCTGTCAATTCCTCCTTCAGCAAAAATGTCAAATCCTCCCTTTTGATTACATTTGGGACTAATACAAAAAAAACTTTTGTAATGGTGCTCAAGTTAAACTATTGTTTATTAATGATTCTAAAACGAATGAAGGTGCTCTACATTGCACTTTCAATGTCAAAAGCTACATAATTAAAATATTACAGTTAGATTGCTTACCATAAAAGTTAGATGAAATGGGCACAAAAATAAAAAAGACGTCTACTTCGCTTATCTCCTAGACCACAGTAATTGTTTATTTATCACTGAAACCAATCGTAACTAACTACGTTTTCTCATCATTTAAAGTGCTGTCAGGGTTTTAGTTTTTCAGAAAAGTGCTGGTGTCAATTCCTCCTGCATGTCAAATTATCCCGACCTTACCCTACACCGAAAATAGAAAAACCAAAAATATTGTGTACCACAAAGCATTGCAATAAAAATTATTTATCACTAATTTAAATGAATTTGAATTTGTTTTTTTTTTTATATTTCTATTTTGCACTACGAAGTGTGCAGGGGGTCCGCTAATAGATTATACAAATGGCGTCGAATGTCTTTTTGGTTTTGTCATTTGTGAAGTAAATATAATTAAAATTTGTGTGAATAAGCAATGGAATGATATATCTACTCCTGAAGAACCCGTTAAAATCATCACGATATTTTCGATGAACAATTCCCATTGTTGATAAAAGTTATGCAGCCATTTTTTTAACTGTCAAAGGATTTTTATCAGAAGAGAAGCAGAGCATTTTTAAAAGTGTTCCCATGACAGTTAGCATTTTGGTCAGTTTCTTGACGTATACGTTTTGGCAATAGCGACTTGAAGTATATGTTTTTTTCTTTGTTTATAGTCTACTCTAACTCCATAACGACCCTGCTTTGCCCGATGACTTACTCATAGTACAAAGAACTACAACAGCAGTATTGTATTGTAAAATAACAAAAACAATACACTTCTGATAACGATTAATATATAGACTTTGTCCTGTTAACCGGCCGGCTACCCGACTTAAACAAAAAAACATTTAACCACGTCGGTGTTGCGGCGGTTTTAAATCGATAAGTAAACAATGTCGCACTTACGAGAATGTATTTACATTTCAAAAACTGTTTACATTCAAAAAATCTGAGATCTCTTGAAAGTGCGACCCAACTAATTTGTAACTTCTTCTCTATTAACCGGATACCCTTTGATGTTACTCCGAAATAATTAAAGAAAAAAACCGTCTGCTCCAATTTCGAGCATCTCAAGCCCACTTAAGCCCAGCACCACAGTGCTAGTTAGACGACAAATAAAAAAATTATATTAAACAAGTACGCATGCATTATGATGATGATGAGCAAACATACATCACTACAATATAAAAGTAACGCCACTCATGGCGGCAGATACATCGTAAACAGAACAGAATGCAATTCAAGACGCGTCGGGCGACGATTGAGTTTTTCAGACTCAGTTCCAGACCCTTGTGTGCCGCGTATATAAGGGCGAGGGTGAAAGATTAAGCGAGATGCGGCACTGCGGCAGCAAAGCAAAGCCGAGAATTATTATTGTTTACACTTGAGGGAGTGAGGACTGCTCTTTGTGTGTTTGTCGCAGATAGGCAGATAAACAGTGGAGCAAGAGGTTAATTAAGCTACTGTGGGTCATGAGTGCCATCCAAGTATCTTTGCGTGCAGGGATTTGCAGTTGTTATAGGGAAATCCTCGATTAGATTATGAAATGACGCGTACACAGTTTGTTGGTGGAAAAAATGTCCGGCTTTTAGGGAATTCAAAACTACTGATAAGAAATAGCGTAACAAAGATTTTTGCAATCCTTTATTACATCCTTTATATGGAAATATTTCAGGGTAGGATAGACTCAAGCAAGGCGTTCATGCTCTTATCTTCTTTTATCATTTTTTTTTGTTAATAAATAAAGGCGAATAGCATGATGTTGCATTTTGACAAGTAACTACTATTAGAAATGAAAATTCCAAAAACAAGATCAATCTTACAGTTCCACCAGTTGATCACATTGAAGTGTCTGCATTTTACTGGCAATACAAAGTCTCAAGTGCCAAGTCAATTGTTTATTTTTACCGTTTCGATCAATTGATCTTGATCGGCAAAATCGATCGCCGCAATTTATTAAAAATTTGTTTGCTGTACTTTTATCGTCGTATTGACTGTTGGGTGTAGCGAAGATCGCAAATAAATATTATTTCGTTCTATGGATCTAGTGAAAAGTTTAAGTTTTGTCAGCTGATCGTGAGTCCGCTGATCCAATATATTATCGGGATTGGGGACACGATCCCGAAAATCAAAAATCCAGCAAATCCAAAATCCCGAAAATCCAAAATCCCGAAAATCCACAATCCCGAAAAGCCAAAATCCTGAAAAAAGAATCCCGAAAACGAGATCCCGAAAAATTATATAAAATGAAAAATTTGCGCAAATTTTCCATTTTATATAATTTTTTGGGATCTCGTTTTCGAGTTTTTTTTTTTTTTTTGAATGTATAATAGACAAGTGTTTGTCCATTCCATTTACCGTAATAATGTTTTGTAATGTTGCGCTGCAATTCGCAATGTACATTCAGTTGTGCTGATCTCATAAGGTGCTAGTACACGGTATGTAGCACGCCACATATATACATATGTGGCTCTGACGTAATTTTGACGTCAGCGAATGGTGTCAATGGGTACATGCCGTGTACAAGCTCTCTTTGTGCACTCTCTGTTGACGTCAGAGCCACATATATATGTGGCGGGCTACATACCGTGTATAGCACCAATATAGTGTGATAGCTGACCGACTAGATTTTTGTTAGCCAGTGAACATCGTAATACAAAGTGAGTAGAAAAAGAAAACGTTACGGACTTGTAGGTAGTCCTGTATACTCCCCTAATTTTTGGTCGGTTTGTAACCTTTTAAAAAAATCTGCCGCGGACATAGAACAACGTAGAGGCGTGGCACCGCCGCCGCCGGCTGAAAGTTCTCGCATGGCATTTACACATTGGCGTATATTCTCTTTTATGTGAAGAGCAAATCCGTGTGAAAACATGTTTGGCTAAAATAATTGCCGATGAGACGCAGCAACTAAGAAAACGTTATGTGACGAAGGAAAAAAAATGTTTAAAAATGTACGCGGAACGTAACGAGCGTTCTGAAATAAGTTTTCTAACAGGAATTGCGTACAATATTACTTGTAGGTATTAGATATTGTTTTGTCATGGATCGTTTTTTATATGTTTTTGTTAATAAGACTTAAACTGTTTTTGTTATGTTTTATTTATTTGAAGTTTGTTATTTTGTTTATTTTGTTAAATAAATTTGGCTTATATTTTTGTTGCTACAATAAAATTTTTAGTTTCACTTTCGGGATTTTGGCCTTTCGGAATTTTGGATTTTCCGGATTGTGGATTTTCGGGATTGTGGCTTTTCGGGATTTTGGTTTTTCGGGATTGTGAGTTTTCGGGATTTTGGATTTTCGGGATTTTGGGCTTTCGGGATTACATTTTTCGGGATTCTGTCCGACTCCCATATTAACGATATGAAATGAATTGTTGGTGCAACAGTCTCATATAGCATTCTAGGCTGTTTAGTTAGTTACAAGCATTCGATTGTGTGAGTTTTTATTTTATTTGGTAAGACGATTGAACAGGGTGGGCCATAGAGATCCAACAAGAGACATATAATACCTCAATTATAAAAACATTGAGCGAGCTTTACAGTCACTGTTTAATGAACTGATCTAGAGATGTCATTCTGCATTTTGTATCCCGTTTTAGCAAGAGAAAAATAGACAAACCTCTGACTGGACGTCGCTTAGACTAGACAACATAAGTACATTAAGTCATCTGATAATGAACACCCTTCCAGAGCCAGAACATCAAAATGTAAAAGTAAAGTTTGGCTGAGCCACTCAGCCCGAAAGTGATGGCGGCTCTGCAATAGCCGATAGATAAATATGCCTGACCCTGAAGTCCTTTGTCTTATGGCTGAGCTGTACTGTACTTGCATGGAAATGAGATGACCGTTGGTGAGTTGTACGATGGTGATATATTATACCCTACCCTCTTTATGCTGGCGGCATTATTGAGTCTTTTTTGAAAATATAAGGCTGTGGCTCACTTAATAGTCAATGACAAACTTTTACGGGATACGGATCGATGATTTTGTTCTCGATATTAGTCTGGACGATTTGTGGTTCCAGCAGGAAATTGAACAGTATACCAGTAAAAAGATCATGGAGAGAGTGCGATTTGATTCCATGTATGAGCCTACGTAGAGCCTTTCGTGTGAGCTAATTACCCCTATTCCTGTGGGCGTTTGTCGTAAACGCCTAATATGTATTTCATTTTGGTTACAGGTCAGTGTTTGTACCTTTTTTGAGACAAACGATTTAAAATTACAGTGGACACATAGAAAAAGAAGAAAAATCGTTAACAAAAGTTCGAAAAAAATCTGAATACCGTTTTTAAAATGACATGACACATGAGTCGTATACGACAAACGCCATCGGGAATAAGGGTGAATAAGTCGTAAAATATAAATGCTATACCATATCTAGCTAGAGCTAGAATTTGGAGCGATATTTTTGTAACTACTTCTCGCAGGAAAGGCGAACCTATAATGCATCAAAAGTGCCTGGAGACGCTTTAGAATAGTTGTTTGTTCTGCGCTTAAATGTTTGTAAGTTTTAGTACAACTCTGGGACTACGTATGCAAAGGGCGAGTTTTAAAGCTCCATTGTCCTGTAGCTACTTGTCACCGCATGTGCATGGTTGGCTGTCAGTAGGGCGCTCATATGTCACATTTCGAGGAATAAATTCGTTTAAATGCTCTGAACATCTGTCATATCTATAGAATAGGCCTAGATTAGCGACTAGTCTTCTGTGTGCCAGCGGTTGTAGATTTGATCCTCCTATTAGTCGAACTAGTCGTCTTCTATATAAAGGAGCTATATACGCGACATGGTCTAATCTGTGCTTTATAGATATGGAGGAGTTTTTTTTTTTTGATAAATAGGTAACTTAACTTTGAGGACGTTAATGTTACAATATTGGATAAATGGTCCTGCCATGTTATTCCCAAATTGTGAGTGACTCCAAGAAGGTACATCGATTCCTTGGAAAGTACAAACAAGACCGTCTTTTATACAAGTACAAGTTTTTGGATGATTAATTATAATAATAAACTTAAAATAGATTTATATATAACTAATATGGGATGAAAAATAGAAAGAATAGAAGAAGTGGCAAAAGAAAAAGTAGTAAGCGAGATGAAAGAAAAGAAAATTAAGGAAAGTGGTTGCTGCTGTTATCATACATTTTTTAATGCGGCATTTTTAAACGTTTTAGTTCCAATTATTTGCTTAGTTGTGATTGGCAGGCAGTTTCAAAGTCTGGTTGCATGGATTTAATTAAACGAATAGAAGGCATTATAAGATTTTGTGTCGTGGTGGATTGAGCAAATTCAAGTTTCTCGAAAAGATATGCAGGAAATCTATTGGTCACCAAACTGTGCATGAACTGGAAATACCTGAGATCCAAAAATTGTTGAAACGTACAACCAAATACATACTTCTTTGTGGTAGTGCGCTATATGATCGTATCAACGCAAACCATATAAATGTACCTAATGGCATCGTCAAATGCAATAAGCAACTTGTGTTGAGAGTGGGATTGAAGTTTGCAGTATACAATAGTTAAATAGTCAATAATTGGAACAAATAAAGTTTTGACAAGCCTCAGCTTTGTATCTACTGGGGTGAGGCCAGAAGACTTCCAAAGTTTTCGCTAACCGGCATATATTCTACCAACTACGTAATTTGTTTGGTCTACGGCGGAGAGCGAGCGATTTATCTTGACACCAAGATTCGTGACAATTTGTGTAGGTACTGTTTAAAAACACGGGTGTTAATTCACTGGTATCGCAATTTTTTTTTTGAGATTTTCCTTAACCATATTCAGTGTTAAGCGACCAGTTATACATTTTCGAAATAACCTCATTTATTTATAACAATGAGGTCCTTCACCAGACCGATTGGTCGGGACAAGTAGGTAATGCTGGGAATCGTCAGCATAAAAGGTGTAAAGAGGCATTCGGGAAAACACTGGGAAGCAAAATAATAAAGGTCCTAAAATTCATCCCTGAGGTACCTCGTTCGTAACGTTCTAAATTCGGATGATTTCCCATAATGTAGGTACAACTCTTTGGTAACGATTAGACAAGTAATAACTACCTACTTATAAGGCGTGGTCGCCCATTTTAATCTGTGTTATAGGCGAATCTTTTTTCTTTGTAAAATATGTTAGCTGCGTCTTCTGGACAATAAATAGAACAAAGTTTTATTTACACCAATTTTAGATGTTGTCCAAAACTTTTGAGCAGAAGTATATAAGCAGAAGTATATAAGAGAAACGCTTCCGAATGGTCGAAGATTGCGTCAAAATTGAACCAATATAATGCAGCTTCCGTATATTTGAAACATTATGTCATGAGCCATTAGATCTTTGATTTTGAATTCCTCACTTTCCTATTTACGTAAGCAGTTGAGAAAATTCCCTTTATAAGACATTTTTCTATAAGTATAGGTATGAGCATACTAGCTTCAAACGGGCATAACACTGGAGCCGATATTAACTGCCAATATGCCTTTTTGAACACGGGTACTCTCATGGATGCCAACATTAGTCCTTCGCGATAACACTCACTAATATGGAATTGACACGCTTACTTAATTGATTTCCCACACAAACGAGTATGTTTTGTTTCTCTGTTTTGCCAGTGACATTTGATACTCTAATGAAATCCATTAATTTATATAAAAACACACAAAAACCACCATAAAGTTATTTGATCCAATAAAAACAAAAGTCTGCAATAACAACTCAAGGAAATTGAAAGGGCGAACGTACTTGGAATTAGTTTGACGTGTATTGCATTGTTTTACACTGTGTCAACAAAAGGGCACACCCTAATTACAATGTACTACATTATTATGTTTCAGTCTTCAAAACAAAGTTGATAAGCCCATTAGAATAGTGCAGTCAAATTGTTATCACTCTAGTACTACGTATGGCTTTGTATTATAATAAATAAACTTACATGCACTGCAGCTAATCATTAAATGCGTAATCCACAGCCCGATCCAACAGGATATTAGAATGCTTCTGCGTGATCCCATTTTCCAGATGGTGGTTTTAACAAATCAATATTTCCAACAGATTTAGTACCTTTTCACTTAGCACATCGACATTGATTGGTGCCAAGATTTCCTCTAGTACAATTTTTTATTTGAATTCAAAGTAAATTATTTTCATTTTTGTCACTAAGATCACCGATTCATTTGAGCCATTCACAGAATTTATCACTTTAATGAATGTATTCACCACTCTATGCTATCGCATTAAATATAATATTTTTATATTTTGGAAGAATTTCTTATGTTGTTTGTAGTTCTTCTTAAACTTCCCGCCACGACTCGACACAAGCACAAATAAGCAACTACTGGTGTTTTTTGAGTTTAATCTCGTCTCGAGTAGCCTTTTCGAGTTGTTGACGTTTATCAGTTAATATTGTACTGAGCGGGAGAGAGATTGTGCTACCCTGTTTATGTATCTGGAAGTAAAATTAGAATAAAAAAAAATAAAATGTTTATAAAAAGCAGTTCATTATGTTTAATTGAGAAATAAATGTTAATGTTTTGGATAGCAGATAACAAATACTTGGACTTGGATCTTGGAATTCTAGGTCTGGATATACCCAGTGGTCTCATTAGATGTGAATAAGAATTTTTTAAAAATTCACCGAATTGAAACTTACTTAGCTAGCTAGCTTTGTTTTGAGGTCATGGAAGGTATTTTGGAAATTTGCAGAATTCTTATCACAAATTCAGCTGGTGGCAGTTTCATTTTTGTTTCTTTGAATACACAGTCAAGTTTTGAGAAAAGAAATGAGGTTGAATGGACAGTGAAAAAACATTTAAGGCAAATTGATAAGCAGGACTGATAAATGTTGTTTTTCGCAGAAGCATTTATAAAAAATATTTAATGCACGCATTTCGGGTTATCTTATGTGCTCAGTTGTGTTTTGCTGTGCTTAATATTTGGCAGATTCAAAGTTTAATGATCTGTTGTTTTTTAAGTTTAAGATTTATCTTCTCCGAGAGATAGAGTCAACAATTATTCATGGGGTTTTCCATTCGAGAAAATACGATTTTTTATTTAGACGAGGATGAAGTGAAGTAAAGAGATACTTTCTCTAACCATTATTTTCTTTTTTTTTTTTGAATGAATCGAACGGACCTAAAGCTACATTTTTGTGGATGTTTGTCAGATGTTCCTGAGAGAGAGATGCTGATGAGTTGATTGAAGCCTTTTCCCCCAACCCTAGTAGCAATTCGTCGTTTTCGCCAAAAAATCAGCTATTCTTTTGTGAATCAACCTCTATGGAATTTGAAGTTGTATCCGAAGAGGATGTAATACTGCAGGTTCGTGCCCTTAAATCTAATGCGGTAGGTGAGGACGGAATCAATTTACGTTTTATAAAAATAATACTTCCCATTTAATTAGTTCACTAACACATGTGTTCAATTTCTGCATCACCTCTTCAACTTTTCCAGATTGTTGGAAAAAGGCAAAGGTCATACCTGTGCCCAAAAAGAATAACCCCATATTAGTAACAGATTTTCGTCCAATAAATATCTTACCTTGTTTATCAAAAATCTTTGAAAAAATTCTTGCGAAACAGATTTCTAACCATCTAGACCGTTTTAATTTATTATCGCCAGTACAATCAGGTTTCCGTCCTAGCCATAGCTGTTCTACAGCTATGATCAAAGTGCTTGACGATATTAGAATACAATATGATAAGGAATATCTTTCATTGCTTTGTTTATTGGACTTCTCGAAGGCCTTCGATATGGTCAGTCATGAGGTTTTTTGCACAAAATTAAAACTTTACTTTGGTTTGAGTGATTCCTCGGTATGTCTGATTAGGAACTACCTTACTAATCGCGTTCAAAGAGTAATTGCTAATCTAAAATACTCCCAACCTAAAAATATACTCTGTGGAGTTCCCCAAGGTTCAGTTTTGGGTCCAATCCTTTTCTGTCTTTTTATTAATGATTTACCACAAGTGTGTCGAAATACATCTGTACATTTGTATGCTGATGATGCGCAGATATACCTCTCTCGACCGTCTGGGTTGGTGGAAGACCTTGTGGCCAGATTTAATTCGGACTTGTCATTCATTGCAAAATGGTCTGTAGATAATGGACTGATTTTAAATCCAAAAAAGAGTCAATTAATTTTGATTTCAAAAAAACTATACAATGCTGAAGAATTACCGCCCATTTTCCTCAATTCCACGAGGCTTACATTATCTGACACCGTTGTAAGTCTTGGATATAAATTAAATCGGTCCCTTTCCGCCACTGATCATGTCAACTGTATTATAGCTCGTGTTTATGGAGGATTGCGAAAGCTGTGGCTGTTATCCAGTTTTACACCTTATAACACCAAACTGAGGTTGATAAAATCCCTTCTTTTGCCGATCTTTGATTACGCTATAGTTATCTATTGTAAACTAGATTCCGTTTCCCAGCACAAATTACGTGTAGCTTTTAACGATATGGTTCGATATGTCTTTGGAGTTAGAAGATATGACCATATATCTCATTACCATATGCATGTCTTTGGATGTTCATTTGAAATTTTTTGGGAAATTAGATGCTGCGTATTTTTACATAAATTAATACATGATCGATCACCTCAGTATTTATTTGAAAAATTAAAATTTGTTCAGTCGCCAAGAACTTTTAATCTTATTACGCCTAGCTCTAAATATTTGAATTCGTCTCGCCTCTTTTTTGTTCATGTGTCCAGACTGTGGAATTCACTACCTATAACCATCAAACAAGTAATAGGAGCCAAGCAATTTAAAAGTGCTTTATTTGCACACTTCTCGTCATTGTAATCTATTCTTATAGTTTTCTTTCTATTTCATCTTTCAGTTTCAGCTTTTCTCTTTTCTCCCTTCATTTCCCACTTTTCCATCTATTTGATTTCCTTTCTTTGTATCACTCATATCTTTTAATTTAATTTTAGATTTAATTTAAACTATAAATTTTAATTTAAACATTCATTTAATAGTGCTCCTTATTTCCCAAAATTAATTTAATGTGCATATTCTAGTGAGCTTTCTAGTACTATAAAAGACTTTTGTTCTTATTTGTACCTTGCCAAATAAAATTGAATTGAATTGAATTGAATTGAGTTGGTGCAGTGCAGTGCAGAATACATGTTTTCGAAGTTCAGCATATTAACCACTGAGATACTGTGCCAATCAGTCTGACGAATACTACAGGAAAACCCCGCACTTTTTTTTGCCATCACTCGTGAATAAGACCACAATATACTTAAACTTCTCCACCTGTTGCAAAATGGGATTCTACTAACATGCAGAGTGCACTGAACAGGCATTCTGGAGTGCAAAATTACTTCAGATTTGTTCAATTTTATCTTCAAATCAGCATCGACACAAACGGCTACAAACCAGTCGAGTGAGCGCTGAAGTCCCAGATCACTTATACAGTCTTGAGCATTTCTGGCCGGATTTCATCCACTAAGGCAGATTTACAGGTTTTGATCGCAAAAGTGACTTCTTCTGCCATAGGACTATTTTCTGTCCTGCTTAAGCCGATGGATCTGTCATCCAAAATGCCTTGTTGTCTATTGAGCAATTCAGAAAAGTGCTCGTTCCATCTGCGCCAATATATCCCTCTATTGACAGTATGTCAAATGATGTTGAATATACAAGGTGGCGCAAAAATAACCTTCCGATGTTTTTTGGATGTAATTTAAAAAAAAAAAATGAAAAACTTTGATTCTTCTTGTGGATTATTTTTATTTGGTCTTTTAATTTTTTTTACATCAAGTCGAGAATATGATGTCATGTAAATGGCCGCCGCCACAGTTGATTGTCATTTGAGCCCTTTTTATGGCATTTTCCATCACTTTGGCCAAAACTTCCGGCGATAGGTCCTCACATTCTTGACGGATATTGTCTTTAAGAGCTGCAAGAGTCTGAGGCTTGTTGACATAAACCCGCGACTTCAAAAAGCCCCACAAAAAGAAGTCTGGAGCGGTCAAATCAGGCGATCTTGCTGGCCAGTGCAAATCGCCAAAACGGGAGATTAGGCGCCCGGGAAATGCATCCTTCAGCATATCGGTTGTGGCACGTGCAGTGTGTGCCGTTGCACCGTCCTGTTGGAACCACATGTTTTCCAATCCCAATTCATCAAGTTGCGGCAAAAAGAACTCGTTGATCATTGCTCTGTAGCGCTCACCATTCACAGTAACCGTTTGGTCCGCGACGTCTTCGAAGAAAAAAGGTCCGATGACTCCTCCAGCGAAAACAGCACACCATACAGTGACTTTGAGCGGGTGTAATGGCTCTTCGTGGGTTACACGCGGATTTTCAGTGCCCCAGAAGCGTACATTTTGCTTATTTACGTACCCGCTAAGATGGAAATGGGCCTCATCACTCATGATTATTTTTGATGAAAAATCATCTTCCTCTTGGTGGTGATTAAGGATGGCTTGAGCGTATGTTAGACGCGATTGGCGGTCGGCAGCTAACAGCTGTTGCACCGTCTGGACTTTGTACGGAAACATCTTGAAATCTTGTACCAAAATTCGCTGTAAAGACCGTCGACTGATACCC
The DNA here is from genome assembly GCA_955612985.1 of Cheilosia scutellata. Classification (NCBI taxonomy): domain Eukaryota; kingdom Metazoa; phylum Arthropoda; class Insecta; order Diptera; family Syrphidae; genus Cheilosia; species Cheilosia scutellata. Next base: position 143,188,589 of record OY015311.1, read on the forward strand.
ATTTGCGTGGCACGTCGTCTGGTCGATATCGACGGCGCTTCCATGACATCTTCGGCTACAGCAGCAATATTCTCTTGCAGAACGGCTACTCCGGGGTCTGCCACGCCTGGCAGCATCTCGTGTTGTGCCAGTCTCTTCGAGGCGAGCGGCTAAACGTCGCAGTGTTTCACCAGTAGGCGTTGGACGGCTAGGAAATCTGCGACGAAATTCACGTTGTGCCAAAGTCACCGACCGATTATTGCTCAAATAAATAGTCACCAATATTCCGCGTTCTGGAGCAGTGTAGCGTAACATTGTTTATTAACGTGTATTTCGCATGTGTTTACTACACAAATGTCAAAACAGAACTGACATTAGGGGCCAATCGCAAAATTGATAGCATTTTCTGATAGGAGGATTACTTTTGCGCCACCTTGTACATAAATGGAAAAGGGCTGGTAAGCACGTATTAAGAGTTAACACTATTGGGAAATCTGTCATTCGATAATAAGATCAGTCAGAAATTAAATGTGTAGTCAAGTGCGCTGGTGGTAGTATTGTATACCGATGCTTCTGAGATATCTTCTCTATTTAGCCGTTCGGACTCACCATAAAACTGTAGATTCTTCAAGTCGTTTAAGAATCTAGCTTAGAGAAGCTAGGCCTGGTCCCTGGCCTATGTGGACCTGTTGCGGCAACTATTTATTTATTTTAATCTCGTGCAATTTAGAGATACCATGTATCAAGTAATTTGGGAACAGATCGTATGCTCATTAGCTGTTCATCCATTTATGCACCTATTTCTCACCATCATGGTCACAATTCGACAGCCATCATAACCCCATTAGCTCATTTTGCATTTGCCAAGAGCTCCCAGATAGTATCCATCAATTAATCAACTATCTGAACCATTAATTCCAACAGATAAGCCAAACACTCCAGTTAGATGTACACAGACACCCATTATCTGTAATCAAGATGGATTAAGACAGACGACTCCCGCTAGGAATCCGAGACACATAACCACTTGTCGGTGTCAACTGTAGACGATAAATTAACCACCCACGAGAATTGCATCAAAGTGCAAAAGTGCTGCACTGTTCGCAATTAAATTTAATTTCCTAACTCTGGTCACTCCGCACCCACTAAACCATCCCAGATGGAGGCAACAACTATTTGTTGTCCTTTTAATTAAACGAAACAACATGAAAGGAATGGAAATCCCATTTTAATAACTGTTGACACCAATGTCGCTTTCTCGTGGTAACTAATGACTCTGAAGAGGACCTTTAATTTATTTTTCCACAATGACAATGGTCAGACCTGCTGATAGGGCGAGTTTCATTAATTCCGTTTTTTTTTATATATTTCGACATGCGTCAACTCATGTAAGTTCAAGAAAATTGAGGAGTGGTCCTGCGAGGATTATGATGAACTACAAATGTGTGACATTTTTAAAGTGAGTTTTAATGCTAATGAAGCTAAAATGATTTCGGTATCTTACTTGAAGAAAAACCACGCTGAATCAACTGCGTGGTTCCCAAAGAGATGAGTAAACAGTTTTCCATTTTCGGTTTATTGATTGGACGACTACGAAGTAGGAACCTGTCGAGGGTGTTTACTTTGGAAGGCTAAAGATAAATCTAAAATTCCAATACAGAAATAACAAAGTTCCATTTGCCAAGCGGGTCAATAACGGGAAGCGAATGAGTCACATATCCCCAAACCTGAGATGCCAAATCCAAATGCATACACAGATGCACATCAGGACCAGGAAAAATGAAAAATTGTTTATTTTTGTAAATGTGTAGGTAGTAGATGTTATGACAGATAATGCTGATGAATTTATGAAATTGTATTACGAGGAAATAGCATCTTACATTTTTTTTCAACACCCGGAATGGTTGAATATTTTTTTTTTCCAGTTTTCACAATGACGATGAAGCTTTTTACTGATGAGTGCCATGCTTACTTCATTTTTAAATTTGAATTGCTACTATCCTTGTGCATTATTGAATTTCAATTTTAAGGGGGATTTTCGGTAGAATTCCTAAATGGAATAAAAATGGTAGTGCTAATCATAATCCTTGGTTTAGGTTTGGGTATATTAATAATTGTAGTCCTTGAAGTAGGGGTAAGGTGTCCTCTTATTGTTTAGCTGAGTTGAAAATTCAATTTTTAATAATTTTCTTGTTTTTTGTTATTGTGGAAGCATAACAGGAATTTCATCGGCGACGCTATGTCGACTCAAATATTACACATTTTTTTTTTTTGCGAGATGTACATCTGAGTGAAAGGCAAATCGATACTTACTGTACAACTGTAGCGAATGGCGCCCAACGTGGGACTTACGTAGTAACGTTGAGATTTTGTATAAATCATTGTACGGCGATGGACCGCATCTTTTACTTAAAACAAGATGGTAATTCTCTAGAAAATCTAACTTTTCGTGATTAAACAACAATTTCAAATTGATTGACATTTTAGATGAGAAGAAAAAGAAAACAAATGATTTTCATTTCTTATTCCTCAGCTTAAAAAAAAAACAAAACTTAAAAGCTAAATGCCTGGCCATCAATAAAATGAAACCAGTTGTGTATAGAGTATAGCCCTCAGTACGCGCAGTACCTTTTCCACTTCAATTATACAAGACTTTAATCTTTGTCGCCATGAGTCTAGAAAGTATTTTGCCATAAAAATGAAAGAATTCTGCAAGCAAAGCAAAACTGCTTTCGTAAAATAAGAAAGCACACACACAACAGAGAGGACAGGCGACAAGAAGCCCATAAATCTTGGCCTTTCTAAGGGTAATTACATTTTCAGTTGTGCAACACCTTTTTCATATTTTCACTCAAAGGCAGTTGTACATTAGTTAAGCTCACCGCATCATCAATCTTCGGTTGTAAGGCGCGATGCAATATAAAAAGAAAACATCCCGACAAACTTTTCCAATTCAAAGTATTGCACGTTTGTGTCACAAACGAATTGGTTTTATGAAGTTCATTTACATTGGTTTAACGACACCCAATTGAACATTCCTTTAGACCACAAGGTCAAGTTCAAATATTACACCATACTACAGACTACAGTCACAGAAGAGTATATCTACATATATCTAGAGCTAGACATTCTCTACTCTCCCACAGCTTCTAAGAGGAAAAGTATCCCCAATTACGAGTTGTTTGTATTATTGTGTGTTGTTTATACACATCTTTGTATTTGTTTATTTTTTCTCGTAAAATGTCAGGCTGTCTAGAATCTAGTCGCCCAACAAACAAACAATTTATTAACGGTGTGTGACTCTTCTCCTTGGAATATACTACTGCAAATATGTACATTTTTATTGAATTGAAAATGAATTCTTGGTCAATTAATGTAGCTATAGATACCTAGATGTATCCACAAAATGCGTGTTTGACATACAAACACAAACTAGGTAATTTATTTTTTGCTTGAATTAAAAATGGGGTGAGCGCATCAACAGATGATATTATTTTATTTCGCAGATTTTTGTATCTGGTAAACTGTGTTTACGACATTCGAGAAAACACAGATATTTTTGCTTTACTTGGATGATTTATTGAATTTAATTTTTTTGTTCATTTCAGTTGAATTCATTTTGGAAATGTTTATGCATATTTTCCGAAAATGTTTATAAAGAAAATTATACTTTTAGTGGTGCTTGTCGAGTGAGAAATTGGCAATCAGTTGTTGACTTGATTTGATTATTTTGGCTTTAAATTATTTTATGAGGTTGGGACTTGTGTATTTGAAAACTGTTTTTGAACGTTCTACTAAGTGTTAGAAGTGACACTTATTTATGTGTGACTTTGAGAGCTCCTATAAAAAAAGAAAAGCAATCACATCTGACGTATATTTGATATAATTGACACGTAGCAGATTGCAATAAAGAGTGGACCATCTAGTGGTTTCTTTTTAAATCATAGGTTATTTTGACACTGATAGCTGTCGGAAAGTCAGTACCATAGGTATCTCCGCGAAACGAAATTAGTCGCTTTACGCTTGAATAACGTTGGAAAATATTGAAAACTTATTTCCAAAGTGAGTGAGTGCCCAAACAGTATGTTTTTTGAATTTTTTGATTTTGGGCGAAAAATCATATTTTCTGACCAGGCACATATTCATCTCGACTGCTACGTAAACAAACAAAATTGCCGCATCTAAGGCTCGGAAAACCCGCTCGTTATTGTCGAGAAGCCAATGCATCTATAGAGAGTGACAGTTTGGTGCGCATTGTGGAGTGGTTGCATCATTGGACCATTTTTCTTCGAAAATGAGGCTGGGGGCAAAGTTTCGGTCAACGGTGAGCATTACAGAGCCATGTTAACCGACTTTTTTTTTACTGAAATTGAAGACATGGATTTGGACAACCTCTGGTTCATACAGAATGACGCGCCATGCAACACAGCTCATACCACAATCGTTATTTTGCGCGCCAAATTCCCAAATCCTGTTATCAACTGATGTTATGCCAACAATCTGGAAATGATACAAGCACTTAAGGCCAGTCATACTCTCGGATGTTTGTCCGACGTTCGCGAGAGGTGGCGCAGTGGAAAAAACTTTACGATTTAATTTGTGTCTTTCCGGGGATCGAACCTGGGATCCCTCGCACAGTAGTCCAGCACACTAACCACTGAGCTACTGCGCCCACCAACAGACGAAATACCAACGCATGTTAAACTCATGATTGACACGCCAACGGCCTTAGCAGAACTTTAAAACGCCTTGAAAGAGTGTAGACGGAGTATTTGTCATTTCTTAACACAATCAGATTGTCCATCGCTTTGCAATCAAATAACACTGCCCAGCCCATATTCTATTGCCCACTAGTGACAAGCCGCGAAATTGGAAAGTCATTACCCTAGGAATATGTTCTTGCAGTACCAACCGTGTAATGAAGCTTCATCATATGAACTACTTCTGTAATCGATTATGGAATGGGTCATTTCGGGACTGGGTAGAAAAAACTCCATACACAAAGTTGACATCTCGAAGTTTTGCTAGAACTCAACCACAAATATTTATTTACATTTTTGTATATCGAGTTTGACGTGCCGATAGTAAGCGCTCAACGGAACTGTCAAATGTTGTTTGATTTCAGTCACTGTCAAATAGTTAATAAGGAAAATATGACGTTAAACGATTTGAAATCATTTCCAATTGTAAAATGGCATATAATTTGACATTTTGTCAGACAAACTCATCGTGATTCGCATGTTTTTCAATCGTTACAAAATTAAAAACTCACATAAACGAATGTTTGTGAGAACTTTGGAACCTGTTGCCCAAATTGTAATAGAATTGTCGCTTTTGTGGTTCAGAGTAAACAACTCTGTTTCAGAATTTTAAAATTAGTTTGATACGGTCTACGGTGTTAATTGTCAGTCATTCCCCAAATGGATAATACTTCCGTAAGCTTATACAAAACATTCATGCAAATATGTATCTACTTATAAATGCAAACAAATTTCACAATTGATCAATTAACAAATCGCAAAACTGCAATTTATTCGCCTCGTAATTACCTATCAATTATAATTAATGCAACGTTGTGCCTCTATTTTACCAATGCAAAATGTTTGCTTCACAACCAGTTAAGCTATTCGCCTGACATGGGTCAGTGCAGAACAATACTATGCGAATCTGCCATCAAATATGTAGGCCACTAGACACTGCCAATTCCACAGTCAATTCCCATCCTACTTAAGAATTGAACCCTTTCTGCGATCCACGGCGCGCGTTCTGAAAAGATTATTATTATTATTGCATCTCCTGACAGAAGCCACATTTTTCCCAAAGCCTGCCCAAGCCCATTCACTGAACTTTCTTATTTACGAGTATATGTGCGAACGATGATGTGTATCACAACAACCGAATCGAAAGCAACAGTTCTTGCTGCAACGGAAATTGTGAAAGCAGTCATTTATTTCGAGACTTCCATACATCTTCCGGTTAGGTACTCGTCTCGTACGTGCCTTAAATATAGATCACAGATATGTATGCGTGCTGCATACTCCCGCTCACTGGCACTCTTCTTTTGATCGACATTCTTACAAACAATTAAGTACTTCCTCGGATACCGTAATAATTGCTAAGACGTTTTATTGAATTAATTGCGTGTTGGTATTGCAGGTTTAATAGCATATAGCGAGAGAAGTTTTTTTTTTCTAAATTTCTATCTAAATATTATACCCAATTTAATTTACGTCATGTTGTGATGAAAAATTAATTAATTTGAGTTTTTTTTTTTTTGTTTCAAAACATTTCTATTTCTAACTGTAGCGAAAGTGGAAATACTATTTTTATTTTTTTTTATTTCTTATGTTTAGTTGAAACCAATTTGCAACAAGTGTCAGTTTTTTTTTATTTATCTGCAAAGCAAACTCGTTGTGGTATCGTATTTTATTTTGTTTTTATCACACTCATCCCCCACTGAAATCGGGGGGAATAACGATGCCGAAGTACTCCAGGCTCTCCCTCGCTCGGTGGGATACTGCTCGGCTCATGTCTATGGCTGAATGAATTGTTTTTTAAATGATGATAATGCCTTCCGTTGACGTTGGCGTCGATGTTGGTGTAATCGTCATTTGGGCTTGCTGCCAGTCGTCTGGCCAATTAAATTGTCGTTTATTATAAAAAAAAATAACTGTCTATTTGTATAACCTCTGACCAGTTGGTGGTGAGATGCTATTCGAGTGAATGGATACTTTATGATTTAGATAAAAATATCGGTTGCTAGACATTTTTTTGTCCCTTTACTCTTAGATTGACATCGAGTTGGGTAAGACATTTAACTTGAATGTGAATATTTAAATATTTATTTGCAGACTTGTATTCTATTTAGAGAATTGCCTTAGAATTCTTCGGATTATAGTAGGGACTGATGACTTTCATGTGAGAATGTGAGAATTACTCTAATACCTAAACTTGAGTCCCTTTAATATTTGATTCAAATCATCAAGCTTGAAATGTATAGGAAAACAATTACAGGTCCATTGATGAAATGCCATTGGTATACTTTTTCCCTCCGACAAATATTTTATCTCCCCATTAGCTTATTAAAACAAAAAGTTTAGAATCAACAAGGAATTCTAGAATTTTTGTTCCTCATATCGAACATTGAAGGCCATAAGGCAGTAGGTAACGAAAAAATAACCTCGAAATGATTTTCTAAAAGCATATTTTTTAAAATCGTTTTCTGAGAAGTACCTACGATCCCTTTGGTATACAAATCATAAAAATATTTAGTTCGTACCACCATTGAACAAATAATACGATGATTAAAATCGACTAACGTATTTTTCCTTATCGTGCCCTACATCCATTATCTTCGGATGACAGTTGACAGATGGACAAACTCTTTTCCATTTTTCGTGCAATTTTGTTATTCTTGTTTGTGATTTTAATACGGTGGTCAGGAGAGAGGGTTCGAGCCGTGTGGGGCGGGGGTGACTTTCATTTAAATGCCGACTTGTTTTAGGAACTTGCCGACTGTATCATGAAAATCGGCCGAGGGGTTATCGACTTATAACGTCATCGAGTTTCACCCCATAGAAGATGTTTTTTTTATGGGAGGCGCCACGCCCCTTTTTCCAATGTTGACCAATTTTCAGAGGAATACTCCTGGGCCAATAACTTAGACCACCTGTAAATTTGAGCTCAATCGAATGGGTTGTGTTCGAGATATGTATATTGTATAAGATTTTGAATTGTTTTTTTTTTTGCATGAGAGGCGCCACGCCCCTTTGTTCAATTTTAACCAATCTTAACAGGAACATTCCTGAGCCAATACCTATGCCGACCGTCCTTTTTAAAATCGAAATTCGGAGAAGGCACATAAATACAAACAAAATTAAATTGTCATTTTCGAAAGGTGGAACCTTTGAAAATGCCAACTTGTATACAAGTTTAAAAACCTATACGTAATGAAAGTCCAAACTCACTTCTTATTTTTCCGAGCTAAATTTTGAAAATTGTTCGTTTTTGCCGAGTTGCTCAAGTTAATAAATATAGCTGACTTGATTTGCCTACTCTTGAAAAGAGCTACGCTCCTCACGCGACGGTGGCCTCCGTAAAGTAGGTACTTGGGACTTCATTTTTTTTACAGATTTATTATAGGTAGGTACATATTTTAAAGTATGAGCAGAAATCTTTTAAAATATTTATATCTACGCATTTGACGATGTAGGTTCACTAAAAGGTAAATTTCCCATGACTTAACAACACCGAATAGAACGAACAAAGAAAATAATTTTATAACAAGGTAGAGCTATCCCATTTTAAACTACTGTCATCATGACATCCGAGTTTATACCTATAATGAGAAAACTTCTCAATTTAGCCCTTCAGGGTTTCGCTAATATTGGTCAAACTCTTCATCTAATTTTATTAGTCTTCAAAATTTACGAAATCAAACTGTAGACCCATCAAAGATATTAAAGACAACGAAATATTCAAACTTTTTGGATGTCCTAGTAGTTGCAGTGCAGGCAATTCTGCCTAAATGGTTTTTAAATTCATTTTATCACAGACTGCATAACACAAAGTTCAGAACGTGCGGAGATGAAATTGTTCAGCAAATTTCGGGGAAAATCGATGAAGTACAGTATAGAATCTCAGAAATAATGAAAACATGTAAAGTAGTCGCCTTAGTTGAATGAATTTATTTCATATTTTCGAGTAGGTACCCAAATTTTAACCCGTTCATCTTTTGGAACACTATTATAAAGGAAATATTTCGTTTCTTTCTGAACAGTTCCTTTTATAGAACGAAGGATCTCATCTCTGAGATTCTACTTAAATATGTTACTCCACACAACTTGGGGCCGACTGCAAATGTCACTCGAGAAAACTCCTGTCCATGCTTTCACAAAGAATTCAAAATTAAAATGAAGAACAAAATATGTTTACAAATAAAATAACATAATTTTTGAAGATGTCTTCAGACCTTCAAAAAAGGACAAAATCATACGCAAATCACAAACTCAACTCACACTACTATATTTGTTTGTTAGCAACTCCTTCAATATCAGCGAACCGTTCTATATACGGACTTCCAGCTCCAGGTGCGGATTTAAGTTATAATAAAAAAATAACACTTCTCCCGACTGTTTTTAATGCCCCAACCGGTTATGCAACTAAAGAGTCGAGACAAAAGCATATTAAACAAGAAAACTAAGCAGCAACTCACGTACACTACCTACCGCAATTAAATCTATGAAAAACTATCATCGATGTTTCCACTCGACTACAGATTTTACTTCCACTCTTACCATTACCATTCCCAACAGAGAGTCACAGTTTATAAACAAACCTTGTGCCTGCCTGGTTACCAAGCCAACCCGTACACCAAAACAAAAACAAATCAAAACGACTGCACCCAACAACTTCGTATCTAGATGCGATATCAGACTAAAGGCCAACCGGTTCACTTTTGGCTATACGATACCATGCCCAGGCCATATCCAATGCTAATGAGAGATTTTATGTCGCGTATACGCACCGGTGTCCCCGAACAAAAAGCATGACACTACAACCGGTTACCGCTTCTAGTAATAACCAGTTGTGCAACATCCCCTCGGTTCCAATCCCAACTCTTATCCATACTACCACTTTCGGTGCATTTGTAGGTAAGACCGGGTGCGCCATTTATACAACTGGTAGCCAATTCAAGGGAAAGTTGCTGTTCCGCTCGAGTTTTGGTTTTTTTTTTGTTGTGTGTTTTCTTTCCTCGGAATTAAGTGTGAGTCTCGAAATACATCGGAAGTCAAACAGAGAACTGCCAAAGGGGCTCCGTCTATGAATGGACTCAATATGACACGTATATATTCCGTGAAATGACGTCAACTGCGGAGTACCTACTCGTATAGTGAGAATTTCGTCGCAGTTTAGTGGAAATTTGTGAAAATCCGTTTGTGCGGTTGTGGATATGGGAATAAAATTGTAACCGCACTGGTGGGGGCATTTTCATTGCAATGGCTGTGTAGTTGGCTTGGGCGGACCACAGCTATTAGTGGCGTAAGCGTAATGCCATTAAATTGGATTCAATAACAGAAGACGCTGACAAATGAACAAGAGGCGTTTTATTGTTTGTTTTGTGTTTTTGCTGTTTAACGACGATATTAAGATTGTTGATATTCGGCGTAATCTTTGGGTTATGCTGTAGTTGCGTAGAGTGGAAAAGGAGGGTAGAATCTGGGAAGACAGGGAAATATTTGCCGTCTGGAAGTGAAATATTTTCTAGTTTAACGTCAAACTATCTGTCACCAGAACTCTTCTTGGTTTTTTTATGTGTCTGAGCAAAGTCTTCTTCAGGAATCTCCTTTCCTTAGATCCTTAGGCTGGTTGCCATTTTTTGATTTATTACGGGCATATCTTAACTCAGTTTCAGACCTACTCACTCACTTTGAAACTTGTCGGTTCTGTGCGGTTTCTGAAGTATGTGCGGTTGCAATCCAGGCGCCGAGACTGAGTCTGAGTATATACGAAGAGTTACAGTGAAATGGAAACTTATTTTCCACCTCACTGTGTTTTGACGTGAGAGTGGAGGGCGCTGGTGGTTTGTTTACGTATTTTACTGCAAACTGAACTAGCTAGATATAGTACTAACTTTGGACCATTTGATCTTCCAACTTGGTTTTGTCTCTGACAATTTTATAGACTTGGAAAATTGTTGTTGTTTGCCCAAGGGGGAGTGAGATATTGCAGTTAGATCGATGGTGTACAATATTGAGTGGGATTCATCTAGGCTGATGCCACCAGACTCCCACACAGAGCAGTTTGGGATGGATATTTTCTACTTTCGATGGTGTTTAGGTGGGAATAGTTACTGCAGTTTTCAGTGCTGGATTGGTCATACCTCATACGCATACCATACTCATACACCACAGAGAAGCGTATTTCAAGGAGTAACCACAGCTTTTCACTGTACCTTGTGTGAATGATCCGTCTAATTTTTTTTTTATAATTAATAGCTCAACATTTTCTAGGAAAAATGCATCAACAGTTCCTCAGATCCAAATGGATGACCATCAAAACCATCCCAAGGATTCAATGCACCTTCAAGGAGTCACAGTCAATTCAGGAATTACATGGCAGGACCACATATCCTATATCGCAAGATCGGCGTCCGCTAATTTGAGCTACCTATTTAGAGCAAAGAGGTATTTTAGCCCCAAGCAACTTCTGCTTTTCTACAAAGCACAGGTTAGACCAGGCCGGAAATATTGTTCCCATATATGGATCTCGGCCCCAAAACATTCACTTAACCTACTTGACAGCATACAGAGACGAGCAGTTCGACTTATTGGAGACCCTACACTCACATCTAATCTACAACCGTTGGTGCACAGAAGACACGTCGTCGCTGACCTATGCTCGCTCTATAGGTACTTCCATGGTAGATGTTCCGAGGAACTCAAAGACAATATCCCTCGAAATGCAACTTTTGGGCGCTCCACAAGACAGGCTGCTAATGCTCATGACTATACAGTACACTTGACCACCGCGAGGACATCAAATTTCCATAACTCCTTCTGTTACAAGAGTAGCAAACTTTGGAACTCGCTTCCTGGGGATATAGTTCCAGAATACTACAATTTGCGGCAATTTAAGTGCAGAACTAACATACATCTGCAAGCATCTCCGGGCGCTGTTGAAGCGTTATAGATTCGCCTTTCCCGGGTGAAGTATTAAAAAAAAAAAGGAAAATCTCATTCGTGTGGTCACTATATATTGAGATTTTTAGCCTCTAATGGACGTTGGTAGATCTTCAATGTTTTCAGAGAAGGTCCTTGATGTTCTTCTTTTTGACTGCACTTTCTTTACCCTATACGCCTACAGACTTGAGTGAATGTCTACCTAATATGAATATCAATTAGCCTTTCCATGAAACAATTCATACTAGTCTTTACATTTTAGCCTTTTACCAAGCTAAAGAATGAATATCGCACTCAACTGTCTCCAGTTCAATGGGATCTAAAGCTCTAGCTCTAAATAAAACTATGGTTTCTGTCACAATGAGGTCGATAACCTTCAGTATAATAGCTGACAATAAACCTTCACCTTTGAGGGCCTTTGAAAGGGTTTTCTCAGTCTCCACAAGTTCTATGAAGTCTGTTTGCATTTTAGCTAAGACAACCACCTTCATAATACTTCCCAGCTCAAAGAAATATTTGAACATTTCGACAATGGCAACTTGTTCGTGATTGAGCTTCAACTTTGGAAAACATTGTCGACTGTCGTTGAATCTATACTCCAAGCTAATAGAGAAATTAAGGTTTAAGATTCAACGACAGTCCACAAATGCGACGTTGCGGCTCCTTCGACAGAGCTACGTTTGTTTATATGCCAGCTGCAAGCAAGCTACAAGCAAGCGTACAAAAAGCTGCAAATGATGAAAGCGTGCGTATGAAGCGCAGCTACGTGGACAGTAGACCTTACTATGATTTTTGTGACGCTGCCAATTGTTCCTACCAAATGCGATAGCGACCGACGTTTCCAAACTAATTCACGACATTGCCGTTACTATATGTCGTGCGTCCTTAGTTCTTATCTTATTGCGTGCGAGCGTATAGTGACAAGTTGTGAATTCGTTTCTACTTTTCAACTTTCAGAGATGATAAAATAAAATCTTTACTGATCGCCATTTGATAAAAAGTTAACCATCAAACATTTTATGAGTCGTTAAAACGTTGGCACACATTTTAGGCAATCAATTCTAATGACATCATTGAGCTAGAGAATGCTCGGATTTACTACATCTAGGAGTGACATCATTATTGTTTGCCAAAAGGACAACACTCCATCCATATGTTTTTGTCTTTTTTTAAAATTTGATTCAAATTTGAAAACAATTTCTTTTTTCAATGCTTCGCATGTGTTAATTTCTTCTGGATAACAGATTCCCCTTCCATTATCATGCAGACCAATAAATTAATAAAGCCAACTCGTCGGGCCGTACTGTGGTATGGTCTTTGGAGAATATCTTCGATGATTCAATAAATTTCACATTTCATAATTATTGTCTGCGGCTAAATTGATAATTCAGACAACTTCGGGTAGTTGCTGCCGTATACATAAATTAAGGTCCGTCCAAACAACCACTCCTCTGCCAGTGTGAATGCCGGCGTCTCTTCTGCTTATGTAATCTAGTAAAAACCGACATACATAGAAATCAAGGTCTTTATCTTATCAGAGTGAATTATGAGTGATATATCTGTTGTCTGGATTCGAGGCCAGGTTTCACAATAACTGTGGTTGTCTGACGTAGAATTGTGAATTGTAAACTTTTTTAAGTCAATTTGGGCGCAATTTTTAAAGAAATAAAATGAGAGTCAATACGACAGATTTGTCAAGTCGATCCTTTTGCTTAGTAAGTCAGGTCAATAAGCGAGTAGCACCATCCCTTTCATGTCTCCATAAATAACTGCACTTATTTTGATGGTTAACTATTAAATAAATCGAATTCCCTGCCATATTTCATTCGTGTTGGACAATTAATACAAACGGTTATAGACTTTGCACGCAAGTCTACGAAATATGCTAATAAAATTGGCCGGCATTTCCTCTACGCGTCGAAGGCGGCATTAGCGATGCGTACAGAATGTTAATGTTAACTTTATCTCATATCCGATTCGAGTGCGCATATTTAAAGAGTGACTACATATTAGTACAACGATAACAAGCTTGATATCGTTTATTTTTTTTTCTTCAATTAAAAATGCATCTTGTAAGATATGCATGCAACTGTTGTCGTCTAAAAATAGTAATAAAAACAATTAAACGGATTAAGCCTTACGGGAAGTGTTGTAAACAATGCTCTTATTTTTACACCCTTTACATGGAGGACGTTCCTTGACGTCTTCAGTCTTAAGCTATACTTTATAATATCATCTTGCTCTGAAAACCTGTCACTTGGTAACCGATTAAAACCAATTGGGGCCTATTACAAAGCAATCACAATCAATCAGCAAATCGCTTGCGTATCTCTAGAAAATATTCCAATTTATATGCGCCGGACGATCGTGTTTAGTGAGATAAGACTTTTAGTTGAAAAAAAATACCTACAACACAACTTACAGAGTTTGTTGTACATAATATTTAAAAAACAAACACACTCCTTCAATGACATTTTTTTTTTCTAATTCGACGAATATGACCGCAAATTGTTCGTCATAATCATAAATATGCATATCAGTGCTGATTTCAGCGAAAAATTTAATTCTAAAACGATTCAGTAACCATAAAAAAAAAAATAATTAAAATATGTATTGAAGCTATAGCATTAGTGATGTAAACAAAAAATTTGCATGTGTCATTGTTTTTGTTTTCAATGGGAATATTTAAACATTCAAAGACTCAATCCATTCTGACGCAGGGCACTTTATTTGGACTACAACAACTGCCATTGGCAGTGAACATTTCGAATTTGCAATTGAAATTTGTGCACTGAATTTAAGTGATAGCAGCTGCACAGTGTGTGTGTGTGACGCGTTTATACCATTAATCAGAATTTTGTTTATTTATTCCTTCATTCACACCCGTACCGTATACCCGAAACATTTTTGAGGGAGCGCCGCGCGCCGGCCGGCCGGCCATTTCCGCTGACAACGAATATTTGTGTTGATCTTTTTGGCAACAATTCCGATTGATATTTTGGTTTGTCGAAAAATATTATTTTTGCGAGTCACTAGGGCTATTTCATCCACCCGTATCTACACGTATATACTTCAGGCGACATCGAGTGGTATATAGAACTTTGGGTAATACGACGGGTTGATGCGCCAGCTTTGGCTAAGAGTGCAAATAAATGTTTACGAATTTGCTTCTCACAATACTTGGATTACTTGACAGAGTGTCAATTGTATGACACAAATATTTTGACAGGATCCATTTTTAAGTCCCTTAGCTGATTGATACCAACTTCTTACAAAAGTTACATTTTAGAAGTGTCAAGTGCCAAAAATATTATGTCAAACTGTATTCTGTAGACCTGTATCAGGTTTGATACTAGAGCTGTTTTAATGAAAATTTTTCTGCCGGCTATATTATTCATTCACTTTAATCCGGGTTAAAGTTTACACCCGGGTTTAATTAAGTTTAACCGAAAAATTAAACCAAGTCCAACATATTCAGTCGTTAAACCCAAACATTAACTCAGTTTTTAACCTTGTCAGCGTTTAATCCAATTGAATTTAAACTGAACTTCAGAGACCGCTTTAAGTAGATACATTAATTCGGGTTTAAACTTTTTCATTATGTCACATTTTTGACATTTCCTCGCTCCAGGGCAGAAAATAAGTCAATGTGAAATAAAATATAAGTAGTAAGAAGTTAAAAAAATTGATTCCGTTCTTCAAACTTGACATTACTTCTCGGTGTAAAACGTGTTAAAATCGGTTAAAATCCGTGTTTAGTCCAGCGGGTTTAATTTAAGTTTTTGAGTTTTGAGTAAATATTATGGATATAGGTTCAACTTGTCGGGTTTTAAAAGGATTACATTTTCACTTAAAACTGATTTACGCCCGGAGTAAGCAATATGGCCGTAAGTAGGTAAATTAAAGTATAGAATTTCTAATACACAACTTGAGCAACTTCACTTTATTTGACAATTCTGACATTCATACTAAGTATTTATCACAAGACCAGATAAATTCTGAGCGCTAGGAAAAGTGCATACAGTCGTATACGCTTATAACGAAGTCGATGGAACCGACCAAACTGGTTCGTTATAAGCTTTCTAAGCAAAAGCTGATGGTTTTTATGATCTTACTTATAATGAACCAATTTGGTCTGTTCCTTCGAATTTTTTATGAGCGACATGCTAAGAAAATATCAACGTTTGTAAAAGGAAATACTTAGATAGGAAAAATAATAAGAGCCCTGCATGTATGAACACATAAAAAAACATTTTGACATTTTTCTCTGGAATTTGTGTGCATGAAATAAGAACGCCATATAATTTAAGCAAATTGTACGGAAATTCTAAGCTACTTGTTGCTTTCAGCGCCACCTGTTTGTCCATTGTGAATTGAATTTAGACAGCTGCCAGCCAGCCGCTCTCGGACTGGGGTGGAAATCAAGAGTTGTTGCCAGCAGTTGTCAGCAAGTTGTTGTTTTAATTAGCATGTGAAATGTGCCTCAACTGGCAACTACTGGCAACTACTGGCAACCACTGTCTGGCGAGGTTTCATAAAAACGAACCTATAGTAGGAATTCTATTTTTATTTAATTTCTGTCGAATTTAGTTGCAAAAAATTGTTGTGCTTCTTAAAACAGTTCGACGTCTGCATGTCGATTAAAAATCCTTTAAGGGGTGTGTTTCGTTTTATGTTCAACAAACAATTTCAAAATGGAGCCCGAGTTGACAATTCAAGTTAACACTTTCTTAAACCCAGTCCAGATATATCTAGTTAACGTACTACATCAACTAAGTATACGAAAGTCCCTTTGGTCCATCTCCAACTGTATTTGTAAATGAAAACTGAACTGAAACTTATTTAAAGATCAGTTCAACCGACAACTGAACTCAAAACTGATAACAAATCGATCAGTTTCAGTATCAGTATCAGTTTCAGTATCAGTATCAGTTTAAATATACGGCTTAAATTTTTCAGTTTAACTAAAAGCTTAACTTGAAACTGAAATTATGGTCTAAATGAAACTTAATAATTGCGGAAATAGTTATTTGGTGTTAAATTCACAATGTTAATATTTACTCTCTGTACTTCTTTAATAGCCATAGAGACTGCGTACATACCTGAAAATGAAGAAGAAGAAAAATAGTATTAGAATATTATGTTAATCAAACTTTTCAATACTAAACAAAATAGCGAAAAAGTCCTCACCCTATCAGAAGAGGCTATAATTTTTTCAAATGGCGGTAAATGTTAATTCTACTTTGACATTTTTGTGAAGTAAACAGATAAAAACTACAAGGCAACAAGACATGAAAAGCTATACCTACTCCTAAAGAACACGGAAAAATGTTTCGATTTTTTTTTGCGGAATATTTCGTCGGTGGTCTTGGCGTAAATTTCCCGGTCGACCAGGTCCGGCACTAATCGGGCAAACACTACGACGCACGTTTAGCCGCTCGTCTAGAAGAGTGTGGGACAACGCGCAATTCCAGGCCTGACCGGCCCCACGAAGCGGTTCTGCTGAGAATATTGCAGCTGTGACTGAAGATAACACAGAGGACTCCGGAGTCGACCAGACGACGTGCCACGCAATTGGGCGTCAATCGGCGGTCCTTACAGAAAATGTTGGTAAGAAGCTGCAAGATGTTCCCTCTCAAAGTGCGGACAGTACATCATCTATTGACCGCCAAGCGGTCATATCAACAAGCCTCAGACTCATGAAGCCCTTAAAGATAATATCCGACAAATTTTGTTTTAAATAAGTATAATGCCAAGAGGTGCCACTTTACTGCAATTGCAGTAGATCTACTCCATCTTTCGCTAAAAAAAAAATCGAATTTGGTTTTTTCAAACTAAAATTATAAAATCATCATTGGATGATTTTGGTTTTTTCACGTGACTAGTTCAACTGTCAAATATCGCCTTCGAAACGAATTGATTCAACTATGCCTATTTTGCTTTTTCATGGTTTTTTGGCAGATTCATTTAGGTTTCTTAAAAAGTCATTCCTACCTTAAACAAACACTTTTTGAAAAGCTAAAAATAAATTACAGGTATACTCTTTTTTTCCAGTTGTCACATTTTGTTTTAGTCCTGTTAAAAACCAAAACCATGAAGGATTCGACTGAACGATGCGATTGTGATGTGACCCATCTTAAACTATCGTATTTGTTTATTTAATGTATCAACAACACAATTCAAAACTGCACCACCTTTCGCGAACGTCTGACAAACATCCGAAAGTATAACTCTCCTGGAAGAGCTTCTCAATTCAGCCGCTCGGACTCGGCATAAAATTGCAGGTCCCTTCCTTTCGTTCCAAAAAATGACTAGAAAATCATACAAGCGAATGGTTGTGGTGCCTATAGAGATTGTTGCGCCAACTATTTATTTATTTTAAAATTTGGGCCCTAAAGCTTGGATTATGTTTGTTAATTAAAATAACAACCACCTGTCAGTTATTAAATACTTCAAAGATGTTATAACATTTTAATTTTAAGATATCACCTTCAAAAGTGGATTTCATATTTTGTTAACATTTTTATTGGGTCATCATTTTTTTGTTCATTCTAATGGCAGAAAACATAAAAACTGCCACATAATAATTCTTTAAAATTTTTAATAAAAATGTTATGTCCACTCGGAAATTCATTGCGCATTTATCGTGCCACCATATTCTCAAAAACATAATATACCTAAGTATAATTATTTTCAAGTTGTATTAATTGCATAATTGCAATTAGAAAATACCTCACTTGTATACTATTTTTATGAAAACACAGTCACCTTACCGGACAGTCCAACTAACCGCACGAACTATTAAAGAAACCAAAAATATACTTTTGCTATAAAATAAATTGATAGACTATGCTTGCTTTTAATATTTAAATGTCCGCATTCATTTTTAATGGTTCAAATCAGAACCACAAATCCTATTTATAACTACGTACAGACTCCTCTCGATATTCGTTTTAAGATTTTACGACTTCTGCTTTACTTCCTCGGCAGACCTCACATAATCCCATCTGTTTATTTCAAAGGCCGCGCCGCATTTTTCAGTACACATTATAATTTCTAATGGAATTTCACTCTAAGAAGATTAATAGAATAATTCGTCCATAAAAATTGGACAGAGAGAATCAGGCCATCATCCTCATATCTCGTCAGAGGAAAAATCCTTTCATATTCCAACATAAAAGCCCCCTAGCCCCTAATCCACTTCATAATCTTGGCTAAAATGAATGGAAAGGTGGAGCAGTATATAGATACACAATCGATCTAAACGAACATCGTCTGTACCAGGAAATTTATTGCCCACACCGTCCTGCGTCGGTCGGTGTCTACGTCTACCTGCAAACTATTATATCTCACGAGAATTCCAATGCGTACAGTGCACTTTTTCAAATTAATTTTCGAGTGTCAGAATGTTGTCGCTTAGCCCACCATTAGAAGACCAATAAAGTATCTTTTATGACATATATGTATTCTACGGTACGCCTCTACCAGTGTCTGTCCATTTGGTGCACACAGGCACGAACGCATACTCGTTCAATTTTTCAATTAGGAGACGACTAAACTCTCGGACCGTTGAACAATTGCGCGATCGTATCTAATATCTAAGAAACTATCGTGAGAGTGTTTCCTTTTGCATGCGTTCACTAAGTCCGATGACAGTGATTGACTTCGAAGAAGGGAGGTACATAGTCAGAATTTCGTGTTGAATGCCCACATGAATTCGTAAAATTGCCGTTTTGTGCCACTTGGCCTTATGAATGAGAGACGCACATTTTTCATTGTCTGAGCAGTCAATGGTTTGGTTTCATGTTATCGCGACTATGATTTACATAAAATATTTACATAATGCATTTCAAATGGAAATCAGGCACTTTGGAGATCAACGAGTTGTCGTTTATTAAATTTAAGAGGAAATTATTGTCTGTGCATTCTCGTTCTTTAAAAGAGCATTTAAAGGGCTGTGCGGTAAGTCATTGCATCATAAAAACTAAGCTGAAGAGGATATTGTTGATGGCAGAAAGCTTACATCAGACAGACCTTAATTGAAGGAATTCTATGACTGAATGAGGCCGTAGCAAAAAAAGCTATCATGACATGAGTTTAAATCATACACACCTGTAAGAGGGTATTTAAGCAGAATGTTAAAAAAATAAGTTTCTAGTCCTATTCTGGCCAAAGCCGTTTTTAGAACCTCAATCTATAGATATAGCTTGCCCCTGAACCCAAAATTTGCTTTACACAATGACGTATCGTAACCCAAGATTTTTTAAGTAATCCATATCAATGCAGAGGGCCTTTCTGATAATAATCTATAACTAAAGTTGAATCTCAGTTTTAATCTAACTTAAACTCAAAATTGACAGTACAATTTAACCGAAATTAACTAAATATTCGCCTCTGTAGGAGAATTTAATTACAATGGCATTTGCTGAACTTTTATATACAGTGAGCGTCAAAAGTGAGTCAACACCGATCCTCTTTTGAGTTTTCTTCGGCTCTGGAAACAGGTCTAAACAACCAACAATCTGTAAAAAGTTGTATAACAAAATAACAACAACAAAACATTTTTATGTCGACAGCAAAAATACTTTACAGATATATAAAAAAAAAAATCGTTTCCAAACTCCAAAAACAAATGAAAACCGGATTGGCGTTCACTTACTTTTGACACTCACTGTATAAACGGTGTCCCATAATTCACGCAATATTTTAATTTACAGTACAGTGATGCCAACGAAAAAAAAAGATAACAATGTGACAGCTGACAGTTCGGGGTTAGTAAAAATGTAGCGCTATACTAAAGAACAACGTATTTTCACTGTTGAGCTATAGCTATTTTAAAAAATGAAGGTCCTACAGTCCTCAATTTTCGAACAAAATCATCTTCAGTGATGAAGCTCATCTTCAACTTGATGGCTTCGTTAATCGTCAAAATTGTCTCATTTGGGGTTCAGAAAACCCACGAGTAATTGTTGAGAAACAAATGCATCCACAACGCGTGACTGTTTGGTGCGGATTTTGGGCTGGAGGCATGATCGGACCATTCTTCTTCGAAAATGTGCCTGTTCAGGCAGTAACAATTAATGGTGTTCGTTATCGTGATATGACAACCCAGTTTATAGTGCCTAAATTGCAAGATATGGATGCGACCAACATGTGGTTTCAAAAAGAGAGTGCCAAATGCCAAACAGGCAGAGAAACAATTCATTTACCTACTGCATGAGTTTTTTCCTAATCGTGTAATCGGCCGATTTTGCGATCAGAATTGGCCATCCAAATCTTGCGATTTAACTTTTTTCTTTGGGTTTTTTGAAGTCAAAGGTCTATAAAAACAAGCCCACTACCACCAACGCCTTGAAAGAAGAAATTGGGAGATGTATCAATGAAATTCAGCCACATTTATGCGAAACGGTCATAGAAATAAAAGAGTACGTACTTGCCAGCAAAGCCGTGGCGGCCATTTATCCGATGTGCCATTCCATACAATCTGTGGCAACAAACAAAAACAACTAAAGTCGAGTTTAGACGAAATTGAGTTTTTGGTACCATTAGATTCAGCATATCCAATTCTATGAGCCGTTTTTTTTAGCTTTTTATATTCAAACTTGAAGGTACAATGTCCCGAAAACAAAATAACTAAAGTTAGATTTTTACATCGCCTTTAAGCCAAAACAACTTAACTACAAAAAAAAAAAAAAAAAAAAAAACAAGTCTTAAGTCGACTTAAGAGAAACGCATTTTTTTTTTATCACAAGTAATAACAGTTAAAGTTGAGTTTGGTTGTTTTTCCTCGTGATATTTATCCCCTTTCTTTGATTTTATAGTTTAAAAGTCTCAAGTCGAGATTGGTTGTCGGAATATCAAGGAAAGTCAAGCTAAAGTCAACTAAACTCGACTTAAGATGTTGCCTTAAAGTGGTGTTAGGCCATAACAACTTAAGTGTTTATTTTGCTTGCCACGCTCGAAATAGGAATGATCAATAGATTATGAAACGTTAGACCGAAAGAGACCTAAATTACCTTTATTTACATATAAGTTTCAGGAAAATCAGACTTTCCGCGGATTAACCAGAGCCATTTGTAATTTAAATTTTTTTTTTCCTGAAAAATTATCAAAATCGACTTTAGCAGTTTTTCCTTGTTGCCACAGACATAACCCCAATCTGTATACTCTATACATCAATAAAAAATTTAAGCTTTCTAATCTGTAGATAATTTCTATCAAAATTACATTTTGCGTGAATTAAGGGACACCCTTTACATACCTACAATTTGACTTATGGCTGTGTGACTGGGGGCATATGATTTTTCACCCCGATGGGGCTTGAAGGTCTTAGGAGAAAATTTATCGTTAGGTTAGGTTAGAGTGGCAGGCCGCAATAAGGGCAGCCTCACTTAGGCCAGAGGAGGCCCATTGTGATACCACAGGATCTAATGATCTCACAACTACCCGTTGAACCAGCAGGATCTGAGAATGAAGCGTTGGAGGCAACTTATGCTTGCATTAGCGAGTTCGCCTATTGTCGCGAAGAAGTATTCTCCGAGATATAGGCTGTGCACGTGCACAGGAGGTGAAGAATTGTCTCTTCCTCCTCCTCGTCCATGCAGCTTTTTCAGAAATCATTGGAAGGGAGGCCCAGCTTTAGAGCATATCTCCCAATAATGCAGTGTCCCTTGATGACACCTACTAGTGTGCTTATATTGGATCTTTTTAGTTTTACAAGATTGTTGATGCGCTTGAGATCTAGCATGGGCCAGATCTGTTTCGTGATGGAGCACGTGGTGCAGTTTGACCTTCAATTAGTGGCGCTTATCGCATTTTGTTAAATTGATGGTAGTAAACGGCTTTCGACAGCCAATAAATAGATTCTGTTAGGTACTCATTATAACTTAAAATTTAATTTTTGTTCTTTGACTTTTTTAGCTAAAAAAGTTCCTTTTTTGGATGTTTTATTTCCGCCCCGGTGTGTTAATTTTGTTAGTCATTGGGGCCAAAATTTATGTTCTTTTTAAACCATTATAAACTACAAATTAATGAGCCCAAAAGGAAACAATGTTTGTAGAGGAACTGGTCACAATGGCAGAATTACATGAATTTGGTTACAAATAATTGGTCCAGTGCCGCATCCAGCATATTTTCCAGATTTAGCCTCCTGCGATTATTTTCTGTTCCAAATATAAGAGGTTTGGGTCGAATGAA
Organism: Cheilosia scutellata; assembly: GCA_955612985.1. Taxonomy (NCBI): domain Eukaryota; kingdom Metazoa; phylum Arthropoda; class Insecta; order Diptera; family Syrphidae; genus Cheilosia; species Cheilosia scutellata. The sequence goes on from OY015311.1 coordinate 143,211,445, forward strand.
CCATTAATGAAACAAACGCCTATTTTTGGGGTCTCTGAAAATCGTACTATTTTGATGCAGGCATTAAAAAAATTGGAGAAATGTTGGACAGAGGAGAAAAAAAGTTTTTTTTTTTTCCGAAAACAGTGTTCCGTTTCAGGGTCTTACTGACCAACCCTCGTAAGTTGTTTTATGAAAAGTGTGACGCCTCCATTTCCAAAACTTTTCTATTGGCTCTTATAATATTTTAGTTATAAACGGATAATCGACGGTAAATGGATGTGAGCTGTGAGGTTGGATACAATTTCTGAAAACGTGGTCTATTGTGAAATAAGGAGATTTGGAAATCAGTCAAGTTTCACTAAAAGCAGAAGAAGAAGTGGACCCAGACCAATTGCTCACTGCATCAGACTTACTTAGATATGGTCATTGCCCTAGTAAACACCACGTGAAGGGCCTTGCGGATTTTTTTTAGGGGAGAACTAACGAAAATGCAGTTTAGACGTTTCAATCGGTTAGCTGAACGTGGATGGTTGAAGATTTGAACTATTTGTGTTTAGAGCCGCGGCCTATGAGCCGCATTTTGTTTCAGGAATTTAGCAATTTAGTGCAGTTTTTCTTAGATGACTCTCAAGAGGCCTTCATTTGAATTTCATGATGCATTTCCAGAAAACTCACAAAGTAGTCTTTCAATTCATATTACGACGAATCATACTGTGAGCGTGTGCACCTAATTATTATCATTAAAACGACAAATTAGTGTTAATTTAAAAGACATTTCGTTCTCTAGACCTACTTAAAGAAAAATTAAATTCCACTCTTAGAATTCACTAGAACTGTGTATACATTCCTTTCAATTTGAATACTCAAAAGCGTGTATGTCGCACAATCCTCTTATCGCTGTGTAGCTAATCTTAAGTCAGTCTTATGTGACCATTAGAATTCCATATCTACATTTTATCGTAGCGAAAAATGTTTTCTTCTTATCCTGCGAGTATATCTTGAGAACATGTACGATGGACGCTGTTATGCAAAAGAACACGCTGATAGAGTGCTTTTGTGTTTTCTCGGCTTTCCTCCTATGTCGTATGAAAGGATACACCTACACCCAAGGATAGGGCTGCATGGAACAAGATATTCACGTCTTTCCCGGTGATAATGAATAAATCGAATAATGCCGGACATGTGTGGGAAGGAAAATATAATTAATCTGTGTTTTTCAATGGGTTGGAAAATCCCAGTATCCTTTCCTTCGTACGAGTAAGTGCGAGTACCAGCGTTGCAGGTATATGTAAATACGAAACCAGATGTGCAAATTTGTTCTCCTTTTGTGGCTAAAAGGGTGGTCAATTTGCGGTTGGATTCGCCGCAAACACTGGAAATACTAGGCGAAAATGGAAGCAAAATAAACAGACTAGCGATGGTAAGTAAATGCCATTTAAGGACATACCTATAGGTAAAGGTTGTATTATGCAACAGAATGTGGTGTACTTATGACTATCTCTAGAGCTAGACTAAAAGGTGCACGGTTTTATGTTACTTTTTAAGGGTGCATTGTAATGGCTATAATAAAGGTGTCTCGTTTAAACAGACAGAAAAAAAAGAAAATTTAAACCCACATGGAGATAAATGGTAGCCTATATAGTATGTACAAGATACATTTTAACTTGATTTATTGAAAAAGCAAACATATTAGAGTTAATTGAGTTCTTTTATGTGATTGAAATCTGCCCTTAACCCTGTTTCGTTACCACATTCAATTCCAAGCTGATCCCTAATCACAAGACTTTTTAAACGATTGTCGTCGAAGACATATAGCGCTTCGAAACTCATTGCTAAAGTTACAAGTTTAAGAGCATAGCTTATGAAGAAGGTACAATAAGGGACTGTAGGGATTGTACATCGATATAGAATAAATCAAACAGATTCAAATCAATCGGCTAAATGGCTCGGACATATAGAGAGTGTATGGGCATTAATATTCAGGCCCAGTGAATTTGCAACTCTACTCCAGAGGAATAACGCGGTGGGATGACCAGATAGAAGGGGACCTCAGCCAACATGAAGTGCGCAACTGAAAGCAACTAGCTACGGATCGAGCTGGCTGGAGAGGCAAGTTGGTTGAGGCCCAGGTTCGGACTGGACTGTAGAGCTGTAGAAATTTAAAAGAATAAGTACATAACATCATTAGGTTGCGCTGCAGTCCGTGTGGACCTGGGCCTCAACCAACACGCCATTTTGCCTGATCTTGGGCTAACCGCCTCCAGTTCCGCACTCCCTAAGTTGATTGAGGACCCTTTCCACTTTTGTGCGCCATCTAAGAAGAGGTCATCCTCTGCTGCGTTGTCTCTCCGTGTTGGAATCGAAGACTCTTCGGGCCGGATCGTTGGTGTCAATTCGCCCTACATGTTCTTGCCATCTTAGTCGACTGATACGTACTTTTCTGTCGACGTCGATGTACAGCTTGTGCAGTTCGCTGTTAAATCTCCTCCTAGCCTGTCAACGCAAACTGGACCAAAAATCACTCGAAGAATTTTGCATTTATAACCTCAAACTTCATATTTTATTATTTACCTAGCCTGCTTCAAAAATACACTTTCGCTTCAATTGACTTTGGATGAAAATATCAACATATTTGCAGTACATATGCTTGAAAATATTTTCCCGGCACCGGTCCAATTCACTATTAATATCTCATTTAAGCAATCTACAGCGGAAATTAATGCGTTTCGCCAATAACTGATGGCGAAGGATTTATAGATGTGGACTGGAATTTCAATTGAAAAAATATTTTTCCTTCCCATGGATTCTGGTAAAGTATATAAATGAGCATTTTCCGTAGCTGGGAAACGGAGGCCAACTGTATGACTGTGATGTAATTTTTGGAACTCAATTCATGGAAATCGATTGAAATCATCACGTATTGACGGTGCAGTTGTATACTTGTTCATCCTAGTCACGTTTGGATTTCCCGGTCTCGACTGCGATGGCGGAACCTACTTACTTTTGAAAAATACAGATTGACCCACAAACAAATATTCCCCATGCAATGCACTTCACAATTTAACAGCAGACCTTGCCCGACATACAGAATCGTAAAAATGTGTAGCTATCTCAATCGAAATCCAAATCCAATCGAAATGATTGTAAACAGACGAAAAACACATTTTCCTTGCTTGGATTGATGTTCGTTTTTATTTCAGCTCGAACGCCAACTGCGTGTCTCCGAGTATGATGGAATCGAAGTAATTCTTGGGAGTTGATGTCAGATAGTATGACATGCAGTCCAGTCAAGTACAAAAAGGAGGGGATCGAAGATCGGAATACGAATGCCGCCGCACCCGATAAGTTAAAAGTATACTGCCCACGGAGAAAAAAAAGATTTTAATTAATCCCAATTGAATTTGAGTGACACACACGCGTGTGCATGGGTATGATGCTTTGGGGAAAGATGAGAAAAAAGGAACACAAACACTTCGTTTGACAGAAACTACAAGCGGAACAGTGTTTACTGATGACTGACATGTGTATTTTCTTCGTCTATCATTTAGGCGAAATGCCAAAATAGCTCAGAGAATTGAAAGTGAAATTTTTTCATCCTTGAGTGCAGATGGAGATGTACATGTACAGTGATGGACGTAGAAGAGAATACGATGGAGCACATTCATCTAGTTGCATCAATTTGGTATTCATTCGCCCGAAAGTAATGTCTGGGTTTCAGTCAGTCTGTAGTGGGCGAACACAATTTATTTAGCAAATTTATCTGGAGTCAGATTCTCATGTAGACGATAGACTTGTGTGAATTATTTGTGTGGGCCCCGAGCGTTGAGGACGAGAAGTTACGATTACGAACGTCATCGGAAATTAGATGTCAAATACCTTCCATCCTCGTAGCACAGTCAAGTTAAGAAAATCTTCAAGTGTTTTCTATAGTAAAGACCCCAACCCAAAGTGTTGGTCGCATCCGTTAGTTCGACAAACAGGTCAACGTTTCGCTTAGTTTTTGCAAAATAATTCAAAAGACAGACCCATTTATAAATGCAGCGCTAGAATTATTAACCCGTTGAACAGCAGAACAGGATTACCTCCCTAGTGAAGGCCAAACTATCCTTAGTGCCGGACAATCACAGAGAATGTGCTCGGAAGATTCTTCATCCTCAAGGCAGAACCCACATTTTGTTAAGATGATATCTCAAGCCACAATGGCCTTTATGTTGTGATTGTGGTTTTCTGCAAGGCTAAGGTAAGCTCCAGGGTTGTCCGTAAAAAATCACCAAACTTCTTGTCGATGTGTACACTGTAAAGTGGCTTTATATTAATCGTAGGAAATACTTAACAGGACTTGCTGATACCTACCTACTTATATTTCCTTAACAATGTTGAGGTGGTTTTAAGAACAGTGTTGAGGGTGTTTGGGGCTGTCTTCTACCTTTGGCAAGAATATCGACTATAGAGCACTTCATTCAGTTCAGTTTCTTTTCTGAATCTGAGAATGAGTAGCTGGTCCATGCTTGATATTTCCTTATCTTGTATCTTCTACCTACTTGTGCAGATGTTTAGTCCTTTCGGATTCCAAAATGCGATCTGCAGATTCGGGGCTCTTATCTCAGAATCTGTAGGGACCTCCTTATCTACAGCTACAGTGTCTCTTTGTGAAGTCTATATTAATTCATAGTTTGATCTTGCTTAGACTGATACATGTTTTGAACCTTTTTAGGTTATAGATCGCTAAAACTGTCTTGTTTCAGGATTTCCAGATTTTTATACATTTTATAAATTGTGGTTCTTTTTTCCTCTCTATTATTTTAAACTTTTCGCGTAGGGTACTGTTCTCAATCCCGCTGAACGATTTAGGCTCTCGCTCTACTGGGCATTGCCTTGCCAGAACATCCGCTGGCTCGTTGATCATTATGCTTACGTGGCCGTGTATACAGCAGATGGCTACTCTGTTGTACGTGTCTACTTTGTTTAGCTTGCGAAGGCTTTCCAACACAGGCTTAGATTTATAGTCGGAAAGTGCCTTCATTGCGGCTTGGCTATCTGAGATCACTGCTATCTAGCAGAGTTTGTAGTTTTCCTCGAGCGTATCTATCTATAGTGTATAATATGTCAGCTTGCAAGATGCTTGTACTTGTACATGTACCCGCATGGATTCGTAGTGTTTATTAGTTCGTAGTCCCAAAAAAGCGCTACACCAGTTCCTTTGTCGGTTTTCGTTCCATCTGTATACCACTTTATAGTGTGGTTGCTCAGTCCATTGATCGTGGATTCATTAAAATTGTTCTTATTGCTGAGCTTCGTTTTGAAATTCTTTTCAAAAATCTCTTCTTTAATCCGTTGACTGCTATTAAGCACATTCAAAAACAATGTATTGTCAACGGCAACACTGTAAACAATATACCACAACTTTCCTCCTGAAACGAAAACTATTTTCTCCAGAAACATATACCTACGTATGCACCCTTTAGGTTAGGTTAGGTTAAATAGGGGTATGAGAGAGATATCTCATACGGCACTAGGCACCAAAAGGGCCCATCGCGATCCCTAGAGGGAACCAATTGCAGTGACCTACAATGGAAAAACACCTAAACACTTGCCCTTGAGAAAACCCCAATTTCCCTGCAAAAACCAAGTAGCCCCTTGTAGTTGGTATTGTCTATCTCCTCTAGATGTTGGAAGAAGTACCTGCCCAGAAATTTCCTTCTACTACGACATATTGCCTCACATTCACAAAGTATATGTGTTATGTCCTCTTCGGCTTGCAGGTCATCGCAGAATCTACAATTGTCCGAGTCTGCCAGCCTGAGCCTTTTGGCATGTTTTCTAAGAAGACAATGCCCTGATAATATGCCGATCAGTGTCCTGAGCTGTTCCCTGCCTAGTTTGAGGATTACCCTAGATCTTTTACGGTCGTATTGCGGCCAAAGTGCCTTAGATACTGCGTGACCGGTGAGGCCCTCCCACCTCCGGTCGGCTTCCTTAGTTATTTTATTCCTAATATCACTTTTTATGATGCAGGGAGGTGGTTTAATATCCACATCTCCTCCATCTAACATTTCCCCGCCCTTTCTCGCAAGCTCATCAGCCTGCTCATTTCCAGCTATACCGCAGTGTCCTGGTACCCAGCACAGTCTCACTCGGTTCTGACTGCATAATGCCTTGAGCATTGTGCGACAGTTCCTGACTAATTCAGAATTGATGTTTGTAGATTCCAGTGCCTATCCCTTCCAGATACAGATCTCATCCGCATTAGCTCTGCCGCTTTCAGAACAGCCAGAACTTCTGATTGGAAGACACTGCTTGTATCCGGCAGTCGTATAGACATTTTTAGGTCTGGGTCTACGGAGTAGATTCCAGCTCCAGTACCTTCCGCTGTTTTTGAGCCGTCTGTATAGACTGCTACTTCGCAATGTTTAATTACTTTATCCCTTTGCCATTCGTATCTTTCCGGGTATGATACCTCGTACGGAGTGTCGAAATCGACCAGAGGGTGAATTTCATCAGTTTGCACCTGTACGCCAGGGAGTAGCTCCGCTAGTATTGTACAGTGCCCAAAACTGCCCTCTTTAAAATAGCCCAAGGTTGTGAGCCGTAGCGCACTGCTTCCCGCAAGTTGCTTAATATGCAAGTCAAGTGGCGTGAGGTGTAGAAAGGTGTCCAGCGCTGCCGTAGGAGTGCTACGAAGTGCACCCGTTATTGCTATGCTAGACGCTCTCTGCACCGACGCCAGTTTGCCGACTACTGTTTTCTTCTTTGTCGCCTTCCACCATACTAGTGCGCCATATGTGAGTATGGGCCTGACCACCACTGTATATAGCCAGTGCACCATAGCAGGTTTTAGGCCCCAAGTCTTGCCTACTATTTTCTTACAAATAAAAAGAGCGTTATACGCCTTTTTGATTCTTTCCCCTACATTTGCATTCCAGTTCAGTTTCCTGTCCACAATAACCCCAAGATACTTAGCCTTGTCAGACAGAGGCAATTCCACTCCTTCCAGTTTTGGGAGGTTAAAGTGTGGTATCTTATGTTTTCTGGTGAAGAGTACCAGTTCCGTTTTGGAGGGGTTGACGTTAAGTCCACAACCCTTTGCCCATAAGTTGACTTTTCTTAAGGCACTATCCATGATTTCACTTAAGGTGTTTAAAAACTTTCCCTGAATGATAATAACTAGGTCATTCATCAGCATATGCTGTGGCACTTATACCCCTGGAGCTCAGTTTCTTCAGAATGTCGTCCATAACAAGCACCCAAAGGAGAGGTGAAAGGACTCCCCCCTGTGGTGTACCTCTTGTCACCGCCATTCTAATGGAACTTTGTCCAAGGGAGCAGTTTATCTTCCTACTTGCAAGCATGTTGCAGACCCAGATAACTATACTGTGTTCAATGTTCATATTTAACATGGCACTCTTTATAGCTTTGCCTTCTACGTTATTAAAAGCACCCTCAATATCGAGAAAAGCTGCTAGAGCAAACTCGCCCAAGTGTAAACTTCTTTCTATCTTCCCTACTACGCTATGTAGAGCTGTTTCTACCGATTTTCCCTTCATGTATGCATGCTGCGATTCGCTTAAGAATCCATTTTTGCATTTGATCCTGATATGAGCTTCTAATAACCGCTCTAGGGTTTTTAGCATAAAAGATGACAGACTGATTGGTCTGAAATCCTTGGCTGTTGTATGCCCCTGCTTGCCAGCTTTGGGAATGAAAACCACCTTCACTTCCCTCCATGCTGCTGGTATGTACCCTAGTTTCAGACTCTGTCTTAGAATCTCCATAATTTTCCGTATTGCCCTCTCAGGTGCTTTTTGCAGCATGATCGGTAAAATTCCATCTGGGCCCGAGGATTTATACGGTTTAAAGGACTGTATAGCCCACCGCATTTTTTTCCGATTTATGAGATCAACTATCTGCCCCTCCATGTGAGGGTCAATATTGATATCTGTACGACTTTGCAGCTCAGAATCCTCTGGGATAGTAGCCCCGGGAAAATGAGATTCCACCAGGGTTACCAGAACCTCCTGACTGCTTTCGGCCCAGGTACCGTCTTTCTTTTTGAGGTAGCTAGGTACACTCGCCTCTTTTGAGAGTACTTTACGTAGTCTCGAAGCCTTATCTGTATCCGCGATTGATTCGCAAAAAAGTTTCCACGAAGCTCGTTTGGATTTCCTAATTAAGTATTTGAATTGTCTTTTGCATTCAGTATACTCATTCCATGTAGTGTCGTCCCTGACCAACTTCGCCCTATTGTAAAGTTTCCTTACTTCTTTCTGTTTCAACCCTATGTCCCTGTTCCACCATTTCGGCTGTACCCTTTTTGGTATCTTATTTTCCGGGCATACTTTCTCATATGCACCCTTTAGTGACCTCTACTCCATTATTCGAAAGATGGAACACAAATAGCAGTACATTTTTTTTGAAACAATAAGTGGAGCCTTAAACAATTTTTCATCGCCCTTCCCTGTTTTTGCATCATTCAGTAGTATATATCTAAATCATATAAAAAAGAGTCATCATAACTAAATCAACGTTTCTCAATGGAATGCATCTTCTTCTATAAAAATGTCTTCCTTCGAATCTATATAAGCGTTGGTTGGATATGAATTTAGCACTTTATAGCCCTTCATCGACCTTGAAAACACTGTGTTCATAAAAGTTAAATCTACGAAAAAGAGCGAGTTATATTAGATATAATGTTCATTCCTTGTAAGGATACACTGCAATACAGACTTTCGTCGAATAATACCAAAAGTCAAGAAGAAGAGGAAACAAAATGAAAATGTTTGTGTGGGAGGTAGGTAAAGTATTTCCTCCCCATCAAGTTGGGCAGATTGTTGTATCAGTTTAATAAAAAGAAGAACTTGCCTGAAATAAAAATCGCGTGCTTGCCATTAAGTCCCTTTACGATTTGCGCATTCCAGTGGAATTTGCTGATCAAAATTGCTGTGTTTGCATAATTGATGACAGGGCGGACCATCTCCCTTAAATGAATGTGAAGTAAAATTTAAAAATAGAAAAAGGCGCACAAAACGTTCTTTGACAGTTCCTCAGGTCTCCTTCCAGCATCCTACTTACGTAAGGGCGAGACACCAATTAAAACAAATTTCCTTATGTAAATTTCGTTCGTAAAATATCTTTAACTGCACTTTCATTGTACATGATCGCCAGCAGCACATGTGTGTGTTCCTTTACTTTTAAGTTATAAGTTGTAACGCATGTTATGCATAAATTGCGTCCAATTAGCGTCAGGGCAGACGGCTTTACGATATCACCAAGTGTTTCACTGCTTCCAGAGAGACAGCAACACACTTGGGCGCGCGTCGTGGAAGGCCTAATGAATCATAAACTTTCTAATTACATCAACCGCACAATGAACGGCAAAAAAATCCACGTAATTAATAGTGCTGCCAGGACACTATGACAAAAGAGGAAACCGTCAACTATAATTACGCGCAAGGTTATGTGACATTCAGTGCTCTATGGTCTTACCTTCATTATAATTATGAGCAATAAACCTGTAGCCTACCGAATTAAGTCCTTTGGGATAATTCCCATAAAAATGTGCCCATCAAACGAAAGTGAAGCACTTTCACATGTAAATGCTGTGAATGATCTCACTTAACCGCAATTCAAGACAACACAAGGACACGCATCAATTTGGGTATTGGAATGTTGATGTCGCCAGCGACCTGGGACTTTGCTATTCTAATTTTGTATATCACCAACGCACACATCCTGAAATGGATATAGTCGAACAAAAAGAAGACACTTAAATGGTAATTTGAGCCGACGAAAACATCCATTGTTGGTCGTCTGGCGAAAATTTCCGCTAACCCTGTCGAATTAATTAATTTACCACTCGGAATTCCGAACAAGGAAAAGTTTTGGTTTGAGTCAGGATAAGAAAGTTCCGTCTAATTAGAGCGTATGATTGTGTGTGCCACATTTGAATGTCAATTTTTTTGGGAATTGTTTTTTTCTTCTGCTGAATAGACAGCACGCGCAAGTTGTCAGTTGTTGGAGTTGTGTGGGCTAAAGAGATAACCAAATTTTTTTCACTTTTGTTTGTATTAGATACTTATTATCTAACCGAATAAGAGGGATGCAACTGAGTATATAAAGTTTGTATCACTTTCGGGGTTCTTTGTTTGCATGACTATGACTATAGCTCTGACATTGTTGTCAATTGGGGTCATTTCATATAACAGCTGTCATTACAGCCAATAAAACGAGCAAAATTTATAGCTTTGTGGAGTTGAGGGCTTTATTTGGCTTCTTTTGTATCAACCCACAATGTAAGTATATACCAAGGTAAACCTTTATGACTAATAGTTAAACGGTAAATTTTGATTCTTGATGACAGTCTCGTTCACACCTTTTGACAAGCAAAGGGAGTTGAATTTATTAGCCCCTCGTGTAAGTGTTAACGTTTCATTTATATAATTAATCCGAGTATGTGTTAGTTTTGAAGTGATCCTTTTTTCTTGTTTGAAAAACTGGGATTGTCACAAGTGCTAGAATTCTTATGGCGATTGTATATTTCAGATGCTGTACACGTAGTAACTAGGTATTCCTCGACGTATGTGTCTATAGGCACAAATCAGCGTTCAGGAGGGACGTCTGTTGTGGCTGTACCACTCCCAAAAATGTTATTTTTTTCATTCAGGGTGTTCCCTTCGCAGCAGCGTTAGTTAATAATACCTTTTACCTTCGGCGTTGGACTTTGTCAAGGGTACTTTTCGGCCCGCAGCCTTGGCGAAGAACATTTCGAAATGGGGGATCTACGGATAAGTCATTTGGTCGTAATTACTTTGTTATCCTTTCGACTTTTCAGAATGAACTTCAGCGCACTCGTCAGGTTTGTAGCCGTTTGTGTTCAATCTGGGATAAATACAAACGTGATCAAATTTAAAGTGATCGTCGCCTCCAGAATGCCTGATCATACACCAGGTGGGGAAATTTAAGGATCGCGTCGTGGTGTCTTATTCACGAGCCTTAGGGTCATGAGATCTTGGCAAAGACTGCAGTTTGGTTTGGTTGCATTAAATGCTTATCCCTAACTTCAACTGTAAGACGTACTATGGAATCCATGACATCAGGAAGGCGTCCTTTAGATTAGGATGCGTACGATGATATTGTTAGATCATGTCCATAATTTTTCTCCTTTACCCGTATGTGGATTGCCCTTATGAATATATAAAATCGTTGGCACAAGATCCAGAATAATAGAGGGTCCTTTGATAGATAAGCGGGATCCTTTTAATAGATAAGCGGGACAATGAAAATGAATTAATAGATTAAAGGCAAAGAAGTTGTTTATATTCGTTTCGGCCATTTGCAATTATGTATTTGAAAATAGGTGCGGATATGTGGTTCCAACAAGCTCTGAGCTAGGATAGTGATGAACCCAATAAAGGGTTACTGTTCAATTTTTTTAAGCAACCTATTTTATTAAGAAACTTATTTTCTTGTTTAAAACATGCTACGGTTTGGCCAGCTGTCTCCAGTTTCGAACGCTAAGTTGGTTAAGGACCCCTTCCACTTGCGTGCGCCACCTGAGTCGCAGTCTTCCTCTACTGCGCCGTCCGGTCCCTCGAGTGTGGAGTCGAAGATCGCCCTCAGTCATTGGACCTTCACTTTTCTGGCTAGGTCGATGCCGGTGTACAGTCCGTACAGTTCGTCGTTGTATCTCCTCCTCCATTCACCGTCTATGCAGACGGGATCGAAAATTACTCGAAGAATTTTTCTCTCGAAACAACCAAGAGTAACCTCATCCGATTTTTATAGAGTCCATGCCTCTGCACCATAGAGAAGGTCTGGGATGATTAGGGCTTTGCTACTCAGTTACTTTCTTAGCCCAAAGAAACATCGAAAAGCTGAGGTCTGAACTTTTCGATTTACTTTCTGATAAGTTATAGCGAAAAGCAGTTAACTAGTAAATGTTTCAAATAATATTCGCGACTAATATAATGTTCTTTCAAGCGTCCATGTTCCGTAAATATGCAAAAAAATGCTCACTTTGATATGACGATTAATTTTTGTTGTTCGTAGGTAAGCACAAATCTATCTAGGAATATTGAAATTTGTAATTTTTTAAACTTGTTGAGTGATGCGTATCTCACTCAAAAACATGACAAACAGATCAGTTGGAGATCTTCAATAAAGTTATACAGTGACGCAGACTCTTTAAATTAATTCTATCGATCATATGCAAACAATATGTGCTTTCTGAAGTGTGTATGGGTAAAGGTCTATTATGTATGTATGATGTATTTGAAAAAAAGTTAAATAACAAACAATTCGTCTCATTGACTGATCAATCCATTGAAACGAAGGAAATGCATTTCGAATAAAATAAATTGATTTGATCAATTCTATCATTGTAACACATTCATAATTCATAGCGTCATCCGTCATCGCTGTCACTATTAAATCGACGATCCAAAAACGAAGGCAACTAACTATCTAGATATATCTGATTACGATCACTGTTATCTATCTCAACTCAGATTGTTTTTTCCTGCTACCCATGTGACGTTGAAATGGAAATTGACGCATTGTGTCAAAATGCCATTAACCGAATGTAATCAGTATTTTTGTCAACTTCAAAGTTCAAATACTTCGTCTGTTCTCTAATGTCGGTATCTTTAGGAATGAATATTAATATCTTGCCGGCAAAGCCCCGTATCTTATAATCAAGTAAGGAAAAGCTAAGCGTGTGTGAACTGTGAATATGTGTAAGTATCTGCGATTGTGTTTTGTCAAGAAGAAAAAAAAATATCAAAAGTATAACTTGTTATCATATTTAAGACTCCCAAATATAGAAAACAAACATTTTATAGAAAAGTAGCGATAAAAAAAATAATATTCGTTTTTTTCTTTTTTCAATTTATCACTATGCGTTCTTTCGTACTTGTATTTCGCTTCTTAATTGTGCTTTCCGTTAAACTATAAATTGCGAATAGGAGAACATAGAAAAAATCATTTCTGCCATAATTTACGTCTTAGATCGAGACTACGACTTACCTTATAGATGCTACTTGACATATACTCTACTTGTTGACTTTTTACGAGTAATATCCAAATAATAAGTCTGTGCAACGATGAGCAACCTAATTGGCATTTATCATTACCGAAGTTGAACGCTAAAGCCAAAGCAGCTGAAAACGATTATACGATCTTGATGATTCATTCTGGTTTAATTTTCATTGACACAAAGCTTATTATCCCGATCGTTGTTCGATGCAGAAAATTTATATATTTTCATGAAATTTTTTGCAAAATACACGCACTTCTATAATTTTTTCGGTCTTAATTACGCTTAACAATAGCGTGGACAAAAACGATTAAATTCTGATTTAAAACACGACGCGACGTAACAAACTACACCAACACTATGCGGGCCAGGTAGATTGTAAAAAGATTCAAATCGATTGTTCTACCTGTACAAATACTATGAAATTATTTACACGATCAGTCACCACAAATGTATCTCATAAACCGATTTCCAGTGTATCTGCACACAAAGGCGTTATAAAGAACCACGATTCAAAAATACAGTGACAATAAAAGTATGCTATTAAAAAAGCTATATGACGAACACAAGTACAAAAAGTGACGACGAGATACAAATCGACATCCGTTCGCCGTCGCTGTTTCTCAACTGCAGTGGTCTTTCTTTGGTCTTTCTTTCGGCGGGTATTTTAAAAATTCACAATCAAAACACAAGTGGAGTGGTTTTCTGTTTGTACAAGTTGAGTGAGTGGAATTCACTTTGAGAAGCAGTGGCCCAGTGGGTGAACTGAACTAACTCAAGAACCTAGAGAAAAGTACTCATTACACTGCAATCCGTAAATATATAGCTCATTCTATTTAATTCAATAATGATGATGATGGGTTTACGAGGAGTGCTCTCCTCTATTGGATATAGAACTCGAAACCAGTGTTGGGATGTCCCTGGGATGGTTTTTACCTCGAACAAGTGTCGTTTTTCCCTTTTTTCCCCTCCGTACTTTGCCGAAATTAACTTTTTTTTCCCTAAAGCCTTTTTTGAAAGAAAGATTATTTTATATACCAAAATAAAAAAAAGGTGTCAAAAAACAAAACAAATAAACATTCTTTATTCAATTTAAAAAAAAAAAAAGAAATAAACATGAATTCATCAATAAAAAGTAACAAAATAAATTATATTTCTTAGTTTACTATCAATCACATTTTTGTTTGATATTAATCACATACCTAGTAAAAAAGTTAAAAACAAGCTCAACGTTAGACATAAATATTCTGATTCATAAAGTCTAGATGATTTTGATTGGGCTTGAAGTCACAACAATTCATGCCATCATTCTGAAATGAGGATCTGGTAACGCAAATAGCATTTAGGCAGTCATTTCCTATTCTATTTCTTTTTTTAGTTTTTACATCTGTTACTATTAAAAAATGCGCTCAGATTCTGCATTTGAGTGAGGTAATGACAAAGCATAATTGACTACTTTTATTGAATTTGGAAAACATACAGAAACGTCATATTTTTTCATTTCTGATATTTCCCTCCAAAAAGATTCCACTTTCAAAAGCTTAAGTGATGATTTCTTTTCACTTGGAATCGATGCAGCTAGCTCGCGCCACAATTTTACAATGTTACAATTTTCAATTTTCAATTTTCAATTTTCAATTTTCAATTTTTTCAACAACAAATCAAAAAGGCTGCAGCAATTCTTTCGCTTCGATATGTCGATTGCTACAAGTGGGTCCAAAAATTCTAGCTTATTTACTATACTATTAGTTATCGGAAGACTTTTAATGATTTCGTCGATTGCCTTGCAATAAAATTTTATACACTGGCCAATAATTTCTTCTTTTTCATTTTCATTAAGATTTGTAGTCATGAACTCAGTGCATTCAGGACCTAAATAAATATCATTTAAAGGAAGCAAATATTCCCTTCTAGTATATTTATGTCGTCCAAAACTTCGGGATTTAAAATGTTTTGAGCTAACTTCCTCAAAATGTTTCTAGATTCTTTTCCTAGAATGTGAATTAAAATATCTCTGCTTTGAAATAGCTGATTAAATTCATTGAACATTTTTAACACATATTTTAAAAAGAAGAAGTAGCTCTTAATTTGGTTATTATTGAACATTTCATGAATAAACGACGAATTAGAACGTTTATTTTCTAATGTATCGAGAAGAAAATAATGTTGAAGAACAGACCAATTTTGAAGAATTCGCTCTATGCAAGGCTGTACCGATAACCAGCGTGTTTTGGATGGAGTCAAAAGTTTCCTTTTTTCCACATTGAAGTATTCTTGGAACTCTTGAAGAATTGCTGAACTTTTCGAACTCTGAGTCATAAAGTTAGACAAACTATGCATTAACTTTTCACATTCTTCTGGGATTTCATTACATGCTTTACTAGATACAAGTGCTGACGAATGGCAAATACAAGAAAATAGTTCTATTTTAGAATTTTGCTCATTTAGCCTACTAAACACAGAATTTTTCCGGCCTATCATTACAGCGGCATTGTCGCTGCCAAAATCTATCACATTTGAAATGGGAATGCTCTTTTCATTTAAACAATTTTCTAAGGCATAAAATAAAGCATCGGCACTACAGTCCACAGCGTTAAGTTCAACCAATTGAAGTAATTTTGTTACGGGTTTAAAATCTTTGTTTACAAACTTGACCAAGACGCAGAAATTTTTAGACGCACATATGTCTGTACTTTCATCAACCAAGATGGAAAATTTGTTTTCACTCAATTCCTTGACTAAATTGTCCGTTTCAACTTTTGCGATCACATTGGAAATTATTTTAGTACACTTTTTTCTTCCTAGGCTTAAATCGGCAATTATTTTGGAGTCTGGAACTATTTCCTTAAGTACAGGAATCAAATGATCCAACGTGTTTAATGCTATATTGTGTTCGGCCATAAAAGCTGCAAGTTTTATTTCCGCTTTTTTAATATGTGTTTCGTGTTTAGCGTCTGTATTTTTTATTAAAAAACTGGATACTGAAGATGTCGATGAAATTATTGTAAATTCTGCAAATGTTTAGAGCCTTTGCTATGCTTACAACTAAATAGCAAAAACACATTTTATTATAAAGAAACCTTTATTGCAGCAAAAATCTTATGCAGCCGACAGCCCGAAACCAGAAAGCAACGACACCACAATAAAACACACAATCGCAAAAAATTGTAAACAAAAAAACCAAAGGAATGAATAGTCGGCAGCCGGGTGTCTGCTTGCAATTCCGCGAACATAAGGAGAAAAAATAGAAAGAGAACGAAAATTTCGACCAACTGCTTTTCTGAAGTAGATTTTTTGTTTACAGGCGCTTTAGATAGGCTCACTTTTTTATTTCGACCATATCTGTTGACCAAACTCTTTTCTGAAGTAGATTTTTTTATTACAGGCGCTTTAGATAGGCTCACATTTTTATTTCGACCATATCTGTTGTCGAAATTCATTTTTCTTTTTCTATTTTTCAATTTGACGGAATTTCTCTCAAAATTGCACTACCGAACAATTTTATTCCATTTTTCCCTTTATGCATTTTCCTTTCCTTTCCCTCGAAAAGGTAAATTTACCTCGACATTCCAACACTGCTCGAAACCGAAATCATTATATTTTGAACATCAAAAATTGTATGTATCTGAAAAAAAAATCTAGTTCTATAGATCTTTTCTGAAGACAGGAGCCAATTTTTCTGGAAATACAGAGTTGCACTATTCGTTTGATTGCGTTGTAAGGCAGTTCATTTTGAAGCTGTTGGCACAAAACTTGGCAATCATTCTAACAATAAAGCGATTTGTGAGTGTCATAGACTATAGCCTCATTATACTTCTCCACATGTAACTACTAACTACAGTCGTATCCATGGCTTCGAATTTTAACTCTCACTTGCTAATTATATAAGGAGTGGAGTGCGGACGCAAGTGTGTGACTAGAGATTAGGTACTATAGAAAAATAATCCCAAATAACAATCGTTCTATAGCTGAGATGACTCACTATAACGCTCCAAATGGAGCAGTCCATGCTTCGGTGGTGAGTTCACGTTAAACGCTTGTCCCCAACTCACGCATTCCAAGACGTGCTATATGGAATCCGTGTTATTAGGTACAGGGCCTACTCTAGCAAGGCTCAATATAAGATAGTTGATTCAACTTCGACATCTTTTCTCTATCTGGAAGGCGGTTGCCTCTAATGATTTAGTGTCATTATCTTTGTATTGGATAGACAGAATATTTGAAAATGACGCTGATGATATTTACCGAACAAAACTATATTCATAGGAATCACATTGATGCACAAAAAAGACCTTCGTGGAATAAATAATGCTCCAAGGTACAAAAGAACGTAGACCAGCACCACCATTCACAGATTGCCCTGGTAATAAAAGTTAATAAGAGAAATTATCTTCATCATAACCACAGATGTAGATAAATAAGTCCGAAAATAGAAGACGTTTTAAATGCACGTGATGTCCTTCTTCATGTCCCAGAGTAACTCTTTCCCTAATTACATTAGGAGTGGTTCAGAGGTTTTGTTTGTAAAAAGGTAACAAACAGATAGAAGGACAGACTGAGATACGTACATGACATCGTACAAACTCACTTTCACATTTAGGTATTTGTATCTATTGTTCGAATTCCCAACAAATTTCGCCTGTTCATTCACGCAAGACACGCTGAGAACGACCGATAAATTCAATATCGTCTCCATACAATACTCGTAGTACTAGTTGAACGGACCTATTGAAGATTCAATTTGAAAGTTTTTAGGCATTGATTCGGAGGTATAAGTTGTGATATAAGTTTTTAGTTGGCGCAACGTATAGACACCTTAGGCCTTGCTTCTCACAACCAATCGTTTATATGATTTTTGTTTTTTTTGGCTCGAATCTAAAATCACCATAAATAAATTAGTGAATTAATAGATTAATTTATGTACAGATATTCGGCGTAGCAGGAACCTATATTTTTTTTAAGTCTACTTCAGTGTTTCTCATAAATTTGGATGCATGTCCAAACACAGAAACCACTCTACCCATTTGCAATGAATTCAATAACGTATAGGCAGCAAAAAATAATAATCAAATAATCAGTTTCTAAAAATTGAAACTTGTTCTATGGCTCGCGTCGTTGGCTGTGCTCAACTTTCTCAAGTCTATTTTTCGTTATTCCATTCAAATAAACTTTTGAGTGAAATCCCCAATTATTTACTCGCTGTCGCTACTCTTCGTTAAGTTAAAATTCATCCATTGCCGTTGGATGCGAGACTTGATTGTAAAAAGCTTCCCCCATATCATAGATTACAACCTTCTGTCACCTATACTAGAAAAAAAAACTTTCCAATCAAAAACCCATTAATTTTTAAACCGACAGCAACAGCAGTATATTTTGATAGCAAGACAAAATAATATTAATTTAATAAGACACTAAAATAGATTAGAATTAGACAGTAGTGCAACTCAATCCCAACAACTAAACACATGTATACGAGTAATAATTACGAACCACTTAAACGCATATAAACCTAAATTCAATTTTATGAGAATGGTAACCTTTCGTCTGTTGTGTCATCTGCATCGGTGGTATCTCTTCTCTGGTTTCACTTTCATCTTTCATGACACATTATGGATTTAGGGTCTGGGAAAGGGAATGGGGAAGAATTAATGGCTGTCACTTGTGAACTTCAAATGACGGCCGGCTGCATGCAATAGTATATCTACTGCTACTCCGACTTACTTTGAATCATAAAAATGGGCGCGAGTGCATTGATAAGGTCGATTATGTCGTTGTAGTCTTATCAGTGAAACGCACATTTAAGTAGCTTCAAATGACAATGTTATTGAATTTAATTTGTATTTGGACAGTTCCAACAGGGATAGGGTTTTAAATTTCCATAAATTGTATATTCGTAGTTTTCCAAAATTTTGCTTGATTACCTACCAGACTAAGTACCTAAGTATAGTCATCTTAAACCCAGATAAAGGAGGAGTGTGCACTGCGTATCTCTGGCAAAACTACAAAAAAATTAAATGGCACACTTGTATTATAACCCTGTATTCAAATTACTTACTGTGCTGTATTCATGTGCTGCAAAGCTCAAGTCGTCTAGGTTGCTGAAGAAGTGACTTACTAGGAATTTATATCTGGTGTGTTGGAGACCTGGTCACCGACATAGGAAGTAGGTTTTATCCTCAAGAGCTTCCTTACCACCGCAGCTTCTACAAAGTTCTTCTATACCGTTGTCTTCATATAGTACCGCAGAGTATTGTGCCCCGTTATAATAGATATACGACGGTGGACAGGCATTTCCTATCCTTCCGTATTATGTTCTCGGTTTTTGTTTCGTTGAAGTACGGCCATAGCATTCTTGTGGTATTACGAGTATTTAAGGTGGCCCATCTATAGCGTTCGCCTCTCTTGTCGCATTTTTGGTGATTGCCTTTTTGGACCCTCAATATTGTTTTTTCTATCGTAGTTCCTAATTAAATAGCGTTTTATTTAACTGGAATCATACACTTAATAATACCAAAAAAGATGATTGGACGAAGTTGAATAATTACAGGATGATCTCTCTTCTTCCGGTGTTCTCAAAATCTTTGAAAAGGCGATTAAAAGCAGAATTGTTGCTTATCCCGAGAAAAATGTATTCTATAGCACTATACGCAGTACCGCTAAGATCTGAGTGAGTCCGAAATTGCCGGGTAGACGACGATATAGCTATTGCGAAACAGTTTCGGAAAACGCGGAGAACGTGATCTTTTCCACGATAATGATCCATTGTCCACGATATGAAACCGAACCAATTTGGGGAATGGTCAATTTTCAATAACGCCGTATAGTACATTGTGAAGAAAGACGAAAAGTGGATCATTGTAACAACGTGGTTGAGCTCATCTAAGGCGTTTAGAGTGACAACCTAAAGCGGTAACCAAATCAAAATAATAGAGCAAGCCAGGGCATTATTTACCGATGACAGCAAACTAATACCTTACGGCGGTTCCGCAGGCGACAATAATAATCAGTCTGTTCGGTAAAGGCAGGTGGTTTTAACCGTGTTATGGAATATGTGTTTAGTATGTGTTTTGTTTTGTGCGTGGGGTTAACTACCCAACCACGCGAAAAACAATATGGTTACGAAGCAACCAAGAGCCTCGGATAAGGACGGATTCACTGTTGACGACCCTGCAAAACGAAATATGGACAATGACGTTCGGATCTGCACGTGGAATGTTCGAACCCTGAACAGACCGCGTGCAGCCGAACAACTAGCGGAGGCCCTAAGCTGCTACAAAGCAGATATCACCGCCATCCAGGAGGTGCGGTGGGATGGGCCGGGCAAAAGAAGGATAAAAAACTGTGACATCTACTACGGTGATTGCTACAGAGAACAGAAGCAGCGTCTATTTGGATGCGGATTCGTTGTAAGCGGCAGACTTAGGCAAGAAGTCTTGAGCTTTCGACACGTTAGTGAACGCCTTACAACTATCCGCATCAAGGCTAAATTCGCCAACATCAGCCTGATATGCGCTCACGCCCCTACCGAAGATAAAGACGATGCTACCAAAGAATGTTTCTACGAGCTCCTCGACAAAACATATGAGCAATGTCCTAAGTATGACGTTAAAATCATCTTGGGTGATTTTAACGCCAAAATGGGAAAGGAGGACATCTTTGGTAGTACAATCGGGAAGTACAGCCTACACGACAACACGTCTGGAAACGGACTTAGGCTAATCGACTTTGCTGCGGGACGTAATGTTACTATAGCTAGCACACGGTTTCCTCACCTCAATATTCACAAAGGAACATGGCGGTCACCAGACCATCAAACGGTCAATCAAATTGACCATGTTGCGATCGACGCAAGGCACTCCTCCAGTATTCTAGATGTTCGAACCTTCCGAGCGGCCAACATAGACTCGGATCACTACCTTGTTGTAGCCAAGGTACGTATGCGGATATCCCAGACACCACAACAACGAGGAAATACTGTGAGGAGATTCAACGTTGAACGGCTACAAACGCAACAAACCGCCAGAACTTTTGCCGATCGCGTCTCCCTCAACCTCTCGAGAAGTCCTTTGCAGCCTTCATCAAGTGCTGAAGACCAGTGGCATCGATGCCAAGAAGCCGTCAGAAAAGCCTCAACTGATGTGCTCGGTTTCACCCGACCACCAACACGAAACCCTTGGTTTGATGAAGAGTGCCGGCAAGCACATGCAGCGAAGCAACTGGCCTACAAAGCGGCGCTGCAAAGAAGGACGAGAGCAGCTCGTGAGCTCTACGAGCAAAAAAGGAGGGAAGAACACCGGCTTCTCCGGAGGAAAAAGAAAGAGCATGAGAAGCGCGCGATCGAGGAAATAGAGAGGTGTTACTCCAGGAACAATGTTCGGAAGTTTTACCAAAAGGTAAAAAGAACGTGTCACGGGAACAAGACCCGAACAGAGACCTGTAGAGACGAACAAGGAAACCTTGTAGTGGAGTCACAGTCGGTGCTGAGGACATGGAAAAACCATTTCTGCAGACTGTTAAACGGCGAAGACGACACATATTCCGCTGTCAGGCAGAATGAACCATTCAACCTGGGCGATGAAAGCCAAGACTTCCGTCCACCTGACCAAAATGAGGTACGGATAGCAATATCCAAGCTGAAGTCCAACAAAGCTGCAGGACCGGACGGTTTACCGGCCGAGCTTTTTAAGGCAGCGGGAGATGACTTGGTAGAGAGCATACACCAACTCGTTTCTAAAATTTGGTCAGAGGAAAGTATGCCTGATGATTGGAACCTCAGCATCGTTTGCCCGATCTGCAAGAAAGGAGACCCTCTAAATTGCGCCAATTATAGGCATCAGTCTCCTCAACATCGCCTATAAGATCATATCTGCTGTACTGTGTGAGCGCCTGAAACCATTCGTCAACGAGCTGATTGGTCCCTATCAGTGTGGTTTTAGGCCCGGTAAGTCCACAACCGACCAAATATTCACACTACGGCAGATCCTGGAGAAGTCCAAGAAGAAGACCCAAGAAGTCCAAATCGATACTCACCATTTATTTATCGATTTTAAAGCCGCATATGACAGCATTTATAGAGACGAGCTATACAGAGCCATGTCTAGTTTTGGCATCCCTGCCAAACTTGTCAGATTGTGCAGAATGACGATGGAGAACGCCCGCTGCTCCGTAAAGGTCGGAAATAATCTCACCGAGACCTTTGATGACAAAAAAGGACAAGGTGATGCGCTGTCATGTGACTTTTTCAACATCATACTTGAGAAAATTGTGCGAAACTCGCAAGCCAACACCAGGGGCACAATTTTCCAAAAGTCTGTGCAACTACTTGCATACGCTGACGACATTGACATAATTGGCAGAACGCAGCGAGCTGTTACTGGTGCGTTTGCAAGTATTAGCACAGAAGCGGCAAAAATGGGTTTAGTGGTGAATGAGGGCAAAACAAAGTACATGCTGTCAACAAGAAGGGACACACAACATCGGCGAATCGGACAGAACGTCACGATAGACAGCTATAACTTTGAGGTGGTTAGGGACTTTATCTACCTCGGCTCCGCTATAAACTCTGATAATGACATCACATCAGAAATCAAACGAAGAGTTACACTTGCCAACCGCTGTTTCTTTGGCCTAAGAAGGCAACTGACTAGTAAGGCCTTGTCAAGAAACACTAAGGAGACTCTATATAAGACCCTCATCATCCCAGTCCTACTCTATGGCGCAGAAGCATGGACGTTAACAAAGGCGGATGAAGATCTTCTTGGTCGTTTCGAACGCAAAATTCTTCGAGTGATTTTCGGTCCCGTTTGCGTTGACGGGCTTTGGAGGAGAAGATTTAACAGCGAACTCTACGAGCTGTACAGCGACATCGACCTGGTCAGAAAAGTACGTATCAGTCGACTAAGATGGCTAGGACATGTAGAGCGAATGGACACCAACGCTCCGGCCCGAAGAGTCTTCGATTCCAACCCGGAGGGACAACGCAGTAGAGGAAGACCTCGCCTTAGGTGGCGCGCACAAGTGGAAGGGGACCTCAACCAACTTGGAGTGCGCAACTGGAGGCGGTTAGCCAAAGATCGTGCTAACTGGAGAGGCGTGTTGGTTGAGGCCCAGGTCCACCCCGGACTGTAGCGCCATCTAAGTAAGTAAGTAAGTATGTGTTTTGTTTAAATTGTATGTTTGAATTATGTATATTAATATTGTTAAATTGTGTATGATAATGTATAATGTGTAGTGTACTCAGCCTTTGTTATATGTATATAGGCTCCAGTCCAGCTCCAATACCAAAATGTGTAGTGTGTTTTGTGTTGTGTGTAATATTTCAATATGTGTGATTGTGTATTAAATATAAGTAAAAAAAAATCATTTAAAAACGTTATAATAGTTTATTGGTGCTACTGCCAACCGATCTCGTTGGCGATCAAAGAACGAAAACGAATGCCTCGAGCACTAGCCAAAAAAAAATTTACAAAAGAAAATTCAATTACGACTTACTAGTCAGTTAGAGAAAAGTGGAGAGATTTACAATAACATTACTTGCTAATATCGAATCGGTTATAGAGAGTAATTATAACGAAAGAGTTGACAAAAGGAATTCAAGAAACAAAAAATGATTTGTTACAAAGGTAGTGTGCATAAGCGCACATTGGCAATTAAATAAAATAAACAAATTTAATTATTGTGGATTGCAGCTTGTACGATCCCAGACAAACCGGTAAGAGTCGGGCACTATCAATAGACGTCGGATCATTGATGCCTTTCTCGACAAAAACCCCAGTAAAATACCTCAATCGTATAAACTATAAACAGACGACATACATATTCGTGTTTAAAATCTTCGAAGGACATGTTTTGATGCATTGGTATTTACAATAATATCTGAAACGGATATAGGAATTCTGATGACATCTATTTACAGAGCATTAGATTGCTAGAGTTTTGTAACAGATTGGCCTCATGCGGTTTGTAGGAAACTAACTAGTCTGTCCTTTGATCGATGGACTAATGGTGCTAATTTTAAGAGCTCTTAAGATACCATTCCTGTTCTCATAGACTTTCCTAATCTACAAAAATTGTCTGAGAGCAAAGCAATTATAGGGACGGTTTTAGTGTGTTAGACTAAGAAATTCCTTACCTTAGTCATCATACCATCTATAGAATTTCGAGCCATGAGGCATGACATGAGAAAAACTCGATATTACGGTTGTCGATTAATACTCACATTTGCCGCATATAGGAATTTTTTTTCACCACATCATTTAAAACACTGTCGATATACAAAATAATAAATCAGGGTTTTCTGGTCAAGAAGATCAAAAACTGCAGTTGACATGACTCGCGCTTAACAAACACAAAAACAAAAAATCTGTTTAAACCCTCTATTCAAGTTTATTGCACATAACACACACCATTGTCGATTAAATATCAGGCAGCTCCCACTCGACGAATCGTGCCTTACTTTGAAATCTCCAGTTGAAGATGGAAGTGCGATTTACCCTAGAAATTCACAAAAACCTTATTGAAAACTATCTTCTAAAACTATTTTCAGAATACTAACAGTATCATGCACGATCTCGGCCTCCAGATCGAATGTTCCCTTTGCCATGCTCAACATATTCTTGTATTTGGACATGTTGATTTTGTGTTCATTGGCACAGATCTTCTCCTACGCAGAATTTATGTAAAAACGTTAAATTCTTTGAATCCAATGAGCTCATCTGGCCCGCACTTACCTCAGCAACTGGACACTTTTCAGGCAGCGAGAAGACTTTCATAAAGCCTTTGATTTCGTTATTAGCTCCGTCGGCCATGTCACAAAGATCTACCTCTCCCTCCTTCAAGACCACGTTATCCTTTTTCAGCGTGAAGGTTGCCTGTGCGGTGTTAAACGCCTTGTTCGATACGCAACCAGACGGTACAAGTTCACATTTTTTATTCAAATCTATGGTGAAATCCGGAGCAGCGGTAACAACGCCATCAGGATCGGATTCCATTTTAATAATTTTTGTTTTGTAGCCATTCTATGGGAGGGTTGGAAAATCGATAAAATTAACGTCTCTTTGGTAGAAATAACTTACGCAAGCCAAAGCTACTCCAACCAGTCCCAAAAGGAGAACGAGAGTTGTAAGTTTTCCGAACATGTTTACCAAGTATCTTTTTCGAGTCGCAATAACGTTTGAAGTTATTTACCGGCAATGTTCAGCTATTTATTTGAATCGTTCTACGGTTAGGGTCATTACGCAATATAATTAGAGGCAGTCAGAATGATCGATCGGATAGATAGTTTTGAATTTAAACACGGAATGATGACGAGGTGGTTGCATATTGAAAGCTGATTTTATTCACTGTAGCTGGCAAAAGTATTTGGCGAAATTAACGGAACTGCTACTTTGTGTTTTGGGAAGTTTTGTGTTCTTGGACGCGATGGGGCGGATCTACAACTGAATGATATTTAACTGATTAAATCTGGTAATTGTGGTAATGGTTTTTTTAGGTTTACATTTATTGCATTCGCTTTGTAGTCAATGTTTGATTTCGATCTCAATTGGTCTCCCATAGTTCCACAAAATAGTCATAATGAAAAAAGTTCCAAAACTGATTTGAAGCGGATGAGAATTTGAGGCTATTTGGGTAATGGTTGTCGGTTTTGGACGCATCGCTGTCTGTCATCGCAATGAGATCAATTTGAGCAAGTACACAAATACCTAACTATCAGTGGCCAAGAAGAAACTATGAAAATTATCACTTAAGGAATGTAATAACTTCATTTTTCAATTTAAACATTTTTGTAACGCTATACCTCTTGTTATAGGTGGCATTGTACGTTTGAGCATAATTAGAGCTACTACTAGGTCCTTTTAGAAGTTGAAAACAAAACGAACGAATCCGTCTCTAGACGGAGTATTTCTAAATTCAAACTTGCTGTACCCGCCCGGCTTTGCTAGTGTCCAGAAATTGTATTGCCTATAGATAAATATTATTTTTTATCAGGACAATACATAATCAATGTTGAAAATTTTACGAACTCTGGCTCCCATGACTAGTAACTGTCTATCGAAATAGCGTTTGGAACTTTTTTTTTTAATTGGAAGATGCCACGCCCCTTTGTCCAAGGTTTCTTGAAAGTGTGTGCTCAATCGGTTCGATGGGCTTTGAAATATAAGATTTTTAATGTTTTTTTATATGGAAGGTGCCACACTCCTTTTTCCGATTACCCGGGCAAATTTCTAGTGTTGGTAACTTTCTAATGTGTTTCTCCATAAAATCCTTCCTGAAACTATTGCCAAAATTAAAAAAAAAATAGGTAGGCCATTTTTTGCCTAGCTAGTTAAAAGCCTAGATAGATAGACTGACGATAGTCTCTTGTTTATTAAATACTAAAGACAAATCAGAAAAATTGAAGGTAAACGGTCATGAATAATGCCGTGCGTTCGCTTACTGTGTCCTGGGGTTGTTTTAAGCGGACCCCGATTTCAGTGAAAAAGTTCAGACAATTGGTAATTGGTAAGTCAGACAATAAGCAAATTTGCTGGATATGGGACGATGCCAATATACATACTAGATCTTAGCCTATAAATATGCAACACTATCGTTATTTCTATTGTACGTGTAGCCTATTAATATGCAATACATTAATCCCTTTCTTTCAATCTATTGTGTATGTATGTAAATCAACAAATCTGATGAGCCCACCCACCACATCGAGGCGAAATGCATTTCTGGAGTCGAGGCAAACTCAAATTTAAAAATTTGTGACGACAATCGTACAATAATTATTGTTTCGAATCAATTATTTCGAAAAAGTTTTTTTTTAATTTTCAAAAGATCTGGAAGGGCGAAAGCCGCTTTCAAACCGTCTTGGACTGATATATATTAGTGAAAAGGGGAGTATGACCAGTATTTTGTGTATACCTACATTATTTTTGGTTATAACAATTATTTCGAAAACTGACATTTTCAGAATTTCGAATTGGTCTGTTATCCCGCTGGCCACCTTCAAATGGTCTTGGACCCACATATTAGTGATCAGGAATGGATTTTCTATCTTTTAAAGCAAATATTATTTGGTTATGTCAAATATTCCAACGATTTTTTTAGCATTTTGAAACAGTCTGGCACAAGTCTTGCCGCTCTTAAAACGTCTTGGAGCTACATATTTGCGATGAGATAATAATGCAATAAAACCATCATTGACTGGTTATATCAATTATCTCAGTTTTAGAAAAATATGGGTTTTCAAAATAGTATTACTCACTAAAGACACGACCATCAGCTGCAAGACTTTACTTTATAACATCAGCCTTACCCCATCCTTCAACTCATCTACTTTTTTTTCGGTAATATCTGGCACCCAAAATTTGCTGTGGGCTCTTGGTCTAATATTGGAAGGAGAAGTTAAAAGCTGTTTGGTTAAGAGCAAAGACCGGAAAGCACCTGAAATTGATGACATTCCTGTCGAATTTTACAAATCTGGGCTCATATGGCATTCCTCACAAAGAAATTTAATAAAATATTTGAAATAGGAGACTATTCCATCTGAAGCTCCAAGCAGAGCGTGATATTTTGTAAATTTTGCGAAGACAGCTTTAAGCTATGTCTTAAATTTAAATGTAATTTGAAGATGAAGGCAGGCCAAAAAACTCCTGGATCACATAAATACACAAACAGCTGAATTTGATTCGCCTCAGTGATCCAAAACCGGGAATCCTGCTAATATGTATTTTCTGAGGTTGAATCGGCCGAACCCTACAGGCGGACCAGTAGGGATGTACTTAGTAAAGTGGGAGGGCTATGTATGAGCCCTATAATCCTGATTATAATAAAGAATTTGCAGATTCTATCTATCTATCTACTTGCTAACAAAATAACAATATAAAGTAGGAGCGTGACCGAATGCCCGGTTTACTAGCTAGGTTTCACATTGAACCTATAATTTTGGTCTAAGTGCATGTGGACTGTGTCAAGACAGCAACCTAACCTTATGTAACCTAATTATAATTTTTTTTTTTTTTTAAGTTGATTCCAAATCCTGGAGCACGCAGACCAATTCCTACTACCAAGCAGAAACCCCTTTTTTGGTGTATAGTGGTGGATAAACTTTATGGTCGGTGGCAGATTAACCTAACCAACCATGACAAATCTGGGATGTTGAAGGTTTGCCTTTCATTGTGAGTTAATCAGTAAGTTGTTTACATTTCATTTCCAATTGTTTTCCTTCGAAGCAAAAACAATTATTACATTCATTTGAACTAATTACCGGTAGATTGATGCATTTTTAGACAGTTGGTGTAAACTAAATTTAAGATTTTGCTTCTTTTTTGTTTTGTAGCTGTTGTGGTTATCATGCTTATTAGCACGAGCTTCGATACAACTCTTAGATATAATAACAATGTTCTAATTTAATAATTACAAAACGTATATATAGGGTAGATACCTACTCCAGTATTTCTGGTTTCAATTTGTATTATTTTCAATGCGATTGCAAAACAATACTAGAAACACTGTTTCATTAGCCCCATCGCATGTTGAAATGAAATGGTGAACATTGGGTGAACAATAGGAAATACGACTGTCAATGGAATAGTTTCTGGTATAAAAAGTAATGATAATTAAATTATTATCAAATGCAAAGTGAAACATATATCATGGGTTCCTGAGGGCAATACAACGCGTGAACCACTAATAGCCAATATTCTAAAGATGTACTAATGTTAAAACAGAATTTACAGACTATGTAACCAAGATCCTGGACTTCAATATTAAATACAAGACCAGAATCCCCGACCGACAGCAATGGGAAGATAATACGGTTCTAGACGAAAATATACGCTAGAAGAATACACAGATGGGTCTAAGACAGAGGACGGAGTAGGAGCGGGGATTTTCTCAGTTCCATTCTTCCTGAACCAGTCTTTTAATCTACCAAATAACTGTAGTGTCTTTCAGGCAGAAGTTATGGCTATTCGAGAAGCCGCTGAACTGCTGAAGGTGAGATCGATATCGAATTCAGACATCGTCATCTACACCGATAGTCAAGCAGCTATTAAATCACTCGAATCTATTAAGATCCAAATTGGTCAGGCACTTCCGCAAATCTTTAAATGAGATGTCGGGTATGTGCACGTTAACGCTGTGCTGGGCCCCTGGTCATAGAGATATACCGAACCAGGTAAAGCAGACGAACTAGCATGGAACGTCACGAAAATGGAACTCTCTACTGGTAAAGGAGAGCCCCATGTGCCAATTGAAACTGTAAGATACAACATCTACACACTAGCACTGCAACAGGCAAACGAGAGATGGCGGGATCTTGATCCCTGTAACCATGCAAAACAGAAACGTACCCTGTTAAACGTCAGTAGAACACATACCGGAACTCTTGTCGGAGTACTAACAGACCACTGTGTACTAGGAAGACTTGCCGCAAGGCTTGGAGTTACTGCTAATGACTTTTGTCGCAGTTGCATGGACGAGGTCGAGGAGGAGGAGAAAACTCCTTTCCATCGACTATGTAACTGCCCGGCGCCGGCGCTATCCTCTATTAGAAAGCAAACTCTAGGAGAGTACTTCTTCAGGGAGCTTGCTGACATTGCCGAAACGGATATCACCAAAGTACGGAAATTTCTCCAAAATTCGAAATGGTTCCAAGAGTAGCGGAAATAACCGACTCTGCTTGTGGTATCACAATGGACCTTATCTGGTCTAAGTGAATTACTCCGTATATAATGGATAGGTTGGTGATGATATCTCCTTTTCCAAAATCCCCTTTCCAAAATCCTCTATTCCATAATCCCCTGTGCTGGAATCCGAGACAAAATCTCCCATTTTTAAATTTGGTGTTATTAATTCTGTCGCGCGACAGAGTGAGAAACGTATGGGGGGAGGGGGCATGCTGCCCCCCTGCAACCCCCCTGTTTGGGTTTACTGTCAGATTTGCGGTATATGTGCGAAATTGGGTATATGCTTAATTTTACTGCCAAAACTACGCGTTAAAAAACGGATAGATTCAAACTGTGGAAGATGGTATATTAACGAGGGATTTAATAAGTATGTATGTAAATGGGAGATTTTGGCATAGGGGATTTCGATTTAAGATGGCTAGGACATGTAGAGCGGATGGGAACAAATGCTCAGGCCCGTAGAGTCTTCGAGTCTAACCCGGAGAGACAACGCAGTAGAGAACGACATCGCCTTAAGTGGCGCGCGCAAGTCGAAGGCGACATCAACCGACTGGGAGTGCGCAACTGGAGGCAGTTAGCTAAGAACCGGGCTAACTGGAGAGGCTTGTTAGCTGAGGCCTCGGTTCACCCCGAACTGTAGAGCCGCCTAAGTAAGTAAGTAAGGATTTCGTCCCGGAAGATTTTGGAAAAAGAGATTAAAAAAATGGGAGATTATGTCCAATAAGGCATTTTGCAAAATGAGATAACGTAGGGATCGCATAGTGGATAATTGTCACCTAACCTAAATGAACATAATAGAATATTGAATCTGGGTCTGGGAGGGCTTACATTTTTCTGTTTTCATTTAATTTAGTTTATACATATCTACAAATTGAGTTAATTTACAGTCTTATTTGTGCTTAAAGTCGTAACTTTGTGATGCTTGCCATTCCTGCCGCTTTAAAGGGCTTACAAGCTCGGCAAATAATTTTAGTTGCAGTCTCTTTTTAGATAGATAGTCTGACATTTAGAAAATATTGTATCTGTACTCACTTCTTGCGCAGTAGGTCTCTCAGGAGTCCCGGGCTATAAATAATAAGACTACCCCAAATCATGTTTATCTCGTAAGAGCTTAGTTTTCTGTTTTATTTCTGAGTGTGAGTGTTATAAAGTTAATAGGTGTGTACATAACGTTTTCGAACTTATAATCATGTTATACAGTTAGATATTCTTAGTTATAGTTTTCTTTTTAAGATCTTTTTCAAGACTGCTTAGTATAAAAAAGAAACAAATTAAATCACATTAGACTTAGTTATTATGAATTTTAAAATAAAAAAATCTTATTAGCTAGGTTAGAGTAGGTTTCGTCTTGGTTTTGGTTGAGCTTTGGGCAGCAAGTGATTTTCCATTTTTTTTGTTTTCGAAGCACCCGTATGAATAAATGTGGCCGACTTGTGGGAGAAATTTTTTGAATATTTTTTGGACGGAAATTTTGGTTTTCCAAATTAGATATGGCCAAGTGTGTGGAATGTTGGTGTGAGATGTTTTCTGTGCAGGACCATGTTGTTTACATTTTTTTTAGCAAATTCGATTGTAGTTGTAGGCATCGTAGTCGCGGAAGTGACCAAGGTATTGGGAGTGTTTAATGCCAAAACTGTAGGAGGGCACGTGTGCTAAGTTTACCTAGAAAAAAAGGAAAAGATACAATTATTATTAGACATTTAAACAAAAAAATCAAAGTTAATAACAAACAAAAAAAGAGAAAAAAAGCGAGTTCGACAAAACATTTTAAGTGGTTGAAATAAGTGGTACTAGTTGGACAATTTAACGGCTAATCGTATTGCGAATTCACTTCCTAATATAGGGAAAAAGGATGCGCTGTTATGTGACTTTTTTCAACATTATAATTATTGAACAAATTGTGCTAAACTCGTAAGCTACAACATTTTCCAAAGGTCTGGGCAACTACTTATTTGCATACTCTGACGACATTGACATAATTGGCAGACCGCAGCGAGCTGTCACTATGGTGCGTTTGCAACTAGCGGCAAATATGGGTTTAGTGGTGAATGAGGGCAAAATAAAATGTACGTGCTGTCAACAAGAAGGGACACACAACATCGACGAATCGGACAGAACGTCACATAGACATAGAACGTCACAAAACACGTCACATAGATGGACAGCTATAACTTTGAGGTGGGTAGGGACTTTTTCTACCTCAGCTCCGCTAAAAACTCTGACAATGACACAACAGCAGAAATCAATCGCAGAGTTACACTTTCCAGCCGCTGGCTATTTATTTGGCCTGAGAAGGAAACTGACTGAGGCTAAGCCCTTGTCAAGAAACTTTAAGGAGACTCTATATAAGACCCTCATAATCGCAGTCCTGATCTATGCCGCAGACACATGGACGTTAACAAAGGCGGATGAAAATCTTCTTGTTCGTTTCGAACGCAAAATTCTTCGAGTGATTTTCTGTCCCGTTTGCCTTCACGGGCTTTGGAGGAGGATATTTAACAGCGAAGTCTACGAGTTGCACACCGACATCGACCTCGTAAGGAAATATGTATCAGTCGACTAAGATGGCGAATGGACACCAAAGTTTCGGCCCGAAGGGTCTTCGATCCCAACACGGAGAGAACGTGGTAGAGGAAGGTCTCGCCTGGAGAGCACAACTGGGGGCTGTTAGCCAAAGACCGGGCTAACTAGAGAGGTGTGTTGGTTGAGGCAAGGAAGGAAGTCAATGAAAACCCTTGTCTCGATTTACAATAATTGTATTATGCAACACTTTTTTCAAACATCTTAGCTTATTGACTAGATTTTAAAGGTTTTAAATTTTGTTGGTTCATGATACGCTATTTTAAAACCCTTTTAGAAGATGAGCTATAGTATGCCCTGACTTGATCTAGTTACCAGATGGCGAAACAAAACTTTGCAAGCACCCAACATCCTCTCTATTCCATTCAATAAATGTTGCAATTGTACTCATCGTTCAATTTGCTTAATTGACAGAGAAAAGTCGTGGTTCCCTTCCTGAATCCTGCCAAAGAAAAAAAAAATAGGTAATCTTTTTCCAAGAGGAACGCATTAGAATAAACTTTCAGAATTCAAATGTTCCAGAAATCTTTTCTGTCTGATGATGAGAATGAGTGTTGCACTTGCAGTTCAAGATATCTATAATTCTAACCGAAGTACCTACATGTTTTCAAATTGCGTTTTCCTAAAATAGTATACCAGATTTTTTGACAATAGGTCCTTTTATTTTTAGTTCCAAAGTCAACAACACGAATAAATTTTATCAGCACATTTTGTTGAACAATGATACACAGATTGGGCCTCGAAAGTTGTAAAGGATTCGAAATGTATATGATTCGATATTCAGAATCAATTTGCTTCTTGAACATTTGAGTCGTTTTCATAATATCTGGGATCGTTTCTGCGCTTTTGAAAACTTCTTCAATTATTATAATTGCCGACTTAGGTTACGTTCCAGGTGCGAAGGAATGAGATACGCCTTACGAGTACCCGCATACCTTGTATGTCGAATATAAAACGATGGCGCCGGAACGCTCTTCTTTGTTATGTAAATCTTAAAAGCCCAAAATTGTAATTCAATAAAAATTATGCAAATGTTATCATATTTACCTTCTCTGGACAATGAGCACCTGGACCTGGCTTCAAATGATCATCAGTAGGTTCTTTATGCTTAATGCCCATCGAGTACATTGGGGACTTTTTCGTAATAACCTGATATTCACCATCGTACGTGCCAGGTCCTGGTACAAAAAGTGTCGGTGAAACACGGGGTTTCTGTCTGCCGGTCATGGAGAATGCGGGTGCTGATTTAATGGTACCGTCTTTGCTGCTGCCCAATACTGTTGGAATTCTATATACGTTTGGAGCTGAAATTCGAAAATTGCAATTCCATTAGAGTGGCATCGAAAGAGCGTCAAAATGTCAAGAAAAGTTTAAAGTTTCATTAGTAAGACTCAAATGGATGGATGGGTTAGAATTTTGTTCAGAATGAGTTCTAAAAAAGATGAGAAAACGGAAATTAGTATAGATTAAACATTTTCAAAACTGTGTCATTAGTTGAGTGGGTTTTTTTTTTGTTAACATTTTAATTTACCTTGAGATCCTCTCTTCGCAACTGTTAGACTGCACTGTAAATGTGTAAGTAGCCTTTTGAACAGATTCAGCTTTAACAGCATTGCTGGTGGTTTCTGTGATGGTTGCAACAGTGGTATCAACGGCATCACCGTTTGTGATTTTTTGACGAACTGTGGACATTCATTCACAAAAAAAAAACAGTTTTTCAATTCAATTCGTATCTACTTTGTGCTCATAAAGTGCGGGGAATTAGAAACTCAGAAGCAAGAAAGAAATTATTCGAATACAGAGAGAAAACAACAAAAACAGAAGCTTACCGGGACTTGCTAAGCGTTTTTCACGTCTTTGCAAAATCCTATCTTGAACATAAGCACCGGATGGTTGAGCTAAGTGACGAGTTGTTTGTATGAAAAAAAATAATATTCACAAAAAATAAAAGAACGGAAAATATGCAAATCATAAAGCAAGTAGAAATAACATAAAACAAAAATTTAGATCACATTCAATAGATCTATAGATTGCAAGAAGAGTTAAATATAATTAAGACAAACAAAACATTTAATTGTATTGGCATATAGAAGTTGATGAAAATGGGAGAAAGCTGTTCACTTACCTGGGCCAAGGCTGCCCTTTAATGGGCCAATTGTGTAGGCGGGCGAGTGATCTAAGTTACAGTCCTCTGGACGATAGGCTCCAGGAGCTGTAGAAGAAGGGAGTTTCATTTAATATTTGTGAGACGCGATTTTGGGGGCAGATAATGGCAGCGAATTTGTTCCTAATATATACGGTATTAGTCGTATAGGTCTGAGTTTGATAGATAAGAACAGAATAGAAGTGGAGCTGTACTTTAGCTCCATGAGAACAATTTCTGCCTAAAAATATGGAATCCTTCTAAAATTATGGTAGACAAATTTAAGCAACATATTTCAGATGATGGAAGTTCGAATTAAATGTACCTATCTATGAATCGAAAACCATTCCCTAAATGGTAGGTAAACATATTTAGATATATTTTGTAACTTTTTGACTCAAACTTTATGTACAAACAGTCCATTTGTCTATATAGCATTTACATTAATTTGTGTGAATCCAAGAAACTTCAGAAGGAACAGAATACAGTTTTCGAGATATAATATACTCGTAGCGCACTCTTATATTATTTCGAGCCAACAGCGCTTTATTGTGAAAATAGCTATTTGTTGGGTACCTATTGCTTAAGAGATATGTTTAAAAGTGTCAAAATGAGTTTAGAATTTTCAAAAAAATCTTAAAACCCACCTTACATTACATGACATCTTACTGTAGACGTCAGAAAGACTCGGCGCTCTTATAGCACTCAATATAGACATAGTAAAAGAGGTTTCAGAGAGCATTCTAAGGCACAGTACAGTAGTAGTAATAAAGGGTGGGCCATCTAGTGGTCGCTTTACGTTTGAACAACGTTGGAAAATATTGAAAACTTATTTACAAAGTGTGATGTGTAGCCCAAACAGTGTGTTTTTTGAAAATAAGTTTTGGCCGACATGAAGTACCCATCGCGCCTGCTGTACGCAAGTTTGTGCAAAAATTTCGTGAGACTGGTATTGGACGACCTCTGGTGCATGCAAGATGGCGCGCCATTCCAAAGAGCCCATGCCACAATCGATCTTATGCGCACCAAATTCCCAAATCGTGTTATCAACCGTCTTGGCGATGTCAATTGGCCGCTTTGGAGCTGCAATTTGACCCGTTTGGACTTTTTTTTGTGGGGAACTGTAAGTGTTATGCCAACAATCCGGAAACGATTCAAGCACTTAAGGTCAATATTACAGTCCGAAACCATCAACAAGGTCTTGGAAAATTGTAGTGACAGAATGCGCTACTGCGAAGCCAGCCGTGTCAGGCACTTGAACGACGTTGTGTTCCATAATTAATGGGAATGTTTGCTTTTACTAATAAAGCCGTCATACAATCATTTTAAAAATAAACTTGTATTTGGCCTACCCTGTATAATACACTCCGCGCCACTTGAATAGGACACTCTCTAAGGTGTGTTTTCTATTGCCCACTGGTCCCAAACCAAGCTAAAAGGTCTCTAGCATGCTTGGTTTGGGGCCAGTGGGCGATAGAAAACCGCCCTTCTGTATAATGTTTTTTTCTAAAATGTGAGCTAGTTTGAATGTGAAGGGAATATTCGAAATTAGAAATAATTGCTATTTTCGGCCGAAAAGAATCTGGAAAACAATTGATTTTCCCTCTACTAATTATTGTTCCGTAATTTTTGACCATACAAATAAATATCTTTAAAATAAGTCACAGTTTAAATATTTAATGAATGCTTTTAATGAAAGTACAATTTCTCATAATTAATATAATATTAAAACGCCGCGCCGTTTGTCCTTCGAAAAACCTTATGCCTTAACAGCCGCGCAGGAATTTAGAAAACCATCAAAAACATAAACTGGGCAAAATTGGATTCAATTTTCGTCGGAACATTTTGGAATTTGAACTAATGTACAATTGCGAAAATTGATTGCGAGAACTGTCAAAATAAAGAACATTTTGACACTTCGCATGTAGTCTAGTAGTAGATTTATTCGTATATAAGAAGGGGACCCATTTTCTGACTGTTGAGTGCTAAGTTTCTTAGACAGGGCCTTTTTTCGCCTTAAAGGCTACCATTGCAGACCTGAAAAAATGCATCTGTCAACATTTTCGAACATTTTAGTTATTTCAGTAAAAATCCGTTCTCGATGGCAAATCTAAATAAATTTTAGTGCACGGACGTTCTTATTATATAAATGTCAAACACTCAAACCTCATGAATGTCAACTTAGAAGTGACTTTCTCATTTCATTTATTTTTGATGTTTCTTCCGCAGCCGGAGTCCTAGTACTTAGTTCATGAGTGTTGAGCAGATAGAAAAATAAAGCCCATTCGGATTAAGTTTCGTAATTCGAAATAATATCCTAATATGAAGGTACTATGAAGGTTGTTTAAAATTGCACCCGCTACAGCGCCATCTAGTTCTAAACTTTGTGTTCGAATGTAATGATACTTTATTTCTAAATTTTCTAAGACGGTAAGTCGGGTTTTTTCTCAAAAAATTTACATCCAAAGGGATCTATTGGGATTTTTCTTAAAAGGAAAGAAAGCGATCCTGAAGATAGTTTTTCGGACAGCAAGTATTTTCTAAATTTATGATCAGTTTTTGTGTTTCAATATTGCATTTCGGTTAGTCAAAACATTTCAATGTGCATCTACATGATGTTTCTCATTACCTGGTGTATCTGAGGAAATCTTCAATTCGGATTTCATACCAAATGTGAATGCAGGGGTGTGATCAAGTGAAACCTTTTCAGGTTCATATGCGGTGGGTGCTGTAAGTGCAGAAGATTGTGTAATCAAATCTACGAGAGTCTGGACAACAGGATGGCACACTACTGTAGTTACCTGGGTTATCACTAGGCTTCTCACGATTCACTTTAACTCCGAACGTGAACGCTGGACCGTGATCTAGGTTCGATTTCTCCGGCTGATAGGTTCCCGGTGCTGGAGATTCACAACGAACTGGTGAGTTTACCTTAATGCCAAACGTATAGG
Organism: Cheilosia scutellata; assembly: GCA_955612985.1. NCBI lineage: Eukaryota > Metazoa > Arthropoda > Insecta > Diptera > Syrphidae > Cheilosia > Cheilosia scutellata. Next base: position 143,248,807 of record OY015311.1, read on the forward strand.
CAGGAGTATGGTCGAGATTATGTTTCTCTGGTTCGTAAGAACCGGGTGCTAAGCGAAGATATGAAAGTAGGCCTTAATGAGCTAGGTGGTTGCGGGCATTCGCACTTACCTGGAGTATCACTAGCTTTGCTGAGATTCACTTTGGTGCCGAATGTAAAAGCGGGTGTGTGATCGAGACTGTGCTTCTCTGGTTCATAGTCACCAGGTGCTGGGGTGAGGAATGCCTTTTCGACGTGAGTTTTGCCGGCAATCGTGTACGCTGGGGTGTGATCGAGGTTATGTTTCTCTGGGGAATAGGCACCAGGTGCGGGATTCTCATTAGGCTTGGCGAGGTCATGCCTGCCAGCAATGGTATATGCTGGAGTTTGGTCGAGATTGTGCTTCTCTGGGGAGTATGCGCCAGGTGCTGGGGTATCACTGGGTTTGGCTAAGTTATGTCTGCCAGCGATTGTATAGGCTGGTGTGTGATCGAGAATGTGTTTCTCTGGGGAATAATCACCGGGTGCTGGAGTATCGACAGGCTTCTGAACATTCAATTTCTCTCCGAATGTGTATGCCGGTGATTGGTCTAACTTTGATTTTTCGGGTGCATAGGCGCCTGGAGCTGGAGTATCGCTGGGTTTTGCGAGATCGTACTTACCAGCAAAGCTGTATGATGGCGTATTGTCCAATCGACACTTTTCTGGGGCGTAGTCACCAGGAGCTGGGATGCCGTTTGGCTTTGAGAGATCGTATTTTCCACCGAAAGTGTATGAAGGGTGGTTATCTAGACGGCAATTTTCAGGCGCATACGCTCCTGGAGCTGGTACTCCATTTGGCTTTGAGTGATCATACTTTCCTCCGAAGGTATAAGCCGGGTTGTTGTCGATGCGACAATTCTCAGGAGCGTAGGCACCTGGGGCTGGCACTCCATTTGGCTTTGAGTGATCATACTTTCCTCCGAAGGTGTAGGCCGGGTTGTTATCCAGGCGGCAATTCTCTGGGGCGTATGCACCCGGAGCTGGCACTCCATTTGGCTTTGAGTGATCATACTTTCCTCCGAAGGTGTAGGCCGGGTTGTTATCCAGGCGGCAATTCTCTGGGGCGTATGCACCCGGAGCTGGCACTCCATTCGGCTTTGAAAGATCATATTTTCCACCGAAGGAGTATGAAGGATTGTTGTCCAATTTGCAGTTTTCTGGAGCGTATGCACCTGGTGCTGGTGTGTCATTTGGTTTCGCAGGGTCATGCTTGCCAGCGAATGAATACGATGGGGTATTATCCAACCGACAATTCTCAGGTGCGTAAGCACCTGGGGCTGGAACACCATTCGGCTTTGAAAGGTCATATTTTCCGCCAAAGCTATATGATGGGTTGTTATCCAGGCGGCAATTCTCTGGAGCGTATGCACCCGGAGCTGGAACTCCATTTGGCTTTGAGTGGTCATACTTTCCGCCAAATGTGTAAGCAGGATTGTTGTCTAATTTACAGTTCTCAGGAGCGTAGGCACCCGGAGCTGGAGTTATAAAGTTGCTTTGGGGATCGTGCTTGCCACCAAAACTATAGGAGGGCGTGTGATCCAACTTGCAGTTCTCCGGGGCATACGCACCTGGCGCTGGTGTGTCAATAGGTTTTGCGGGGTCATGTTTGCCGGCAAACGAGTAAGATGGTGTATTATCCAGGCGGCATTTCTCCGGCGAATAATCACCAGGTGCAGGAGTATTACTTGGTTTCGATGGGTCATGCTTTCCAGCGAAGCTATATGCTGGTGTGTGATCAAGTCTGCAGTTTTCTGGCGCATAAGCTCCAGGTGCTGGAGTATCTGCTGCCTTATGCTGCTCATGCCTACCGGCAAAACTGTAAGACGGTGTGTGGTCCTGCCTGCAGTTTTCTGGGGCATACGCTCCAGGAGCGGGTGTGTTGTTAACTGTTTTTGGGTCGTGCTTTCCTCCAAAACTGTAGGCGGGAGTATGATCAAGCTTTACCTTTTCCGTTTCATAAGCTCCCGGCGCAGGTGTTTCACTTGGCTTCGCGTGGTTAACTTTCACTCCGAAGCTATAGGCTGGTGTGTGATCAAGCTTGCATTGCTCAGGCTTGTAGGCTCCAGGAGCTGTAACAAATAGAAAACAAGTTAATATACTATTTCTGGGAAAAAGTTTAAAGTTATGGTTTAGTCAAGATTTTTCAGCTCACCTGGCGAATCATGGGCTTTCTCAGGATTACCCTTCGAGCCCATGGTATAGGCTGGAGAATACGACAAGTTCACATTCTCCGGCTTATACGCTCCCGGTGCTAAATGGCGCCCAACGTCAAAACAGAAACGTGCATAAAAATCAAATTCTAAAATGTGAAAAACCTCCGCACCTACCTGGTGTGTCGTTCTTGGCCTCATAGATTGTCTTCAAACCGAAACTATAATGCGGATTACTGTCCATTCTGACTTTCTCAGGACAATATGCACCGGGTGCTTTGGAAAACGTTAGTCAATTTTGGTAACAATTTGCTAAAATTAGAAAAACCAATTCCTTACCTGGTGTATCATCTAGTTGTTTCTCATTAACCTTCACCCCAAAACTGTAAGCAGGCGTATGATCTAAGGCAACTACTTCGGTCTTATAAGCGCTCGGTGCTTTACATTAAACAAAACAAAACAAAACACATAAAAACAGCTACAAACAAACTACAAACAAAAACGAACAACAACTGGGGAACATTTGTGTTTTTTAACATACCTGGTGTGTTGTCCGTTTTCGGCGTATGATGTTTCACTCCAAAGGAGAATTGCGGCGTCTTATCCAGTTTGACCTTTTCCGGGCAATACGCTCCCGGCGCTATAAAGAAAACCTTATTAGATTTCAACCAATAAAACGCTTTGTTTCGAATTCAAAAATGCAAAGAACTAACACAACATGCATGGTGTAAGACAAGGTTCGCTAAGAACCGACTAATTTTATTTTTTGAAAGCTTATCTACTCAAGGCAAATACGTGAATCAGAAATGAAAAGTCTAAACTCACAAAGTAAACAAACGTGGGTTTTTTTGTTTTTTTAGTTTAACCAACTTTACCTGGTGTTCCCTTTTCAAAGTCAATTTTTGTCCTCCTACCGAAGGAATACTTTGGCGAACTCGACTGGCATATGGAGACTCTCTCAGGATGATAGCTATTCGGGGCTATTTTTGAGATAAGTTTGACGAAGATTTGTTTTTAGGCTAAATTTTTTAAGTATCTGTATGTGAAATTTATGTTTTTGTGGAAGCATGTTTGGAAACAAAAAATTTTATAAGATGAAGATAGGAAAAAAATATGGTTCACAGTTCACACTTTTTTTTTTTTGAAAATTAAAATGTTTTTTTTTTAAGTGAGAACTTTTGATGCGACTTAAGCTAGATTTATGTGCCATAATTGTGTGTTTATGTACAAAAGGTGATACATGTGAAGCAAAAATAAAAATTCAAACGTTTATACAAAAAAAAAAAAAAAAACAAAAACATAAGAGTCTCTTAAATTTAAATTTGGTTATTGAAGGTGTAGCATGAAAATCTTGTTTTCGACTTATGGTATGAAGAAAGATAGTAACCAACGTTTCGTTATTCTCCTTTTTTGACATTTTTTTGACATTTGTAAAGCAGAGAACGACGCAAGTGTTTAATTTAAACTTAAAATTATACACAAATTGAGAAATAGAGAGAGAAAAGCCTTTAGACACCACGAGTTTGATCAGTACGTCCTGATCGTCCTTAAAGTTGATTTTTATTCCTTTAGGTCCTAGTTATAGCTATCATTGAAATGCGTCATTGGAACAAATCAGTGGAACTGTGGTTTCATATTTTTGACAAGTCTGTTATAGGCTTCAATTATAGCTATCAGTAAAATGCATCCGTAAAAATACGAAACAGAACAAAACTGACACATTTAACTATAGCATATCATAGGAACTCAGTGGAATACTTTGTGAAACTGAATGAGAAGAAGAAAAAGTTTTTCGTACGGAAAAATTAATAAATTCGTTTTCAAGAAAAGTTGTAGATTAATTGCTTATTTTTTTAGATGAACTGACTTTATAATTCAAAAGCAACATTTTAAGACCAAGATTAAGTTCAACGATTAAGTTTAAGTGCTCCAAAAAAGGAAACTAATATTTTTTCGGTTGCATTTTACTGATAGCTATAATTGAAGGCATAGCAATCATTGAAAAATTCCTGTCAGTGGAGGCACCTGTCAGTGACTTTTCAACAAACAAGTCTAGGTTTTGAGGTTAGAGTTGATCATTGAAAGCAAAACTGACAGCTGAGAATAGAATGAGAATCGAACACATCAGTGAAACGATTGGGTTCCAAATTAGAGAAACGAGAATCAGCTGTTCATTGAAATCGATTTCGATCAGTGAAATAATAAAATTGGATTTAAAGAAAAGTTTTAATCAGAATTAAGTAATTTCTTTCGTAAGAAAATTCCACAGTTCATTAGATTTATTTTGATACCAACTAAAGCCAATATAGTCTGATTAATCGTCTTAAAATCGGAAATGAAAATTTTCAATGATGCATTTCAATGACAGCTATCTATAACTAGGGCCTTAGGTCATCGTTAATGATCGCTTGATTTCGATCGCAGTCCTTACTATTTAAGACGAAGGTCCTATCAACACTAATTGGTACTCAATGCTGGATTACATTCTCTACAAAACGATCATATACGAGCAAGGAACAAGGAACCAGTCATTTTGTTAGTGCAAATAATGATTGGGCCATCTGTTGGTTTCTTTTTAAATCACATGGTATTTTGACATTGACAGCTAGCTCTTATATACATTAAACAAAATTGACAGAAACTCAATATTATGTTTTCGCTGTACGAAATGGATAGATTTACGCTTGAACAACGTTCGCAACTATTTAAAATTTCGAGAGACTGAGAATAATAATTTTTTTTTTTTTTTTTTTCGTATGGGAGGTGGCACGCCCTTTTGTCCAATTTTCACCAATTGTGAGTCTAAACCATCCTTGGGCCAACTCAAAAACACACACAAAGTTTCAATAAAATCGGTCCAGCCGTTTAGGAGGAGTTCGGTTACAAACACGTACAGAAGAATTATATATATAAAGATTTAACTGATCGACGAAAATCTATCAGAGTTATGGTTCCAACTAGATTGGGCTACGTGTCACATACAAGTTCAATAATCGTGTTATTAGTCGATTTGATAAAGTTGGTTGTCTGCAGAGGAACTGCGATTTAACGACGTTTGACTTTTTGTTATGGGGTGCCATAAAGATCGATGCTGTGCGAACAATTCAGAGGCGATTTAGGTACATATTCAAGAACGATATTGGTCAAGTTATTCATAAAATGGAGGTCGAACGCATCGAAAATGTATTGAAAAACTGGGTTGACAGGATGGCCTGCGGAGAAGCCAATCCTGGCAATCTCTGGAATGAATTAATATACCATAATTAATCGGAAGGCTTACTCTTTTCAATAAAGCAACAATAGTTGAGAAATATTGAACAGTGTTTTTCTTGTAGTCTTTAAAAAAAGAAAAAAAAAAACCAGTAAGACAATTATCTTATCTTCGACTATGCCGAAGCTCAAATACCCGGTAGTACTATATTATTGTAAAATAAAAAAATATTTTAGTATTAAAAAATTATATACCTATTATTGTATGGGAGGTATGGGTACTTTTTATTCAATCAAGCTCATTTTTTGTCAAAAATTTTTAAATATTATTAAAACAATATGTGCAAAGTTTAAACTTGCTATCTTTACTGTAGCTATTTAAATTTAATTTTTAACATAAAAAGCTATATAAATCTGATATTTTTGTATGGGAGGTAGTAGTAGTTTTCATCCTATCTTGCTCATCTTCGAACTTAGCCTCAGTTTGGTGGATAAAAGCTTACATACCAAATTTCAAGTCGATAGCTCTTAAATTACGGCCGTAATCGTGCGGACAGACAGACGGACATCGCTAGATCGACTAAGAAAGTGATGCTGATCAATAATATATATAGTTTGTCATACCTACAACGCCTCCTTATGGGCGTTACAAATGGAATGACAAAGTGAATATACCCTCTGCCTGCCTGCCTCAAACCACGAATTTAAATGAACACATTATCTGAGGAATCAATTTTGTTAACAATGCGATGTATTTACATATTTTAATTATGGCTTATTCTCCTCATAATAATGCACAAGCCCGACTTGTGTTGTTTTTTTACAACCATCATTGAGTGTATAAACAAAATACATATCGTAATTGGTTTATGTATACAATAAAATGATCAGCTAGTACACGAACCATTTATACGAAGTTGCTATTGCACCCACTACAGAATTTAAAAGACTTAAAAATATTTACCAACCAGGCCATAACTATGGGCCCAACGCCTAACTAATAGATAACAAATTTTAACCTTCCCATTAAATATAGTGCCTTTCACAATAGCTAATTTTACATGGAGATCAGTTGTGAGTTTGTAAGACTTAAGCTGAACACAACAATTATTAGTAGTATTGCCTATAAATTTATATTTTCACAGATTTGTAGATAGAAATAATGTTTGTCTATAAATCTGAAAGTCGGGTTTGAAAATATTTAACTGTGCAAACTTGACGGCAAAGCAATGGAGCCTAGAACCTATTTACCATACCTACAGCCAAGTTACTTGTGGTGCTATGTTTACAAAATATGTAAAATCCGATTTCTTCCCAAGAAATGATGAAGCAATTGTTAAGAAATTCTAAATCACAAAATTCTGATTTGCAAAATGTAGACTGAAAGTAAAATACAACAGAAGAAGCGAGAAAGACAAAGAGTGCAGTAAATCATCGTGAATTAAAAAAAAAATTATAGAAATTTGGTAGCCAATTTTTTTTTTTTTTTTTTTACAATATTTTACAAAAGATAGGAAAGTAATTAAACTAACAACGGTCGAATTATCTTATTCGTGAACGAGCAATTCGAGACTACACACATAAGGTCTGTTCCTTTACTTTTGTAGTAAAAATGGAAAAGACTGTCAAAATGGCTATGGTGAGGATAAATTGTCTCTCAAAGAGAAAAACTTACGACAACGTTAGGGAACGCTTTTGTAGTAATCATGAAAAATGACAGATGCATTTTGTTTTCCCATAAATTGCATGTGAGTATGAATCCAAGTAGATATGTGGAAGAGTTTGAAGTGATTGAACTAAAATTATTCCAGAAGAGATAAAAGCCACATAGTTTTCCCACCTTCTGATACCATTTTTACACCAATTTGTTTCTCATATCGCAGGAAATCAAAAGATAATGCAAATAGCCGTTACGCGCGTTTCAAATCAAATTTCAAATCATCTGTCAATTTTCAGGCGATGACAGTTGTTTCAATTCTTACTCAAAGAAATTTGTTGAGTAAAAACTAGTAAGATTCCCAATGGAGGGGTAAAGGGTAATATCTTGCTCTCTCGATGCCGCTCTCTTTTACGAATTTTTCAAGTTAGGGAACGACATTGAGTAAAAATTCGTAAAAATTCGTAAGAATTAGTAAAAACTCGTAAGATTTAAAAGTAAAGGAACAGACCTATAATTTAGTGAATTACACATGTGGATGTGGCGATGGCGATTTGAGAACAGATCAAATGATAAGTTTTGTAGAATCTTATCCAATTCTGCAATTTGTATTGAGAAAAATGCGGAAACAGGTACTCGTAGTACAAGTAAATCTAAGCTACTAGTGGTATATTAAATTTACGGTCTGTTTATTAGTTTTTCTTCTACAATTATGTCTTTGAAAATTTTTTATTGACGACAGTAAACTGCAGTCAGTAACAAAATTAATGCGGTAGCTGCTATGTTTATGTATTTAATACTCGATCAATTGAAACTGATTTCAAACAAACTTACAGGAAGTAATTGTGAGTAACGAAATTATTCGAACTAGCGTTTAGTACATACATTTTGGCCAAACCTTATACGCATCTTTGGACGAAGTCAAGCCATAGAAGGATTTCATTTGGCCGTAACTTACACTCCGCGCCACTCGAACAACACATTTAAAGATTTAAAAAAAAGCTTTAGTTTTAAATCTTCATTCTGGTCAAATCACAACAATTAAATGAACTTTAATTAAAAAAAAAAGTCTCTAGCATGCTTGGTTTGGCACCAGTGGGCGATAGAAAACCGACCTTAAGGGGTGTGCTATTTAAGTGGCGCGGAGTGTACTTAATTATTTCAGGTGGCGCTACAGTCCGGGGTGGACCTGGGCCTCAACCAACAAGCGTCTCCGCACGATCTTTGGCCAGCTGTTTCCAATTTCGCACGCTAAGTTGGTTGATTTGGCCGTAATATTCAACTATAGAAAAAATGTAATTACCAAAAAGTTATATGACGATTATCTGCAGTTAATGATACTCCCCTACGTCCTACGATATATCATCGACCAGAAATTTGTTCAAAGTTTATGATTTACAATTACCTCTTGCAGTGGAAAATATCGTGAAAACAATGCGCCTGGATCAGGTATGCGGCACATCTATTGATGAGCCACTCTTAAGCAAGACCCCGCCATTTTTTGAGGCACTATTTTTAGTTTCCAGGCTATTATTTTTAAGTTACCCGTTTGAAAATCGATATTTCGAACAGCCTTGTTACTATTTGAGCAGTCAATACTTTGCCATCTATTCTAGACGAATGGCAACATTCTTTTGACATTTATTTCACAATTTAAGGAATACTACTATGAACAGAAAAGAAAGACTGCGAGCCTGTCTATTAGACATAAGGTTCGTTGGTGTACTTTCAGCAAATCTCTCAATTTGCAGAGAAGTACCTGACCGGTTTTCCTACAAAAAGTTTAAGAAATGTCATTTGGACAAACGTTAACGGTGGAATCTACAAAATAAGTTAGATTTGAATTTTTTATAAGCTAAAATACCTATTAAACCTACTATTTTGAATGCACTGATAAGTTCTGGGAGAACATTCAATTACAACTTCTTCCTCCGACCTCGTTGAAGACGAAAAAAAAGAGTTTTATTTGTCAAAATTTTGAACTGTCACTTAGATGACAGTTTTCATTTTTCAGTAAGTCGAAATTCGGCGAGTAGAAAATTACGAAAAAATTAAAAGAGGGGAAATGGATTTCTCTCTCATTTTTTTAATTTATTCAGTACGTGGTCGCATTCGCACAGTTTCTTAGCAAATTTTTAATAATTTTACGTTTGCAAAAAAGTACCCGAACGAACCTATAGGCTCTATGTATATCTACAACGCATCTTACGAATAACAAATTCTAGTCTCGACTTTAAGTTTACAGAATCGCACAACTCCTTAAATTTAAAGTCCTAACTAAAAATGGTTACACGTTTTAATTAACCTAGAAAATGAGACACTTTTACAGATGAACGAATATCTCAGGCTTCAAAACATACAAAGCTTGTAGAACTTCCCTTTTTACAGTATTAACCTTCACCAATATTCCTAAACAAATATAATAGACAGAAGAAAACACATCGCATGGTATATTATGTATACACTGTACACAGAAATTTCGATAAATAAAATTCGTGTTTAAACTGTTTACCTGGATTTTCATTAAAAATAATAATTTTTGGTTTTATTCGAAAAGAGTATTGAGGTGCTCTTCGTTTGAACACATTCAAATTGACCACCCTGTAGTGATTCGAGGCTAAATAAATAAGAAAAACAAAATTCATTTATACTATACTGTTAGAATAAAGAAAAATACAAATTTCTAGAGCCACAACGTTAAGCACGAAAGTGTAGTGTAATAAATTAAACGAAAGCCTTTAAGGATGCACACAATAAAGCAAATTGAAAATATTTAAAGCCATTAACCAATCTTATACATTAGAGGCTATATTGTTGTCCCTCTCTGCCTAGTAAGAGTGATGTACCTTATGAGCGAATTCTTGAGTTTTCGACGAGTCCTAGTTGGACGTTTTCTCTCAGACATCCACTCACAAGCCTTCAATAAAATCTTGAAAACATATTTTTCTTTTCTCTAACCCATCCATCCCTTTCTTGATCACAAAACAAAGGAAAATGAAGCGCGCCCATAGAATAGATGAAGCAAACGATGGATCCTTTCACATTTATGTACAACATGTAAACGAAAAAAACAAAAACAGGACCATTATGAGCTTTGGACATACCTGGAGTGACGCTCGTCCTTTCTAGATTTGGTCGATAGCCGAATGTGTATCTAGGGGCGGCATCTACGACTGATTTGGCGGCTCTGTCAATATCGTATTCTCCTGGTGCGGGTGTTTTAAAACCTGACTTCTGTTTGGGACGTGATTGCAATGACATTGCTGGCGGGGTATCCTTGCCTTTGACTCCCAGACCGGCAACATTGTATTGTGCGGGTCCGGGTCCAATTGAATCGTCTTTACAGCGATGTTTCTGGCCGAAACTGAATGCTGGAGAGGCTTGCTTCTTGGAATCTGTCACTTTTGTGCCTATTTAGAAAATAATGTATACAAAGTTCGCAGGGGCACTAATGAAAAATGATACTTACCGACCAAATTTGGTAATTGTACACAAGCTGGACCAGGACTGGCGGCTTCAGCAGCAATTCTACCCCGACGTACCGTTGGTGTCCATGGTCGTTGTTCAAAACCGGCTCCCATGCTTATTAGTCGTGAATTTCGTACTCGATCGCAGGGACCTTGCGGTCGTTCTTGTCTTGTCGGTCCTTTGTAAAATTTGACCTGAAAATGCAGAGAAAAAAAGTGGTTAAAAATTAGCGCCATAAAAAGCATTGGAATAGGTAACCATTTTCTATTTTTGAAGAAATGCAGACAAACTATTAGGTAAATTTATTTATTTATTTTTATGTACTAGAAATCTTGACAATTGAGTTTGGATTTTATTTAAACTAGGTACAGTACGTTTTATAAGATTTATGTATAAGGAATGTTTCCGTACTTGACTTTTCTGTGACAGTATAAATTACAAAAAGCTAACGGGAACCGTTGGGACATGCATTTTAGATTTACGAACAATCAATCGGTTTCATGGTTAAAAGTTCGTAAGACATTTTATTTAAATTCTGTTGTTCAGATGAAAGTGTGATCAATAAATGGAATGGGCATTCCTTGCCCGTCCAGAAGAAAGAAAGTCTCTTAACCTGCGTTCACAACAGAGGCATAAGTCTTCTCACCGCATCGTATAGAGGATTCTGTCAGCAAAGTATCTGCCAACTCCTAAGACCATCACCAATCTGAAAAATCCCTACCGGTGCAGTTTTAGGATTAATGTTCCAAAGACCAAATACATATATAAAACAAAAATAAATAGGCGGCGCAACTGGCGCTAGACACCCAAGGCCCAGCTTCTCGCAATTCGTTTTGTGTGAGTTTCTATTTTCGGAACGAATGGAAGGGACCTACAATTTTATGTCGAGTCCGAACGGCTGAATTGAGAAGCTTTTTTAGGACAGTCATCCTCTCGGATGTTTGTCAGTCGGCGCAGTAAAAAAAACCTTAAGATGTAATTTGTGTTTTTCCGGGGATCGAACCTGGGATCCCTCGCACAGAAGTCCAGCACACTAACCACTGCGCTACTGCGCCCACACCAAATACATATATAAAGCTGTAAAGAGCATAGTTTTTGAATCCCAGCCAAACCCGTCCACTTGTGGAGGCTAACGTTGAAGAACTTTCGCGGCTCTATAAATATCGATAAGAACACCACCAAGAGTTTCGGTGTCAGAAAAGGTCCTAGACAAAGTGACGCATTATCAATTAATTTATCTATCAACTACGAAGGTACAATCGTTCAAAATTATTTTGCAATATCAGCGTCCTAGACAGAATGTCAAAATGGACTTTTTTTTACAATTTGGTCGATAAATTTACAAGCAATATATCGCAGTTACCTACCCTCGTGAAATTGGTAGCAGCTGAATGTGATATTTATACCACCAAATTGAAAATGAATTATTTCTTTCCACTGACTATTCCTGTCAAAATGTTGAAACAACAGCCCACTTGCTATCAAAAATCGTTTTGTTCCACACCTAATAGCAGGATGCACGCTTTTTCTCCCCTGCTGACCTTCCAGCAGTACGAACTATATTTTCCAAATTCCCAATTACCAAAAATAATGTTCAACTTCCGCCACCAATCGATTCCAATTTTACCATCGCGTCGGCCTTGACGAACCGATTTGGTATAGCACTTTGATAGAAATGTTAGCCCGTAGATACATCAGAAAAACAAAATCAATCCCTAATTACCCACCGCAATAATGAGCTAAAATATCCCCTAATCACTCCTCAAAGTAGCACTCATAACAAATTTCACCTCCAATAGTTTCCACCCTCCTACCATGACAATGGCATAGATACACCTGTAATTTTGTTAACCCCCCAAAAAAAGCTATAAACTGAAATCAAAATACCATATTTGCATTCGCCTTAGCAGAAGCTTCTTTTGAGACACTTGTATATGTATACGTCTTGCAACTTGACCTACATTTTCTTAAGTCCCGGAAACACCACTTAGCCTAGAGTCTTAAATTGGGGGTAGGTCGTCGATTGCTCACCCCTTCTGATGTGAAACAATGAAAATCAATTTTCCTGTCAACTCAAAAACGGAACACCTATGAAGAGTACAAAATGCCTACTGGTGGTGGAAAGCGGTGATTTGGTGTTTTTCTAGGACAATGTAGTTTCAGGTTAGCTCAAGGCCTTCGGAAACCGATAGAAATGAGGGAACTTCCGGTTTTCTTATTACGATTTTGTATATCAATTTATTCGATAGAAAGACTAATGCGGATTGAATAACGCCACGAAACATATCCGAGGGTTCTATAGGTTATATGTTGGGTTGGGTGGGTGGTTTAGCTCTGAAGTAAATTGCATGTTGAGACATGGTTTAGTTTTATCCACGTCAAAATGTTTAGTACCATTCAGTGCCTAGAAGGCGTTTCCTCGGCTGCAACCTTTTTGGCGTAAAATCGTTAGAAATGTATTAAAATGGTAGACTAACAGGGGTATGCATAAACGTATCAGTGAGGTGCTGTTTCAGGAAGCTTAGAAAGCTAAGGATACTTGAGTAATTTCAAAATGCACATGCTTAGCTAAAGGTGGAATAATATTTATATTATTCATAGCGAGCTCCAATTTTCAATTTGGGATGTAGTAAAAATGCATCTTTAAGCAAATCTACTTTCGAACGATTGTCCCAACCAAACAGCTTTTTCAATTAAGTATAAATCCTTATTGAACTACTCGTATGTATTTTCATAGAGAGTTATAGAAGAACCCTTTTATGCTACCAAGGTCTTCCTAGGATCAGCGATACCTCTGGTTAGATTCGAAGGCTCACTGCCCTAAAATTTTCAATTTAACTTCTGAGGATATGAGCAAGGTGCATAATATACCTAAGCATCGTAGAAAAGACCAAGGTTAGGCCCTACAGTGAGTTCATTTTTTGTTGATAATGGGTCGAGTTATGTATCATTTTAAAGCGCTTTTGGTAGCTGCCTTTATATAAGGATAGTCTGAAATAGATACGACCTACAATTTGGAGAATATTTCTGAAAACTGATTCAGAAGGGTATTCGGACCAAGATTTTCTGTTGAGCTGCACCTTAATGTTTTCAATTCGGTTAATAGTTGTAACTGAATGATATGAGAATTTCAGGCCTACATACGTTTTTGTAGGAAAAATCTTTAATCTGAAGAGTACACATAGCACAACGTCTACTGGGGGGCAACGATTTATTAATTTTCGAGCATGGTTTGTGATATCCTGTGAACGGCTGGAGGTTAAATTTCCCATGAAAAGATAAAAGATCGTCAAAAATGTTTGACCTATATATGAGCAGCTCAATTCAGCCGCCATTAAGTTATATTTACCTTCCTTTCGCTCCAAAATCAACAAGTGGTTCTGATAAGCCTGACCTAGAAACTCTTATACATCCGGCGAACCGAAATTAAAACACTGTGGTCCTAAGTTTTCCCTGACTGAATATAATTAAAGGTTTGCAATTGGCTTAGTATTCCAGACCTGTAGCTAACAAAAACCCTCTAAAATGACAACCAGACTCATTAATTTGACTAACGAAAGGTGTTACACCCATAATTACAGACTCCTGAATGGAGAACATTAAATAAAGTCCAATTACACGGAACGTTCATTAAAAAAAGTCTTATGAATGAACTCATAAAGGTTTCAATGGCCCCACTTCCCTATGCCATAAATCAAACGTTAAACCCTATTCCAAGTTAATTTACTTCTTCAACCTGTGCCATAGGGAAATATGAGACCAATTTGTACCACCGATTTATCGCAATACAGTCAGTTTTTATTCATCCTAATTACTGCCGCAAAAAAGGCCAGCAATATAGCCGTATCGATTTTGTCGCACACTCATTTCAGAGGAAAGCAAATCCGATTATGACACAAACACAGTCATAATTCAGTCCCAACCTGGACTGGACTGGACTGAATCTGAATAAATTAATTAGCACATTGCCTCCCAATAGTCCGCATATGCCAGCAAAAGGCGGTAGACTTCCTTCCGCTTAAAAGGTGTGTAAACAGGGTGCTGGCACATAGCGTGTCAAGGAGCAACCTTGACGGACGACTTCGACTTTGAAGATTCTTATCCGAAAGTATGCTGTTCAGCTGCCATTTCATGTGACTTTCGACTTAATAATAGTTCAAGCTGTTAATTTGCTTTTAACTCTAAATGTGAGGTGGAAGGATTTCACGGTGAATTTTAATGTGTCTCAAAAATCCTTGAATTGGTTACAGCAGGCTTACATCATCGCAATTACATCAATTATCTAGATGGCGCTGATTATAGCTCTACAGCTAATCGAAAATTACCAATTTTGGTGGTCATGCCTCAGCGGTCCAAAAGCATCACGAGGTGACGACTACACGACCGACGCCGACGGTCATCATCGAGGTTCAATGTTGTGGGTGTTCAAATGTTCGTGCAGTGTGTGCGTCACCAGAGTCGTCAAAATTAGTATAGTCAACAAGTGGCCATGGTCTTAAACGGAGATTAGCTGTCCACAGAATTATTTACGACTTCTAGCGGAAAGATTGCTAATTTCGTTTCGTTACTCCCAAAATAAGAAATGGAAAGTTGTAGCTCGAGTAGTTGTCATAAAAACTTTCAAACTCAGATGGTGTACGTATAGCTGATTCGGAAACGACTCATCATGATAAAAAGGTTTAATTGCTTTTTAAATTGCAAGTCGATCGATAAGAAACAGTTTTTAATGTTCAGACCTGTTTCGTATGAACAAGAGCAATTTGTTTACCTTTTTTTTTGCTCGTCGTTTTGGTATTTATACTTTGGTAAGTATAACGCTATCAAAATTGATTAGACAATCATTTTTGGAATGCGTTTTGTTTTGTTGAGTTTTGTGCCTTTTAACTTTTTTCTTTGTATTTTTCTAGCAACTTCGACAAAAAAATCTAATCTAATTTATTAAATTAAATTAAGTCAAATACCAGTTCAAAAAGTGGACAGTTGACTTCGTTGCAGATATAAAGTGTGCTTCTCTACTTATTGACGAAAGTGATGTTCAGTATGAATGAGTAACGAATAACGCAATATATTTTAGATGATCTCACAACGTTCAATTGCGAAAGGCTGAAATAACGCGTTAGACTTTTGACGATAACTTCAGATTGATATTTAAAAGATCTAAAAGAGTTTAGATATAGTAGCGAATATGTACAGAAAATAAACGGACTACAATGACATGCTGATGGCTGAGGGTTGCGTTAAGACCAGTTTTGTAAATCGCACCATATGTTGACGTCCTATAATATCCTGTAAGTCTTTTGAGACGCATGCGTGGCAAGAAAAACCGATACTAGCAATCTGAGAAACCGCAACCACAAACCACGAAAAAAGCTATATGCTTATGTATTCAAGACTAAAGTTAATATTCACCTAAGATAACAAAACTCATTCCTAAATATCACTTTTATTTTACCGACACACTTTTACAAACATTTCCATATAAAATGAACCATTGTGACCGTCAAAATATTTAAGTTGAGGGTTAAAAATGATTATTTGTAACGCCCATAGAGAACAAAACTTGGAATCAGTGACCATTCGGTCATCTTTAATCAGAGCGGACTTATGCCACTCACGAATAATAGGAAACCAAGGTATGACTTTGACAAGTCTGTATACCGGACAGACAGGACTGGGAGAGACTTTCCCCCAGCACTATCATAAAGGGTGTATCCATCTTCACAGATGTCTCAAAGACGTAGAATGGAACTGGAACAGGATTTTTTAGAAGAACTTAGTACCAGCCAGTCATACCGAGTGTCAGGCTACTGGTATATACTGCAGAGGTTTACAGTCGTAAATGTACACGGTTAAGAAAGCGGCTCAAACCGTCTTAGCAACTACCAGAGAGAAAAGTTAAATTCTACGTGAATGAACAGTCAAGCAGCGCATAAAGAGATCAATAACAATTGGTGTGAAAGGTAAAAGACCTCAGACAAGATGAACATATGCGGCTCTATTGGACGTGTACTATTCTGACAGGAAAGCAAGTCCAGCCTTCAACACAGCTAGGAGCTTCATTGATAATGTAACATTAAATTTGGATAAGGAACGGTCGGTCAACACTAACGAATACTCGTATCTTTAAGGTTTTTTAGACTCTAAATCTGCATACTGCTTCATTCCAAAATTCATTAACCTGCGAAAAATATATGTAAGTCTTTGATTTTTTAATGGCAACAATGTTGTCCAGATTTGAATCTTCCTTTCCCTTTTTATTGTAACTTTTACCACTGGACTTAAAAAAAAAACTACAAGCGGGATTATTGTGCGCTTCGGCTGACAGGGCCCTTCAAAAACCTCCGATTCTCAAGGTATCATTCTTCTTCTTCAACATACATCCCTAAGTTCGATGAAAGAATAAAATTTCAAATTCTACGTATATAGTTTCAAAACAAGTGAGGGAACGCAGTCAGACGTATACTCGAGAGCTACATCCAGGTAGAGATGGGATCAATACCCAGAAAGAATATTGGTATCTACATTGATAGTCAGGCTGTGCTAAAAGCGCTAGAGTCTTACATCAAATTTGAACTACTCAGGAGTTCGGAACGATACGTTTGACCGTAAAACTTTAGCCCGTATTCACAGAATCCTGATGTAAATGCCAACACAGAATTTCGATGCGAAACCCGTAAATGAACGTATTTTTTACAGGCTTTTTAATTTTTCAAGGGAAATTTTTGTAAACAATCACCCCTATTGTCGTCGTCGTCTGTCGCAAACGACTGGCGACGTTTGTCGTGTCGAGTCGTTTTGCGTAACTGAAACGACTCGACTCTCTGAACTCTCACAACCCACATACATTCCACAAACTATGACACATGGGATTTGACATTTCAGTCGACGAATTTATATTTGGTCTGGTGTTTTGTTAGTGACTTGGTTAATTATTTAATAAAACAAATCAAAAATGAATAGTGTGACATGTTTTTTGAAAGCAGTGACGAAGAAGAAAACCAGAAAAAAGTGCTGGTAAAGTTAAGGAAGGAAATTCGAAGCAAATCCAATCCATTGGATTTGCCCGACATTAAGTGGGTGGTAGAAATAATTTAAATTGCATATTGTGTTAATAACAATTATTTTCAGATTTTAAATGTATTTTAGGCTATCGAAGTCGAAGGTGGTCCAAGACAATTAAGAGATAAGGCTATGTCGTCCCGTTGCCGATTAACATCACTTTTTGTTAGGCCTTCGTGAATGATTTTGCCAAAGGAATATTTTTCTGCATTTCGTTCAATAAATGTAGAAAATGCCTTTTATTTGTTATCTCCATTCTGCAAAATAACTATAATTATCATTTAGTTAACTAAAAATTAAGTATACATACTTTTTTTTAACACATTACCACACAGTCGTCCGCAAAATAGTCGACGACAAAAATGTATCATTTCCACGACAAACGTCGTCACAAAACGCCTCACGCAATACCGACGATCGTCGTCGAAAAATACAATCCACTTTTTTTGACATTTCAGACGCCATTTGTCGATCGTCGCCACGACAAAAGTCGTTTATTTTTAGTCGCCCATAACAAACAGTCGTGTCGTTTTTTTTTAGAGTCGTAAACGACAACGACAATAGGTGTGAATGAAAAAATTAGAAATTTTAGTGGGGAAAAGTCTATTTGCATATACTTAACCTCGTGCTCATTCCAAATCCTACAGTGACCACAGGCTGGGGGTTGCAGGAGGGTAGCTTGCCTCCCATACAATTACGGTCTTTTGTTTTACGGGCATTTGATTTACGGTCTTTTGGATTGCAGGCAGACGTACCCAACCCTCAGGAGTTACCTCACAATGATCAGAGATCGCAGAACTGTGACAGGTTGTAATGGGTACGTATTTACACTGTAACATTGACGGTAACGAAAGGATTGACGTTCTGGCTCCCACTAAATGAAATAATTGATGGGATGAGATGACCATAATGGCCATGCCTAACAGAATTATTCTCGATAAAACCATTAAAACGGCAAAGCTAAGTTGGTCACACTTAAAGGACCTTTAAAGGCCTGAGTTATATCGGAGAAAATCTAAAAAAATGATAGAACTCAGCGGATCAGAAAATAGCGATAGGCATACACTTGCAGCACTAGCTTCTGAGGAAGCACGCCATGAGATTTGGTTTAACGAGTACGAATTCGAATGTCAAGCTATTGCTTGGAGCAGAACGAAGTAATTCTTCGACAACTTAGAGGAAGTTGGTTTTGCAAATAAAATTGAAACCATTTTTAGTACAGAACTTGGGTCTGGGGGAATTGGTGTCTGGGTGAATTGGTTTGGGTACTAGGACAAATAAATCTGATTTTTATACCCGGTACCACACTGTGGTGAGGGTATATTCACTTTGTCATTCCATTTGTAACGCCCATAAGGAGGCGTTGTAGGTATGACTAACTATATATATTATTGATCAGCATCACTTTCTTAGTCGATCTAGCGATGTCCGTCTGTCTGTCCGTCTGTCTGTCTGTCTGTCTGTCCGCACGATTACGGCCGTAATTTAAGAGCTATCGACTTGAAATTTGGATTGTAAGCTGGTATCCACCAAACTGAGGCTAAGTTCGAAGATGAGCAAGATAGGATGAAAACTACTACTACCTCCCATACAAAAATATCAGATTTATATAGCTTTTTATGTTAAAAATTAAATTTAAATAGCTACAGTAAAGATAGCAAGTTTAAACTTTGCACATATTATTTTAATAATATTTAAAATTTTTTGACAAAAAATTAGCTTGGTCGAATAAAAAGTACCCATACCTCCCATACAAATATATAGTTTTTTAATACTAAAATATTTTTTTTATTTTACAATAATATAGTACCGGGTATTTGAGCTTCGGCATAGTCGAAGATAATTGTCTTACTGGTTAAAAAATAGTTTTCGTTTCCTACTTCGACCATACATTCTTATTCATTCATTCTTATTCTATAATAACTTCACACAATTCGGTTGTTAAATAGATTAAACGTTCATTGCTAATCAATCATAAAAAGCTGAGAACCTACCTAAATAAATAGATAAACTGAGAAACATCAAGCGAAAGAGCACAGCAAAGGTCATGGACCATGGTACCGACTACTTCCGAAAACACCCAAAAATACTGGCATTTTTTTACATTACGTCAGTGTTTATTATTTGACGGTTGTATCAACGTTGTTTTTGTTGTACAATTTTTTTTTATCATAAGAAACAACTTTTTTAGCATTGTTCTCTTTATACATTTTTTTTTGTTAAATTATTTATTCAATGGTCGAGTGAATTCTTTGAGCATGTCACATTCCCTAGCAATAGTATACGAATACCGTGGAACTTGTTTTTGTAAATTCGCGGTAAAAGACTAAAAGTCTAAAAGACTGGCTATGAGCCAGTTTTTAATGGCTTTTTCTCTTTTTCAATTAATTATTTGTTATTTATGGTAAAATAGAGACAAAACAAAAAAGAGAGAACAACAAATACTACACGTAAGCTTACTACCGCTTTTGGGGCTTAAACAATTCAGTGTAGGTAGCACGTAAGCGCATACTCATAAATGGACAAACTATCCAATCTACTTGGTGGCGTCGTCAATGACGGTATATCTAGATTGATTTAACTTGTTGCCTCATGTTTAATATATTCTTTAATTGAATCTATTACACAGTTTGGCTAATTGAGTGCTTATTTCGATTTAATTGGAAACTTTAAAATTGGCGTTTGTTATGCACGGCAGGTTTTGTTATGAATTTCCTTTGGAGGAAACTCCCCACCCACTTGGTTAGTTATACGGTTTTTGAACTTCTACGTTGGTTCTTGAGACTTTCACATCGAACGGATAAGGTCATAGTCATATAGACATTGTATCTCCCACACACGTATCTGCACTCTTGATTCATCGGTCGAATGGCTTCACTTACCGGGCGATTTTGATTCACAGTTGTTTGCCTATATTAGGCTATTTGCAGATTCACATCAGCTACGTCCTCTTATTCGGTATGAGTCTGAGATGTGGGAAAGCATCGATCAAGTGACACTCACGCTGTTGTGCTGGCACGGTGTCGTAGAAGTGTGACAGTGGAAGATTAAAGTAGGTGAAGTTTGGAATTTTAAGTGACGACACACTGAACTGTAAATGATGGTAGGCTGCTAGCTTATATTGAGCGTAAATAGTGGTAGATATATATAGAGTTACACCTCAGCTGAAGAAAAAAAATCATTTCGAATTGAAAAATGAATTCGGTTCTAAGGCAGATTGGCACCTATGCTTTGTCGATAGTAAATTCTAGGTTAGGTTGGGTTATAATTGAGTACCATACGGAACTATACGTGGACTAATCCCGCAATATCAGTAAATTATTATGGAAAAAAAAGCTGAGAATAACAAATTTCCCTGCAGAAACCAAGTAGCTCCTCTAAATTTGGGAAGCCAGATACTTCCTTCGGTTGAGTGATATTCTTTCGCATTTCCACAGTGTATATATTACTACTATATTCTCCTCGGCTTGTCTACTAGTCCTAGCCTCTTGGCATGCTTTCTTAAGAAGACAGTATAACCTGACAAGATTCCGACCGTTGTATTTAGTTGTTCCCTATCTGCGATCGAATTTAGGTTAAAGTGCCCTAGATACTATTTTCGGTAATGTCTGACCAACTCCGCTCGGCTCCCTTAATATTTCTTGTCCTAACAGTGCCCTTTATGATGCACGGTGATGAATTCATATCCACGCAATCGCTTCCCCGGCATCAGCTTGCTTGTTTCCAACTATACTGCATAGTCCTGGTATCCAACACAATCCCACTCGGTCGCGACTGCATATAGTGCCTATAATTGTGCGACAGTTCCTGACAATTTTAGAAATGATGATAATAGTTTCTATAGATCTCGATGGCGATATACCTTTCAGATATAGAACTCATTTGGATAAGTTCTGCCGCCTTAAGAACTGCCAGAATTTCGGATTGAAAGACACTGCTGGTATCTGGTAGTCGTATAGACACTTTTGGGTTTGGATGTACGGAACAGAACAGAACTATTTGGCAGTGGCACATTTAGGATCGTAGCGCACTGGTTCTCGCAAGTTGTTTAATATGCAAAACTAGCGCCATAATAGGGCCCATACACGACACAGACACGTCGCTGCAGACCAATATATTTTGTTGTTGTGCAAATGTTTGCGCAGATCGTCTGTGTCGTGTGTATCCATGTCGACTGTTTGCAACGACCGTCTGCGTGAATTCAAAATTTTTTGAATTTTTCTTGGTCTGCAACGACATGTCTGTGTCGTGTTTCGTGTATGGTGAATTTTGCACAGACGAGCGAGAAAATTCACGGCGTAAACATAATTGAAAGCCTCTCGCTTGAAGAAATCTGTTCCCTCGTTAAAGTTTTTTTTTATTTATTAATGGACATATTTTTTGTAGCAGCTTCATTAAATTTCATTCATCCATTCGGCAAAATTTGAGGAAGTCGGCAGGCAGTATTCGTAATTTTTCCGACCCGACGACCACGACGAAACGATACAAACTAATGTCTGTGCAGATTGTCTGCACCGTGTGTGGCGAAGGCATGTTTGCACAGACTTAAGGTCTGCATCGACGAGTCTGTGTCGTGTATGAGCCCTATAAGGTGCAGGAAGTTGTCCGAACCTATTACGCCTTAACGTTCTCTACATCGACACTAGCCATATGTGAGTATTTGTCTCACTACAACTGTATATAGGCAGTGCAAAATAGCCTCTCTTCTCACTACTTTAAATTTTTATCTTTAATCTGTTTTTTTCAAACGGAATGAAATCAAGAAACGTCTGTTGTATACAAAGGAATTCCTAGTCATTTAGTTTATATCGCACCCAAGGTATGTCAATGACAACATTAATTTACTCAATCTTACTATTTTCCAACGATTGAGAAAATAGAAAGATTGATCGCACAAATTGAAACGCAATCTAAATTAAATCTTGGGCTCATATAGCCTTACTAGAAAACATCCATTCTTCTCTATAAGTTTATTTGGAATCATTTTAAAGACACTTAATTAGTATCAACCATAAATTGAAAATTCAACGCGCACATTGCGCCAATAAATCATAATGTCACAAGTTGATACGAGTAATGGCTTTAGTTTCATTTCCTCATTCACTAAAGCCCTGCCAATGTATATGACCAATCTGAGAATCGCAGTGCGCAGAATTCTGAGAGGTACTAAATTTATAGTTTCTCTAGCAGGTGTACTTTTTTTTTCTTAATTTTAGCTCTAAAGATAAAAATGCCACTCATGAACTGCATGATAGTTTTGTGGGATGCGTGTGTAGATACTTACATACTACATATAAGGAAATGTAATGAAGACTACAGGCATATTTTTAATCATCAATTCTATTTATGCAACTATTTAACTTTTCCCTAGAATTAAATGAAATTTTGGCCCCTGGAATTTCTAGTAGGTACCTACACAATTTAGTTGAATATATTTTTTTTTTTGAAACAGAAGATTTAGTGAACACTTTTTCATATTTTACAAAAAATGCACCTGTCCATCCTTAATGACCATTTTGAAATGATACTTGCATTTACTTCTGGCAACATATGGTTGGCCGTGTGATAAAACTGGCTGCTGGATCAAAGTTCCTATAGTCATAAATATTTGATACTCTATAGTCTTACTTAGGAGATTTGTTGTTGTATGACAACTTGAAACAAAAAAAAAAAAAAAACGTCAAGTCTGTAAAGAAACGCCCCACTGTAGCGAACGCCTATTGTACACCATTATATCACGCCGGCCGCCACTGTGAACAAAGGCTTAAACTAAAATATTATTATTAATTTTTTTTTAAAGAGTCAACTTAACATACAATAACATAGGAAGGTACACAGCAGTAGTGTTGCTATGCCATTGGGATGGTTTTTTCCCACATTTTTGTAAAAATGCCCATAAATTTTCTACACCGTTGTGTAGTAGTAGTAGTAGTAATTGTGATTTTATTTAATTATATTAAATTCTTTTTACATAATTCACAATAACGTGCATTGGCAAGTGCCGTCAGCCGGATAAAGAGAGAATTTTGTACAATATTATTATTAACAAAAGTTAAAATGTTTTAAAATTCAATTTTAATTTTAATGGTATTTCTATTAGAGCTTACATAAATAAGATTATTTTTAAAATGCTTCGTCTACAATTTGTTGTCGATATTTCATAGCCGATCTTACATAACTTGAAAGTACATTCCAATCCTGACCATTCAAGCACAGAACAACTTCATCTTCCGTAAGTATAAATTTACCCCAATGTGATCTTCTGATACTTCTTAGTATAGGACAAACTCCGATGAAATGCTGAACGTCCTCTTTCGCACGTAGATTACATAGATTGCATTCTGAATTGCTGTCTGATCTGTGTGGCATATAGTTTAAACGAAGAAGTTCACCTCTGGCTTTAAAAATTGTTGAAATAATTTCAATACTATTTTGATCATGGAAATAGTTTTGTTCCATAAGATCATGGTTGAGTACTCGATACGTAAGCCTGCTTTCACTCTGCTGCGCTCTGGCTCTACACTCCGTACGGTGAGCTTCATCGATTTTTCTTAACAGCTCCTGTATACTTCCTTTCCACAATTCTGCATTATATTCCGTTATCGGGACATTATGTTCGGTGCTCAATCTGGTCCATTCCTCAAAAAATTGAAGCTGTCGACGTATTGCGTGTTTTGCCACTATATGCGGAAGGCGGTGGCTGGGAAGCGTCATTACTTTTAATATATATTGCATGTGCAACCTCATTGTAAATGTGTATAGAGGAGGCAGTCCTGTTTCTAGATGCAACATATAATTTGGTGTGTTTTCTGGAAGCCTGAAGAGTTTCTTTAAAAAATATCTTAAAAGTTTTTCTACTTCGTCATACCGAGAGATACCCCAAACTTGTGCAGCATAACGCAATATAGATCGAACTGCAGCCTCAAAAACTTTAAATTTAGCGCTCGATGGGATGTTTTTTTTGTCGAGTATCACCTTCCAATTGCAGTTGATTGCCCTCTTCGCTTCTTTTAGTTTTTCTTGAAGGTGGTACTTGAATGACATTGTAGGTGTTAAGGTTACTCCAAGGTACTTATAAGTCTTCACAATCTCAACTTCCTCATTTTGCCAAAACCATTTTTCCTGCCTTGCGTACCTCCCAGCTCCATTTCGAATCACCATTACTTTAGATTTAGCGACGTTGACTGTGAGGTTCCACGTTGTACAGTATTGTTGCAGTTTATACATCATCATTTGCATCATCGTTGGGGACTCTGCCAGAATGACAATATCATCCGCATAAAGTAACAGCTTTATATGAATTCCATCAAACACGATTCCACCCTGTAGGAATGTTGTAAGGTCGTCAAGGAAAATTGAAAAGAGGAGTGGGCTCAGAAGACAGCCTTGCTTAACCCCCATCTCTGATTCAAACCAGTTGGATATTTGTTTCCCATTCCATACCGCAGCCCTGTTGTATTTGTACAGGCTTTGTATAATCCTAAGAACTTTCGTCGATACTCCTAGGTTGCTTAGTTTGTTTTTTGAAAACATCTTTCATCGATAAAGAGTAATTTGTTATTAAGACCAGCTATATTAAATGAAATTATTTTAAAAGCAAAATGACTTAAACTAAGATCTAAATTTAAATGGCTGACGGCGTTATCGTTAAACTCTATTTTCCTGAACGCTGATCTGCACAGTTTGGGAGCCACCGTTGTGTTCGAATATAAATAAAAGAAAAACTTTTTTGAATATCTATCACTGAAGAAAGCCATATTTTAATCCCATAATTTTCAGACAGGAGTCTTAAAGCACTTTTTTCTTTGTAGTTTTCTTTTTAAACAAGTCTGAAGTTCGAAAGTGTTCTGTAAGTATATACATATGTCGTTAATTTATATAGTGCCCATGAAACTATTGACTTTCTAAGGACTCAATTAAATTATATCTCAAAAGTCTAGTGTTAATTTCTTGTGGCGCTATGTAAAGTCACATTTCCGATAAACGGCAAAATATTCACGACTTGGAAGCCTATATTTGAGAGATGAAGTTCTAAATTCTCCAAAGTAAGTATGCGCTTCCGCAATTGCATTCATAACATAATGTCATAAAGCATGACCCATTTTTCATCCATAAAGAATTCTAAAGCAAACACAATTTCTGTTCTTAAAAAAATAGACAGTTGGCTCAACGGATTCGTATGCCTTGCTTCTTACGCCCATTCGTGTGTGTGAGGTTTTATATTTTGGGAAGAATGGAATTTCTGTTCTTATTATTTAAAAAAATGCTAAAAACTGACAATTTGTTAAACTATTTATCTAGGATCTGAGGTGGATTTTATGTGAATATTATGACGATAAAATTTCACACGAAAGCATTAGAGTACAATTTGTTCTCCTTTTATCATGCAATGGTTTTTAACCCTTTGAAATTCCTACGAAAAGGTAAATTTCCCACGACTTACTAACACTGCACAACAATACAGCAAAAACCCCATGCACAGCTACGGCTACTACACTAAATGTGTGAACGGTTGCATACGCAATACGTATATGCATTTTAATAGTCAGCAATCAGCACAGTCACAATGGTGGAATGCGAGTTTAGTCGTCGATATAAGTCACATTGACATTTTAGTTGGTAAATCCACTAATATCAGGCTGAAGGAATTTTGTTCGTGAGATCCCATATAGGTGGAATAATCATCCTAATCGGTAAGATAGTCACAAAAACGCGTTCCTCTGCTTTTCCTTCCCCTTCCCCACCCCCTATTTGACAGTGTCGTACTTTTCGTGAACTGAGACTTCCGGGACTTCTGGTCCCGATTAAACTTGTCAGAGTGTCGGTGTTGACGCTCCGCGTTTAATGTTGCCCGTTTATTATGCCCGTTTCTGCCTCCTTACGTCGGTCGTCTTCATCAGAAAATTACGGAATAAAGTTGTACCTCTTATCCAAAGTTATTGTGTGTTTCTTTGGTTAAAACCCCGGGTCCGACAGGTGATACCCTAGCCTACGACTAAAAAGGACATCATAAAGCTTCGTCCACATTTCAGTTTCCAAGGTCTACCTAATAGATTCCGTATTATTTTTTACCTGACAGAGGAATACATACAGTAGATATACAGAACTGGCTATTATTAGGAGAACTAGTATCAAAGAGTATACGAAATTCGTCATCATTAGTGGCTTCTCTCAATTGATGCCAACTATTTGCTGAGAATTTCTTATTTTGAGTCTCTCTAAAAATTATTTTAAATATGTCAGAGTGTTTTAATAATACCAACACCCCACCCACATTGCAGCTGATAATAAACAAAAAAATTCTTATCACCATAACTTTTCGCATGACATCATCGAACTTGAAATTTTATTAAAATTAGAACAACACAAGTTGCATTTGTGTGATTGTGTTTTTTTTTTGATTATACGTTTATTATTTCGTTATCAATGCCTAATTGTTTTTTGCATAACCTTGCGACGCAAACTCTGCGCCCTGCAATGCCATAGTGTGTGTGTCACTCTCACTATGCCAATTTATTTAAAGACGACAATCAAATTTAAGTTAATAAATATCAAAATCTCCATAACTGTAATACGTCTGCAAATACGGCCATTTAATAACATAAATAAACAAACAACAATGTGCTCTCATTTGTTGTATTGTTATTTTATTTATTTGTCCCTGATATTGTGAACTTAGTTGATCTTGATGTTTTGACGGTTGTATGTCAAAGTTTTTGAACACTTCCAGGGGAGAAAAAAATCTTTTAACATTAGCCACAGATATAAACAGCCGATGACTTAATCTCAAAAGATTTATGTTAAATGGCAAGCTATGCATCACAGTTTGATTGCTGAAAATGATTTTAATAATTTTAACAATAGCTAGTCGAGTGAATTATAGTTTTATTCAGATTGGACGGTAAACATGTTTTTTTTTTGTTTGTCGAACATAGAGGTGATGTCATGATATATGAACACACGTTGATGAGTTTTTTTTCATGCAAGCGAATCATTGATGCTGATGAGCGTAGATGGTCAGCTGAGATAATTGAAATGGAACTCATATCAAAAGTACCATTTATGCACAAGTGGCTGTCTGGTATTGTCTACTTCACTCTGGGTGGAGGAATAAATCGAGATAATTAAATTAATGCAACTTGTTCAGAAATTAAGTAGGTACCTACTCAGTTCTGTTTAAATTGATGAACTGCAATGAACTTTGAGTGAATTATGATCGGATTTGTGGGAATCATTGTTAAGAGTATCTAACGTATTCGAACTTCGAAGTAGCTGAAATACCTACCGAAGTATAAAAGTTGTTGTTGTGGTTCTCCTAAAAATATTTCTAAGACAAAAGTTAAAAATAATATCCCCACAGGTATTGCCAGGTGAAACTCAACTCAAACGGGATTCATTGTTACTCTTTTGTGTTCTTCCAAGAAAAAGATTTTTCAAGTACCTACTTTGAAATTTTCCCGATCCTTAGTGCTTCGTAGACCTTTTTAGAGTTCGACTGGTCCATATATTTGTAACTACCTAAACAGTGAACCCTTTACGGTCTTAGCCAATCTCGAATTACCCTCTACTTAGTCATGTAACTTATCGCTATTTTTTTTGGATATTCATTGAGTTAGCAGTGTTGATCAGTCCGCATTAAGTCAACAGTGTTGGTAAGTCGTGAAAAATTTACCTCTTCATAGGAATTTTTATACTTAAAAATCGTCTCGTTGTCAAATGAGCAACAAATTGATTTGGTGTTTAATTTCGTGGGAAATTTTAATGATACATTGGACAATAAAATATTCGATTGCAGATCCACAAACCTGTAGGTCCATATTTGAATATATTTCTGCTACATTAAAATAATTCAAAATGTGAATACAGTGGAGTGTCAAAATATTATATTGCTAATGTGTATTTTCCAAATGTGAAAAATTCTTTTGATTCCGCCAGGCATCCGGCTAAATAAACCCTATTTTGTCTTTGACCGAAGACTCGTTTAGGTTTATGGTTCACAGTCTGTGAAACACATGATAGTCTGATAAACATCGTGTAAAATGTGCGTCTAGGCAGATGTGGTGGACTGGTGGTTCGTCTACTGACGCCCACCTACCACATCGGGGCGAAACACATTCTGGAACATTATGCCACACATTATCAATATTTCTGCTATGTGTTCGCAAAACGAGCCTATCAAATAATTATATCGCCGTTTGCCACTGTCGTATACTCTATTGAGAACAAAAAAACGAAAAAAAGGGTTTCAGGTCTTACTTACTTACTTAAGGTGGCGCTACAGACCGGGGTGGATCTGGGCCTCAACCAACAAGCGTCTCCAGCCAGCACGATCTTTGGCCAGCTGTCTCCAGTTTCGCACGCTAAGTTGGTTGAGGTCCCCTTCCACTTGCGTGCGCCACCTGAGTCCCGGTCTTCCTCTACTGCGCCGTCCCTCGGGTGTGGATTCGAAGAAGGGTTTCAGGTCTCCTTCTTAAAAATTTTGGAATCAGAAATCCATTTTCCAGTATATCCATTTTCAGTTTGTTAAAAATGGTATCCATGTTTGATTTTGTTTTAAAAAAATACATTTTGGGAATTTTAATTTACATTTGTATATTTGAAAGAACCGTGGTAGTTCCGTGCTAGGAAAGTTTTAGAAATGGTTTCCAATAATCCGCTTAGGAAAAAAAATATTTCGACAATGTTATAAAATAGTACAAATGCATTTTCATTAATTGTATCTAAATAAAGGAATTTGTACAACTTTTATGAGGTTATATAATTAGCCCAGTCGCACTCGCACTATAGCCTAATCAAATGCAAAAAAATTGTTGGTTCATATATTACTAATTTTCAAAGTGTAATGCAACCTTGCAAATTTAACTAAGTCTTCAAGAAAAAACATTACAGAACAAAATCGAATGGACAGGCATAAACGATCAATAGCACTGTGTTTTGAATCAAAATATGTATATATGTTATGTATACATAAAGTATACGTAGTCTAAAAGGCAAATTATAAGAACTGCACTTATATTCTTGCTTATATTCGCATTTCACTTCAAGTGTCACACTTTATTTTTTGTTCTATAAATAAATGAAATATACAGTGAGCGTCAAAAGTAAGTGAACACCAATGTTGCTTTCATTCGTCTTTACTGTTTGGAAAACAATTTTTTTTAAGTTTTTTTAAACCTACTATCGAAAAGAAATACGTTATGTTATTAGGCGTGTTTTGTTTTTGCTATTTGATATGGACTCACAAAAAAAAACCGATTATCGGGAATTAGCTTTTTCTCCATGATAAAAATTTGTAAAATGTCACTAAAAACAAAAAAAAATAAATAAAAACAATGGCCGCGTTACATTGACCGCTAGATGACTAGTGGTATGCCAAACTTCATATAAAAAAACTGACATTTCAGCATTTGCGCTAGAGCTCTAGCACATTTTGTCAAATATCCTTTCATTCAAAATGTTTGATTTGTTTTTTTTTATGAATTTCATTCTGTCAAATGTCATTCCTGACATAACCGGCAGAAATTTTCTGTAACATTCAAAACAATGATAGTTTGGTAGCACATTTTTTATCGGGCCCAAGGCATAATTCTCGATAATAATTATCCAGTCGGACGTTTGGATGAAATTATTTCGCTAAGCCTGTACAAGATAGAAAAAAATACGCCTATTGTTATTTCGTCATCAAACATTTAACAGATTATGTATTGTTTTTTTTTCCTGTTTCAAGACTATAAATAAAACTTAAAATAGCAATAGTGACTAACTTTTGACGCTCACTGTAATAAAAAAAAAAGACTCCGCTGGGTCTTTTTTATGGATGAAAAAAAGCAATAAAACAAAATGCCTTCGCTTCCAAGTAAGAATAAAGTAAAATATAATTTTATGCAACAAATTTGTGACAAATAAAAATACTTTAATTTAGAACAGAATTTGTATCTTCATCAATTTATTGCTAATGGTGCATCAATAATTTTTGCGGTTTATTTTGGTTATCACGTTTTCGTAACAGGTATCATTATATGAGGGAGCATAAAGTCAAAGTAGCACACCGCAAATGTTCTGCGCAGAATATTAATATATTCAAGAAAGTGGATTTAGTTGTACCTATCTTCTTCATATGAACTGAAACAGAACAAATGTAGAGATATGAGATACATATCCACTTATAAAACATTTTTACCGAAAGCGCATTTATAGGAAATTAACTATGAGTGATAGCTTTTCAAACCTCAACGAAGAGAAACTCTGGATACTTGATATTTTGGTGCAACAGTGCAGTTGTTCAAAATCAGTAACTTTATAAATAAAATACCATTGAATAGGGCACTACCCTAATGCCATTCAACCGAAACACAACCCAGAACAATGTTAATGTAGCAGAAATAGTCGTGCGTCGTAATGTCTCTTTGATGGTTACACGCAATGTTTGAATGTTGAATTACATCACTATCCGATTACAGCCGAGCCCTTTATCCATGCAATATGCCCTTAGCTACGTTTCATGGTAGCACAGATATTAGATTATTTTCTGTGATTCTTGTAGTAGGGTAGCGACAAATTGGTAAGCAAAATAAATGCGTCTCGCCTATTCAACCCTATTTCATTGAATTGTCTAATTAATTGGTCTTTGTCTTTAGCTAACCAGTTCAAAGTGGGAATTGTTTGATGACTATTGCCTAAGTATATAGAAAATATTTTAAGCATTTGGGACATTGAGCTGGTTAAGAAGTTAATGTCAAATTTGAATTAGTAATTTAAGTTGACCTCTGTTTAAATTTCTAATCCTTCAATGTTTGCAATAATTTTTCCTGGTACGCAGTTCGATTGTACTTTATTTTTCTATACAAAGTTTCTATTACCAGAGAGACTTCTTGAACTTTGACTAGACAGTCTTGACAATTCAAATAGAATTGGTTTTCCAAAAACAATATTGTTTGAAAATATTTCGGCAATAGTTTTTGATTTTGGAGTAAACAGTTTTAAAGCGAATTAAGTGACATTGTGTTGAATTAGTAAAAACGTTTGTTCTATTTCACAAACTTCTAACATTTTTGTTTGAAAGTTTTCATTTTGCAGTATCGTGTGAAGATACATCATCGTCCCTTGGAGCTTATATTGCCTGTTCGTAATACCAATATCGATATTCTTGCAGTTTTTCGATATATTTTGGAAAAATCATCTGATATATATTCTAAAATATGACGACTGCATTTGAGAAAAGTTTGATGAAAATAATGTCTCAAATATTATACCATCAATTGGAACTATGTGTCATCCATATCCAAGAGTCTTGAAACGTATTTGAGCGAAAAAATACTGCAGTAGGGCACAATTGCACCTTCATGTTGCTCTACAACGGTTTAATTTTCGTGGAATTTCGTCTATCACATATGCGACACATTGAGACAATCCCAATCGAGCTGGTAGTATGAGAAAGAGCTACTATTGCCTGTTAGCTACCTTTTTTTATGGGAAGAATATAATAACGTCATAATACTTTTGACTGTTTTTGGCTAACCAAGCAATATGTATGACACTGACACTGCCAAATTGTTTATTAAAAACATCGAAATGATTATATTCCGCATCTTCAGAAGCGTAGCGTTCCATTGCTTACTCACACAAATTCTAATTCCGTTTGCTTTACAAATGTCAAAACCGAATTGAAATTTCGACGCCATTTGTAGAATCTATAGTACTTTCCTATAGCATAATATATTGCAGCCTACCTTGTATTTCTGTCAAAATTCCCCATCGAAACCGGACGCGGAATAAAAAAAACATGTGCAAAAGCAATAGTTTAGTCAAAAACGTCCCATAAAAAGTGGGCAGGACATGGCAAGATAACAAAACTCTGGCTCTGAGTTTTAGCACAATACTTTGAATTTGACGGAGTTGGCTCTAGTTCAATGAAATTTTAACCTTTTTAAATGCCTAGTGTAAAAACTAGGCTTTTGAAAAGTTTGGCTGGTATCCAAAATGTCAGTTTCAATAGCATATTTACTAATTTACAGTTCATTTTACTAAAATGCTCATGAAAACTTTCGAAGATAGTTTCCTTCTCTGCAAAATTGACAGTTGCAATTTGTTTGACAAAAGTAATATCTCCCTTATAAAAGTATATTTTTCATTAAACCAATGATTTTCTGATTCTTGAGGTTCTAATTTATGAGTGATTTTTCTGAGCGATTTTTTTCTTAGTTTTGTACAAATTGGTGAATCTCTATTTTTATATTTATGTTATGCTTCAACATTGCAAAATGAAAAGGGGCATCACCAAATTATGTACGTGGTAATTACCTACGCGGGTCTTTTATTCATACTCAGGTACATATTTGACATATTTGGTTAAACGCCTACGAATATTTGATTTGCATGTACATATTTGGATCAGTCTTTGGCTCAAAAAGTGAATTTAATTTATTAAAAATGTAAAATAAACGTAAAAGCAGACTTTTGTCTTTGAAAACCAAAGTTAAGATATTAAAAAAAGGGAATCGTTTAGCTCTAGATTTCAATGTGACAAAATCTGCCATCATCTGACATAATTACTGGACCAATATTAAAGGCGAAAGCTGAGTTCATTTTTGTTGAAGATGAAAATGCATGGTTTACCAAATTTAAAAAATAATTCTTAACTAATAAAAGAGATTTGTGTGAAAATAGTAATTTTTTTATTCACTTTTTAAGTGAACTAGAAAACTAGAACCAGACATTAGAACATTTCGGAAATTGGAATTACCCCAGGAACAAAGTGGTTCTAATTTCTCAGCGTCCGCTGTATCAGACTTTATAAGTTCATGCACTTTGTATAGTGAGTGATGAACTGGAAATATAATTTCACTCTATAGCATATCATACCCTAAAACTTAAAAACAAGTACGTATAATAATTTATCATGATGGTAGGTATAATCTTTAAGTGAGTAACGCATCTGGGATTTCTGAGGAGTTTTCACACAAAGAGCGTACGACTGGTGATCAGATTTGTAAATTTTTTTTATAACAAGCAATTTTTTGGGCGCCAGTTAACATCCCAAAAGTTTAGCTAGGATCATAGCAGAAACACTCAAAAATCGAATTGAGACAAGATGTACTCAGTGTCTAACTTTAAAGTGAGCTATGGAAAATGGGTATGTAACTGCCTGACACTTTTATGATGTCAAAGATCTCAAGAACTACATAAGCAGGTACTAAAAAGAAGTCATAATTTCATGCCGGCATATTTTTTAATTGCTTTTGCAACCATATTCTCCAGCGTTAATTTAATTCTGTGTACAAATAATAACTTTCTTTGAGTTTTATTCTAATAAGAGGTACGTATGGTAGCTACCTTTGTGCGAAATAGGGTAAAGAACCAATGTTTTGCTATACCCAAATTCAAAAACTTGAAAACTAAAAAAAAAAAGTTTTTAAAGGAGGCAAGCATCTCAGACGCTGTTGGAGCATTAAAAGCTTAAGAAGTAAGTACTGAATATTCCTTATGGTAGATGTAGATGAATATCTATTAAAAGCTGGTTTTTCAGAAAAAGGGTTTTCAAAGAATCTGTAGTACAATTTGTCAAAATTAATAATTTCTTATAGACAATCAAAGACAAACATCGAAAATATCTATTTGTATGTTTTCCGTATTTACAAAAATGTTGTTCCCACTGCAAAGAGGTACTTGTGCGGAAATCACTGTTTATCAAGAACAACGCGTGACATAATCACCGCCACACATCACAATATTACGCATAATGTAGTACCTATTTTTAAACATTACAAATTGCACTATGAAATCATGGACCAAAATGCGAGCCCGCAAGAAATCCCCATTAGCTGCCAGTCAAGTAGTTATAAAATCAACATCCCAAAACAATATGACCAGCTAATAACTCATTTGCGTCATTCAGCTATTTTCAAACAAAACTACCATGTAAACACATCTTTTTGTGTTCAAAGTTCATTGCATACCTATGCACACGATGAGAACAACAAACAAAACGTCAATATCCTTCAAACGGAATTCCTAAGCAGGGAAAATAAATTCCCGTCTCGACTGACGACTCACCTCTTTCGTTTAAGTTCCTGCTATCCTTTCGATTAACCACACGTTAATTGCTTTGCTGGTTGCTTACGCACTACTCACTCACTAGCTTAAATAGCTCTTGAAATCACGCACGTTCTCTTACACGCGAAAATTCGCAACAACAAAAAAATCGTTATTAGTAAAAATATTCACTTTACACACAAGATACAAAAACAATATCAAATTCCACAGCAAACTGCTAGTCCTTGTGTCCTTTTAGCTAAATTCCTAGACCATATGGCTTTTTCGTTATTCGACTTAGATACTGTATCTTATTACTTAGTGTCAGTCAGTAGCGCGCGAGAGGGGGAGAGAGCAGAAAATTATATTATAATAAAAATGGAAATGCACACAGCCTTTTCAGAATGGTAACCGAAATTCGAATGTTCGTCCGCAGTGTTTAGCAGCGAGTCGTCAACTGTTTGTCGCCGTCTTAATGCCAGCTAAAGTAGCTCTGACTCTGAGTATGAAATATACTTGGCGAAACTTGCGGCCGCTTTCATACTATATACCGAAAGGCATAGTCATAGATATACAGATACATGACTTGGCTACGTTTATAGTGTCTTTTGGTATTTATTTGCTGGTTGTACTGCTTCCCTGGTCTTAGACGCTAAGAGAAGGAGGAAGTTATGCGCTGCGCTAACCGCGATACCGGTAAACAATATTCGACAGCACCACCTGATGTGAAGGCATTCAGCGATGTCGATGACGTAGAAAAGCTTGACTCTTTATTCAGCGTCATTATGGGAGGTTCGACTGTTAGAGCTTTATGCTAAGTGAGCCAACTGTAGGGCTAGAAAGAGCCACCTAGAATAGAAGAAAACAAGATTTTCTTGTTTCAATTCACACACTCAATTAATTTTACTTCCTAGGTGTAACGCGTGTAACTGATATCTTTTGCCTAGATTTCGAGTCAATCTTGTAGATACTCGTATAATGTATAGAGAGAGGAACGCTGTATCTATCGTAGTCGTAGTCGTATGAGGATTTGCTTCTTTGAATGGAAAATCGGCTTTCGATCGGCGCCGTCGTCGTCGTCAAATGATTGGCATTGAATTTTAATCAAGAGCATGACCCATGGATTGTGGTTTTGGATCTGTAGGCAATGTGAAAATAATCCGCATCTTGGTGAATGCGAATTGTTTCATGGATGAGTTCTTATTAATGGCTGTAAAGCGAGAATCACTTTGTATGACACAATTTTGTTTTGCATTCTATTTTGCTACTCTCTTTATAGCACCATGATATGCGACTACTTACCTAACCTATAGTGACGCGAATTGATGGGTTGGACGTTGAAACCAAACCCAAATGGCCGGGAAAAGGGTTCAGTGATTTAGAAGTATCGCTGTATCATTTAAAATAGTTTTTGAAGTAGCATCTCTTAATTATTACAGTCAGTTGGTCTTCTTGATTGCGATTGATCGGGAAGTATTGACTGCTACAAACTTGATTTGAGCCAATAGCTTTAGAATCACTTTTGTAACGACATTTTCGGACTTTACCTCAGACATAGAAAGACTTTTGGAAAGTGACGATGCTTCTCGAATCAGGGAGCAAAATTCATCACAACGGCCACTCATGCGGTAGTACATTGTACTATTTTACTCAGGAATATCATATGGAAGTCCGTGAGAACACGAATTGTAACTGCTACTTACACCAAGACATTTCATTCAGACAGTGGATTTATTTCCTGGTAACTGTCGCTTTCCATGCAGTGCGAAATGGAGAAATACTAGTAAGGGGACTTAAATGCTAATATAGAAAGTGACAAGTAACAACGATGAGTACAGGACACATGGGCCATGTAACCGGTGAATATTTTGTTTATTTCCTCAATGTCCATCGTCTTGGCAAAGTTGGCTATATGCTTAAGCTCAAAACCTGCCACGAATTCAACTGGGTCTGGGTATTAACTGCCAGACAGGAAGCCCTCAATGAACATTTAGCCATTAGCCGGCGTCTTAGGAGTAGTAGCACTTCCTAAACAGAAAAGGTGTGAAATCACAGATTTACGGCATCGATGGTTCCACTGTACATTGTTGCTGTTCGAATATTCCACAAAAACACTAGAATATTAACACATTGAAGTATCCCAAAAAATACTCGATCATATGTCTCAAGTAGTGGAAACAACCAAAAGAGGCACTCACGTCAATATGTGCTTTAGGAAGTGTGTTTACATCTGACCCTGAAAGTATTGTCGGTCGATCGCATATAAGTTAGAGTACGTAGTTTCCTAAATCTACCTAAGGACGAATCAATGAAAGCCTGTTCTGAAGTTGCTGCAGCAGCAGATACCACACATTAGTTAGATTTACACGTATTTCGGAAGAGACCGGGAAAATATGAAAAGCACATTTTGCAATTGTTTGCCAGTGGCAGTGAGGATATGCGGGAATACTCACCATAAGAATGAGTTCGCTAATTGCCAATGGCCCGAACTGTCGTTAATATTGAAATATCAGCAGCGAAAAACAAGGCTTTCTGTGAATGGCGGTCAAACCCTCCGGACCAAAAAGATCTGAATTTATAATTCTTCGAAATAGATGCAACCTAAATATTGAATCGGCGAAGACAACTTACAACGAAAGAATCACTAACAAAGTAATTGAATGTCCTAACGGCTCACGCGCATTCTGGTCCATGGCAAAGGCAATCAGTAATAACTTTAGTTGCTCTTCTTTTCCACCTCTAGTAAAAGAAGACGGCACGCTAGCAACAACACCTAAAGAAAAGGCAGATCTTTTCGCTAGCATGTTTTCTGAGAATTCCACCCTAGATTCTGCTCAACTAGAGCTACGAAATATCCCGAGGGTGCAATCATCGACTGCAGAAGTGAAATTTCGGCCTCGAATAATTCAACGCATCCTTAAAGAACTAGATTGCAATAAGGCAACGGGACCCGACGGAATCCCGACTATAGTACTCAAGAGCTGTGCACCAGAACTTTCACTAGTACTATGTAAGCTGTTTAGCATGTCGTACTCCCAGAAGCCGTTTCCTTCTTGTTGTAAGACCGCTCGCATTCAACCTATTCCAAAGAAAGGGAGGAAATGTCTGCCACAAAACTATCGTCCAATAGCGTTACTTTCAATGCTCTCAAAAGTAATGGAAAAGGCAATAAATGTCGAAATAATCAAATATCTAGAAGGCCACCGATTAATAACCGACAGGCAATACGGATTTCGGAGCCGTCGTTCCACTGGAGACCTGTTAAGCTACGTAACGCACTTATGAACGCAAGCAATATTGAACAACACGGCTAATCCAGAGCCGTAGCCTTGGACATATCAAAGGCATTTGACCGAGTCTGGCATAGAGCCCTATTAGGCAAGTTAGCGTATTATGGATTACCACAACAACTCTGCGGATGGATGCAAAATTTTCTTCTGGGAAGATCGATCCAAGTTGTAGATGGTGTATTGTTTAATTCGTTTGCTATAAATGCAGGAGTGCCCCAAGGATCTATTCTTTCTCCAACTCTGGGTGGTATGCATAAAAAAAAGTATTTACTTCAAGTAAAAGGTTTAAGTAAATACTGAAAGGTAGAAGTGGAAGTAGTAGTAGAATTTGAAGTAGAAGCTCCGATTTTCAGTATTTACTTCGATTCATTTGCTGAAAAAAAAGTTTTTACTTGATTGCAAATACTTTAAGTAAATACTGAATTTATTCAAGTAAAAAGGTACCTAGAATTCGCCGCATATCATAGTAAATACTTATTTTTTTTTTAGTAGATGCTAGGAAATTTTCAAGTTGGTCGATAGCAACTTGAAAAATTTCCAGTATTTACTGCAGAAAAACAAGCACATACTAGTTTCTCTGCATTCCAAAAAAGGATTTGCTACAAAAATGCATGCGAAAAGAAGTAAATGTTTTTACTTGAAGTAAATATGCACCTAATCTTAGTGTTTAATTCAATTTATGCATGTCAAAAATAGTATTTACTTAGAAATTCCTCAGTAAAAGGATTTACTGTCTTTTATGCATACCACTCTCTTCTTCTCCACATCAACCATTTTCTTGGATCGACAAATAATAGTATCTACAGCTTTGCAGATGACAGCACTCTTATATCCTCCATCTCGAACAGTGGGCCTGTGAATGCGGCTACATCACACAGTCAGAGATGTGAACAAATTAATTCTCTAAATGATGATCTGGTCAATATCTTGAGGTGGGGAAAAGACAACTTGGTTGTATGTAATACAAACAAGACACAGCTCACAACATTTTCTAGGAAGAATGGATCAACAGTTCCATTTTGAAGGGTTATAGGTCCGCCTTTCCCGGGACAAGTATTTAAAAAAAAAAATGTGTTCTGGCTAAAAGATTCTTTGTTTTAACTATGTCGTAAGTTGACCAAATCTTCATTGAAATCAAGCAATTTGTCAGATTCGTCTACCTATAGTATTTGCCTTTGAAGTAAACGAATATTTCTCTCATCAAGTATCCTAAGTAGGCGATATACTTTCTCGGCAGATGATACGCCGTGTTTGGCCAATTCATCGGTTCTGAGAGCCTAGACGCGAGTAATCTCTTATACCTATGATATGACTCGTCTGGACCAGTGTCGCCGTTCAGCCATAAACAAGCTTGGATGTAGACTTGAGAGGGCGAGATTGAAGTGCGCCCTTGCTGCGGCAAAGATGTCTATTCTTGTGTAAATGTCGCATTAATTAGATGATTGCCAGGGCTACATGAAATTTGGCCCCAATGAAAAATGGCCCCAAACTAAGAATGAAAAATCACCCCAAAATTGGTTTTTCATAATGAAATAATACCCCAATTTCAAATGTGAAATAAGACCCCACGGCAATGAAATAAGGCCCCAAATCTGACAGTATACCCAATCATAGGTTTTCGTTATTTTGGGGCCTTATTTCATAATAAAATTTTACCCCAAACTGAAAACTGACAAAGGCCCCAAAATATGAATTGTCACCCCAATTCGCAGAATTTTAGGCATAGCGACATATCTCCTTACTTACTTACTTAGATGGCGCTACAGTCCGGGGTGTACCTGGGCCTCAAGCAACACGCCTCTCCAGTTAGCACGATCTTTGGCTAACCGCCTCCAGTTGCGCACTCCAAGTTGGTTGAGGTCCCCTTCCACTTGTGCGCGCCACCTAAGGCGAGGTCTTCCTCTACTGCGTTGTCCCTCCGGGTTGGAATCGAAGACTCTTCGGGCCGGAGCGTTGGTGTCCATTCGCTCTACATGTCCTAGCCATCTTAGTCGACTGATACGTACTTTTCTGACCAGGTCGATGTCGCTGTACAGCTCGTAGAGTTCGCTGTTAAATCTCCTCCTCCAAAGCCCGTCAACGCAAACGGGACCGAAAATCACTCGAAGAATTTTGCGTTCGAGGCGACCAAGGAGATCTTCATCCGCCTTTGATAACGTCCATAATTCTGCGCCATAAAGCAGGACTGGGATGATGAGGGTCTTATATAGAGTCTCCTTGGTGTTTCTCGACAAGGCCTTACTAATCAATTGCCTTCTTAGGCCAAAGTAACAGCGGTTGGCAAATATAATTCTTCGCTTGATTTCTGATGTGATGTCATTTTCAGAGTTAATAGCGGAGCCAAGGTAGACAAAGTCCCGAACTACCTCAAAGTTATAGCTGTCTATCGTGACGTTCTGTCCGATTCGTCGATGTTGTGTGTCCCTTCTTGTTGACAGCATATATTTTGTTTTGCCCTCATTCACCACTAAACCCATTTTCGCCGCTTCTGTGCTAATACCTGCAAACGCACCAGTGACAGCTCGCTGTGTTCTGCCAATGATGTCGATGTCGTCAGCGTATGCAAGTAGTTGCACAGACTTTT
This sequence comes from Cheilosia scutellata, assembly GCA_955612985.1. Taxonomy (NCBI): domain Eukaryota; kingdom Metazoa; phylum Arthropoda; class Insecta; order Diptera; family Syrphidae; genus Cheilosia; species Cheilosia scutellata. The sequence continues at coordinate 143,289,276 of OY015311.1, forward strand.
GGAAAATTGTGCCCCTGGTGTTGACTTGCGAGTTTCGCACAATTTTCTCAAGAATGATGTTGCAAAAGTCACATGACAGCGCATCACCTTGTCTAAATCCTTTTTTGACATCAAAGGTCTCGGTGAGATTGTTTCCGACCTTTACGGAGCAGCGAGCGTTCTCCATCGTCATTCTGCACAATCTGACAAGTTTGGCAGGGATGCCAAAACTAGACATGGCTCTGTATAGCTCGTCTCTATAAATGCTGTCATATGCGGCTTTAAAATCGATAAATAGATGGTGAGTATCGATTTGGACTTCTTGGGTTTTCTCCAGGATCTGTCGTAGTGTGAATATTTGGTCGGTTGTGGACTTACCGGGCCTAAAACCGCACTGATAGGGTCCAATCAGTTCGTTGACAAATGGTTTCAGGCGTTCACACAGTACGGCAGACAGGATCTTGTAAGCGATGTTAAGGAGACTGGTGCCTCTATAGTTGGCGCAGTTTAGAGGGTCTCCTTTCTTATGGATCGGGCAAACAATGCTGAGGCTCCATTCATCAGGCATACTTTCCTCTGACCAAATTTTAGAAACGAGTTGGTGTATGCTCTCTACCAAGTCATCTCCCGCTGCCTTAAAAAGCTCGGCCGGTAAACCGTCCGGTCCTGCAGCTTTGTTGGACTTCAGCTTGGATATTGCTATCCGTACCTCATTTTGGTCAGGTGGACGGAAGTCTTGGCTTTCATCGCCCAGGTTGAATGGTTCATTCTGCCTGACAGCGGAATATGTGTCGTCTTCGCCGTTTAACAGTCTGCAGAAATGGTTTTTCCATGTCCTCAGCACCGACTGTGACTCCACTACAAGGTTTCCTTGTTCGTCTCTACAGGTCTCTGTTCGGGTCTTGTTCCCGTGACACGTTCTTTTTACCTTTTGGTAAAACTTCCGAACATTGTTCCTGGAGTAACACCTCTCTATTTCCTCAATCGCGCGCTTCTCATGCTCTTTCTTTTTCCTCCGGAGAAGCCGGTGTTCTTCCCTCCTTTTTTGCTCGTAGAGCTCCCGAGCTGCTCTCGTCCTTCTCTGCAGCGCCGCTTTGTAGGCCAGTTGCTTCGCTGCATGTGCTTGCCGGCACTCTTCATCAAACCAAGGGTTTCGTGGTGGTGGTCGGGTGAAACCGAGCACATCAGTTGCGGCTTTTCTGACGTCTTCTTGGCATCGATGCCACTGGTCTTCAGCACTTGATGAAGGCTGCAAAGGACTTCTCGAGAGGTTGAGGGAGACGCGATCGGCAAAAGTTCTGGCGGTTTGTTGCGTTTGTAGCCGTTCAACGTTGAATCTCCTCACAGTATTTCCTCGTTGTTGTGGTGTCTGGGATATCCGCATACGTACCTTGGCTACAACAAGGTAGTGATCCGAGTCTATGTTGGCCGCTCGGAAAGTTCGAACATCTAGAATACTGGAGGAGTGCCTTGCGTCGATCGCAACATGGTCAATTTGATTGACGGTTTGTTGATCTGGTGACCGCCATGTCCGTTTGTGAATGTTGAGGTGAGGAAACCGTGTACTAGCTATAGTAACATTACGTCCCGCAGCAAAGTCAATTAGCCTAAGTCCGTTTCCAGACGTGGTGTCGTGTAGGCTGTGCTTTCCGATTGTGCTACCAAAGATGTCCTCCTTTCCTATTTTGGCGTTAAAATCACCTAAGACGATTTTAACGTCGTACTTAGGACATTGCTCATATGTTTTGTCAAGGAGCTCATAGAAACATTCTTTGGTAGCATCGTCTTTATCTTCTGTGGGGGCGTGAGCGCATATCAGGCTGATGTTGGTGAATTTAGCCTTGATGCGGATAGTTGTAAGGCGTTCACTAACGTGTCGAAAGCTCAAGACTAAGTCTGCCGCTTACAGCGAATCCGCATCCGAATAGGCGCTGCTTCTGTTCTCTGTAGCAATCACCGTAGTAGATGTCACAGTTTTTCATCCTTCTTTTGCCGGGCCCATCCCACCGTACTTCCTGGATGGCGGTGATATCTGCATTGTAGCAGCCTAGGGCCTCCGCTAATTGTTCGGCTGCACGTGGTCTGTTCAGGGTTCGAACATTCCATGTGCAGATCCGAAAGTCATTGTTCTTTTTTCGTTTTGCAGGGTCGTCAACAGTAAATCCATCCATATCCGAGGCTTTTGGTTGCTTCGTAACCGGTGCTGTTTTCCGTGGTTGGGTAGTTAACCCCACGCACAACCCCCAACCTGGAGGGCCAGGCCCTTTCTGTGACCCCTTGGACAAAAGGAGCCGGATATTCCGGAGTCAGTAACCCGCTTCGGCGATTTGAGTGCTGCCGTTGGCCCATTAAGGGCTCTTCCGCCACCATCTCTATTTCAACACCCTGACTAGTATTGAAAAATCCTTAATGACCTCAGCTCCAAATATGTCGAAGTAGCTCATTAAGGTATCTGCCATGCCGACTGTTGACGTCACCGTTGATTCAATCGCGTGAATTCTTCCGCCGCACGTCCTCTTTCTGAGGGGCTCATGTTAGACTTCTGAGACTCGAACAGACAGTCAGTTCCGACAGAGCATTATAGTGTTGCTATTTTCTTCGTGTTCAACACTCGCGCTTATATCGACATATCTCCGCCCAGTACATTTTTCGAGCGGAATTATGTCGCTTTTTTTTTGGCGGAGTTATGTCGTTTTGAAAACGTCATATCTCCGCGCGGCGCTATGTCGTATTTAAAACGACATATCTCCGCCGAACTAAGAACGACATATCTCCGCGCGGAGATAGGCGTCTGTAAGAACGTTTGGTGTATTTAAAGTATGGGGTGTGTGGCTCGCTTCGCTCGCTAACAGGATTTTAACCCTTTTTTTCGCAGGGTTTAGCCGCTTACGCGACTTCGTTGCTCCGCTAAGGCTATGTCAACAACTGTCTGGCAGGCGCCTGGAGCTAAAGTTTAATTATATTTACTCTGGGGTATTTAGCAGTATGTATAATATTTTTAGTCAATAAAAACACATGAACTTTTCTGTGTTTTGAAAACGTCATAACTCCGCCAAACTAAGATATGTCGTTCTTAGTTCGGCGGAGATATGTCGCGCGGACTTATGTCGCTATCCCGAATTTTACGCAATTTTCTGTTGTTGTTGCCTTTCATGTAAATTTTTGGGGTGATTTTTCATTTTCTGTTTGGGGCCATTTTTCATTGGGGCCAAATTTCATGTAGCCGATTGCGAGTGCATCTGCTTGGATACCGCTCGTTGCGTTGGGATATATAATATTTGGATACAAATACATCTTTATTTCTATTGAAAAAAGTCCCGCTCCCTCTTCACAGTCCATTTTATAACCATCTGTGAAGATGGCTCGCATTCTTTTCTAACTTTTCTTCCATTTCGATCTGAATGGAAATCTCATGGAGCTTTTTTTTAGAAGTTCAGGTTGAGTGTTATGTAGTCAGTGATGAATAATATACTGCCTTAATTTTACTTATTACGCCAGTCAATAATCCCCGCAAAAACATTGATACCATCGCTGTTAAGTCTTGGCAGGATTTTGTTAAAAGTGATGGGGTCACTACTTATCTTTGATAAATTCTCTCAACACCCTTCCCAAAATGGCTGTAAAAATCAAAAGTTTCCCGTGATACATTACATTTTCCTGCCATATGTCGGGCAGACATGACTCCCGTAACACGCAATAATACTTCCCATCCACATTGGCCCAAACTTGTAACTTCTGCTTCTTTTCCGTTTTTAAATATACAGGCCAACCGCTTCTGACCCAATATTTCGATTCCATCAACAATAACATGCCTCTCTTCCATTTCGTCATTACATAACAGAAAGCCAACAACTCAAGCAAGTTTCTCTTGCGCTCCATAAATCCAGATCATCAGTTCCAGTCACCACAACGATAGTTGTTGAAAGACTTCATGGTTCATCTAAAGGGATCTGAATCTTCCCGAACATAAACCGCCAATTTGATACGAATTCCATAAACGGTGTCGATACCACAACTCATGCCCCCATCACACACCATCAGATGTGAAGTGAAACCTTGCAACTTCCTTAAGTGGAATATAGCTGCTCGTACGTGATCCCGATCAAGCAATTATACGAACAAAATAAAACCGAAAGCGGATGGCTTCAGCAGTTCAGTGGTGAAAATGTATACGAAATGGGAATGTATCGTATGTACGAGTATCTCATGAGAGAAGTGCATTATGCTGTGGGTTTCAGTGAACACCATACCGCCGCCGCCGTGTGTCGTTTGTCACTTAATTTTTTGTTTTGTATGTCAACGTGAAGCGGCGCGCATGCCCGATCCAATATTTCCCAATCGGTGGATAAGAGATTGTCGACTTTCCGCCACTCTTGCGTTTCCTTAATTTTTATGCATCTGGGTGCATCGACAAACATTTCGAAATGACGAATCAAAGTCAATTACGGCCTTTCCATTTGGACGGCATATAAATCAACTACGTTAAGGGACCTATAGCCTTATGGAGAACTCGCATAATAACTCCATATTGGGTTCCAATGGATAGTAACAGATGCTTCGTGTACTCGTACACCGCCCGGTTATGTAAAGTCATGAATTCTCGGTGATGAATTGCGCGTCGAGTACTTGCAGATACGTAATCTGCCCAAAAAGTCCTCCAAGTAGAGGTCGTGCGTTGGCGGAGTTTTGCACCGCTTTTGGCAGGTTAGAAAATAATTAGATTTTAGCTGTGATATGGCATAATGTTGGATTAAAACCGCGACTCACAGCTCAACCACACACAGCAACTGGCTTGACTTTCATCGAATTTAATTTTGTCGTTGGTGCACCCAACAATTTGCTGCGTGTAGACTTTTAAGGTAACGAGTTAAATTCTAACCGCAATCGATAGTGTGTGACTCAGAGTTGTGTTCATTGACGCTTTACGTAGGTGCTCAATGAATCGCGGTTCAGTGGCAGAGTTCGTTTATAGATACTTTGCAGATGATGTGGGCAGGGCAGCAGTTTTTTTTTTTTTGTTTTCAGTTTGCAAATTTTATTCAATCTTAATAATTATAGACCAAATTAAGATATTAGATGTTAAGATATTATTATACAGATATTAGAGGTAGAGGGTAATGAATGTTTAAATAAATATCTGAATTTCTATTGTGTCTTTTAACGTTTACTTGCAAGCGTGATTCAGAAGGCATCTGCTGCAGCTGCACCTGCACTTCATTAATTTTTTTTTATAGCAGAGGGATTCTAGGTAGGACCTTCCAAAGTACGGTTTTTCGTAAATAATATAATCGTTGAGGGATCAGTTTTGTCACACCGTTTTTGCAATAAGGTTGCCATCAAATAGAAGGTCGATATCAAGCAGAACGTTTGGGCAAGTGACTTTAAGATTTTTCACTGACCTAAGTAGAATGGTTAAGGAAAGGACCAACCAATCTGCCACTTAAAACTACTTCAGCATTTGCCTGGCGACGCTTAGCAGACAAAAATGCCTTGGCAGATTTTGGTCGGTTGGTAGTATGTTTGATTATTTTAAAGTGTGTAAGGTCTACTTATTTAGTAAGCCCCTTACGTACTGAGGCTCCCTGTCATCCTACTGCAATTTTCCGTACACGCCTATCATGCACAGGTCAGTCGTTTCGAATTTGCAAATTATGTAGCTTTAACATTCATTTCAATTCGTCTGATGTGGTCGGGGGTTATCTTGATAAACTAAGGTAGGCAGGTAAATGGGTACTGGTTGTGCCAGTCGCCAAAACCTCATTTAGATCGATAGATAGATAGTGAGAAACCGTCCATAACCTGTTGGAGACAAAATTAAACCACTGATCATTATACCACAGAAATCGGCTTTTCCTGTTTACCCAGAGTTTCGTTAAAGATTCCCGCTTCTCTACCGATGTTCATCTCGAAGCAGTCGGTATAGACTGTTATTTCATCGCCTTTTATAACTACTTTTACCATTCGCCTTTATTAGGAACTCTAGCATTGAATATTCTTTCAAATACGATAATCCGCAGTCATTTTCCACTTTTCCTATGTTTTCCTTACAATTAAGATTCGAATATAATATCATTCCCGAATACTTAGAAGTCTTCGATATTTTTACGTCCACCCTATCTGCGGATGGCTGAAGGAAAGGATAACTCTTCTGCTTGTAAATGGCTAGCTTTTTGTTTTCGATCCAATACAGTTGTTGACCAGTAGAAGTATGAATTTAACCGAGACAAGAATTGCAAAGATGAAGCTTTCCACTTCCACCACTTTATGTGATTATACCTTTCTGAACCCCAGGGGCCCAATGCTTACGTTCCTTATATATGACTTCATCCGGCGTGTGCCAATTATGAAGAAGAAGACTAATATTTAGGTGGACTCTGTAAAAACAGGGTGAGATTGCGTTGATATTATTGAAAGTCGGGCGGTCGAAAAGTTGCACTTCAAAGGTTGACCACATCCCTTAATTGAGGGAAAAAGCCCATAGTAGCGTGCATTGAAAAACATTGTTGCTATAAGAAAAAAACAAACCGATAATTGACTTGATTTTATTGAAAGCCCCCCAGATGTCTAGGAACCACCGATAAAGACCTCCCTTTCATATACGATAGATAGTTAGTTATCGGTAATCGCTTTCGTATCGTAGAGCTTAATGAGTCGTTCCTGTATTTTTAACATGAACGACGATAGACTTTTTGGTCACCAGTCCTTGGTATGACTAGCCTTCCCTGCCTTTTGAATGGATAACTCAAGTACCTTATGCCAAGCTACAGGCCTCCAATGTATCTTAGTCATGGAATTGTAGCTTACATATTCTGACATCATTAAGGGTTGAATAACATCTGTCCTTGTTGCTTTGAAGGGGGCGAATGAGTCATTTGTCCAGTCTAATAATCTTCTCGTCGATTATTTCGACAATAGTACCGCACTCCATTTCCTGCTTTCTGTCTTGTGTAGTAACACTGCTTCGTATCCAGTTCAGCCGTCGATAAATCCTGGAAAGTGGGTTTCTGTCAGTATTTCTAGCGTCTTCTCTTGTGACTCAGTTCAGCTGCCAGCAACCCCTTTAAGCGAAAACGTCTGTGCTTTTGATAGAACTTCCTACACATAGACGCTTTAATAGTAGACACAATTAAATCGCAGACATTCCCCCATTTTTTTTTCTCGAATTTGATCTCTGTACTTGACCTAACACAGATCATCGAATATTTGAAAATAATATAATACTCTCAAGGTGAGACGCTACCACCTAAATATTTTTTTAAAGTCACATCCTACGCTATGAAATTAGTCTACCCTACGAAATCTTACGAAATTATCATGAGACACCAGGGCGTATACGTAACAAAAAAAAATGACTAAAACTATGAACCTACAATTCATACATGACACACATAATTAATTAGCATCATTTCATCATTAGCATAACATTAGTATTTAACGTACTCCTTGATGTAATTTATCATGCAAAGTTGCTGCAATAAAACATATGTAGCGACAACAAGTTGCAGTCAGAGTCTACCCATTTCTTGGCGAATATTTTAACTGAAATTACTTGAACAATTTGTTATAGAAAAGTCGTTCTCAAGTACGCTATCTACTGAACGCCTACTCGTCTCGAATTGCAAAGATACGTCGAGTATGTGGGTTTCATCGCTCTCACTCTAGCAGTGACTTTGAAAAGTTCTTTCCATTTCCATTAGACACATGTCAATTCATTTTGTTTATCTGCATGACTATTGTCGCTGTCATTGTTAATGTTGTATTGGCTTCTTATTAATGATACTGTTGTGACCTTAACCTACGCATTGCTTCAATGAGTTCCCAATCAATAAAAATCTAATTAACTTCCGCTCGAGATATAGTATATGTTTGTTTTATTGTGGTAATTTTATTTCGTAACATACAACCGCTTATAAGATGATCTTATAATACGTTACATTGGGAAGTAATACATTTGCCCACAGACAAGTAAATTAATGCGATCCAAACTGTATTTGTTTTCAATTCAGGTATAGAGGATTTCCGTTGTAGGCGTTTGAAGGGGTGTCTAGATGTCTGAACTTTTTTCCATATTTGGTTGAGAATAATAAACTAATGTTTCTTAAGCAGAATTTATTATTTAAGATTTCTTAGTCATTCTTTTAAATTGCATTAACGGTATTTCTTGCAATGTCAACGAGTATTTATGAAAAATTAAGACATTTCTTGCAGTCCTTTAGGGCATTGTGTGATTGGTAATTAGTATAGTGTTGGAGTTAAAACTAAAATTATTTTTGTCTATAATTATAATAAATATATAATAGACTTTCATATATCGTACCGCTTCCTACATTCTGCACTTTAGAGTAAATCTTCAAAAAAATGTTAGTACCTATGGCAAAGACGCAAAAATACGTTTTCGCAACATTTTACTTTTTCTTCAGAAGATTAAATGAATTGGTCAAAAAGTAGTTATTTGGGAGAATGGAACTGAGAAAATCTCGGCTCATTCATAGCCACTCACTCAGTGGCTCGAATGTAAAAGAATCATATTATCTTTTAAATAAACAATCAGAATACGTTTCCAACGGAGATTAAATCTGAGATTATCAGCTAGGTTCCACATTTCACTTTCACTCGAAATGAAATCGAAATCGATCTGAAATTAATTTTTGTGTTCTACATTTCACTTATTCGATTTCGATTTAAAAATTTTCGGAATTGAGGCGAAGTAAAATTGTTGTGTTCCACAAATCGATTTTGACGATTTCCAAGTGATTTCAAATCGGTCCTGGTCATTCGATGTGAAATAGTGGAAACGAAAAGACGCGATCAAAAATGTAAGTAAAAAATTCAATTTTAAACAAACTTGGTAGATAAGCTTATGTTACAAAAAATATGTTTAAAACATGGGTAAACATAAAAATACTGCAAAGGAAGGAATATTTATTTATTTTATGGAGTAGTGCATAAAGATCTCGCAAGTGGTTTTATGAAGGGTGATCGAACTGTAGCGGAAGATTTGTGGGAAAATTTAAAAAATGAGCTGAACTGTTATGGTCCACCACAGAAGGATGCGAGTGGATGGAAAAAGGTAAAAAATAGAAAAACAAAAAATAGATCACTGATAGATATATCTCTCAGCCTTCGTCTTTTTATTTTTTCCTGCAGCAACTAACACAGTACTCATTATAAGATCCGTTTATAATAAAACTAATCTTTTAAGACACACGAACAACAACATTTTATTAACAAACAATTTTCCAAAATAAAAACACTTTTACGATGTCCCAAATGACAGATGTCGGCTGTCTGCAATTTCACGAAAAGTGATTTCGAAAAAATGTTGGAGTTACTGAATCGCTCGAAATGCAGAACACTAAAAACGAATTCACTCGATTTGCAATTTCGATTTCATTTCACTCGATTTCTGGAACCTAGCTGTATGAACCATTTTCCATTAACCATGTATAAATTTCATTCAAGATTTAATCTCATAAATACTAGTTCCGTTTTGTGAACACACTCTCCACAGCTTGAGGTGTCAAAAATGTAAAACAAATAGAGCTGCATTTGACATTTATTTCGGTGTCATATGTTAAATTTTTCTGGAGGAGAGTTCCACGTTGTTCTTACTGTTAGTTAAATGAACAAATGTTAGGATTTAACCATGATACAACAAGACAAGATGGCGCAATGAAGTTTTCATTGTTGATTTGTTCTGCGCATCTACGTCATAAGAGCCTGATGAACATTTTGACATTTGTAATTTACAAGTGTTTTAGATGGAACGATTTCTGTTGTGTCTTTAAATGTTTAAATAAGTTGAAAAATATAGCTAGAGAATATAGTTTCGGAATTGTGTTAAATATGTTTGGAAAAATATTTAACTTCCGTTTGTCTGCTGCTATTAATCGAAGTCGTAGATTTACTTATTTTCTGTTTTGCTCGACGCACGGTATGAATAAAATGCATATAAAATCTTGTGTTCTGAAATGAATGAACATTATTCATTTTTTTGTGTTTTTTCATCAACTATTTGGCGATTAAGGAAGTGAATCCAAAAGTACAATCGCGTGCCGAAGAAGAGTGCTTTTGATATAGTTTCCTTAATGTCTATAAAATGTCTATTCTATGTCAAATATCAAATGATAAATGTACATAAATGTACATATATCCGTTTTATTCAAATTAGTATTTCTCTTTTTTACAAAAAGCACCCTTTATGGTTCAAGGAAAAAATGTAGATGCTAAATTTCCTATGTAAAGTTGAGAGCTCAAAAATATCTATCGTAAGTTTCAAAAGATAGACTTAAAAGGACATCTAGCTGCATATAGGCGCTTAAAAAGAAACGTTGCTAAAAACTTTCGCGAGGTCCTTGTATTCCGAACACTTTTTAATCGGTTTTCCAAACGGTTTTAGATGAAATAAAAAAATATATGATACATACTGCTGCATTTCAAAGAAGTAAGACATCCGCAGTAGCGCAGTGGTTAGTGTGCTGGACTACTGTGCGAGGGATCCCAGCCCCAGGTTCGATCCCCGGAAAAACACAAATTACATCTCAAGGTTTTTTCTACTGCGCCACCTCTCGCGAACGTCTGACAAACATCCGAGAGTATGACTGTCCTGAAATAGCTTCTCAATTCAGCCGTTCGGACTCGGCATAAAATTGTAGATCCCTTCCATTCGTTCCAAAAATAGAAACTCACACAAAACGAATGGTTGCGAGAAGCTAGGCCTTGGGTGTCTACCGCCTGTTGCGCCGCCTATTTATTTTTTTTTAAGACTTACGCACCATATTAGAAGTTAAGACATAGCGGTTCTACTCTTATATGGAGGATGGATAATCCAAATTTAGAAACCGATTTTTTTTAATTAATGCCCCTCTTGGTTGTAATTCAAAATTCAGTATTGTCATACACAACCTTGATAGAAATGTTATCTGTCAAAACACAACAAAGATGTCGGTGGTTGTCTATGAGTTGTTAATTGAGTTTGTGTGAAAGTTGAGTTGAATTGAAGACAACTTGAATTGAAGACATAAACCGCCATAATCTTCTGATTCAGTACTTAATACCGCATCAATAGATAGCACAATAGATCTCTTAAATCGATGTGCATCTTAATGCTCCGGCAAGTCAGACGTTTAAAAATACCGCCTACATTTTCGGGTATTACATTAATTTTCATATTATAAGTTTCCGCAATTTTAACTTACACGCATTATGTAAATAGTTTAAATATGTTTTGTATAGTAAATGCCACGCTTCTTTGCTCAATCAAGCCCACATTTTGTAAAATGCTTCCCCAATCCGAAAACCTTTCGTGCAAGATTTGTTGATATTCCGGGGAATCGTTCGCCATTTATTTCAAATTTCAATTTCTATTGTATATTTCTCACACTTTCTTTAATATAAAGCAACCTTTAAGGTTTCTACTCCAAAACTACGTTTCGCTCCGATCAATATGATGTCTGGATCATCTTCAGTAGATGACCTCCACATTTAGAGCATTTTGGAGAAGACATGAACCCACTTAAATGTTCAAAAATTTGATGAATATCACTAAAGCACCCAAATATAAACATTTCTTGATTCTTTTCTTATTAATATGTATTAAAATCCTGAAAATCAACTACCTACCTATCTCTAAAACTGTTTTCCAGTGACTGCAAACTTTGTCCATTTATTTTCTGCAGCGAGTGTTTTCAATTGTCTAAGCAGCTAACTGGCATACAGTGCAGGCGCAATTGTAGCCAGTCTCCCTAAAATTATGCAGCAAGTTTTTATTTGAAAAATTGATTTCAGCCCAATAAAATCGTTTTCTTAAAAAAAAAACAATGGAATTTTAAAATTAGAAAAATAAATACAATGAAATGACATACTTGTTGAATTTACAAAGCCTTGTCGCTCCTCAAAGCTGGCTGTGATATGATTTCTAATTCACATTTCACCACCACTCTGTGGAGAGACACGACCTTCAATATTTCTTCCTTTTTCCTAAACACTTGGACATATTTTAAATTTTACATAAAACTATATTCAAATTGCTTAAAAATAAAACAAAATCAGCCACTAAATTTTATCAATGTAACCCATTTATTTGTTAATATAAATTTATTTTATTTTCTTTTATTTTGTATAAACTTTCTTTTATTTTATCCATAAACTTATATTTATTTATAATTAACAAATATTCCCGTTTGAATATTTTGGTTTTGTTTAAATTTTAATATTTAATGGCAATTTTAAGAATTCGCACGGGCTTACTATTCTCGTCTATTTTGTTAAATGAGATGCTCTAGATTTTATTGATACATGAATATTATGATGAGTGATGAATTTGTGAAGTGAAATTCTTCAACAATTAGTATTTTTGATATCTGATATATTTTTTGTTTAGAATAATGCTTTTGTTGTTGTGTTCATTTTTACTATTACTGGTTTTTGGAACATGTTATTTTGATTTTAGATTTCTTTAAACAATGAAGCTAATTAGGCGTTTCGTTTATGATGCTATTTTCTATTATTTTTGGACGATGAATGTTGATTTTTTTATTATCTTAAATACAATATTAATTACTATTTTGGTTTTTTTTTTTTTTTGCTGTTGGTATATCGCATGGGTATAAAATGTGGAATACTTATAATTAAATTCTTATAAATTGTATAAAAAATTGTTGTCATCGGTTCATATTAAAATGTTGGCAAAATAAGAATAAACATTTTAAAACTAATTGCAGTCCATTTGGTTATAAGTTTTTCTATTTTTTTGTTCTTCTCCTTTTATCTCAAAAAAATTCGTAGTTTATAGATTTTGGATTGCATATGTATAGAAGTGCCTTTGAAACCTCATGGAAATTAGCTTCGTTTTTATGAAATTTGACGAAATGCTTTATAAATGCAAGGAGGTTTTGAAAACTATCTAACCGTATTTTTCGGATATTTATTTATAATTTAAATCCGCACCTTTTTGGAAGTGATGTAGTGTATGGTGAAATTATTCTCTTTGCATTTTTATATTTACAAGCAAATTGGAATAGTTTAAAATAAGAATAGAGTTTTCTTTGTACGAGAGTTGGTTTTTGTATTCAAATAACGACGCGAAGGGGGAAAAGCGTAAGCATTATTTGGTACTAAGGTTTTAAGACGATTTTATATAGAGTCCTTATTTAATGAAGTGTCATCTGAAATCATAATTGCTGAATCGTCTGTAAAATGTCATACTGTGTAGAGTCAAAAAAAGAAAAAAAAAAAAATAATAATAATAATAAAGCGGAATATCAATCTTTAAGTCGATACTAAAAATGTTTTTTCACTATCAGTAAGGCCCAATATAGTATAGCTAATTACAGTTTGTAATATTTTCGGAAACTATTTGCTATTTCAGCACTTATGATCATTGCCTACCTTGACCTTTACTTGAACCTATTTTATGACTGAAAGACAGTACATACTTACTCACCCCTATTCCCGTTGGCATTTGTCGTAAACGGCTAATATTTCATTTCATTTTTAAGCCGATGTTTGCAACTTTTTTGAGACAACCGATTTGAAATAACAGTGAACCCATAGAAAAAGAAATAAAATCTTTAACAAAAGTTCGAAAAAAATCGGAATACCATTTATACAACGACACGACACATGAGTCTTATACGACAAACGCCAACGGGAATAAGGCCTAGGCCACGCACGGCAGAGCGGCAGAGCGGCAAAACTCTGAGCGGCAAAAAATATTTCAAACATATGAAATTATATGGTTATGGCCACGCGGTCACTGAGCGGCAAGCGACGTTTCTGAGCGGCAGAGCGGCGTCGCTCAGCTATCAATTCTGTTCTATTTTTTTAATGTAATGCTGAGCGGCAAGAAATCATGTTTGAACGTTTATATCTCGAGTTTGGCAACACCAAATTTTATGATTCTTTTTTTGCTGGTAAGGTATTCTTTTGTAGCAGGTTTGTATGTAAAAAAAATTGGATAAAGGGGCGTGGCACCTCCCATACAAAAACCATCGTATATCTACAAAACCACAAAACCAATTGAGCTCAAATTTTAAGAAAATCTTTGTTTTTGGCACGAAGTCTATTTTATTAAGTTTGGTCAAAATCGGACAAAAAAAACATTAAAAATCGTATACATATCTCGAAAACCACCAAATCGATTACAAACTCAAACTTACAGATGACCTTAGGTATGGGCCCTGGAGTGCTCCTGTGAAGATTGGTCAAAATTGGACAAAGGGGCATTGCACCTCCCATACAAAAAAAAAGCTTTCTATATCTTATACCTCCTATACAAAAAATATCTTTTATGGGAATTGCCGCTTAATAAATGGCCACTTGCCGCTGAGATTTTTGCCGCTCTGCCGCTTGCCGTTCAGTGCGTGGCCTAGGCCTTAGGGTGATTACCTTTAGTTGTCCGTGTCGTGTACTTCATCATGTATTCTATTACACTATTAGGGTCGAATTCAAAAACATAGAGCGGGAGGCTGAAGCTATAACTAACGCACTTGAGAACCTGAAGATTGTCGCAAGTATAAGGCCCCTATTGTGAGTGTCGATATTGTCAGTCGATTGCGACTGATATTTGTCGATTTGACAGTCGCTTGTACTTGTAGTCGATTACAAATGTCTGGTCGATACTTTCTCTTGGAAGTGAAAAAATGTGCGTAGCTAAAATCAATCGACCCTATCGACAATTGTCGTGACGATCGATAAGGGCCTAAGTCAGTGGATCAACCAAATGTTGTTGAACAGGGTTTTTAATTCATAACTTTTCTGCTGCAATCTAAGAAGATCAGTGCAAAGCGGCACTCCTCAGGCTGTTGTACATTCACCACAGCTATAGCTTTTAACAGTGATGAACCTGAAAAAAAAAACGGCAGTAAGGTTATAGTCTATGCGGACGATATCGCAATTTTATTTACTCAGGTGTTTAATTATGTTCATCTGATTAGTGTCACGCGTACCGCTTCAAACTATCACTGGAAACCATGCCACACATTTCCCCCTTGGATATTTACTGCCGAAACAAATATCAGGATAATTGCCACATAACTTAACCTATCCTAGTTGAATGAGCAACACAGCTCATAACTTTTACTTTTTTGACTTGATTTAAAGCTATATATATATATTTAGTTTAGCCTTACAACTCATGTGACAGATTTTCTGAATACTGTCTAGCTCACGATGCGAAATGTCAAAGTGAGATTAAATCTGGAATAGGATAGGTAGTGCAAAGTATTACAAAATACCAAAATTTAGCGCAAAACTCCAGTACTATCTAGTGGTTTAAACGTTATAGGGTTGTCTTTCCCAAGAACTCTTTTTTCTTTACGACGGAATAATTAAATTTAAGGGTTGTAGGTTAACGCCGTACGATATTGTGTTCACTGCACTTCCGAAATCATCATTTAAACGATTATACGCCTTAACTGGGACACCCGATAGATAAATAAAATGAAAGCGGATACTAGTTCCGGCGGAGAACATTTCTGCAATCAACTGCAAATACGTTATTATTAATTTAATACGTGACATGTAGCTTTTCGTTTCAGAACATTTTGTTAAAATTGTATTCTTTTGCGGATCGAACCTTGTGGTAGTCCACCACAGTAAACACTCCGGACATAGACCACATTCCTACATGTTAGCTATCGCTGTCTCGTACCGTCAGCCGACTATATTCTACTGAGCATCTGACGTGATTGGCTTTTGCGATCACTTAAATTATGTACCATTAGGTAAAATTGGGCAAAACTAGATTTCAATTCTTACAAAACAAAAAGTGGATTAAAACAATTGTTAATGTGAACATACAACATGTTGATTAAAGTTCTGTTGGCTAGCATTGAGATTACAATGAAAGTAAAAACAAGTAAGCACCTACACTACATACGAAACACAAAAGTATCCTGAAAACAGCATCAAGAGTACAACCAAGTAGAAAAATAATAAAAAAAAACAATACCAAATTAAAATGTTTACAATTAAAAATATATTTCGTATTTAAAACGAGGCCATACACTACACAGTACAAATTCTTTTAAAAAATAACATAAAACATTCCGAAAATAAAATGCATACTTAAAATAATATTCATCTATTCTCAGTACATTAAAATTAAAAATAATAAAGAAAAGATTCAAACAAAAAAGCAAAATTCTGAAAATAAATAAAGAAAAAAAAAAAAAAAAAAAACAAAACAAAAATTTGAGGAAAACAATATTTTAATTCATACAAACATTATTCGAGTTACAAATTATTCGAAGATAGTTACTTTCCAAAGTAAGTGTGAATATTTCACTTTCACTTCTTTCATTTCTTTTTTTAAACATAAATCACAAAAAACATAAAACATAATCGCATACATTCTATCTAAAGAAAAATAATAATAAAAAGTTATTCCTTCAGTATTTCTTATATTCTACTACTTGTTTTCTCTCGGGTAGTTTTAATCATAGAGTACAAATTATTATCAAATATTGTTATTGCCAATAAACTATGATTTTAGTTTTTTTTTTTATAGCACAATAGCAAAATGTTTTGTGTTTAAAACTTAAAAACTAAATACAGCAATATTTATTTAGATGTCAAAAATATTTCTTTTAAGTTTTCTTCTTACATTTTTACTTTAATCATCAAGATATAGTTATGCGTGTAACTTGTTCTAGATTGTTTGTATAGTTTTATGCATTTAATGAGATTAATATTATTATATAGTTTCTTTTATATAATAATGTATTCTTCAGTATTTTTGTTCTTAAATTTTTAAAAAGCACATTGATTGGTTGTACAAAAAAATCTGATATAAAATGTTTTTAGTTTTTCTTTTGTAATATAAACTTAAGTTTGTTTTAATTTGCATATATGTATATATAAATGTACTTTATCTAAAATTGTTTATCTTTGTCATAAGTTTCTTACAGTATATTTATCTGTTGTATTTTCTTTTTTCAAATACAATATAATATATTTAATAATTCTCACGTTTCTTTAATAGAAAATCATATTCATACATACTTTTAATGTAAGTAAAAAATAAAATAAAAAATAAAAGAAGACACAAAATATATAAACAACGATTAATAGTAAAAATTTGTTCTAATGATTATGAGGAGGATATATATATCTGTTTATATATTCTTATTTCTGGTATATATAGATGAGATTTCTTTTTGTAGTCGCTAATCTAATTCATTTCTAACAGAAACGAAAATTTGTTTCTCTTGATGATGAGTGCGCGCAATGATTTTGTTGCTTAATCGGTTAGAGTTTGGGCAATTAATGCCAATTGTTCTTTTAGGACACGGAACGACGGACGATCCTCGGGACAGTGACACCAACATTTCTTCATTACCTGCAAAGAAAAAGAAGAATATTTGTAAAAACCACGGAAAATATGTGATAAAGTCTACTCATGATGTAACGGGAAGGAAGACCTAAGAACACTAATTAGGAACTTTAAGCTATTTTTAGAATGACCACTTATGGCGTTTCGTAAGTAAGCTATTTCTACGAGCAAACGAGACGGGAGGAACATCGGCTCCTCAGGAAGAAAAAGAAAGTGCATGAAAAACGTGCAATCGAAGAAATTGAGAGATGCTACTCCAGGAACAGTGTACGGAAGTTTTACGAAACCCTGTAGAGATAACGACAGAAATATTGTTATAGAATCAGAGCTAGCGTGGAGAATGTGGACAAATTATTTTTTTACTATAGTGCGACGAAGGCCAGAACCAGCTGGAAATGACTTAGTAATGAGGTCTACCAACTGATGTCTAAGATTTGATCAGATGAATACATGCCTGATGAATGGAATCTTAGAATCTTTTGCCAGTCATCAGTTTCCTTAACATCGCAAACAAGATCCTATCTGCCTTCGTAAATAACCTAATTGAGTTAGACAGATCCTGGAAAAAACCAAGAAGTCCATATAGATAGTCACACACTCTTTCATCGATTTCAAAGCCGCCTATGACAGCATCTATAGCTTACAGACTTCATTAGCATCATACATTTTTTTTTTTTTAAATACTTCTCTCGGGAAAGGCGAACCTATAACGCTTCAACAGCGCCCCGAGATGCTTGCAGATGTATGTTAGTTCTGCACTTAAATTGCTGCAAATTGTATACTTCTGGAAATATATCCCCAGGAAGCGAGTTCCAAAGTTTGCTTGTCCTGTAACAGAAGAAGTTTTGGAAAGTTAATGTCCTCGCGGTTGTCAAGTGAACTGTATGGTAATGAGCATTAGCAGCCTGTCTTGTGGGGCGCCCAAAAGTTGCATTTCGATGGATAATGTCTTTGAGTTCCTCGGAACATCTACCATGGAAGTACCTATAGAACAAGCATATGTCAGCGACTTGTCTTCTGTGCACCAACGGTTGAAGATTCGATGTGAGTGTAGGGTCTCCAATAAGTCGAACTGCTCGTCTCTGTATGCTGTCAAGTAGGTTAAGTGAATGTTTTGGGGCCGAGCTCCATATATGGGAACAATATTCCAGGCCTGGTCTAACCTGAGCTTTGTAGAGAAGGAGAAGTTGCTTGGGGCTAAAGTACCTCTTTGCTCTAAATAGGTAGCTCAACTTAGCGGACGCTAATCATGCGATATAGGAAATGTGGTCCTGCCATATGATTCCTTAATTGACTGTGACTCCTAGAAGGTGCATTGAGTCCTTGGGATGGATTGGATGGTCATCCATTTGGATTTGAGGAACTGTTGATGCATTTTTTCTAGAAAATGTTGTGAGCTGTGTCTTGTTTGCATTAAATACAACCAAGTTGTCTTTTCCCCACTGCAAGATTTTGTCCAGATCATCATTTAGAGAACTAATTTGTTCACATCATGAAAGAACTATCCGAATCGCACAAGCCAACATACAAGACACGATATTTCAAATTGCATCATTCCTTTGTTTTATTGCATGCATTCCGCATCAATTGTCTAAAATCACTAGCACATGTAGAGCGGATGAAAACAAATGCGCCGGCCCGTAGTCTTAAAGTCTAACCCTGAGCGACAATGCAGTAGTAAAACGCAAAGGAAACCAATAAAACAGACAAACTTACGATAGTTCTTGTATCCTTTTAATTCTTCATTATTTTCATGATAATTTGCCAGAATAATCTGAACCTCATCGCTTCATCGACCCAATGTTTAAAGAAGTACTGATACAAATAGAAGAATAATTAACTTCGCCCTACTTTGGTTTTAATCTTTTAAGATCTGGAAGTTGAGACTAGTAAAACCTGCTTTTATGTACAAAAAGGCTGCAACTATTACTTTAGTATACTTATACTTTAGTATACACTCACAGAAAAAAATTGTAATATTTACAATTTTCTGCGTAAAATTTACAAATTTTAATTGCAACTACATATAGTCATTACAATTTAATAGTAAATTTAGTTTTTTTTTTTACTATTTTCAATTGAAAAATCTTAAATTTTATGGATAGGTCCCTTGGTTGTATCCATTTTGTGAAGAATTTCAATATTTTAAACTGTATCCCGAATTCTTTTGTCTGGAAAGCTTCGATTCTGTTGTCACAATGCAGGAAAAGCGGTTCCCCCACACACAGAAAAAAATTGTAAAGGCTTTACTATCCGAATTGTAAAACCATCTATTTACAATTTAAATAGCAAATTTGGTTAATTTACTATTTTAATTGCAATTTTTTTTTAACATTTTACTTTTTTTTTGAAAATTTGTGTTTTTAAGTTTTTTTATCGAAGAAAACAAAAAAATTTACAATTGAAATAAGTAAATTTCGCATATTTTTTTCCTATTAAATTGTAATGACTATAGTTACAATTAAAAATGGTAAATTTTACGCAGAAAATTGAAAATATTACAATTTTTTTCTGTGAGTGCCAGCACGATAAAAAAACATAAAAACACAAATTTTTAACAAAAAATAAAATAGTAAAACTAAAAAAATTGCAATTAAAATAGTAAATTAACCAAATTTGCTATTTAAATTGTAAATAGATGGTTTTACAATTCGGATAGTAAAGCCTTTACAATTTTTTTCTGTGAGTGTACAAATAAAAAATTAATTGGGATTTCAACGATGGATTAGACAAAGTAAGATTTGCGGTTTCATATTTCACTAAACACGCTTTCAAGGTAATATATTGCTCAGCTTTAGAACAGAACATAGAGACGACATGTTGAATATCATCAATTATGTTTATTGTACTTACGTCATAAATTTCCTTAGCACAGGACTTTGGTTTCTCTAAGATAATTCCACGCTGAACACGTTCAACGACCTCGGTGTTCTTTAGACGGCCATATGGCATCTTACCGCATGTGAACACCTCCCACATGAGGACACCTAAAAAGATAATCAAACCATCAATTATTCCCACCTAGTACACACTGCATGCGAACAATTCATACCATATGCCCATACATCACTCTTCGAGGAAAATCTAGTGTAGTTCAACACCTCTGGTGGTGCCCATTTAATAGGAAACTTAGTACCGCCAGAACTGGTATACTGATCGTCCAGCACGTACCGTGCCAATCCAAAGTCTGCCACTTTCACAACATTCTCCGAACCAACCAAGCAATTGCGTGCAGCCAAATCACGATGGATGTAGTTGTGTCGCTCAAGATATGCCATCCCTTTGCTCACCTAAAAACAAAACAATTGTCCTCTAAAGTGGCAAAGATAAGAAACTGTTAAACGCTTACCTGAATGCACATATCCAACAGCAGTCCCATATTACCAATCAATGTAGTCTCATGACGTCGCAAATAGTTCAGCAGGGATCCATGTTTCATGTACTCAGTCACAATGTAAATCGGGCGATGTTTTGAACACACTCCATACAATTGGACCAAGTTCTGATGTTGCAGCTTGGTCATTACCTTGGCCTCTTCAATGAAGTCGTCCTCAGACATTGTGCCCTCTTTCATCATTTTGACGGCTGTATCGATCGAACTGCGCCATTTGCCACGTCGCACAACACCGAATTGGCCAGAGCCCAGCTCCTCACCGAGCACCAGTTCCGCTGGGTGAATTTCCCACTTATCTAGAGAATGAACAAAACATGTTAGTCCTTGTCTTTATGGACTCGATTCATTTATAGCTTTACCATGAGATAATCCAGCTGTTGGCGGTACAGGCCTATCACAGGGCGATGACTTCAAACGACAGGCTAGGCCTCCCGAATTGTGTCGATGATAATTGATAAGATCAGGAATTGTTTCACAGCAATGCTTCTCCGAGAGATAATATTCACCACGAGTGTTCTGTTTGATGTGGTAGTGCTTAACGTGTGATTGTGGACTGAAAAATAGAAACACACATCTTATTACATTTCACATCGCAATAGATAACTTCCACTTACACTTTGGTATGTAGCGATAGGGTGTAGAGACCTTTTGTGGATGATTTTCTAACTACGAAACAGCCTTCTTTGTCACCCTGTTTGAGCAGGGATTCAGCTCGCTGTCGGGACATATCACCGACATACCACCTACGCGAAGAAAGAGAAGCAATTATTATATAAGCACAACTTTGACTTCAGACCCTCTGGGGGCCAATTAACAAAACACAATCTCATTAAGTCATAGATAGACAAAGCTGGTTCGGATATCATTAGCCCATAATTATGGTCCAAGAAAACCGGCATGAAGACTTAATTTCGAATTTGTGCTAGTCGTGTGCACACACTCGCAGGTGTGGCTTATACTTACTCATAACGTTCGAGTCCGAGCAGAGCTTTTGGCTTAACGTAATTACTGGGTATGTAGCCAACATTTCCGTGTTGATCTTTGACTTTCCACCAATGCTCCTGAGAGTCATCAATTACCTCATATTCAGCATTCTGCAATTAGAATACCAAAAAGAAACCTTTTAGTGATGTGGTACACAGTGACCGTTCAAATTAAGTGATTATGTAGTTTGGTGAATATGTTGAGCGCAAATTGTGGCATGAACCTCTGCTTCTTGGGCACCGATCAATCACATTCGAGAGGATGTCGCTCAAGTGGGACTTGCCTCAACTTGTGGACTAATTAAACTGTCAAAAATTTTGACCAGTGGGATGCAGCAGTTAGAAGTTGGAAATAATGTGGATTTAATGCAGATGGATAATCGGTAGAAAAGTGAAGGTAGCAACTATTACACGTCAATTTGACAGCAATGTTTTTGTTGTTGTAGCAGCTTCATTCGTCAGTTGTCGCTTGGAAATATGTCCCCAGGAAGCGAGTTTCTAAGTATACTTATGTCCTGTAGCCAAAGGAGGTTTGTAAAAGTAGTTTGTTCTCTTTATGCTTGTTTGACGTCGTGTTTGTTGTATGTATTGTGTTGTATGTAGGTGATAGTTGGAATGTTCAACGCTCTGAGATAGTCCAACCGGAGATCCGAGACTGGTTTACTTGCGGTATTCTTTATCGCAGGTAGTTGCATCATGACTTTTCTCTCAAATCCATGTTCCATCGGCCCATCGGAGGCTCAAGGGGGATGAAGTTATAGTTGTGCCAAAATACAAAACTAGTCCCATCTTTTATTTACCGCATTGTATTCATAGTTTATTTATTTATAGTTCGTGGATCGTTTTTAAATTACCTTTTCTAGGGAGAGATCACCGCCTTCGATGGCCTTGAAGGGATATAGTGCGACAACGAGTTTTACAAAGTGTGAGTTGTTATCCTGAAAATATATTACAAATTAGATAACTTTGAAAATAATGTAAACAAAAAAGTAAATGCAATAACAAATAGATCGGTATAAAATGGAACTAAAAAGCAATAACAAAGAATGGCATTGTTTCCTGCTCTAAGGCAGGTCGGTTTATAAATATGTACTAAAACCGTTTCCACATTCTATCCATTATAGGTTAGATTTATGATCATGTTCAACCTTCCACAACAAATCAAGAGAATTCCTAAACCTGAAAGTGTGATATCAGCACGCTGGTGGGTTTCCTCTCCACTGCCAGTTTCGATATCACTTCAGAGCTACTTAAAAGACTGAATGTCGTCTCTGCAAGGAAGATGGTACTCTGATGGTAAAGCACTCTGGGTGCTTTAAGAATCCACCAATTTTTTTTTAGAAATAGCCTGCTTCTTGAAAAACTGCAAAACATTTCCATCGTAAAATTCATAGAGAGACAATTGAACATCTCCTGGTTTCCTAAATTGACTATGAGGCATAAAATAATTCTCCTGTAGGTCAACTAGCGAACTTTGTATGCAAATTTCGACATTGAGTTGAGAAACAGGTGGCGGCTGACGCTATCCTTGGTCGTTTTGAACGCAAAATGCTTCGAGAGTTTTTGGCTCCGCAACAATTCGTGATCTGAAGAGATCTACAATAATTAGAGGACTAATTTAAAGGATGTTTGAGAACCAAGAGGTGAGACAATAAATAAATAAACGTTTTACGAACCTGGTTTAGAAAAATGAGGTACTTAATGTAATGTAATGTGTGGTCCAAATATGAACAACTTTCTTTTTGACATTGACAGATCTTTCTCTCTTCCCTTTGAAGATTGCTTTTATGAGGACAATCAGAACCAGAAACAGTCAACAAGGCGATTAGGTTATTAGTACCATATTAAAAAAGAGCCTGAGCAACTTTTTTACATTCTTTTAATTAGAACGGAGGGCGCCATTTCAATAGTTTTCCAAGATCTTTGAATGTACTTTTTGCATTACACACTGTCGGGTACTTTTCACTTGTTCAGGACAAGCCATTTGATCTCCCCCTCCAGACCCTTGGAGTGTTAAATGTCTGGAAATATTTCGCTTTTGTACATTCGTTTAAACAAACTTTATCCAAGCAAAGTCAAAACTTGCATTAACCAACCACGACTTCAAATGATATTAACTACAAATGCGGACGTCCATCAAATCCTTGTAATCACTTGAGAGTGAAAATGTAACATTTTGGAATCAAATCAGTTTTCTCATACAGTCCAGTTCGTTGGTCAACTCTTTTGTTTTGCAAAATTCATCGCCTCTAACCTTTTGTGTTTGCATTTACTTTCTTTTTTGGGCAATACATCTGCTCAGTTCATATTTATTACTCACTTTAGATTTAGAATTTGGAGTACCGGGCGTCGGTATACCACCTGGCATGGTGTTATCCAATATGACGGCACCGTTTCCGTTCACAATACCCGTTGACGTCTTAAATGTTGAAACGGATGACTGAAATATAAGAAAACAAAAATTAAGAAAAAAATAAATTAAATAAAAATCCAATCAATCTGCTAATCCACGAAACCATGATGAAGTCACAATAAAGTGGATTCAAACAGAGTGATGTAAATGTTCGTTTCTTACCGGCAGATGAGATGAGGTGGGCGTTGAACTACCTAAGCTGCCCGAACTGTTATGATGCAGGCTAAATTGACTGGTGGATGTTGAATTATTTGGACTTATGCTCCGTGTCGAATTCTGGGCGGGAGAACTTCCTGTGCCTGTGAACAGAAAAAAAAACGACGAAATGAGAACAAAATGAATAATAATTTATAAAGAAGCGTTAAGGATTTTATTTTTGTTATTCATTTAATTTTGCATTCTCTTTCACGGCTTGTGTATCGCCATGGCATATGGGTCATAATTATTAATTCCAAAGTGGAGACGGTAAACAAAACGGAGAAAACGAAAAATTCAAAAAAAAAAAAAACAGGAACGAAAGGAATTAAAATGAATACTCATATACAATGCATGCGATTAAATCAGCCGATAAGCTGTCCAGACAGACGAATGGAGGATCACCGATGGTGGACATCGGACTCGGACCTGGGGACCATGGAACACGTCTTTGTTAGAGGCGACCAAGCCAGCTTGAAATACTCTTTCTTTCTTTAAGTGTCCATAAGAATTATCGTTTGTTAGTTGCCGTCTATATCGTATGGCTCGTCGTTGTCTTAGCTGTGTTGTGCGCGGTGTTTGATTATCATAATAATTCTTTTCGTTTCTTTTCCTTTTCTTTGAGACTTTATTCTCAGCTCACGTCTGCATGAAATTGACATGGCAGAAGCAAATCAGCAGATGACTCGGTTGAAGCAAAGGCAAATCACATAACACTGGAGAGCTTAGGGCACTTTTCTTATTGGAACACATTAGCACGTTGATGGAAGAAGCATGACTAAGGGCACTTTGTAATCACAGGGGGTTTAGAGTTTTAAAGGTATCTTTTCTCGACTTATAGAGAGTGTATGTGGTGAACATGCGGTTGACAATGGGTTTTGAAGTTTGAGTCCTTATATCTGCGCGGAAAGCAAATTTGATTGCAAGAACAAAAGTTCCACAGCCAGTGCATCAGCTGCTTTGCCAAATAGAAATAATTATAGCATTGACGAAATACGTACATGCTATGACATCGAAGCGAGGAATGGGCTGCAATTCTTACAAAGATAGATCGATCTCAGAGATCGATAACTGCCCTCCCCTGTAGTACAGAAGAATGCTTCACCTGGGTATTTTTCAGCGATATTTTTCCAAAACCTTTGACGATTTGACAATTGCAAAACCCAATTGCCTCCGCAACTTTATTATTTTGTATCAAGAGGGTTTACGCATTATTTAGCTCGATTATACCATAGGATGACAGATCACTGGAAAAAACAGTCAATGGTCTACTGAGAGCGGGTCAACAATATCAGTTTACAAATAGAAACTCAGCACTTATTGCCCTTGACCTTGACACCGTCAATATTAGTGCGATATATGTTTTCAAAGACTACCAGCATTTGTTGGCCGCTGACCAAGTTGGCGCTCTTTTCAGTTTTGAATTACAAAATAGGAATTCGTGATTGATGTTCAATCACATGTAGGTAATACTTGCGGCATTACTTTGGCCGTCATACGAGTAGTGCTTATTTCGTTGTAGGCGGAGGGCATACTCGTAGACACTCAGAAACTGAGTTTGCTAAAGTAAAAGGTTTAACCTTAAAATTGTGATTTTACGAAAGCAGTTAAGATCGCCCAACATTTTATCACGACATGAAGTACATTCATACAAATTTCATAAATATTCATTCTGTTTTCGACCTCATTCGATGTAAAATTGGAAAATTTACATTTTGCTACACATAGTATACCGTTTTTTTTCAATTTTGTTTGACGAAAATTTGGTGTTACCTGCATGAAGCGTGCATTTTGCCGGACCATCAACATGTGTCCAGCGGTCTTGAAGTCAGTACCAATGTATAAATGCCATACTTGGACGAAGATTGGAACTGCCTATTTCAAGAGGTAGTTTATCGCTTTAGGATTAAATATAGGATTCCGAAATTGTATATATTGTATAATTGAACAGTTTATGCAAATCTCAATTATTGAAACCTCAAGGAACATGAACTCCAGATAAAAAGGTCACCCATTATTAAAACTCAAAAGCAAAGGATTTTTCTTTGGCACATCATTAACCATGTAAGGTTTCACCCACCCACTGATTGCAATCAGCAACCTACATCGCATTCGCGCCATTCATATCCGCCAGGATGTAAATATCATAACAATAAGCTGCATCCTCTCGTTGTACGATTAGTAGGCGGGAATATAATCTCCTGTCTGACTTAAATCACATTTTTAACAACACAGACTACGTGAAAAATGAGCGCTCATGGCGCGGGATCCGTAAGGGTAATTTATTTTATTCTCCTTCAATCGAGGTGCTGGTATTTGAATGTGAATCTGTCGCTATAACCATTGCGCGCACCAACAAACAATAGCAGCGCGACACTGCCGAAGAACGACAAATGAAACGGAAATCACTGATGGACATTTGATGGAACGTGCTTTGAATCTTCTTCGAGGCGTATACGTACGCAACGACGCATAAAATTCGTTTTCGTGTTTCATCATTTTTTACCGCGAAAAAAAATGTTATTTATTTGTTGACATAGAATGCAAGAAGTTGCTTATAAAACAAACGTAGAACAACGCAGCGACAGTTCGCGTACATCTAATGAATTCCAATATTCGAATCGAATGCTAAATATGGCGGGTGTAACGAGAGACAGATACACTTGATGATAGTTTGATGAACTCGTGCTGTTGTGAGGTTTTTTTTTTGTTTTTGTTGGAGCATTCAGATGATCTGTAGGCTGTAGCGTATGATGTGACCTTGCATGAGAGAAAAAGTGAATTATTTGTGGGTGTGATTATCACATTCTATCTTGGTGATATAAATGTCTGGCGTCAGGTTATTTCTGATAGTGAGACGTTAAATGAACTGGATAGACGGGTGCAAGGAAACCAGACGAACTTGATAATAAAAATATGAATTAGGAGTCTGACTGCGAATTTTGTTAAGACTAGAGCGGTTATAACTTTATGGGTTTATATGTGAAGCTGAGTGGACTAACAATTAGTTGTAGCAAGGCTCCTGGGAAGTAGGGTGTAAAAAAACAAAAAAAAAAAATTCGAGTTAATTGGTCAGACACTAATGAAAACGAATGACAATACCAGAAAGAGTCTATACGTGAATGATGAAATATTGTTCCACGCATCAAGAGCGGTCAAAGCGATATGTATCGCAAGATCGGCGTCCGCTAAGTTGAATTACCTATTTAGAGCAAAGAGGTACTTTAGCCCCAAGCAACTTCTCCTTCTCTACAAAGCTCAGGTTAGACCAGGCCTGGAATATTGTTCCCATATATGGAGCTCGGCCCCGAAACATTCCCTTAACCTACTTGACAGCATACAGAAACGAGAAGTTCGACTTATTGAAGACCCTACAACACTGCATCGAATCTACAACCGTTGGTGCACATAAGACAAGTCGCTGACCTTTGCTTGTTCTCCAGATGCTACCATGGTAGATGTTCCGAGGAACTCAAAGGCATTATCCCTCGAAATGCAACTTTTGCGCGCCCCACAATGCAAGCTGCTAATGCTCATGAGTCATGTCCATACAGTACCTTTGACAACCGCGAGGACATCAACTTTCCAAAACTTTTTCTGTTATAGGACAAGCAAACTTTGGAACTCGCTTCCTGGGGATATATTTCCAGGAGACTACAATTTTCAGCAATTTAAGTGAAGAACTAACATACATCTGCAAGCATCTCGGGGCGCTTTTGAAGCGTTATATAGGTAGATTCGCCTTTCCCGGGAGAAGTATTAAAAAAAAAAAGTAGGAATTTATAAGTTTTGATAACCTCAAGGCGAGCATTTCGATCCAAGTCGATGTTGAAGTTCTATAAAGGGTGTTGTTTTAAGAGCTGTATGTGATCTCTATCTTCTATCTTCTAAATATATAAAAATCATGGTCAATTGTGTTTGTCGATAATGTTCTCTGTAATGCGTGAACCGATTTTGATTCTGGAAATTTCCCATGAAAGGTGACGTTGATACCATGGTTTATAAGTTCATACGGTCTTTGTAGGTGTATTGGTTCATGAGTTATAGGGGCGTGGCAGCTCCCATACAAAAAATACATTCAAAATCTTACACATATTTCGAAAACCACCAAATCGATTGAGTTTAAATTTACAGATAATCATATCATATAATCATAGGTATTGTCCTGGGAGTGTTCCTGTAAAGATTGGTCAATATTGGACAAAGGGGTGTGGCGCATCCCATACAAAAAAAAGCAAACGCTATATTCTTCGATAGTCAAAGCCATAGTTTGTAAAATTGGTAACATTGATATGCATTGTCCTGATACACAAGAATATTGAATTGAACATGGCTATACAATCCAAGATTCCTGGCGACTTGGTTTCGTACAAGTCTGTGGATACAGTTACTAATGAAGAAGATGTTGTGAATTATCCAACAGAATTTTTGAATTCGTTGGACTTACCAGGATTGCCTCCGCATAATCTCCAATTGAAAGTTCGGAATATTAATCAACCCCGTTTGTGTAATGGTACAAGACTTTCTGTTAAAAGATTAATGGCTTATATAATTGAAACTACTATTCCAACAGGAAAAATTAAAGGCGAAGATGTATTCATACCACGCATCCCAATGATTCCATCTGATATTCCATTTGAATTTAAACGACTTCAGTTTCCTGTTCGCCTTGCGTTTGCGGTTACTAATAATAAGGCGCAAGGGCAAACGTTAGGAATTTGTGGAGTGAATTTAGGGCCATTTTATTCACTTCAAGTTGAACACAACTTGGGGATTTTTATTCTCAACTTGAGAAATTGCTTTTATTCACTCGAAGTTGATTCACTCAACTTTGGATATTCCGAAGTTGAGAAAACCAAGAGTTGATTAACTTTGGATTCGCTCAACTCCCCGAAAAAGTAGAAGTTATGAAGCAAACTTGGGGTTTTATGTCAAACTTCAGATTTTTTTTTATTTTTTATTTCTATGTTTGGAGTTCAGTTCTGAAAGTGACGAAAATAATTAATAATTCATTTTTAAAATTGAAATAATGTAGCGTGCAAACTATTTTTAGGAGAATTGGCCATCGTCTTCGAGCAGGGAAGATGATGAGGAGATAGATAATTTGGTACGTGAGTGTGAGAGGCGGTAATACAAGATGCTACAACGTGTTGGACTGGAAAAATGGGATGACCGTGATTTCATCTATCTTTTTCGTCTCTCATCTTCGTCATCTTCTTCTTCTTCATCTTTATCTATGGATTTCGATTCTTCGTCGATATATGTAATTATTCATATTAAGTTCATATGTTTTCATCGACAAACGAAAACAATTTGCCCAGCTGATGTACTGTCTAATAACGCACTAATAATAACTTATACATTTACAAAAGCACGAAAAATCTGAGATCTGAAATTCAAATCTGATCTGCCCAATGGAAAATAACGTTAAAACACAATTGAAATTACGCGCGAAATGCAAATCTAAGGTTGAACTGACATATTGTGTGTCATTTGTCACAAATATCCCAGGGATATTTTACAAACTGCAGGTAGGCCAACTTTAGGATTTCAACTTCGGAGTTGCAAATTAATGTAGTGAATAAAAGCGATTTTCAACTTGCCGTTCAACTCTCGATTTAAGATCAACTTCGAAGTTGGCTAACTTTGGAGTTTTCGGCAAGTTGAACAATAGTGAATAAAACGGCCCTTAGACTATCCAGTTTTCTCACGTGGACAGTTATATGTAGCCTGTTCGCGGGTTGGCAAACCATCGGTTTTCTATATTTACACCGAAAATGGCAAAACCAAAAATATTGTGTACCACAAAGCATTGCAATAAAAACTATTTATCACTAATTTAAATGAATTTCAATTTGTTTTTTTTTTATATTTCTATTTTGCACAACGAAGTGTGCAGGGGGTCCGCTAGTTTTACATAAAAATAAAACATTCACAAGTTGAGCTAATCAAATCATCTATTCATTAATTTTCAATGGCCCGTTTATTCATTAAGTGGGTCGCGGGTGTAGTTTACTCAAGTGGACCCTCCATAGCTCTCGATTCTCTGCAATCGACTCTAAATCATTAAGGGCAATCCCCATACGGGTAGAGGAAAGATTGTGAACTTGATCTAACCATCTCATCTACCTAGAGGGCTCCTGCCTAATGGTACGGATTCCATAGCACATCGTAGGATCCTGGTTGCGTTTAACATGACCAAAACACCGAAGCATGGACCGCTCCGTCCGAAGAAGTAGCTGCTCGACATTAAGTTCCTCAGGTATTCTTGTGTTTCTAATGCCATCTCTACGGGTCACACCAGAAATACAACGGAGGAATCTCAATGCGGCAGCTTGTATTCGCGATCTTATTCTTTCGGTCATTACCCAATCCTCAGGACCATAGGTAAGAATTGGAAAAAACACCAAATTAAAGACTGAAAACTTAGCTTTGACATCAAGTTCAGTCCTCCTAATAACAGAAACAGATCTGAGGATAAGTCATTTGCTCTTCGCTGCTGACTTGGTCAATGCACTCTGCTTCCGCTGCAAGCAGTACTGCAGATGAAACAGATGTCCAGACGGTTACTGCCAAAAGGGAAAAAAATACAAGAGTGAAACAGAACCATATTGTTTCCGCCTTACCATAGAAACCATTGAAAGTGTCAATTGATTTGAGATGCAAAATAACTTTTACCGACGCCCTAACACGACATTTGATTTCGGATCGACTTAAGATGGATGGTTAAGGTGATCGATCAAACGAATCCTAATGTTGGCTTAAGCATTTTCACCTTGAGTTAATATATATTCCCCCAAAAACTCTATAAAAAATATATGTTGACGAGTTTATGACTAATTGACAAGAAAACGACCCCTAAACTTCTGAGATAGTTTATACCCAGAACCACCTTTCACACATCCACTTAACCAACTCCCCACTGCAAAAATGATCTGTTGATTAATTGCTACTACTTCAAGACTATATAATTCGCCTTTCAAAATGGCCAATTAATAAGAAAGGCAGCAGTCGCGTACCCGGCTTAAAAACTCAGCCACATAAGTAGACACTCAGCTTAAATTTACGATCGATGGTCCGTCCTCTTGTTTTTAATCAAGCAAAACAAAAAACATATTAATCTCTCCTTGATATGAATAACCCTCAGTTATCTCACTACCCTGGTTGCAAAGAAAACCCCCGTGAACCGGCGGTGGCGGCAGAGCATGGATAAGATACCTACAAAACAAGCTTTAAATCCGTAATTATTTTTGGACACACATCCGTGCGATTTATTCGCAAACAATCTTCTGTTGTGATGACATAACGCTCAGCCTCATATGAGCTGAATTCCAATTGCATAATCCTCCAGTCAAGAGTCAGCAGCAGTACGGAGTCATGCGCCACCACCCGGTCATGTCAAAATGAATTAATTATCCCATCAATGACGTGTTATGAAAAATAAAATTTTATTTATAAGTTTGTCCATTTTTGCCTCCTTCTTCTCACCTACACAATCATCATGTGTATGGTGCAGATGATTTGTAAATAATTTAACTTTCGTTATGTTACATAGTTTCTGTCTGTTTCCCTATGACAGTTGTTTTTGTCTTGTACGAGCACTTCCCCGTGTGTTAGTTTGTGTATAGGGCAACTTCGTCAGAAGTGTCAGTCGTCGACAGAAAGACAACAAGAGTATGATGAATAGCTAGCTGGTATTGGTACCGTCTTTCTGTTATGGCCTAATGTGGGCTCACAATCACATTTAGCTGACGATGCGGAATCGGTGATGTATGGCGATGAATGTACGAGCGTCGAGGGTTAACGAACCGACAATTGAACAACTGTCAGCGGCGACGAAGACGACGACCACGGATCGTGGAGGTACTATAACTCGGGAACGCTTTATGAATATTTTACTGAGATTTTCTTTATTAATTTCATTAGAAAAGGTGTTGGAGTTGGTTCAAAGTTTTTTTTTTTCAGTTGAAGCCAATTGCTTAATTTTTCAATTAACAGTCATAGTGAACGGTTATGAATGATTCGATGTTTATGTTCTATGACAAATTGATTTTATGTTGATTATACTGGCTCAAGACTTAGTCAAGGTTTAAATATTTGATTGGTTTTGGTTAGGCGTCGTTTCCGCATTGTTGAGGAACCGATGGATGGTCATTATGTATTTGTCGGCTATATCGAGTGATCAGAATCGTAAATCTTCACGACCATTAAGCGGAACTATCAATATGATCACGGGGCTAACATAGAGTCAGC
Organism: Cheilosia scutellata; assembly: GCA_955612985.1. NCBI lineage: Eukaryota > Metazoa > Arthropoda > Insecta > Diptera > Syrphidae > Cheilosia > Cheilosia scutellata. Next base: position 143,321,828 of record OY015311.1, read on the forward strand.
CTTGACTTTAGTCGGATTTTATTAAATGAACTGAATCATTGATTGCAGTGGGTCCTTCTAATGATGATGAACAAGGCTCCCAGAAATTACAACAGGGAAATAACGCCAGAGTTTTTTTTTTTTTTTAAACGCCAGAAAATGTTCTATAGAAAGAATTTTCTGGCTGTTGGGGCATCCAAAAAGTTTGGAAAAAATGCCAGAAATAATATTTTGGGCATTTTTTATTTTCCTGATAATGAAAAAAAACGGTGCCATGAAATAAAGTCTGATGCAAAAAGGTCCAAAATGTAATTTTTCCATATCTGTCTGTCCTAATTTCCTAATTTCTGGCATATTTACCAAACAAAATTCTGCTATTTTTTCCAAATTCGAAAACAAAAACATTTTCTGGCATTTTTTCCAAAACAAATCTGGCGTAATTTTCGGGAGCCGATGAACACCAAGAGGCATTTAAAACCAAAATATGTTCTACGTTCACGATGACAGAAAATGAGACTGTAAGTAGTTGTTCATGCTCTTTTAAGTTTATAAATGAAGATATATAACAAGCAGCGTTGCCCCCCTACTACAATTGTAACGTTTTCACTAAATTTTTCGCCCTCAAAAAGTCACTACGAAAATTCGTAAAATATTCACAAAACACTACAATTTCAAAATTTCAGAAAATAAAAATCTAAAAGTAAAATTAAAACTTATATCGAATATTGTGTTTAACCCTTAAGCACTTGCGAAGCACTTTTGATTTTCATGCAAACGCAGAACATTATATTTCCACAGGAATATTATAATGACGATATAGTGCAATTTTGGGTAAATTTGAGAAGCACCAAGAATTTCGATGGAAAGCCAGCATTTACAAACTTATGTAATTACATGCTAACGTTATGTAGTTTGCCTCATAGTAGTGAAACTGCAGAATGAGCATAATTTCAAACTTAAATATAATTAAAGACGACTTACGAAATAATTTAGATATTTCTACTGTGGATGCAATAATGCAATCGATGGAATTATTAAGGCATCTAGAAGGAGTTTTTGACGCACCCTCATCATTAATAACCACCGCTAATACTTTTTTTTTCCATAATGCAACACATTATAGAAATACATAATAATGTAAATATTAGTTCATAAGATATTGTATTCTATACTATTCTATTAATTATTTATTTTTCTTAATAATCTTCTTGAATTAAAAGTTTAACTTATCGTTGAATAGCGTAACGACTACAATTATTGGCACCCCCAATTTTTGACCCAACTATTGGCACCCCATCATTCAACAGTGATTTTCTCAATAACCCTTTGTTCGAATACTTCAATTAATTTTTTATTTTGAATTTGCACATTTTTCTCATATTTCTGTGTCTTTACTTTGGAGACATTCCTTTTCGTTTCTGTTTTATAAGTGAAAGTAAAATCACGTGCGACAAAAAGAACAAAACTTCAAAATTTTCAATGTTTTGGTTAAGGACCTATAATTTTGTAAGCTTTTTTTCACTACTTTCTTTTATATTTTTTAATGCAAACTTTCTTTATTTACTATAAGAATGCATTAAATAATTCGTTTGTAATTATATTTTGTTAAAAAAGTTATTGTTTTATTATTAAAGGGGGTGCCAATAATTGGGTTAATAAAAAAAATTGGGTTCAATTATTGGCAGGGGGTGCCAATAATTACATCCTATGTAGCTACAATTATTGGCACTGCCAATAGTTGTATCATGCAAACCGTTATTCATTGATTTTTGTGGTAAATGTGTTTTTCTGCACCAATATCCGGTTTGTTCAGAGCAAAAAGATCTAACTTCTTATATGATATCCGTAGGTATATATTGCTTAACTGTAAATTTAGGTTGCCTTTTTTGAAAAATACATACTATTTTACTTTCTTGAATTTATTAAATTCTACAATGATTTAAATAATATTAAAAACAAATATTAATTTTATAATACTTATATAAATTAATTAAATTTCAAACGAAGAAAATAATATTTTTTGTTTATTTGCCCTTGGAAAACATGATGTTTTTCTGTTTTAAAGAGTGCCAATAATTGTAGTTTTTGGGGTGCCAATAATTATGTCAGGGTGCCAATAATTGTGGTTTTTTGTAAGCTTTTACTAAATTGGCATTTTAAATATATTTTCAATAACCGTTCTTTATAAAACTTAATCAACGAGGAATTTAATAATTTATACTTCTGTATACAACAGATTCAAATAACTCTAAACAAAAATGTTATAGTTGATCAAAGTTGAAATTTCCTTAGGGGTGCCAATAATTGTAGTCGTTACGCTATTTGTTTTTTGTTTTTCTTATGTAAACAATTGCTTCGACAAGTGTTTTTCCGCGCTTTCAAGTAAATTATATTTACCGAGTTTTATTGGACACTACACTCTACTTGACACTTCCGTAGTTGTTGTAATTGCGTGTTGAAGATTCTACTTTACTTTACTTTGCTAAGATAGATTTCCAGTAATACATGCCTATTGTTTTACTACACTTTAAATCCGCCACGCTACATTTTCAACCAGTTGGGGGGGCAACACTGATAACAAGCAACTATACAAAGAGAGAAGGTTTAACTACGACCTTTTTTCTAACCAGGCTATTTAAGCTATGTATTTAGAGAGGATGTGCAGTTCGAGTAAAATTGGGCCACAACCTACACAATGGTCTTTTTGAATGCAACCTCGGGGTGGCTCATCTCTCTGTGGAGTGACATCAGCTAGTCGGCAAGCTCCTTTCTATGGGGATACTCGAAGTTCCTTGCTTAAAACAATCGTCCCCAGACTATCGACATTCTACAGAACAATAATCGGGCTCAAATTGGCCAATATTTTCGTCGCAATGATTGGGAGCGTGCACGAAATCATCTGAAAAAGGTTTCCTTAGTGTTAGGAGTTTGTATCATGGAGGACACTATTTGCCAAAATTCTAATTTTTTAATACCGTTGCTGTTTTAAAACGTTTATCGTGTTTTATTTACATTAAAAAAAAATACAAAAATGCCTAGCGCCACTCTGTACGACTATACGACATACGAGTAGGAAAGTTCGGAAAACAATAACGATTTAGAGTGCGAAGGTATGAAGAAGTTATCAACTGTTTATTTAATTATTAAAATACTGGATTTTAAAATCCTTTAAGGCTTATATTGTAAGTCTTTTACGGCTTGGAATTTAAAGGGAACCACTTCTAGAAAATGAGTGTGTATGAAGTTTTTGTAGACGCGGCGTTGATCTGAATTTCAGTTGATGAACTGAATCACTTTTAAGTTCTCCTTTTCATTACTAATATGGACTGGATGTTACAGCGCAGTCTTGGCGAAGAATGTTTCGAATTGGGAGATCTGAGGATAAGTCATTTGCTCTTCGCTGACGACTTGGTCATCCTTGGGTCCTCTCAGACTGAACTTCAGCGCGCACTCGATCGGTTTGTAGCCGTTTGTGTTGAAGCTGAGATGAAGGTTAACGTGAACAAATCTGAAGTGATGGTCGTCTCCAGAACGCCTGTTCAATGCACTCTGCATGTTAGTGGAGTCCCATTGAAACAGGTGGAGAAGTTTAAGTATCTCGGGGTCTTATTCACGAGTGATGGAAGGAGCAATGCTGAGTTTTCCTGTAGGATTGGTCAGGCTGGGTCAATTTTGAGACAGCTTGGTCATTCTGTTATTAGGAGGACTGAACTTGGTGTCAAAGCTAAGTTGTCAGTCTTTAATTCGGTGTTTGTTCCAACTCTTACCTATGGTCATGAGGTTTGGGTAATGACCGAAAGAATAAGATCGCGAATACAAGCTGCCGAAATGAGATTTCTCCGTTGTATTGCTGGTGTGACTCGTAGAGATCGCATTAGAAATACCAGAATACGTGAGGAACTCAATGTCGAGCAGCTACTTCTCCGGACGGAGCGGTCCATGCTTCGGTGGTTTGGTCATGTTAAACGCATGTCCCCGACCAGGATTCCACGACGTGCTATGGAATCCATACCATCAGGCAGGCGTCCTCTAGGTAGACCTAGGATGAGATGGTTAGATCAAGTCCATAATCTCTCCTCTACCCGTATGGGAATTGCCCTTGATGATTTGGAGTCGATGGCGGAGGATCGAGAGCTTTGGAGGGTCCACTTGAGCAACCTACACCCGCGACCCACTTAATGGACAAGCGGACCATTTGAAAATGATGATGATGATGAACTGTATTGGCCTAACATTCAACGGATTAGCTGCATGCATGGGCATAGCTGCTAAGATAAGCAACGTGATATCGTTAAGAAGCCTGAAGAGTTCCCTCTCCAATTTCCAACTAGATACTAATGTTAGCCTATCTAGATTCACAAATGTAACAGTGACGTTTCATGGGGTAACACAATGAACCTCTTTGGTTTATGTGAAGCCTACCGACTTCGATGGTTAGCCGTTTAACCTAGCCATGTAGACTGTTCTATAAAACTTCTAACCGCTAAGAACGCAAAAGATCTGCAGACACATAAATCAAGTTGCGAATAGGTCAGGTAAGGGTTATTCGCACTATTGTGCAATTTAAGCGCGGCTTCAATATTGGGTATCCAAAAATTCTGTCTGTTTCGATATTTGACACCAGTGAATATGCTAATTTTTAAGCAGCTGCTCTGTCATACAAATAATGTTGTCTACTTGCAATTATCTTTCGTCGCTGGGTAAATCAACGCCGAACTCCTGACGGGGCTCAATTTACTATGCGCATGGGTGACACATTGAGACGGGCCGGTGCGGTGTAATCATTATTTTCTGCTATGGTTTGAACTAGAAATTATTTAATAGCAAGCACAAATTAAAATTGAGGGCTAAATTACGTTTGTAATACAGTAAGTTGATGACAAAAGTGTTGAGAATGTTTGAGTGTTTAAAAGTTGTCGTTAAAAAAATAAATAATTGGTGCAAAAGGCGTGTCGAGTGTAGACACCTTAGGTCTAGCTTCACACAACCATTCGTTAGTGTGTACAATAGTTTCAATAAATTTCAAGTGATGAGTCGTACACACATGTTGTAAGCACAATAAAATAGTAGGTATATCTAAGACTTGGCAAACTGTCTTTTTATAAAATCGACTTGGATCGAGACTTCTCACTATAGCCGGAATCCATGGGCCTTTAGCGTCGCAATACAAAATGCGTAACAGAAGTGAAACAGCCTAAACAAACCCGTTCGTATATAATGTAAATTCAAGGCGCCAGGTCGCACGAAGAGACAATTAATAAACCAGTATAAAGAATAATTATAAAATTGTTATTGAATTTTTGTTTTATTTACCACATGCGAACAAGAACATTCATATTTTAATTCCGCAGAAAGAACAGCGCAAATTACCCATAATTTATTGCCAAAAACATAAAAGCCACACGTGCGGTTAAAAAACGTCTAAAATTTAATTTAACATTCGTCAGCACTCAGCAGTCAGCACTCGATGCTAACTTCATTCATATAAATTTCTCACCTGTCACTGGTTGGAAATAAACATTGGCTACTAAACAATTGAACGCCAAACCAGACACATTAAATCAGAGGTCACACCAAAAGTAATTGATTTATTGAATGATGGACTCTCACGTGCTTACCTCGATTTAAAACGCATAGGCTTACAAGAGTCTTACGCGTACTTAAGTACTTTTGAATTGAGGCACAAAAAACATAATAAACCTTGGCGATAGAAACATTGAAACATTGTCATATAGATACTAACCAAACAGAGAGAAGTTGCCAAATCACAGTAACAACATGCACAGACTCAGTGAGGCGGCATAAGTGAGTTTAAGTGGTAAGAGAGCGGGAAACTCCAAAATGCGATACTAAGTGGAGCGGTCCTTGGCCTTTTGTCATTCATAAACAAAATAATTATTGATCTTTGACAGTGATGGATGCGTAGTGTTGTGCGTGAGAACAATAAGTAAACGTCGAGTATAATTTGGTGGTATTAAGTGTGAGATGCTCATTAAATTGAGATGGAGATAGGCATCTTGGTTGTGTCTTAACCTTATACTATGGCCAATCGGTTAAGACGTGAGTAAAGTATATGTCCGTTTAAATTAACGCAAGTAGCTATACCAAAAAGGTATATAGGTATAGATGCACAGTAGCATATATAAGTAGTAGTTTTTTCATCAACTTTCGAACTAAGCTCGTAGTTAGATTAATGCAAAATTTCGTATAATGGATACAGCCGTCATTGGTTCGTGAAGTGGACAAAAAATTGACCGATATAGTCCGATAGGCTGGAACAAAACACAAAATATTTTACTATTTGAGGGAATTTTTTCATTTGTTGGTGGAAAACAATAACGGCCAGAGAATGGAACCCCGTGGCACCCCACAGAAAAGGAAGGAAAATTCATGATTTACAACTGCCGACGTTACATAAAAGACTGTCAGTCTCAGTATCATCAACTGTAAGAAAATTCAAAAGTTATTTAGAAATTTTTCCCAGTTGAAGGATTTTCAGAAATTCCATAACGTTAACCCTAGAAGGGTAATCTTCGTCGATTCGACGAACATCAATTTAATTTTTTCGATTTTCTCTTCGATATTTATTCCGATTGCATCTTCTCTCCGTGCCACACCAACCATCTCTAAGGCCTTCCATAGTTTGTGGAATTTCGTCGAAAAAACTGTTTTTATCGAAAAATGGCGCCAATGTTCGTTGAAACGACGAAGATTACCTTCTACGTAACTTTAAGTGTTCGATTCAATCTAATATTTAACAAAAAAAAATTCCACCAAAATTAACGAACAAATAAGAGAGGACAACGTAGATGCAATAAATGTAAAGAAAAGGGAACATTTTTACATATTGTCCTTAAAACAAATTGCACTTAACCAAGTAGGTAATCATACGATACGTACAAGGAAAGCATATGCTGGGAGCATAAAGTTGAGCTTTCTAACAAATGCTCAACATTTTTTTTTTTTTTTTTTTGTTGCGATATATTTTATTTTTGTTCTTTAATGAGTTCATTTTTGAGTTCTTACAATTTTCTGTTATATTTTTTTATTTTTCTATTTTTTATAAAAAAAAGCATGAACTGATCTCTAAAAACAAGGGGCCCAACACCTATAAAAAAGAAAGAAAAGAAAAAAGTTTTTTAAAAAAAATGTTTTTTTGATTTTTTTCTTAAAAAAAGAAATGGTCTGCAAATTTTAACTATTAAAATTAACGAGCATTTTGTGCAAACTTTTCGTAAAAATTGGAGTCTAATATTACTTCGTCGATTCGACGAATGTACTAAATGTACTAAAAATATGATTACCGTTCTAGGGTTAAGATCTTGGGACTATTTGAATTTCAATTCTGTACTGAAATTAATCGAAAACAGTCTGAAACTAAGAGCTTAGGTGGAAGGTTGTACAATGTACACTGTACAGTGACAGTTTGTTAAGGTGGTAGAAGGGTAAAATATTGTTGACGCAGAATTTGAGATACATACCTACTGCTTCATATTATTCATAATTCGTCGAGATTGATTAGAAATATGGGCATAGACCTTAAATTGCTTTGAATATTGTTTGGATTTCTCTCCCTCTACTAATGGTTTCTTGTCAAATCTTCGGCCTTAGAAAATAACCGGTTGTACACTACGTGCAAAGCGAATTATGTAATTTCGAATTCTACACATTCAACTTGATTGTGCGAGGTTCTATCAACTCTGTCAACGCGCTGGAGATAGCTAATTGATCATCGCGTTGTTCAACACATGTATGGATAGTAAACCAGGTAGTAAACTAGTGGCACATCGCGTCGAGCAGCAATATCCAAATAATTAAATGCACGGAATTGGTCAACTCATGCTGGTTCCCTTGTAACGTTCATAAGCCGAGTGCTTTCAACATGGTATTGACCAACTCGAGCAATAAATTGTGCAGGCAAAATCGCACATGCCAACACACCATGGCTGTTCAGCCAACCACACATGTTCAGCAATTGAATAAACTTATCAAGAGGATATTGAACAGTTGCCGGAGTTGACCAACTAAATAGATGTACAGGACTTGCAACAATTGATGATTGTTTGTCAGAATAAACAACAAGGGACCAAGCTAGCCATCAATACTGCTCATGCGCGACGATATAATTATATTTTTAAATTTCTCGTTTTATATTCTATCGGTATTGAGCTAAGATTAAATATGAATTGGGGGGTTTTTGGACCTTAATGGGCGAACGACTTCTTGAAGAAATTGGCAACAAAATTGAGTATCATTTATTTGGGAATCATCCATGTCATGAATCATGAATTGGAGTAGTTACTCGATTTTTCTCGATTGGAATCTAGTTAACCGATTTAAATCGTTTAGAGTCAGGAAGATTAACAGATTTAAAAAAAACTGGGAGTATGCAAGGTTATAACTTGAAGTAATCAGCACCGAAGCGAGTTCTGAGGTAATTGTGCAAGAGCGTACTGCTTTTATTACGAAGAGTGCTTAGCTCATTATTATATGTATGATGATGGTAAAGCATGAGAGTCGTGTGTACAGTTGTGGTGTACTAAACTATTGTGTTATTCGTTCTATTCAACAAGTTCCAAGCCTCAAATGCTCATAAGTTTGGGTTATGTGGGGCAGCAACTGCGAGTTGAAGTATTACACTTTATTTTTGCCGGGTTAGGAAACACTTCACTGGAGCACTCAGACGCTACTGGTCCATTGTACTACCAGGAATCAAATCCAGTATTATCCATTTTACTGGAATTTCTTCGATTTTCGGAGAAAGCCGAGAATGCACTTCCGCGATGAGGAGTATCAGCACTCACCACATCAGCGCCATAAATCTGCCACCTGATCCGAGCAAAGGCAGGACAATAACAAAGGAAATTATCCCAAGTATCGTCGCCCTCTCCACAAGCGTCGCAGACAGTCGTATCACTTAAGCTAAGCACACTAAGATGCTTAGCAAAAGCGAAGTGCCCCGTAAAAACGCCAATAAGTTTTCAGCAGTAATTTCTACTGAGAGACAGCAGGAATACTGCACTGACTTTCGGGAGCTTGCGTTTAGTCTGCCCGCTTTCTGCAGAGCCTTGCCAAACACAATTGTGTTTTTTGAGGCTCAATCGTCAATGGAAGCCCTGACGAGGACGCAGGAAGACCCAGCACAGGTTCTGGTCCCGAGAAATTATCCTCTGAGCCTTGCCTAGCTATCTCATCGGATATCTCATTTCCAGCAATCCCAGTGTGACCTGGAAACCAGACAAGAGTCAAAGAGTTCAGCCTTGCTTTTTCTCCTATTCCTTTGGCTCTTAGTCAGAAGCCCATCGGAGTGCACAGCTTTCGGTGCTCGTTCAGCAGACGCTTCCCGAATCAAATCATCAGCCACAGCACTACAATCAACTGCCCGACTATGTTAAGAGAGATCAGGCGCACAGGGTAAAACCCTTCCGCCACTTTCTCCCTCCTTCCTCCAGTCCATTTTCCCGAACGAGTCGGATAATGATTAATGAACCGCATGACTCTTCAGAAACGAGCGCTGTGCCCGGATCTGTATCATCGCCTGAAGAGACGAAGCTCGTTTTTAGTATTTTGATTTAGTATTTTGATTAAATCTCATTTAACTCTGTTAAACTAGGCCGAGATACTAATTCTGAAAGTCTTAACTTAAAGGGACGTATTTATCGAAAGTCAGTACTTTCGTTACATATTTGTTTTCTAATCTCATTTTGAGTTCTTTACATGAGGTATGTGTAAGTTGAAAGAGTAATATTCTGAGCTTTTTCCTTTAACATATAGAGTTTTTATTGTTTTTCCAAATATGTCTGGGAACAATTGTTAATTAGAAGCAAGTTTATTTTAACGAACAGTTAACGAGATACATACTTAAGTACACAACACTGAAAAGAGTTTTTAAATCTCTCCTCAGATTTCATAAATATTTTGCAATATCTTTCTATATAAATATTCATATCAGTACAATGCTAATGAAGTCATTATCTGGGGCATTGTGTGGAAACACAATGGACCCACTTTAGTCTAACTTGGATCCGTCAAGTTAAGTTAACAATCCATACATCAATGCCGGATACATATGTACATATCTTACCAACTTAGTTAGTTTAGAGATGTCAATTGCTTTAGATACATACCTGAAAATAAAAAGAAAACAATTACTTAGCAGATTTTGGATTTAAATATTTAAAAATAAATAAATAAACAACTTAGAAAGATTTACGAACAAACTTAGATAGTTCAATTGAGAGTACACCCATACAAAGTATAGTTCCGAAACAAAAACATACTGGAACAATGTAAACCACGTTCTCTTGATTTAACTTTCCAGGCACCCTTCATCAACTGCAGTGGCGTATCGCACTCCTAAACCAATCAATCACTTGCGTGCGTGCTCAATTGTAATCCATCTGTTCAAGCGTAACGTTCGCATTCGTCTGTTGTCGCTGCTGGTGCATTTTTTTTAGAACGAAACAAAACAACTTTGAAATAAAAATCCAAACCAAAGGCGAATTAATGTCTACTTCAAAGCTGAACAAGTAATTTTTTTTTTCCTCGAAATGAGGACATCTAGTTGTCAGAGACCCGGACAGAGAGGAGCAGGTAATACCCCAAGCTTTCGACGGTATCACATTTTCGTAGCTGGGTGTGTGCGTTGCATACCCTACCCCACCGTCAACATACCGAATACGGGTTGAGTTACTTGCAATAACAATAGCCCTTTCACAGATCCAATTACACGACCACGTTGGACTTGAAGAAGAAGAAGAGCGCGAGTAATGAATTTAATATTCAGCGCTTCCAACTGGACAGGCGATAAATTATCGAAAAGGTGTGCTACGCATTCACTACCTACCTCACGCACAGATAGAGTAGGTAGTAGCTATACCAACTACCTACCAGTTCTCGGTTTGAGCAATTTTTGTTTTAACAGTTCCCTCGTGAAATAAGTGGCCCATACATGCTGAAATTGAAGCCCGCAACATAATGGAGATACAAATTATTACGAAGCTTATGAAAAGTGCGTAATGTTACAACGACAAGTGCCTCCGAAAAAGGTAACTCCCAAGTGTGTTACATGACGGCGATTACGTATAAATTAATTAATGCGAGTGAAAGACAAATAAATACATTTGGCAACGTTTTAGGCTTGTTAATTAAGCAGAAGCAACCCATCCGGGGTGTCAACAAAGTGTCGTGCTTATGACCAATTAGGCAAATTGGAGGACAAAGTGCGTTTGGGGATTTTTTTTTAAACTTATACAAACTAAAAAATAATTTCCTTTTGGCACTAAAACATGCGGTGTTTTGTAGAGCTGGCCATAAATTTAAGTTGGTCTCTTGTTTGGGTGATGGTAGCAACCTTTGTTCGTTCTCACAATCCATTCCAAGAATTGTTGATATTTTTTGTTTTCTTTCCCAACCAGACGTTACTCCTTTTCGTATATTCTCTGATTTGCGACACGAAAAACAGAAACAAAGTGGATGGAAAAGAATTTGCACCGAATTGTGGGGTCCTTGAAAAAATTCCAATAAATCTTTCGAACAACAAGTAAATTAAAAAAAAAAACATTATCTTTTCAGGTCGTTGTTTTTGGTGGGAATAGTTTAAAATTATATTCACTGCATAGACGGCTCTCTTTTCGGGGTCTTGATGTGATTTACGGTAGCAAAGACAACATATGATTGAGATCCTTTTGTATTTGTATGGAAAGCGTTTTGTATTCAAGGCTTGTTATGTATGCCGTATTCGTTGCTGATAAATTGATGGTCATTGAATTTTTGATACGATATACCTCACACCTTGAAGAGAAAGTTGAGTTTAAATATTTATTTTGAGCCACCGAATTTTGGTTAGTTGAAGGTGAAATTTTTCGGAATTACAGACGAAGAATTTGATTAAGATGTGAAATTGCTTCATCAGTGACTTTTGCTTTACGCCGATTTTGAAGACGGTATCATCAATGTCACCACAGCAACAGGTTGCCTAAAAGGGGGACTTCTGGATGGGCTACTTGAGAATTCAAGCATATGCTGATGACATAGTCAATATTGCCAGAGGTAAATTTGAGGAAACCCTATGCAATATTATAAGGGGACTGGAAATAACTCGAGATTGCCGCTTGACTACAATAGTATCCTTCACGAGGAAAAGGAAACTTGAACGGCTGAGGCAAATTGGGTACAATATCGACATATTGACATGCGCCAAAGATGCCAAAGATATCTGGGACTAAAAATAGACAGCAAACTCATCAGGAAGATATAACCAGCAAAATGCGGGCTCTAATGATTTGCCGGAGCCTAGCGGGCAAGTTTTGGTCAACCGTCAATAGATGTATGTATATTGTGAGACCAATGACCTCATAATATGAAGCTATTGCATTGGCGGAAGGAACTAATCTTCCCACCACGATGAAGACATTCAATAAAGGGCAAAAAATTGGCCTGCGTATGCATTACAGGGGCCTAAGAACTTGCCCAACTGTAACCATGGATGTGCTACTGGAGCCTGCTTTGCACCTAGTGGTTGAGGAATGTACAACTAAAACGGTTCTAAAAATGGCCAAGGAAGAGGAAAATTCATCACAAGAATCAATTCGATATACTACTCAAAAATCAACCACCAAAAGCCTTTCCTAGAGACGATATTATCAGAAGATTTAATCTAATCAAAAGAACTTTGGTACCAAGTTCAACAACAAGAAGATTTTTAGCAATGAATTCACTTCCGAGCAATCACACAGCAAAGACACAGATGGAACAAGAGAACTGCAGCGGGAGTATTCGGAATTAGAGCCAAATATTCTGAATAAATGGCCAAAAGCGTTAGAATCTTTCAAGCTAAGATCTTGCCATAGATAGATGGACAGAAATAAAGCCAACTGGCATGTATGTATAATGTCAGATAGCCAAGCTGTTATCACGGCACTTGATTGCTATAAGTTAACAAGTCTTAATGAACTTAATGAACTGGGTAGGAGGAAACATGGTGTGGGTTACCCTCTTTTAAGGGATCAAACCCCCAAAGAAGAATTAAGGAAATTAGAGAAAGAAAAAAGGGTAACAACCTCGACCAATCCTCGGTATGAGGCAATCCAAGAAATAAAGGACGGCGACTGACTTTTTCCGCCAAAGTGTCGTAAGAGAACAAGACCCTCAAAAATGAGTCCGAACGAAATCTTAATGAGAAGGGAGATCCTATGAGGCAACATATCTCTCCAAGATGTAAACAGGGGCTACAATATACAAGATCACAGTACAACAAACCCCATTTTCAAATAAGAATCATAATAAGGGAGATAACTAGATCTTGGAACATTGATGTGCATTGTTCTGATAGACAACATCATATCTAAGCAATACAATTTCTGGTCACGAACAAAGTCGGGCGGGTACAACCGAACTAACATATCTGCAAGCATCTCGGGGCGCTGTTGAAGCGTTATAGGTTCGCCTTTCCCGGGAGAAGTATTTAAAAAAAAAAAAAGCTAGTAAACTATAAAAAAATGTGGAAGTATAGCTTTCTAACACTTTACCGATCCAGCTGGGTTCTTATATAGGCAATAATGCGGCGAAGAGCAAAGTTTGTTGTATCTCTGGCGGTATAATTCTGTTTTATTGTCGGATGTCTTTATAGAGAGATGGGCGCAGTAGCGCAGTGGTTAGTGTGCTGGACTACTGTGCGAGGGATCCCAGGTTCGATCCCCGGAAAAACACAAATTACATCTTAAGGTTTTTTTCTACTGCGCCACCTCTCGCGAACGTCTGACAAACATCCGAGAGTATGACTGTCCTGAAAAAAAACTTCTCAATTCAGCCGTTCGGACTCGGCATAAAATTGTAGGTCCCTTCCATTCGTTCCAAAAATAGAAACTCATACAAAACGAATGGTTGCGAGAAGCTAGGCCTCGGGTGTCTACCGCCTGTTGCGCCGCCTATTTTTATAAATTTTTTTTTTGTTTTTTTTTTTTTTGTTTTTAGAGAACAGGATCTTCCTAGCCTTACTAGCACCAATGCAAAACGAACAATGAGCGTTAACGTTGGGACTTTATTGTCCTCCTTCCGATCCTGGTTGTTCCTTGGTGGGTTACAGTAGATATTTTCTTACGTTTTCTATCTCCACCCATATAAGACACAACTTCGATAGGGACAACTTCACAGCAAATGTAATCTTTGTCGCCAACGGGTCAATATCCTTAAGCGTAGCAGGTGAATCAGTGGGCGTGTTACCGAGAACTTTTGACTCTCGTTAATTCTTTACATGATTAAATCCAGAACATCAACAAGCCACTTTGATCAGAAATCAAGCTGAATTTGTTATAATCCTATTCCGACTTACCACTGCATAAGGGCAGCTTAAAAGTTATTCCAACTATTCAGTTGATAAAATCAGCTCTCCGTCAACGCAAAAGAACTGGTTAAATATAAAATCTCAACCGATCCAACTGAATCCAAGCATTCTCCCTTTCATTTTGGTTGATGTATGGCGGATCTCTCAATCTCTAGATCCAATGAATTTCTAATTCCTATAAGATTTGTAATGCCTCTCATTTGTCTGCGTCAATTACCGATGCCAGTCACGTGCCAACACTTTAGTTACTCAATGAATGCGGCACCTATTTTCAGAATTTCTCGTCACCGGTGTGTGTCGCCGTCGTCGTCGTCGGTCGGTGTGCACCTGCTACTTTAACACTTTAACCCCCCTGGTATAACAAAGTAGTGATCGTTAGAAACGTTACTATTGCATCAACACAACTTAATTTGCGAATGCATCATAGCCAGTCATACTGCGATCCATCGATCGACAGACGACCGGTTAGAAAGTCGTGCAAACTTCAAGTTTTATTTTTTTTTTATATTGCGCATGTTTTTCCATTTTTCAATTTCAGTTCGAATTTTATTTTTACACCATCGTAATAGCTAATCACTGTATTTAGTCGTAGCCTACTGCAGTAGGAGAACATAAATAAAAGTACACTTCCAGTATAATGGAGGTCAAGTGCTAAACTGTATCGGAACTGCGCTGCAATTGTTGTTTTGTTGTTGTTTTGTCTGTGGCGGTGTTTTGAACAAAACACGATCCAGGGAACTCATTGTGAATCACAACTAAAAGCGGGTCTATTACTAACAACTGATTGACTGACTGAGAAGTTCTTATTTAAGTTATCAGGTTCAATGCAAAGTAGGGGTGCAATTATTTGGTGGGAGGGAATTAATTGGCCGACCGCTTTGAATTTGATATGCTAATGTCACTATTGGCACGTTCGATTGTTTGAAATAATCGTAATTTGTTCGCAGAGATCTATTATTAAATTCAATTTTGTTCAATTAATGTGAATGGGCATGGGTTAACTTGGAGGTTTGTTTTGCAGGTGCGGGTGTGACAGTGACATTGAACTTATGTTCTAATGGCCTGCCTCAGAGTGGTATTTGTGAAGACGCAGAGGAATATCCATCTATCATGACCGGATACTCAGGGTGTGCCGTAGCCGAAATTCGACAGAGAGATTTCAAAAATTTGGAACTTTTGTGATTTAATTTTATTTATACAGATTTTTTTTTCTAAAAACTTATTAAATTTTATAACTGATACTTTATGTTCTTGCTCTTGGAACATATGTCAATATGGTCGAATTTTTGTATTTTTACAAACAATAAGTGCCGTTTTGTTACCACAACTCAATTGACCTGGTTGTTTAAGTTTATCGAAGTGGAGAGTTTAGATCCAGCTTGTGGAATTCAAAAAGGTTATCAGTTCTTTACTGCCCACTGAGGGACTTAGTTCTCACCTAGTGGGAAATAAAACCACTTTCGTGGACTTAGTTCCCACCTTACAATCATGTAAGGTGGGAACTAAGTCCACTTTCATATGGGAACTTAGAACACATTCAACAGTTTTATACGTATGCAACCCCTCTGCTTGAGTTTACTGTCAGATTTGCAGTAGGTATGTGCGAAATTGGGTGTATTGGAAGGGAAATAAAACCACTCAGAGTTTTCGGAATTTATTTCCCACCTTACATGGGAACTACATAAGTCCTTCTCACGAAAGTAGTTTTATTTCCCACTAGTCCAGTGAGGGACTTAGTTCCCGGGGACTTATTTCCCTGCACCGTGTATTATGTGGGATGTCTAATCTGACTGTATGCTCCCTATAGGCCAGTGGCCTGTGGTGATCGCTGTTATTTTCGCTATATTTTTTCGTTTTTTACTTACAAGTGAGTTGCTTTTTTCCCTGCTGTAATTTGGCCACATCCTTCTGGATGTGATACAGTTTGTTAGCCTCCTCCATCTGCGATTGACTTTCGATACGGTTTCGTAGGTAAAAGAAGAAAACAAATGGTTGCGAAAAATGGTCAATGGTTTTCGTTTTTGTTTTGAATCATGTCACTTTGAAAACGAAGGGAATTTTAATTTTCGCCAAATCAAAAAACTGAAAGCTATTTCATTAACGTTTTCGTTTTTTTTTTTTTTGCTTTATGTAACTCCAAAAACGAAAGACATTAGACTGCTGTCAAAAACAGAATGTTCTCAAACTGTGAAACTGACATAAAAGTATACAATTTAAACTACACTGATTCTTAAACGTTTGTGAAGACGAAAACAAAACGAAGGACTTATGTATATGAAGCAAATTTTCGCTTTTGCATGAAGCGTTTTCGCTTTTCGTTTTTTGAAAAGCGAAAGCGGTTTTCATTTCGTTTCCACCTGTTGTCCCAACTACTTATATCTTTTCCAAAATAAAATGGTTCCATTGACAGATGGATACTAATATGTGGTTGTTGCAAAATTGGATCGGTTGTGTTATTTTTGGAAATATGTACAACGATTTAAATTACAAACTACAGGGTGGACCAACTTCGACATTAAGTAGTAAAATGCGAATGGCCTTTGCAATTGTCATTAAATTACAAGCTGTGTACCCAACCGGCTTTGCTCGTGCCCAGGAATTGTATTGCTTAGTTCAGTTCAGTTCAGTTCAATTCATGTCTATCAATGCGAGAAGAAGCGTTTGCAATGTTCTTTTTTTTTTGTGGTGGTGTAACATCTAAAAATGTTAGCTCAGTCAGTTGGGGGGTTTTTGAGATATAAACCCATTTATTTAATCCCTCCGTCAACCTTCGAGGAAGTCATTAAAAAAGGCGAATAGCTAAGTACTTACAAATAACATAGTTAGCTAATTAAATATCTTGATTCGGTTTTCGTGGCAATAGATCCACTGTTGTTTTGATTTCGAAAAGTATAGCCAATATCTCCATCATTCGACAGAGTTTGACATAAATCTCTTTTGTCGAAAACGAGTGCTTTTGGGATCGATTCGTAGACATCACATACTTTGGGACAAAAGTGAAAAGGCCTTTAGCGCCCTCAATCAAATTAATCAAATACACCAGTCTGAACGATATCGCGAACGATAAATGCAAGGTGGGAATCACAATGGTGAGCAAATCAACAGATATGGTATAAAAGGTGCTGTCAATTTAAAACTGAAATGTAACCATTAAAATTTAATCATCTTGACGATATTCTTAAAGAAATTAGGCGACTATAGCCACATAGTTTTTTTGCTTAAATCCCGTAATTTGTAATTTTGCGTAATTTGTATTTTTGCGGAAGCTGGACCTTAAACTCCATGCTCAATAGACCATTCAGCAATAACTTGGCGCAAACTAGTTCTATCAACTAATTTTTAACGATAAGTGCGATAAAATGTATTTGAGTATGGCATCGTCTTCTGTTCATTGAACAAATTCCAAGTGAACAATCTTTACTATTACTGTGTGTATTTCCCCTCAAACTGCTGTAAAATAAAAAGTTTCAAAAGACATTACCTACCCTCTAACCACTTAAAAAGATTCAAACGCAAACTAGTTATTTTTTGAAGTACATATTTCATTTAACAAATTTCTAAGCGATGCACATTCAAACACAAACGTATCCATTTTGTTAATTCAAAGTATCACGCACAATACTAAACAAAAAATCTCATTTCTGACGCACATTTTCCATCTTCAATTAGGGAAATGGAAAATCACTCGCTTCAATTCTCGCATTTCCATCAAAAACTTACCAAGACGGCGCGCGAAGAGACATTTTTGTTTGCACTTTCTTACACCTCGAAGTGTGCGCTTCCATAGCCAGAATAAGTCTTCAGAGAGCGTTAACAAGAGGAAAAAAAAATACCATTTACTATAGCAACTGCCAACCGATGCGATGTGCAATGAAAACTCAACCGCTTAAACGTGCGAATTTTCCAGTTCCACTGCATTTCTCACCCGGCCGGCGGCGACGGCGACAGGAAAAATAGAAAGTTTTTCATCATCCACGGAATTGAAAGGGGGAACCACACAAAGAAATATTTTGTAATTGCCATTTCCTCCAACTCTTTTTTTTCTCTTCAATTTAAACTTTTTGCAACAAATTGTTGTTTGCGGCAGTGATTGTATTTTTTTTTATCTTCAGGGTTAAATTAAATTTTAATGAAAAGAAATAGCAATTTTCAAGCACTTGAGTTGGGAATTTAAAAATTGATTTTAATAGCAGAACCTGATTTAATTAACTTACAACAATTGAAAGAGCAACTAATTTCCTTTAGCATTGCATGAGCGGCGAAAATACAGGGAGTACCACAAGGTAGCCATCTAAGGCCTAATCTCTTTCGTATAATTTATAAATCTCCAGTTCAGCTATTAGAACGATGACAAACGACTTCCCTGACACAATGCAGAGATAAATGAATTTCAATTCTTCAAAATCACACACAATCGACTTGGATTAAGTGACAGATACACGTTCTCCTCCTAATTTGCATTTTAAGTGTCACATAAGTAACAAAACAGGTGCATGCAATGAATGGTGTTTCCATCATAATAAACAATATTTACGAGTGTTTTTCTTTCCTCCTGTCAACACGAATGTGATCCGACAAAAAAAAAAACCTCAAGGATTTCCCACATTTCAATAGCACGACAGCCACAGCACAGTCTATGCATGTGTTATTGCACTGTAAACCCAGCGGCTGTATAGACAGACAGACAGATCACTATATGATTTTTGCTACTTATTGTAGCAGTAGCAGACTGGGTAAAAAAAAAACAGCTAGTCTAGAAATGGTGTTAATTTCCTATTATTCAATTTGACATTCAAAATGGAAGTGTTGTTGCTTTTTGTATCAATGTGGTATGAATATCTTTCGGATACATTGTGTTGACGTTTCTATAAATTATACTTTAATTATGTTTTATTTAGTGATTGTGGTGTCATTTTTTAGCAGATTTAGTATTTAAATTTAACTGTGTTAAAATAAAGACTAAATGGGAAAACCCTTCGGACTAATAAATTTACAGAACTCGTGGTCTTTTTCTTTGGGTGAGATGAGATTTTTTTTTTTGATAAAACACACCGTGAACCGGACCAAATATAAAACACACTAATTAATCAAAAGGAAACGTTTTATTAGAGTCACAGTCGAAAGCCACTTGACCAAAAGTCAGAATATCAAGACCCTGGAGAAAACCCAAGTCCAAATCGATACCCACTATTATGTTTATCGATTTTAAGGCCGCATATGAGAGCATTTATAGAGACGAGTTATAGAGAACCATGTCTAGTTTTGGCAGCTCTGACAAAATCGACAGGTTGTGTCAGAATGACGATGAAGAAGAAGAAGAACACTCATTGCTTCATTGAGGGTCGAAATAATCTCACCAAAAAATTTGATGTCAAACAATGATTTAGACAACGTGATGCGTTGCCTATAACTTTTTCAACATCGTACTTGAAAAGGACATTGACATCATTGACAGAATTCAAAAAGCTGTCACCTTGGCGTTTGCCAATATTGGGACAGTAAAAATGGATTTACACGTGAACGACGGCGAAACCAATTACATGCTGTCAACAAGAATGGAAGCATAACATCGACGAATTGGAAGCACCTCATAATCCTCCTTGAAATAGATAGGGAACATGGCATCACATTAGAAATCATTCAAAGAGTTACGCTTGCCAATCGCTGTTTCTTTAGCATAAGAAGGCAATTGAATAGTAAGGCCTTAAGAAACACTAAAGAAATATCATCCTATTCTTCGTTGATGAAATTTGGAAAATGAGATTTAACAGCGAACTCTACGACTGTACAGCAACAACTATTTGGTTAAAAAGTTGTGAATCAGTCATCTAATATGTCAAGGGCATGTACGACACTCTGGCCCGAAGTGTGTTTGACTCCAACTATAATGAACAACCCAGACAAGAGAGGACGACCTCATCTGAGATGGCACGCACAAGTGGAAGGGGATTTTAACCAACTTTGAGTGTGCAAGTAGAGACAGCCAAAGACCGAGCTAACTGGTAAGGCGCCACCCCGGACTACAGGTACAGCCCCACTTATGTAAGTAGGTAATTAATCATGTTATGTTATGTACTTCACGTACGCGTGGATCATGTATTGAAACAAGTGAGCAGTTTTTAGTGTTTATTACTAGAGCGTTCTTACATGACTAACTTAAACATAATAACTTACAAACTACTTATAATACCAATGTATATTAGGATCTAGGGTTATGAGCATAGCACATTAATACATAACACAAACAAGCTAAACTGTTGGGTCTAAAAAAATAAATAAATGGTTGGCGCAACAGGTCCGTATGGGCCACCTGGATACCGATCTGTTTTGTGGTAGATTTGGAATAGTTCAAATGGATTTTGACGATAAATAATGTTTATCATTTTCCGGGAAATGTAAAATGGTCAAAGTGTGCTTCCGATTCGTAGTCAGCCACCCCACCTACATAGACGAGTTCATGGATCAACAGTTGAAGAACCTTTCATTTTGTTGCGTGTGGTGGATTGTTTATGGTTTTCTGAGGGTTAAAATCCTGGACCACTCAGTGGTATTGATATTGTTCTTTTCTGTTTATGGTTAGCGACAGTGTATTTCCGTTCCCTACAGGGGCTCGAACCTACGCCGTTTAGGTCAGAAGCAAACGCTCTTACCAATACACCATGGCAACCGAATATGTTCAACTAGCCAGGCAGAGTGACAGCAAACTAGTGATTGGCATGATTGTTATTTT
Organism: Cheilosia scutellata; assembly: GCA_955612985.1. Lineage (NCBI taxonomy): Eukaryota > Metazoa > Arthropoda > Insecta > Diptera > Syrphidae > Cheilosia > Cheilosia scutellata. The sequence continues at coordinate 143,342,881 of OY015311.1, forward strand.
TCGTTTTAGTGGATGATCGTTAAGCATCAGTTTGATCAATGGTGGTATATTGTGCCATATTTTGGTTTTCAGCAAATATTGGAATAGACGTCCCAGACTTTATATTTATTTATTTTAAAAAGATCATTTTTTTTTTTGATCCTGTATATTGACCGCACAAAATTATACCTAGTTTGATGTATTTTTGACGTAATTTGTCTTCCCATTGCTGCGCTCATTGCGTTTTCATATGCAAGTCGCCTACCTGCTCACTGACAACTCATGGAATTTTTACAGTACCAACAAAAACGGTCACACATTTGTTTGATATCATCTACAAGTTGGCAACAAATTGTCTGTCTCAGCAGAGAGAGTGATTTCATCAAATCGAAATAAAATCATTGACGATCTCACATTCGATCAATCTTGTCCCGCCCCCATAGCTGGGTTAAAACGATGACAAGCTGCCTGTAACCTAACCGATGGATGAGTCAAATAAAAAAGCAAAACATAGTTTATCAAAAAATATTGAGAAACATTATCGGCCCCAATATGGAATCTTGCAACACTCCATACTCCATTATATTCGCATGCTACGTTAGCAGCAGTGATTTGAAACAATAGACTAACGGTTAACTCGCCATATTACTCATCACATATACACTGCGTCGTCGTCGTTGACTCGTTGCTCGTCCCCCTTTGGTATTGACATTTCAATCCAAATGTATACACCAAACGTTTCCGTTCAATCAACAGTCGTCATCATCGAAATACTCGCACTAGTAACGATGAACTTCAACAATGCGCGTCGCGCCCCCCATATATGGGAAGAACAACATTTCGCAAAAATGTTAATGTTGCTTAGATACATCTAGCAAGAGTGTATCTCCGACTTGTACTACATGTAAGAAAATGGTGAAACCAATATTTTTTATTTTTTTGTCTATCTTCTTCTTTACATACCCAGTTTCAGTGCAGATAATAGCATCATAGTTCGATGCGATGATGAAGATACTCCACAATGGTAAGGTGATTGGTCGGTTGGTTAGACGAGCTCCTTTCAACTCTTTTTCTGCACCACAAAGTGGTTTTCTTTTGCGAATGCGATACAAATTTTTTTTGCTCTCTTTATGAATATATGCGTATGCGTTTTGTCTCACACTCACTTTTTCGAAAGGCCACAGAAGGAGAAAAAAATGTAAAATATACTTTCACTCTGAATTTATTCCATTTCCTCTGTTAACACATCTCTAGAATGACCTTACGATTCACAACAATATACACAGATATGAGTACACTCACGCACTATCTAGATACAATAACAACAACTGGAACTATATTCTAATTAGAAATCCAGAAGAATCTAGCACACTTATAGAGATGATAAGGCTCAAGATCGTTGCTAATACAAAACGGGCGATTAAATTAAGCAATGGCCCCGAGGAGCTAGCCACTTTCTAATTTTTTTTTTCTGTTTTTCTTCAGAGACACACACATACATAGACGATCATGGCCTACGTTTGTTGGAGCTTTGCAGGGTGGTTTGGTTTTAATTAGGCAACACTATGGTACTTTTTATTCTGTACTTTTCGTATCTAGGGCAGGAAGGTGGTACTTTGTTGTCCCGAAAATTAGGAAAACACGATCACGATCGAGAAGACAATACAACAAGCGAATGAAATTAATTAAAAAAAGCTAAATAAAAACGATTCCACCACCATAGGGAGAGAGCAACAAAACACTTGGAAGTAGTAGAGAGTAAATCGTTCGACTGACTCCGACTGTCAGACCGACCTGAGCCAGTACCCAGCAGCTGCGATAACCGGGCCAGCACCAACAACAGTATAGTGTATGTAGTAGTAGTAGAAACGATTTCCACAACTCTCCTCGGGCTTTGCGAAAATGATATATAGACGAACAAGTTAGTTAACTCTGTTTTTCTCGTCGTCGTCGTAGGAAGGTAGGCAGTTAGGTAGGTGGTGGAGTTAGGTTGCAAGCCAGCTTGGGTTATGGTATAGGTTTTTGGTAATCGTATCTCTGTATCGAGGAAGATGGCTTTCGCAGCCGTGGTCTAGTAGTCTCGATTGTGTGTGGTGGACGGTTTTTTTTCACAAACAACTTTGCTTCTTCTTTGTTTATGTTGGCTTGTTTTTGGTTCCGTGGGGTGAGGAAAATCGCTTTGAATGCATGGGTGTTGGATGAACTTTGCATATCATTAAGAGGTTTGTTTTGATGTGCTTTTCGTTTGTTGATTTACCGTGGGGAAATTTTAATTAGCCCTTTTGGTCCTGATTGTGTATTCTACAACCTTCAGCGATTGCTTCGATTTGTAATCAAAGCGGTCGATTTAAAAGGTGCCCTCGCAATAACCCTCAATGTTGAATTACCATATACCACAAGCAGTCTTGATACGGAATAGCTGAAGTACGTGCACTAGAGTTGATGGACTCAACTATCAACTCTTAAGTTGTTCAATTGAAGGCAAATACGATGCGGATTATTGGGAAAGCTGTTGATCAAATTTTGAAATGTTAAATCTATGGCGGTAAGTTACGAAGACCTTATAAGCATATACCTTTTGAAAAGAAGAATAATAACGGGTGTCCCATAATTCACGCAAAATTTGAATTTTGCGCCATTCAATAGTACAGTGATACCAACGGAAAAAAATATAACAATGTGACAGTTGACAGTTCGGGGTTCGGAGTTAGCGCTATACGAAAGAACAACGCATTTTCATTGTTGAGCAATATTTTAAAAATAAATTTCGAACAAAATGTGGCCGTCATAGTGACTTAAAACTATCAAATCACTACAATAGTTGAAAAATTCAGGGAGACAGGATCAATTAATGATTTTAAACACTCTGGGTGTCCTGTCACAAGTCATTCAATAGAAAAAATCGAAGCAGTTCGCGAGAGTATTGCTGACAGTCCAGGAATAAGAATTGGGCACTGTAGTCAAGAATTGGGCATTTTGAGAAGCTCTTTACAGCGAATTCCCACGAAAGACTTGAAACTTCATTCTTACAAAGTTCAATTGACTCAACAACTGAAGCCTACTGACCAGTGACCATGCAGCGCGAAGAGAGTTCATTGCATGGATTTTGGATGTTGTTCCAAGTGGATGCTGATTTTTAGAACTAAATCATGGTAGCATTTGGGGTTCAGAAAACCCAAGAGGATTGTCAATAGCTACTTTTTAATGAACTGAAGGTGAAGGGGAACGTGGATCCTAAAGAAGTCCTGAGATAGATGCTGAAATCTGTGTGGTTATGACAGATAAACGGATTTCCTTTCCTCAGTTATTCCTAGGATAATCTGAATACAAATACAATAGAGCTATTAAGGGCCACTAAGATACATTATGTACCTACATCAAGGCGGCTCAAAACAGAAAAACAGAACTTGCTTAATGAACAGCGGTTTAATATTGTCTCCAATGGACGGTTTAAGTTTGAGCCGCCTAGACCCAGATACAATGGACCCAACTGATGGTATACCCACCTCACATCATTATGAACTGATGGTCTAAGTGAAGCTTTGGAAATCTACTTACCTACCTTAAATCATTGGCAGACTCGTGCCAATGGATAAAATGAAATTATTAAAATCGGTAGGCACACCAGTTCCGTGTTTGGAGATGTTGCATTAGTTATTGAATGAAAAAACGTGTTACTGATGGTTATACCTACTGGTATCGAGGTCATCGGAACCGTAAAAAAAATGTTGGGAATTTATGGTGATTCAATAGCGAAAACCCGATGCCAAAGTCTTGAACTTGATTGGTTAGTGATGAATGAAAGAAACTTACTATAAGCTTCATTTGGCCAAAAAAGACGTAGTTCTACTTCAAATAGGAAACATGCGCAGTAGATATAAGGTAATTAGAATAACTATAAGAGTTGGGATACTATGCTAAGTTACATAATCTTCAATAAATGTGCAGATTAGCTTGTTTTTCTGAGCAATTTTAGCATTCATGGACCGATAATAATCTTTACAACTCGACGTATAATCAATTTGAGGTCCGCCTGAGTGATGTTAATCCACCATCGTCGAGTAATTTAATAACCTCTTCACGGTGCTGACAAAATGTTCGAAGACAAATCCGAGAAAAAAGATTGTGGTTTGTGTACAACCTATTTGAGAGCAAAACCGGCTTTAAAGCCTCTATACATCGAAGTTATGCTGATCCGCATTTGTTATTAAGATCAAATGGAAGGTATGGCCTTCTCAGATATTATCGATTCAATTAGTTGAAGAAGTTAGCAATAAACATCAAAGAAGTAGCGCGAATCCTTATCGACTCCACCTATACGAATACTTATTCGTTGACTTAAATAAATCCTTGATAAGTCAAAGTGTTTTCTGAGTACGTCATCATTAAATTCAAATCACCTCCGGATCACTGTGTCGTATACGTAACATTTTTTTTTTTTTTTGCCTTTCGATACTTCTTGAAATCTATTTTAATCAACTCTGCAAAATCTGACAAGTAGAGTACCTGATGTGTAGGCATAGTTTTTGTACAGAATATGAAAAGTAATTACACACGCATACACCAATAGATTCATGTAGGAGGTACCTGTGTGTAAACCATCCATGTGCAAGCACTTGTTCTCCATGATATTTTTCAGTGCGATTGCTGTTTGGTGCCTATTTCACTTGTTTCTATATACACTTTTTTGTGCTGAACAGAAGCAACTTGAAGCTACACATATATAGTATGCGGGTCAGGTTTTCCAAGCAAACACACACACACTTATAAGTTGGCATCTTTGCAAATCAACAACTCAACCAGAGCAACGCCAGTAAGCAAAAGTCATCGCAGATGAAATTTTCAATTTCAAGTGCCTTTCGAACCTCTTTGGGCGTTTTGTAAAGAGCACTGCGCTGTGGTCTGGTGCAAGAGCCAGCTTCAAGTAGCGCAATGGCAACACACACACGCAGTAGGGTTAGGATTCCAAATGAAAGATGCTTGAAGCACAGTGAACCATCGTCATGTGGTACTCGATGAAGTGCAAAGACGTGAACGTGTCACTCTCAATTTAAATAATATTTGCCATCTGATTCGATTCGATTTGATTTGATTTGATTTGATTGGAGGGGAATTTATTTTGCTTTTAATCGTTTTTAATTGATATTCTGATATTCGATTGCGTAAAATGTGTGCCAATCGCTGAGACTGCGAGTAAGATTAAAAACTGAATTGGAAGGAATTTGGGGCGGACTTTGCGCGCGCAGTTTAAGTGATCACGATCAGGTTACAAAAGTGATAACTTTTGAGTGGTTAGACGGGGTAATAAACTTGATTTGTGGAGGGAAGTTAAATTTTGTCTCACACTGATGATATAATTGGGTGTTTTGTATCTGAGAGTAATAAGGAAGCTGTAAGATTATAAATGATCGAGGACTGGGACTATAAAACAGAGCCGAATGAAGAAGGTTGTTTAGATGTTATTTAAATAGTTCATGTAGGTAGTAATGCAACACGAAAATATTCTGAGCACTAAAACAATGCTAATGTTCTTGGAAGAAGAAGTTTCAACTCTGTGGAAAACGTTGAGTGTATACACGGTAATCCAAACCCCTGTTCACTCAGACTTGATGATCGGTTCACAATGATTTATACACCTTATTGTATGTAGTGTACTCTTACCAGGGGATTCACAATGGACCTTTAGTAGACGTGATGAGTTTTCTTTCATAACACGCCCTACAATCTATACATATAATTACACTGTAGGAATTTTCATTGTCCTTTAAAAACTCGAAAACTACTGGACAGATTTCGATGAGACTTTTTTTTAAATGTTTCTTAAGACTGCTATAGGCTATGTCGTTTATAGCCACGTCCTTTGGAACAGTTTGTAGACATAATGCATTTTTTGAAGTAAAATTATATACATATACATATACCTTGCCAAATGGGTGTCTACCCGACTGTTGCGCCACCTATTTATTTATTTTATTATGCTTATGATCGTATGCCCGATGCCGGATAGGGTGTGTGCTGCATGACGTTGGGGTTCGTACATTAATAATCATCAAAAGAGAAGGGACGTACAACACATGTTTCGTTTTGGATACGTTTTGTTGTTGTTGCAAAAACATTGAGTAACTTTGATATTGGATGAAATCGGTTGACTCATTTCAAAAGGGTTGATTTGATTTTCTTTTTTATTGATCAAGTAAACGAAAAACAATGTATTCTATTTGCTTGGTATGTCCATATTGTTCGTCATTGTATCATCTCATGATGAATATTTTTGGCCGGAGGAGTGTGCCGTTTGGAGATGTTCAGTTGTGTAATGTATGGTATGTATTTTATTGTTGGGAAGAGGCACACAAAACGATTTGCTTTTGGATAATGTTTTGCAGGAAAAATACTTCTTGACCTAAACGACTTCCCGGGTGAATTTTTCGCAAAAAAACATTTTCGTTGTTTTCCATTTTCCATGTGTATGGCGATCCAATACTTTTATTCGCAGATGCCCAGATGGTTGTATTTATTTTGAGCTATCATTTATCTTTCTACTCCATCCAGAAACTGAGAAACAAACAGTTAAATATGTTAGTTGATCAAATGCGAAACCTATGCTAAACCAATAATAATTTCCTGTTGTTGCTTTGTTTTGGGGTGGTGGGTGTAAATCGCAAGCATGATGTGATGTGGCCTATGTGCGAGTAGGCCGTACGGTGTATAGCGCTTGGTAGAAAGAAGGAGAGGTCCATTGTGTTCGTTAATCGTCCCATATTTTTTACAACAGTTAATTAATGTGTTGAAACTTTCAAGGCAATATATTTAACGTTCATTTAGCAAATATACTAAAGTGAAGTGAAAAACAAAATTTTCAATCATCGAAATTTCTTCGCATTCATTTCTTGTAAACTATTTTAAAGTTCGTGTTGTCATTTAACCCATTTAGACCCGAATTAATTTTGCCTTCCAATTTTAATGATTTTTTAGGTTTTTGATGGTATTCTGCTCTAAAATCAATAAGTTAAGTCGAAATATTTTTCCTATTAGTGAAAGTGGAGTTATGAGGTGTTGCGAAAACGCAACACTGGGTCTAAGTACATACGTACACATATTTTTTTATTTTTATTTTTTTATTTTTATTTAATTCATTTTTAAGGAAAACTATACAAATATGAAGAAAAATAAAAGTAAGACTATTTTAGATTCGCATTAAAAATCGAATAACATTTGTCGTGAAGTACAACATCACAAGTTCCGTTCTTTTTCACCGTTTGACTTCCACAAGCTTCCACATCGCAGCCTCTTGTTAGAATGCTCCATTATATGGTTACCTACCAGCTCGAAGAAACGTGGTAATTTTTGAAGGACGTCCATCACCCATTGGGGCAGAACCATACTTAGAATCGATTATTTTTTTCAGCTGCATACAAGTAATGGTAAAGCTTGTAATACTTCGGATAACGTTTTCATTGAAAAAGAGCTGGAAGAACTCGAATGGGTGGCTCTCAAGACTCAACTTTAGAGTAGAGGAGGCAACAATGCTCCCTCCCACGGTTTGACTTTATAATAAAATAAGTTTACGTGTAAGCCATCCTCATCACCTTTGCGCCAGCTTTGCTCAATTTTACTAATATTCACCCTTTCTTCTTCAATATCTACAGCTCTGTTTTTCGCACTTACTTCTACCTAGGTAAAAGCTGGTTGAAATTCATTCTATTGGGGTCAGCACAAACCTCTTCTCCAGACTCTTTGTCTGTAATTGCACCGTCTGTATGGTAGCAAGAAAATAGTTTCAGGGAATTCATTGTTATATTCTAGCTCGTCCAAAATATCTGACAGAGTCAAAGGTTTCATCCTAAAAAAAAAAAAACAATATGTGCTTATATGTAGGTACATTGACCCAGCGTTGCATTTTCGCAACAACAGAATTTGCGAAGTCAATAAACGTAAACCAATTGCATTTATTCGCATTGATTTCCTTTATTTGTATGTTTGGTATGTAAACTAACCGAACAACTAAACGATATTCTTATTCTTGCATCCATTTTTACTTACCAATGATTTTTATCCATAGAGTTTATGTTTTTTTCGCAAAAAAATATGCACTCCTAAAAAAGTCGAATTGAAGAACAACTCAAAGCAATAATAACAACAAATACAATCTGTTTGTGCAAAATTATTCACTCACAAGAGAATAGAACAAGAAAAAATTCACTGCAAGCAACAATGTAGTTTAAAAAAATCGTGTTGTGACATGCTGTTCACTGTTGCGAAAACGCAACGCTGGGTCTAAATGGGTTAATGTGTAACCTTAAATGGACGAAATATTAGTTTGTTTGCATGTTCTCAAGTAGCACAAAAGTCTACAATACACCAAAATATTTGGTGTATCTTATGCATTTTCGTGATATGCATTTTCAATATAAAAAATACACCACTTTTTAGTGCAGTTTTTGCACATTTAATTTCGATTCAGTGTAAATAATACCGTGTTCTCGTATATAATTAACACCGGCTGTACAAAAATTATACCGATTTTCGGTATATAAATTGTGTTAGTGGTATAAAAATTGTTCTGGTTACTAGGATATAATATACTCCAGAGGTGTATATTATGTACTGATAATTAGCTCAAATTATACAACAAATGGTAAACAGTTTACACCACATTTTGGTGAAAAACTTTTTCCTTGAGTGTGAAAAATATACGATAATTCGATTGATAAAATACACCATTAGCGTATTAAAATCCTAAACTTAGAATTTATGCTGATTTAAAATTTAAACCGAAGTTTATTTTTTCCATCGGAAACAGAGTTTGAGCTAAAATTTACACCGTTTTTTAGTTTTTGATGAAAGATGTATCTGCTAGAATTATAAACTCATTCTATGATTCTAAGTAGGTATTCACATTCATAATATAGACGTAAGAAAATCATGAATAAATATCAATGTGAGTGCCTAATTTAACAACGAAGCCCAATCTGTCGATTTATTTTCTGAACCCCGTCTAAAAATCGAGCGCCTCGAAAATTTTAATAATTAAAGATTTTTTATTCGATGTGTGAAAATTAGTTTTTCGTGAATTATAATTTTCTGGTTGTTTTTTACATTTTTTAGAGACGTACTCTTAAAAACGAGTCAAAAATACAAAAAATGCGGCATGATTAAGTCGATATATATAGTAAAATAAATAATCATTGTCTTCATTCTAAATATGGCGGCCAGCCGAATCTTATTTTTTCCTAATATTCCTTGAAAAATATGGCCGTCGTCCAAAATATACACCAATTCCTGAATTTGGATATAAAAATGCACCAATTTAAAAGGAGAAGGAGAAAAATACACAATTGTAGAAGTTATATGCAATATTCTGTTTTCGGTGCATTTATTTTGCTGGAAACTGTGTAAAATATTCACTGATTTGTATCATTTCGTGAAATTGATGCAAAAAATGCACCAAAGTTAAAGGAGAAATGAGAAAAATGCACCATTGTGAGAAATACAGTGCGGTTCACTTGTTTAGACGCACACATTTTATTAAAACTAGGCAGGAAAAAAGTGTTGAATTTGCAGAAAAGGCAAAAGTTAAAGCTTACCTCTCGAAACGCTTTTCAAATCGTTAAATGGCTCATAAAATTGCTCGAAGTGAACACTTGATAAGAAACTTTGTAACAACTACAAAGCAAGGATCGTAAAAGTTTTAACACCACAAAACAAGCGGAAAATTGAAAGACTAGTGCCTTATGGCGCTCAATTTACAAACAAAATTATAGACTTTGCTGTTTTTTTTGTAGCAAATCCACTTGCGTTATGCTATTGTCAATGCTTTATACCCAAATTTTACAAAACTACAAAAAAACCACCGCCTAATCATTTATGCAAGAAACCCACGCCTTGAATTTTCAAGGTCTGACATGGCATGGGATATGAACATTAAAGTGGTCTCCAGAAATTGAAGCAAAGAAGTCTTTTCGAACAAAAAGGACTTTAACTTGGATAGTCCTGCAACTATAACTATTATACTTTCATGATCTCTACAAAGAAAATAGTGGTAGTTATGGTATGTGGTGCAATTCTTCGGCGCTTTTAAATGTTATTAGTATTTCTTGCAAAACTTTCTTTGGAAGCAGTTTTTTCCGTAATAAAGCACCTTTGAGGACTTATTCCATGGATATTCCAGATGGATAACGTGGGTATACGCACAATTCACGCCTTTTTTAAGAATGGATTGTCTGTGAAAATATTAAAATATTGCACTCTCCCCCACATTCGCCTAATTTTAATATTATTGAAATTTATTGAGGCAACAATCAGTATCAACACAATCAAGAGCTGATTGTGCCGAAAAACAACTTTTTGGGAAAATATACCCTTGAATTAGCTTATAAGTTCATTATGGCTCTTTGAAGAATATAATTTTTGAGATTATATCCAATGGTTCTGCCTCACACATTATTAAAATAACTGAAAATTGACTAAAATAAATAAAAATATCGCAAACAATTTTGGTGTTTTGTTGTTTTTCGACTTTTTAACAGGTGCGTCTATTCAAGTGAACCAAAAAAATGCATACGGTTTTGCATGGTGTATTAAAAAAATACTAATGTTCGAAATTAAGACACTTAATATTTCATTTGGCTGTAATACATACAATATTAGGTTCATTTAAAATAATATTTTGTCCAGATAATGAACCATTTTTAGAGTTTTTGGGCCGAATATAAAAGTTGATGTTTCCCCAATTTCCGAATAAGTTTCGATGACTTTGCTGGATGTTGTTAACTGGTTTGAGAATGTTTTTTAATTTTTTTTAAAAAGTTTTTCCTTCTACTATAACACTTCAAATAATTATTAATCTTCAAGGTACTCATTTTTGTTAATATTTGTTAATATAAAAACGCAGTGCTCGTTAAGAATGCAGAGCTCGCTAAGAATGACATGCGACTGAATAATTTCAATAACATTTTGTTGTTTATTTTTCACACTTATGTAATTTGGTGTATTTAATTTCCACAGGTGTAAATCCTTCACCGAAATATAGTTGGCCATTTCAAATAGTGTATTTTATCTACAAAATATAGTGTACAAAATATGCCATGTTGGTTGGTTTCAGAATCAAATAATTTTATGCACCATAAATGGTATATTATAAAAACAGCTGACCATCGGTTTATTTTTTGCACCGAATTTCAAAGGAAATGTTGAAATTTTGCACAGAAAAGACAATGGTGTAATTTTTATACCGGTAATTTTGACAAATACACCAAAATTTTGAATTTTTCTTCAGTTTTCTCAATTTTACACCAAAATTAATGAATTTACACCAATTTATACACCAGTGTGCTACTTGAGTTCTGACATTGAGATGAAAAGCCGAAGAAAGAGATATGCATAACATTTCTTAGCGACTTAGATACACTATGTGAGGAATCAATTAAATCAATTAATACCGCGGGGGAAGTGACAGCTGCAATCTGTTGGCTACATTAATTTAAGACCGTTTGAAATGAGATATTATTTTAAGCGAGCTGCAAAAGAATTGCTCTAAATTTCCACCCTGAAACTGACAACGCTCAGCGCATAATAAGCTCAGAACCATGCCAGATTGCTTTGGGTACCTGGTTACTGTATTGAGGGTAAAGAAAGGACCAACGCGACTTTCTGGCCAAAAATGGAGCAGAGCTTCCACAAAATGAAATCATTCGGGGCATTAGACCACCAATAGCCGTGGCCAAGGGAATTATTCTCGAGAAAACTAGAAATAGGACAGACCTAAGATGTTTACATGTAGAAGGCCACAGTATCTTAAAAGTTAGATCAAACAAAATCTGTAGAATTTTGAAAACTCATCAAATCAAAGTTACAAATAGTGATAGGGATACTCTCTGGGCACTACCTTCTTATGAAGATTATATTACTCATCTTCTCTATGAATATCAGGCTATTGCTCGAAATATAAAGAAACACCTTCGAATGTACTTTTTCAACAATTTGGAGGAGGTTGGCCTCTCAAACAAAATAAAAATCATTTGCAGTTTATGTAGGGAAATTAAATTAAATTGACCGTGAATGTTCCCTAGAGATGGTGTTGTGCACAATATGGTGCCTCGTCTTTTGTGAAGAACTTCTACCCTATACAACCGAACCTAACCTAAACTGGAAACGCAAATATCGAGGTGGTTTGAAAACTATATCCTTCAGTTAGCAATAGCTAAGAGAATCCGCATCGAAATACGACAGTCATCAAAATTCCCTACATCAATATAGTGGGCCCGTGGCAAGTCGGGTGTAGTAACCGGGCAATAGAAAACTCAACCCCATTAAAACAGAGCAAAGCATTCAAGAGCGAGTTATCCATATATTGGTTGAGCTGCTGGATGGTGTATTTAAGTTTTATACCTCAAAACGTAGGACCCTCTGACGATGACACCGCGAGGAGCCTTAAAGATAGCTTCTCGACATGGTAGTTGCTTTCCCTACTGCCAGCTTCGATGACACTTACACAAAATAATCTATTTCGCCATTGAGGTTCCCAAAGGCGGTCACTGTAAATAACTGCGCAGATCTTGGCGCTCACATTTTTACTCCAAGTGGATCAGACATCCCAACTGCAAATAGTTAGAGACCGTCAAATAATTGTCATGGCAAATACCTCCCATAAAAACAAATCAGATCCTACGCAAAAAATTGCTATTTTTAGACAAGTAATTGACTCTATGACCAGGCAAAATCTTGCAGATGTAACTTATAGTTCCCGCACAAGTCCAGTACGTGCCGTTTAATTACCATAATTTAAAATTTCTATCGCACGCACGATAAATCTCCATGAATCCATTAAAACTACTGCCTATAGTCGTTTGAGCTCGGATGCCTTTTGTCTAAGCTACTTGCGCACACACATACGTACTCGAGTCGTATCTGTCATATTCCACACTTGAGCTATTAGGCGTGCCAATGGACGACGCGTCTTTCTGTGTAAACAGGAAGTTGCAATTTGAAAAGACAAACCCAAGCTGAACATAGCCCGACATCGGCACACATGAGAATGAGGTTAATAGCACTCTCGTCGTCCGAGCTCACTTGCGGTAATCAAAATTAATGCTGAAATTGGAATAAAAGCTATAAACCGTAAATTAATCCTGTTTCGAGTTTAAATTCAAACGCTGTCCAGTACATAGATATGGGCGAACTTAACTTAATGTAGCTTAAAGTGTCCGTCAGTGCGCGGTTGTGGGCCAGCAAGACTAATCCAAGCCCATTAATATTTCGTTGTAACGCTTAATTACGCGCGCACACACATGAGTCTAGTGTAAGACAGAAGTACCTACCTACATGTCAGATCGCAATATTTGCGTTTCTATTCTTTTGGCGCGATATTTCACAGTACAAGGCGGTCTTGGCAAATTGACCTCTCGTACACGGATCGTTCAGTGTACGATCTGTGGGAAATATTGCTGCTCGTTAATGTTGCTTGGTAATTAGAGTAATCTTGGGCAACAGAGGGCGTTAAATTGCCCTGCAATCAGATAAAGAGTTAAGATTTTAGCATCTTGTAAGTCGTGTATGGCCAAGAGATACATACAAGCTCTCAGTGTTCAATTATTCGAGTTTACTCAAGCGCATTTGAAACGATAAATTTTACACATCATAAAGAAGATACATCATCGCAGATAGTAGATAAACAAGTCCAACATTTGCATATGAAAGAGGATCTCGTTTGTCTATATCACTCTGAGCACACACATATTGCAACATTGTCCGCACAAAGAAGAAGCAGCCAACACACAAGACACCACTCTGGATGCAGAGACTTTAGATACTTCCTCAATCATTGATGCATATCAAATTTAAAGCCATATTTGCATTTCAAAATAGAGAACTTCGGTGTTAGACATGGAATCACGAACCCAACCCGACTGACGATCGATTTATTTAACGCGACAATATCGTAGTCCTACGATCATCAAAGCTAAACGCTAGCCAGACACCAGTTTGAGGTATGCACTGTCTGGAGTGTGCAATGTGCAATGTGCATTGTGCATCCACCATGCAGTAGTTTTTTGTCTCTGTCTCAGGGCGAGATCCTAAATCAATTTGCATTATCTCGATCGGTGGATCTTGATGGATTTTCTTGCCACGGGAATGGTGCGATATTTGGTAATGCTATGAGGAAGCCTTGCTGTGAAAGATGTTGCGTCTCGAGCAATTGGTTTAGCACATCAGTGTGGTGCTTTGCAAAATACACAATTGTGCGAAATTGCAAATTTTCGATTTCACTTGTGTGAGGTTAATACACGATGTGTTTCAGAATTGGATTTCGTTTATGGGAAAAGTCGGTCGCGGATAATAGCGAAACTATGGGAGTAAAATAATTTTGAAACTGATAGGGGTGTCAAGACCTAAAATCAAATTCAAGATATTGTTTGTTACGTTTCTGAAGAACCATTCGTAATGTTATTTGGCAAGGGGATAGTAGATGGACCTCAAAAAGGACACAGGCAACTATACTCAATATATACGAGTAAGGATAGTGAAGAAAGGTTTTTGTTAATGAAGTCAAAACAAAAAAATTTATACTACAAAAGAAAATTTAAAATGCCATTCTTGAAAAATATTGGGAGCGAAGGTTGTAAAATTTGGAACATCTATGGATTGAGAAACAGGGCGTGGTACCTACCATACCAAAACTCCATATTTGGAAATTATGGAAGCTTTAGTCTTGAAATTTCGTAAATGGACGAATACTGCTCGTTAGAAAGATTTTACAAAATATGGGCGGGATTGAAAAAAGGGGCGACACCTCCAATTCAGGAAAAACAAATTTGCCTCTGGAAGTATAGCAAAAGAAGCGACTCAAGTGGGCTAACGAATGCAAAACCATGTAAATTGCAAATGTGTAGTTAGGTCCTATCCCGAGTAACTAACGAGGCTCTGTATAATAAATGTCTCAGTACAGGTCGAAAATTCGGAAACACGTACTATGCGGACGAAGATGATCAACAAATTTGAGAAATACATCGGGTATGGTAAGGACACAAGTTGAAAAAAACCTCAACCAACTCAAAGTGCACTATGGGAAGCAGCTGGCGAAAGACCGAGCTAACTGAAGAGGATTGTTAGTTGCTGGTTTACAGCGAAGCTCAGCTTAAGAAAAAAAGATGAGATTGCTTTGTGGCGTATTTGGAGATTCTATTTTTTGGAACGCATTTTAAAAGGTTCAGACAACTTTAACTTTTTCTTGTTTAATATTTACGATCACCTACTTAGGTAATGGGTTTGAATTTCCTTGAATTTCATTTTTTCAGGGAAGCGTCTTAAGTCCATTGCTCTTTATTGTTGTCCTTGATTATCTGCTTGAAGGAAATGTGACGGACCCAAAAGTGCATCAGTTATTCTTTGCTGACGATGCAGCCATCATAAGCGATGATCAAATTTCCCTGCAACAAGCACTTGATGTGTGGGTGGATGTTTTGGAGCGGAATGGGTACCGCATTAGCCAGAAAAAGACTGAGTATTTGTGTTGTCCATTCTCCGATCCAGTCGGGCCTATTTCAGACATTTATTTGAATGGAAATGTGATTCCGAAAGTGCGAAAAGTTCAAATATATGGGTTCAATAAAGAAACCTGTGATGACGATATCAATCATCGCGAATGCGTAGGGTGGATGAAGTGGCGGGAAAACTCCGCCAGAAAAATGTCCCCTAAGCTGAAAGGAAGGCTCTACACCGCAGTTGTACGTCCGGCGCTCACATACGGTTCACAGTTTTGGACAGCGTACAAAAAGTATGAGGGCAAATTAACGGCAACTGAGATGAAGATGCTTCGCATGACAGCAGGAGTAACAAAGCTCGATAGAATAAGTTTAAAGATCTAAGAAAGTTAAGTACGACCGGCTCAGTTGGTACTGTCATGTTCAAAGGAGAGATCCTTCGAACCCCTTTAAAAAGGCAATATCTATTCCAACGCAAGCTCAAGTTGTTAAGGTATGAAGGGTGGAACTGTAGACATCGTCATTAGGCAAAGTTTGGGCACAAAATTCGCTGTAGACAGAAACTTCAACAGCTGAAGAGTTTTTAGGAGCGTATTTTGAGCTGATACCTTAGCTACTGCAGGGAGCACGCAAATCACTCTATATGCTGTTTTTAAGGAAATTGACAGTCATTCCCTACTTCCACTTGTCAACACAGCTAAGCTATTTTTTTTTTTTAGTTGGGTGTAGCAGCTGTTACGAGCTCTCCGGACATACCATCAAGTTCTACCACATATGTACAAATGAATTCTTATACGATTTTGTCTTTGACCGATGTTGCTTTAAAGGTTTTATAATTCACAGCCACTTGTTGAGTTAAAATTCAGAACTCTCTGAAAATCTAGGTCATATAGGGTGGTCGTTTTCTAATGAGCCTACCATGCAAACGCATTCCCATTTATTGAAATCCTAACGCCTTACTATTCTCTAGAGTCTTGATTACGGTAGTGATTTCATTTTTATTGGGAGTTCCAAAATTTATTAGGCCATCTTGGACTGGACGCAATCACTGGCGAATATAAGGTTCCAATCCATATCAAAATGTTCCTCCCATTT
This sequence comes from Cheilosia scutellata, assembly GCA_955612985.1. Lineage (NCBI taxonomy): Eukaryota > Metazoa > Arthropoda > Insecta > Diptera > Syrphidae > Cheilosia > Cheilosia scutellata. The sequence continues at coordinate 143,359,434 of OY015311.1, forward strand.
TTTGAACTTGTCCTTTTATATGGAACAAGGGTAGAACGATTACTATCAGTTAGCTCTTTAGTGATTCGGTAAATAGTTCTGTTACCAGACCTACTTACTGTTTCAACTGCTTCTTTCCCGAATGTGTTTACATAGTTACCCTTGTCACGTTGAACGCTAGCTTGCATTTTTCTCAGCATCATATACAATATTGGAACTGTAGGTCGCTTCTGCCAGGTTGGCGGACGTGAGCTGTCAATTGCTTCTACTCCTTGCATTCCCTTAATTATTGACGCACCGAGGAGATTTTAGTCGAGATAGATAGTCGATGTTTTCACCCCATTTTTTCCGCCCTTTTAGGACGAAATTTTGAAAACGATGAATGAGGCATGTAATAATTTTGACTTATCTATCACAACATACAAACTTTCATGTTAATACAGGTAACGGTTCGTGAGACCCCCCCTTACTCCCCGCGACCCCTTTACTCCTGAGCAATTTTCACCCACCCTACGGCTTAACTTAGCCACACACAATCGAACGAATGGTTCTCGAGGTATGGAGAAACGAACAGACGGACGTTGCATTTTATATAGTAGTATGGATTGCGGAGTCTTCGAACTGGTCGTGATCAAGCGCTATTTCGATGTCGACAACTCTTCTCATTCGGATATCATATATACAACTTCCAAAATGACATCTAATCACCAAATGATTCTTTTGGTTGAGAACCACGTTATTGCCTGAGATTTAAAATCGGTTCAAAGTCTGTTAAACGACCATCATCGATAAAATAGACTTGGCTAGAGTCGACTCACATAATTTTAACCGTAAGTCGCATCAACAGTTTGATATCAGATAACGCCATCTTTTTCATGGAATTTATGCATTTACACTACTGCACTCTTTGAAGAGAGATGGCGCCCAACGTGTCGCTCATTATAACTAAAGACGTTAAACCATCCAAAGTCATAAGCTTCGTCATTCAAAATGTATATGCCACATCTATTGACAAAGGGCTAGAAATATGTAGGTACCGCTTTGAAGTTATAGATCTAGCTTATTCGGTCCGCTCCAAACCTTTATCTCGATTGCTGGTGTGTATTTCAAATTTTCTCTTTCGCAATTCGAACTTGTAGTACATCTCTCGAAGGTATACATTATATTTCCGCTTCAAAAAATATAGAAAGTCTGTGACAACTAGTTCAACTAAAACACTTAAAAAAACAACAACAACAATAGATAAAACATTTCGACCAACAAAGTCGCAACTTCATAAAGTGCTCAACACGAAACTCGCAATAAATGCTTCCTCAATTATAATTATTTTACTTTACCAATACTAACTTCAGAGACACCAAATCGTCTTACTGTACATACCTGCAAAGAGAGATAGAGATAAAAAAGATTTTTTAGTTGTTTGCAATTAAAATTGTATAACAAAGCAAATAGTTAAATAGAACAACAATAAATTATACATTTGGTTACGCCTGCCCGCATAAGTGACTGACACAACAAAAACACTGTATTAATGCAATGGAGAAGTACACACTTAAAAGCAAAACGATTGCACTTGAGTTGTACGCCTAAGAACGCTTCTGTAATCCCCGTTTTACCACACATTATGCCCACCACAAGAACACCGAATACATCCGAATTAATAAAACGCGCCAACATAAAAAGTAAACAGACGACAGAATCTCAATTAATTCCATCAATCCAATCATTGGATTTAATTGGATGCTTATAGATGGCGCATAAAAAAACCAAGTACTCGAGAATGACATCAATTGATGTGCACAGTCTGACAGCTTTTAGCTCCCAGTAGAAGAAGAAGGAAGAGAATGAAAACTCATTTCCTCGTCACAATGTGGGTTAAATCAACACTAAGATGACGATGATGATGATGACGATGACGGCGATATCATGCCAAATAATTGTGACACCACTTCCGTGCTCATTCTAAAATTGGGCGAAATCAAGCGCCCCACCAACACTAAAACCCAATATCCGAGGCTTCACTTACTTCTGGGTATGCACATGTATCTACTTAATTTTGAAAGTGAATGGAATGGACTGTAGCGTTATTCGTCGGTTCGGATGAGGAAATTGAAAATTGTATCCATTTAGCCGTCATGATCTGGATTATTGGATTTTGGGTAAGAGCGACGACGAGTTGGCTGGTCGTAAATTCGGTTAAGGTTAAGTGGAACTTTTTTTTTCGATAAAATTGATGATGGTACACCTGGAGGGGTCTGCAATTGGGTTAACCACGTTTTTGTTGACTTAATGAATGGTTGGGGGACTAGGTGAGATGGTTTTGATATTACTTGCGGGAAAAGGAAAGGTCAGAAATAATTGCAAAGACAAGTTCAAACTGTATGAGGCGCAGGTTGTTCGCTTCTGATATTTCCGACGTCTTGATATTAGATTCAGGCTTGAAACTCGAAGTGAAACTCCAATTATGAATTCAGACTTACTAAAAGTCAGCGGAGTCTAAAGTTTAGCAACAAGTGGTGTTGTTACAAAGGACATTCAGAGTAAATGGATCAATCCGTTTCGCGGAGTCTTCGATTCGAATCTAGAGTGTCAAGACGGAGTAGATGTAGGTAGGATAAGGCCTCGCTTAAGGTGGAGCGTACAAAAAGAAAAAGACCTTAACCATCTTGGAGTACAGTTGTCCTACTAGTGCAGTTTGCTCTGGTGTACTCGTATCACCACCAAAATAAGGGATTAAGTCACATACATACTAAAAATCTTCTCTTAGTAGCTTTAGGGGCCAGTTATAGCCATCAGAAAAGTTCATCCGTATAAACAAGAAACAGAACAAAACTGAAACGTTGAAAATGTTGTGAAATTGATAGAGAAGTTGAACGGGAAAAATTGTACGTACGGGCACAGATCGGTCCATATGGCGAACGAGGGTTCCGTCCCCGTCGAGGCCAATGTCGATCGCGAGGTTCGGGGTTAAGGAGGCAGAAATCAGGCCCTACGAGGATTCGTATCGAGTAACGAGGACAGCGCCTCTATCTGGAAAATGACAAAAAGCTGAATAGTTCGATGTTGTCTCTGCCGATACACGGTTAATCTCCCAACAAGGAGATTTCACTATGAGGCTTCCCGGACTAGCATTCGGTTATTAGTTCTTTTTCTAACTCAAAGTGAATTCTACAACGAACGAACACGAGGTATTAAATTTGTTGTGGTTTTCACTCGTCCTGACGTGTCGAGTTCGCCTTGTGCACAAGAATACCATCGATAGTGATTTACTGGTCGGTCGACGTACCTCTTTTGTATCGTTTCGTCACATGGAGTGAAAATTGGTTAAGCAGTCAACGAGGACACCCAATATGGAAACGCTATTGAAGAGTTTTACGTCGTTTCGTGTAATATTCGAAAACTTTTATCATAGTCCTATAAAAATCGACTACCACACTACAGATCCAAATAGGATAGACTAAAGACTATAGCAACATGACGTGTTCCTAGGCAGTTACCGCACCAACCACAAAAAGTCTGCAGAAATAATAATAAAAAAAAAATATGTTTTCATACAGATCGCACATCAAACCGAATCTCCAGCATGAGATACTTTTCTATTATTATTTTTTTTTTTGTGCCTATCGAATTTAACAATTGCTCTTGTGGTAATGCCCACGCTATATAGACCAACTCTCATTAGACCGAGACAGTGGTAAACATTTTGAAAGTGAAACGATTACGACATCGTAAAACAGAAAACTTATAAGTTCGACGAACAGAGCAATCACTTAGAAGCCCACAATGGGGTGACAAATTTCCCATAAAATAAAAAGCGCTATCGCCATTCGTCAAACCAACACCGAAAAAACTATGTACTGGTAATTTGGCAACAAAAAAAATGGGGTTTTCCATTCATCCATTTGGTCATCTTTACATCTGTCGGTTCAAAAATAAAATTTTATTGTCACTTTGTCATATAGTGATAGCCGCATAATGATGAAAAAGCGAATCCGTGTATATTGCTGCCGTTTGGTCATTAGTCAAGTCGTAAAAAATGTATCTTTGACGAGAAGATAGTTTTTTTTTTTCTTCTTATTCTCTTCTTTTGCAAAATAGGGGGCTATTGAACCCTACCCGTGTGAGCAAAGATATGGTGTCATCTTACATAGATTTTTGCCCACCGGGTAAAAGACATCATTAATTACTTTTTATAGTTTATATAATTTTCGCCTCTTGTTAATACAACCTGTTTTGGCAAAAGAATCCAAATTCAATTCCATTTCTAAGCTCTAGGGTAAGGTAATAGTTTTCAGCACAATCGATTTGTTTGGGTAATTAATTAGCCAGCAATCGTATCATGTGAGCTGTCAAAATATATTGCGGCCGAATAACCTACGCTGGTTTGACAGCCAGCTAGAGGTTAAGGTTGATGATTTGTAAAATGTTAATTTGGCGTTGGACACGTGTTGACTTGTGTGCGCGATTTGTCAATGGGACAAATGGTTTTCACAAGGCCTATATGAAAAAATGTTTGTAATGTGAGGGCTTGCGAGTTGTATATTTTTATGAATCAAGCTATCGATGGTATTCATAAAGTGGCCTTACTAAATTGCCACTCAGTTTAAATTTATTTATTGAGAACTAGCTTGGGTTAGGTTAGGTTTCTGCCGAAAATATTGGTGGATGAGGCAGTACTTGCAACTATGCAGACGATGTGGTACTGCTTGTGACAGGAAAATTTCTACCAACTATAAGTAAACTGTAGGGAAGCTAACTGTGGACACTTAATTTGTGGACAAAACATTGTGGCCTTGGAGTGAACCTCCAGAAGTCCGGACTTGTGCTGTTTACAAACAGAAGAAGCATACCGCACTTTGAACCACCAGCAATTGAGGGAACAGCCCTACACGTGGCAGAGAGTTCGAAATATCTGGGAATAATTCTCGACAGAAAACTTAATTGGAAACTAAATTTCAAAGAACGAGTTAAAAAGGCAGCGAATGCATTTTATGCATGCAATCGTATCTTCGGCAGAAACTGGGAACCTACCCCGAAGAAAATTCTGTGGGTGTATACGGCAATCGTACGCCCAATACTCACATATGGCAACATAGACTGATGACAAGCCACAGACAAGGTAACCAATCTTAAGGCAATGACAAAAATACAAAGACTGGCATGTATAGGAACAACTAGTGCGTTGAGAACAACACCAACTGGTGAACTGGAAACGCTTCTCAACCTGCTACCTATGGATCTATACTATACATGCAAGAATCGGCTGCTAAAAGTGCCTTGAGGATAAGCCAGACAAAATGCTGGATCCCCAGTCTCTTCGGGCATGCGCGAATCCTCGAGAAATACGTATAGGGAGTGACATCAACTCTCGAATCTCTGCTGAGTTCCTGGACACAGGGACATAACCGGCAACGAAAGGGCTGACGAACTGACAAGAAAAGGCTCTACAATGGACCTAGACCAGGCACTTCAGTCGATCAAAGCACCAATCTGTAGTCTCAGACAACGAGTAGAATACAAGATCCGAATGAAAGGAAAAATCAGGTAGAAAACACTAACCACCTGTAACACATCACGGAAGATGTAGCCAGAGTACAACAAAAGCCGGACCAACAAACTTTTGCGATATGACAGAATATCGCTGTCTAAGTTGGTTGGCGCCCTCACTGGCCACAACCTTCTAAGAAACCATACAATGAAACTAAATCTCAAGAATGACGACATTTGTAGAGGCTGCGGTGATGAAGTAGCCTCACTTTCTCTTTCACTGCCTAAGTCTATGTCACTAACTTGAGGAACAGAACACTTGGAAGTTACTACTTCCTGGAAATCAAAGAACTCTCTAAGGTCTCAATATCTAATGTTTACAGGTTTCTGAGGACAACGAGATGGCTGGAAAAAGTCGTGTAACCACGGGAAGGATGAAATAAAGCCAATACAACAGGGCTTACCCCATCGAAGGGTATCACAATGGGTCCAGAAGGTCCTGAGTGCGGTGAAGAAGAGGCTACTCAGCTTAGGTTAGGTTAGGTTTACGGGTTGTAAACCTCAATCGTTTACGGGTTGTAAACCTAACCTAACCTAACGGCATGGGCAACTTTTGGGTCCAACAGGACGACGCCACAACTCACACAGCACGAGTCCTTCGTTCCTCAATCGCCTAATTTCAAAAAATTGTGATTATCACAGGCCTCCGCGATCGTCTTGAATAATCCCTCCAGCTTTCTTCCTGTGGGGTTATTTGAAGTTCAAAGTTTGCCACGTATACCCTGGAAGCCTTGAAAGACAGTATTCGATATGAAATGGCCGCGATTCAGCACGGAAAACTACGATAAGTGATGGAAACTGTGGAAAACCGAACACATTATGCCATTCGGTGATCAAAACAAATTTGCGCGGTTCAAAATAAACGAAAAATCATCAGCAACTAATTTTTTTTTGAATACCCAAAAACATCCCAAATGTTTAAATGACCCACTGAATACGGGTTACTACCAGCTCTGAGTAATTTTTAACTAAACAGAGAATGAAAAGCAGAAGTCAGAGTTCCACTTTGGAGATTTTTTTATAGAGCGAACTTTCAATCCTATATGTAGGGTACCCTTCGCTTTAGACTTAGGGGCCAGTTGTAGCCATCAGAAAAGTCCAACCGTAAAAACACGACAGGAATTGAGTGGAATTGACTGATAAGTTTAACAGACAAAGTTTTATACATACTTACAAATTAATAAATTCGTTTTCTAAAAAATGTGGACAACAATAGCTTAATCTATTTTGATAAAACTAACTTCATTCAAAAGCAACATTTTAAGACTAAGATTGAGTTCAACGATTAAGGTTAATTGCTCCAAAGAAGCAAAACATTGTTTTTTTTTCGGTTACATTTTACTGTTAGCTATAACTGAGGCTTAAGTGTCAAAAATACATTTCTGAATAAAATGTCATTTACATACGTTCCAAACGTTAGTTTCCTATGCCCTACAGACAGAGGACTGAACTGTTTAATAAGAGGACTATCGTAGACACTTACAAAAATAAATGTAATTATTTAAATGGCACACGTGTATTCTCATTCACAGGCTAAACTTGAAGAACACAGTAAATAATAGCGCACATGGAATCACTTACCATATTTAAGAAAATAAATATAAAATAAAAAATAATTAGTCAAATTTGCCTTTATTCCAAACACAAACAAATGAAACCTGTTTTGCTAATATAAATCGCTGATAATTTCGTACCCCATAACTCAGAATTTGAATGGTGTTTATGTAGACATGTCAAAAGCGTACACCTTTGTTGACACAATTGAAACGCCAAAAATTATTGAAAAAAAAAAAACAAACATATTTGTTCCGTTTCTACTTATAGAAGACTAAAACCCATCATGCGATCAAAACGTGATGTGGACTAACAAAAAAGAGAAAAAATAACTCCCCAACACCTGCAAAAGATTACTTGTTTTAGATAAGACCAGTGAATTAACAAAGAAAATTGGAAAAAAAAAGAGACAAGTATCTGCAATGTAAGATGGGTTTGGTAGACAAGTTTGCGCAATCTCAAGTCGACAACATATGTTTGCAGTTTGCCCCTACTTCGATGGATTTTGTGGGAGGCATCATTATTCAGAGGTCTCACTACGTCTTTATATAGATGGAAGGTTAACCCTCATCGTGTGCTCGATGTTGTTCTTTGGTTGCTTGCAATAAAAGATTCAAGCACAAAAAAAGGCAACAGATGATGATGATGATGGTGTAGGAAAGATAAGAAAATCTGAAAGGTGCTGATTTTTTTGATTAGGCGCAGAGTATATTGGTGAAGCAATGACTTTTTTAAGGTGTGCACTAAGCATAGTTTTTATTGTGAGCTGTATTTTCATCGATACTTGATAGTAATTATATCTAACAGTCTAAATACTATTTCACTTTTAGGATAATTTTATTCATTTAAAAGCATGATTATTAAAAGACTGAAAAGCACCATACCTGAGAAGAACTTTAATCGGCCAAACCAGGGGGCGAATCTTTCCAGAGAAAATGTCCACAGGACTCACGAACTTGAGTTTAAAGAAAAAGCGAGTCACACTAACTTTGTGTAAGTATTTTTCAACATTCGACTCTCTCAGGAATAATTAAATATGTACTGGAAGGAGATAAGACAGTTTTGGCCTTTCTTGACGACTTCTCGTGTAAGAAACCAAGCTATCTACAATATGAAATGGAATGCCTAAGGACTTACTTACTTACTTAGATGGCGCTACAGTCCGGGGTGGACCTGGGCCTCAACCAACACGCCTCTCCAGTTGGCACGATCTTTGGCTAACCGCCTCCAGTTGCGCACTCCAAGTTGGTTGAGGTCCCCTTCCACTTGTGCGCGCCACCTAAGGCGAGGTCTTCCTCTACTCCGTTGTCCCTCCGGGTTGGAATCGAAGACTCTTCGGGCCGGAGCGTTGGTGTCCATTCGCTCTCTATGTCCTAGCCATCTTAGTCGACTGATACGTACTTTTCTGACCAGGTCGATGTCGCTGTACAGCTCGTAGAGTTCGCTGTTAAATCTCCTCCTCCAAAGCCCGTCAACGCAAACGGGACCGAAAATCACTCATAGAATTTTGTGTTCGAAACGACCAAGGAGATCTTCATCCGCCTTTGATAACGTCCATGATTCTGCGCCATAAAGCAGGACTGGGATGATGAGGGTCTTATATAGAGTCTCCTTGGTGTTTCTCGACAAGGCCTTACTAATCAATTGCCTTCTTAGGCCAAAGTAACAGCGGTTGGCAAGTGTAATTCTTCGCTTGATTTCTGATGTGATGTCATTTTCAGAGTTAATAGCGGAGCCGAGGTAGACAAAGTCCCGAACTACCTCAAAGTTATAGCTGTCTATCGTGACGTTCTGTCCGATTCTTCGATGTTGTGTGTCCCTTCTTGTTGACAGCATATATTTTGTTTTACCCTCATTCACCACTAAACCCATTTTTGCCGCTTCTGCGCTGATACCTGCCAACGAACCAGTGACAGCTCGCTGTGTTCTGCCAATGATGTCGATGTCGTCAGCGTATGCAAGTAGTTGCACAGACTTTTGGAAAATTGTGCCCCTGGTGTTGGCTTGCGAGTTTCGCACAATTTTCTCAAGAATGATGTTGAAAAAGTCACATGACAGCGCATCACCTTGTCTAAATCCTTTTTTGACATCAAAGGTCTCGGTGAGATTGTTTCCGATCTTTACGGAGCAGCGGGCGTTCTCCATCGACATTCTGCACAATCTGACAAGTTTGGCAGGGATGCCAAAACTAGACATGGCTCTGTATAGCTCGTCTCTATAAATGCTGTCATCTATATCGATTTGGACTTCTTGGGTTTTCTGAAACCGCACTGATAGGGTGCAATCAGTTCGTTGACAAATGGTTTCAGGCGTTCACACAGTACGGCAGACAGGATCTTGTAAGCGATGTTAAGGAGACTGATGCCTCTATAGTTGGCGCAGTTTAGAGGGTCTCCTTCTCCTAAGTCTGCGGCTTACAACAAATCCGCATCCAAATAGACGCTGCTTCTGTTCTCTGTAGCAATCACCGTAGTAGATGTCACAGGTTTTCATCCTTCTTTTGCCTAAGGACAGATAGAGTATAAACTCGTATCTTCGAAAACTATATCTCTAGAGCTTAGGACTTAACAACATCAGAATCAAACTCCTCTACGATTTGAGCTGAGCTAAGCCGAACTGACAAAAAGCGCTTAAATAGGTTAGGTTAGGTGCAAAATTTGTTTGCGTTAAAGCAAAAGTGAAAATTCGCCCGTCAGTCATGATTATTTTTGACACAAAATTGTCCACTACCGTCAACACCCATCAGCAACTTACTTTGCGTTGATTGGTTAATTGCGTGCCACGTTGTCTGGTCCATATTGACGGAGCCTTCATGACATAAGAGAAGTACGAGGCCCTCTAGGTCCCGTGATGTTTCAGTCTTTAGAGTTACGATTACAAATCTCACGAAATGTGTCAATTGTTGACAAGCTGAAGTCGCAAAAATTTACTTATGAAGTCGTCTTGTATGTGCCTTTCGTGAACGTGTCAACGCCGATCGACATCAGATCACACCGTTTCAATAGTGTGGTCATGCACGTGTTCCAAAATTAACGACATACTCGCATTATCACGCTTCGACAGACATCAGGGAAAAAACGTGTCACTCTTAACATACATGACACTATAGAAAATTGTGCAGTGTCACTAGCGGAAAGAACATTGTCAATCTGTGACTTGATATATAAAAAAAAGTTGGTCATTCACGCAGTTATTTATATTAGTCATTTCGTTGTGACATTCAAGTCGTATCGAAAGTGTCCCGCCGCAAGACAGGCGATCTCACAGAATTTAGGACAAATTCGGACGTCATTGTGAAGTCAGCAATAGCTTAATAGTCGGGCAACTAAACGCCGCATTGAACGACCAGTAGAAACCTTGCGGGCAGGAAACGGGCACGAAATGCACGTTGCGCCAAAATCACTGAAACAAGTCATCATTAAAAAAATCGTAACGATTATTCCATATTCCTGAAGAGAATATATGCAAATTAACAATTATCAAAACGCAATTAAATTTTATAAAAACAGAACAAATTTTATTCACAACAAAATCTATTATTATTACGTTACTATTACGAGTTGCACTGATGACTGTGTGTCCTGGTTACCGTTGATGTCCCTTTTATAGTCGATTCGGGTGTGTCGCTCGGTGACCTTTCGCCAGATGTTCTATGATGGTTCTCACGATCGTTTGTTATTGTTGATGGGGGTCGGATGATGCAAGGTGTTGTGTTGGTTTTACGATCGTTCGCCAGATGTTTTCTCGCGATCGTTATCTCGTTCCCAAATAGTGTGGGAAATCAATTCAACCTCCTGCTTTGCTGTATTTTTGTTGTTGTTTTTGTTGTTTGAAAATGGATAGTTCAGTGGGAGAACTAGAGTGTTAACTTGCATATATTTATACAAATTCGAAATTGTCAAAACAGTATTGACATTTGACGCCATTTGTAAAATCGATTTCACTTTCCGATTGTTAAGAAAGTGCCCTTACTACGATTAAAAGCTGTACGTCGACTTAGAGGTCGGTCTTTCTTTGGCTGCAACCGTGAATCTGACGAGCTTATTTTAGCCTTTAAGAAAAATACAATCTCAATATTTCGTCATATTTGGATACATTTAATACTGACATTTGAAAAATGAGAAATTCTCACTCGAAATATGCATTCTTTAGTCATAAATATATCTTGACAAAGAAGACCACTGCAACAGTTTGATGTACCAACGATCTTTCAAGTTTCTGGATAGTTTATGACCTTCATACATTATGTTTGCAAAAAAAAAATGACCTCAAAAAAGCATATTCACTATTAACCATCCAGTTGAACCTGTCCTGATCATCACAATTTCGTTTCATAGTAATTACTTTGAAGTTATAAACCGAAACAAGTACACTCACTCTCCTTAGGTCTTTCAAAAGTTTTATTAACCTAACTGTACACTTGACACTCTGTCTTATCGGTCACATCATGCATCATTTTTAATTGAAATCACATCCGATAAATTTTTTCGCGCTAATTGTGAATTCATCTTCTCGGTTCCCTTCACTGAGATACATTTCGGTATTCATACGGTTAATCTGACCTTCCCCTCATTTTTTTTTTTTTGTTTTTCTTTTTCCTCTCAAGTAAATCACAAACTGAACGGCAACGCATGAAACGCTATAGCAAAAAAGAAAACAGCCAACAAAAATCTCGTTTACATTGTCATTCTTGCCGGTTCTCTTACGCGACAATGGCGGCGCGGCGGTGGCTTATATCTCCGCGTTGACAGGCATGCACAAGCGACAAGTAATTCGTGTTCGTATGTTTTGTATTTTTTCTTGGGGTTAAAACTATGCCTACATCGTGGATAAATGATTAAAAAATAAAAATTCCCAGCGTGGCGTGGGGGGATTTCTTTGATACTCGTATCTGTCAACCACAGCTTCAATGTCGTCTCGTCAACTTGAGAACAACTGGCAGCAATTTGTTTTAAAATAAAAAAAAAAAAACAAAGCCGAAATGAAAAAAAAGCATGCGGTTAGTTGATAGCGGTAATGAAAAGTTTCTTACTCCCGGTCCTCGCCCATATCAGTTGAATGTCACTTGATATGGCCTAAAATTGAGCTTCGAAATGCTTGGTGCGCTATTCGGTATCTAGAGTCTTAAGTGTGAAGATGCTAATTAAAAACTTGAAATCCTATAGCCGGCCTTTAATGGTGTAAAGTAATCAATTTCGAAGAAGCGGCTATCTGTGTCTATCTGCTATTATACCAGACAGACAGACATTTAGGTTTTAAGAGTACGAGTGGGATTATTACTGTTTAATGAAAGTTCACTCGAATAAAACCAATTAAATCAGTAACAGAGTCGGGTTTTGCTTTAACCCCCAAGATCAATTAAATTAATTTTGGGAGAATGAAGCCTCATAAAACGAGTTAATTAGACGCCTTAGAGAAAACAAATAAAATTAAGAAAAGTCAGCACATATTCACGTGACAAAAGAAAAAAAAACTTATGCCAATTAGAACCACGTTCTTAAAATAGGTTTGTTGTTCAAAATAACACATTATCGACGTCAGTTTCACTCAAACCCTCAGAAAAAAAAGCAGAATAGCATTATTTTTTAATAAACAAATCTGTAACGACTACAGTTTATGTATCACCCTGTACTTACAATTTTAAATGTTATTCATCGATGTTAGAAAGTCGTAGGAAATTTACCTTTGTGTGTGAATTTCGAATTTTCTTAGTTTGAAAAATTAGTTATATTGCATAATTTTGTAGATATTTGATAAACTTGACGAAGACAAACAATTTTCATCAAAATTTCAACAGTTCCGTAACTGACAGACAACGCCCAGGGCAAACCGCTGATCGTAGAATCACGAAAATTTGAGGGTCTACTAGAATTGAAGGGATTTTTTGATATGACCCCCCTGCCCTTTTAAGGGGGGCTTTTTCATAACACAAGAACCGTTAGCCGTATTAACTTGAAACTGAGAACGTTGATAGAGAAGCAAAAATTATTAAATACGTGTTTCGCCGATTTTAAAAATTATTCCTGTAAGGGTTGAAAAAGGGGGCCGATTTTTTTTTTTTTTTTACTTTAATACATTCAACTTGCCATTATAAATGGGAGTAAAGTTAAAAAAAAAAAAAGCTTAAAATGGTTTTCAGGCAACACTTTTCCGAGTATTCTGAGCTTTCATTCATCTTTCTGCTACATACAAAGGCTGAGCTACAATAAATTGAAAATAGATTTTATTTGACAAACAAAATTTGATTGTTTTGGCGATTGCCAGCTGCTTTGGCGAGGTGGATATGTATCTGCACACAGTGTTTCATATAGTGTGACCATGCCTAGCTGCCCGGACCGGACTGTATAGTACATACAAACACACACACACAACACACACAATGCACAGGTCACTATTTTGCTTTCTAAACCCTCGAAAACTAAAGTTAATGGTTGCGTGTGGCGGTCATAGCCCAAGCGGTAAGAACTTGAAAGCTGAAATTTTGAAGCAAATTTTTCTTTTATAGCTTAACTAAGCACAACGAAGTGGAAAAATTCGAGTTCCAATGGGGGTCAAAGTTGGTATGGGAAAATACCTATTTTTTATCTGAACGACTTCAAACTCGGGTTGTGTACTCCATATCTGAAGTAAAGAAAATCAGTTGCTCCTATTTTGGAAATTTTGCTTAAGACTCGAGTTTTTGGTGGCGGAAAAAGGGCGATTCAGTTTGTACGGAGAATCTTGTTCATGCTATCGAGTGCGCATAGCAAAGCCCACTAGGTACTTCGGTACTGGGATAAATGCTAGTTTGGATATATTTCTACTACGTTATGATGTGTTCACAAAAAGAGGCCATTCAACTTGCTCGCTTAATTTTATGTAATAAACCTACAACAGAAAAGGATGTCGCATGCAATTTAATTTTATATGCGCCATTATTTTGAAACCGTATTTGCACCTCTACGTGAACAACGAAAAAGAATGTGTTTGTGTTATGTATATAAATAAACTATTATCGGGTCTCTTTTCGTCTCCCTACCACTATAAACCTTACCCACAGAGACTCTCTGGATTTCTACAGAGTTCTTCCCTGAGTTCGATTCCTAGTGTTAACGCTAGCATCTGTTTATGTGAGATCTGTTTCATCCAATGGGTGTCGACCCAATGTTGACCCATGATCCTCTTTCTTTTGCCAGACAAAGCTGAACATTGACACAATATATGTGCCGCTGTCTCAGATTCCTCTAGGCATAGCTTACAAGTATCATCCTCTGTAAAGGTGCTAGTACACGGTATGTAGCACGCCACATATATATGTGGCTCTGACGTAATTTTGACGTCAGTGTATGGAGCAAATGGCTATATGCCGTGTACAAGCTCTCTTTGTACACTGTCTCGTGACGTCAGAGCCACATGTGGCGTGCTACATACCGTGTACTAGCACCTTAAGGCCCATCTGCCTTAAATGATACCCGAAATTACCATGACCTGTTGTTAACGCCACCACCCATTTCCATGTTCCTCGACTCATGCTTAGAACCTTTCTCTGAGTGGAGCAGTCTACATTGTTCCACGGTTAACCACCTTCTCATGTGTTCTGCAGTGATCCATTTGTGAATCAGCTGTTCTACCATTCCTCTACCAATTGAAGAAAATGGTTCTGGTCCCAGCAACTTTTCAGTTGACCCCTGTTTTGCAAGGGAGTCCGCCTTTTCGTTGCCGTCGATCCCTATGTGTCCTCGTACCCAAGTCAGTGTTACCTGATTTTTAGATGAACACTTATTGAGCTTGAATACACATTCCAGTGCCAGTGGTGCTGTAATGGTTGTCTGCTTCAGGCATCTAAGCACCGCCTGGTTGTCCAGTGCTATTAGGATATTTCTTCCTTCCACCTGACTCTCAAGCAAGTAATCCAACGCATGCAGCAAAGCAATCAACTCAGCCTGGTATACTGAAGTGTGTTTCCCTAGGCTAATGTGACGAGCTAGTTCCAGATCTACTGAAAAGATTCCGTCCCCCGCTCCGTCATCCATCATGGATCCATCTGTGAAAATCACGATTTCCCCATTCCTCTTTTCTGGAACGTGTTATGAATCTGTAAACGTCGTCTGAATCTATGGATGTATTGTATAGTCTTGAGGTGTTATAACCTAAGACCACTTCAATCGATTCAAATAGTTGCACCATTGCGTAACGAACTGATTAGATTTTATGGTCTGTATCCTTAAAGAGCGCAGTGGCTCTTAAAGCGAGGTGTTTCAGTTCGATCCCGGAAAATCACAAATTAAAGAGGATGCTTTTTTAACTGCCCCGCCTTTTGCAAAAGCCTGACAAACATAGAGTACAACTGTTCTGAGAAAGCTTCTCAAGTCAACCGTTTTCATATGGTATAATATTGAAACTGAATATTTAAGTTCGGATATCCTTTTTATGTAAAGCATACAAAATATGCTTTGCAAATATTGCTTTCATATCCAACGACGGCTTGTACAAATAAATATTTCAAAATAAATATTCTAAAATAAATAGTCGGGGAAAAATAAACTAACAACTCGCAACAGTTTTGTTTATTTGTTCATCGACTGAACTATTGGAAAAAAAAAACCAACGTCAAGGACTCAATGTCAAAAGTCTTCAACATCCCATGGTATATCCACGGCACTTATGTTTTACCCACTGTAGGTACTTTGGCAACTGAATTACATAAAAATAATCGTAGTCGTCATTAATAAAACAAACGTTTGTAACGACAAACAAAACAAAACAAACAAAAAAACCCCCGGCCAGCTGAGTTTTGTTTATTCTGCCATACTATCGCGCTCTCGACGTATATTATTATATTTACCATCAGCCAACCAACCTGTTTACACTACAATCTGAATATCGAATCCAATCGAACCGGTCGGCATGGATGCAAAAATTTGCTTAAATCAATTGAAGGCCACCGACAAAAACCAAAACACATTCAAGCTGTGCGGATGATAAAACTTGATGGTGACGAAAAGGTTTTTCTTTTGTTCAACAACAGCATCCACCCATTTTGTATCTTTGGGTATAGGTAAATTTATTCGATTATCTCATGGGCCGGCGCGCGTACCCTTTGCCCACTCAACTACTCGAGTGCGCATTCTTTGATTGACAAGCAGCTCTGTTGGGGAACGCGTGTAGGCGATTTATCTCTACTCTAGGCATCTACAAACCCGACTTACATGTGCAGAAACCCAAGTGAAAGGTTATAGCTACTGGCGGCTGACTCTGGCTCTGGCAGAACCTTGAATTCTGCGATGCAGATAGGCACATCGATGTGTCAAGTCAATGGGGCACGCTCTTTGTGCGCAAAGTACTTGCAGTTGTATCGCAAGCTGAATGATTTATTGGGAGCGCAAACCACAAAACTATCTCGAGGTTGTGAAGGATTTGCGATGTGTTGCGCAATGGGTTCTACCGATATTGATAAACCGCGAAACCACTCACGCAATATTTGTTGCGGTGTTTTGGCCAGCGGCACGGCGCGGCGGTCCCTTCCTATCTTCTTTGGTGGCTTCTGGTGGCGAACGGCGGCGGGTCCTGAGGTTCGATATTGTGTTGCAACACAGAGAACAAGAACCGCGGGCGCTTTTCATTAAGAGAAAAACCACATTCCTCTGTTCGGACACTTTTGTGGTCAATGGGTGTACGCTCACGCTTTGTTTATTGTTGCACAGATGTCAATCAGTCAATTACCAGTGACCAGTGAGGGCTATATGCACGATATGCCTGCCGAAAAATAAACTAGGGTAACACGTGCACTATTTTTTAGAAATCGACAATTTTTCGCGGAGTGTTAACGCCTGAGGTTGGAATTAGATGGTTAACATGAGCTTTTTTGCTATACACTCGCAGCAAAACAGTGTGCAATTTAAAAATTCCCAAAGGGGCTGTAATTGGTCCAGACGCAGTGGAGGCTGGAATTATTTGGTTGTGTTGCTGTCAGTGACAAATGCAGGTGTTTCGTTTGAAGTCGCGCAGACAATTGTTGAGTGAGCGCGCTTAGTATAACTAATGAGGCGAGAAATTTCAAAAAATTATTATGCAATTGATACTTTTATCTCTTGGAGGTATTTTGCTAAATTCTCTTAATTAGGAGAATAAAAAAATGAGGGAACAACTCTGGGGGCGGCATAGTTATTCGGTATCGCTTTGGCAGGAAAAAATCGTGTTTGTGTGAATTTTATTAAGGGTATTTTTTTTATTATTAAGAAATTTTATTAAGCTGCAAAAAGTCTACCAGCGGGGTTACAAATTTAATTTGAAATTAATGGAAAATATTTTCGAGTTGAATTACGTTGCACAACTTAGAAATTCCCTGAGCAATGTGAAGAATAATATGAAACGGGTATGTGTATTGGATAAATTAAACATGTACATAAACCGTTTGAAGCTTTTCAATTATAGGTGGCATGGCGTTGGCAATAAATAAATAGGCGGCGCAACAGGCGATAGACACCCAAGGCCTAGATTCTCGCAACCATTCGTTTTGTGTGAGTTTCTATTTTTGGAACGAATGGAAGGGACCTACAATTTTATGCCGAGTCCGAACGGCTGAATTGAGAAGCTTTTTCAGGACAGTCATACTCTCGGATGTTTGTCAGACATTCGCGAGAGGTGGCGCAGTAGAAAAAACCTTAAGATGTTAATTTGTGTTTTCCGGGGATCGAACCTGGGATCCCTCGCAGAGTAGTCCAGCACACTAACCACTGCGCCCAATCGGGGAGAATATTTAGGGCCGTTTGATTCACTCGAAGTCGAACACAAGTTGGGGATTTTTATTATCAAATTAAAAAATGGAGGTCAGAATGAGAAGAAGTGCAACTCCTTATGTCTGTTGGGCAGTAATTCCGAATTCTAATGAAACGAAAAAGCGACAGAAAACGGGAGGCGAAAGGGCACGTTGTAAGCCAGATCGGCCAGAATGAGACCTGGAAGAGTAACGAAAAGGCGACAGACTTAGAATAGGGAACAAAAATAAAGGGGATAACGCGTCTGTTGGGATAATAACTTGGACGAAATGAGATATGAGCTTTAAAGAGGACATCGTTGGTGAAATGATATCTACTCATTTTTTTGGAAATTTTAACAATTGTCAATAAAACGGCCTAATGAGTAATTGTGCTACTAAGTGACTACTGAGCCCGTGGTCTCAGGTTCAAACACTGAATAACACACACATAACATTTTAAGGATTTTCCACTGCGCCAACACTTGTGAGATTACACTACAAAGATTAGAAAGTAATATTGTTCTGAGAAAGCATAAAACTGCAACCTGCAAGTCCCTTCCATTCGTCCAAACAATTAAAACTCACACAAACGAACAATTGTGAGGAGAGTCCTACTCCTAAATGAACAATGGATATGTCGCGCCGACTATTATTTATGTTAACGGACTTTCCATGCCTTCGAACTGGGAGCAACTCCAAATTTGTGCTGCATACATAAAACGGAAGACGCTATAGCACGCAATATTTTTGACTTCAAGCTATGAGAAACGTGATTGTTTTAATGCAATATTCCCAGACTCCACAAATTGATCCTTAAGCTTAACTAAAATTGTTAGAGGAAACTCAACTTCGAGAATCTACTTACTCGATTCGATTTCAAGCTAAAGCCTAGTAGTATGTTGTTAATTTTGCTTCTAAGTCTGTTCTTTTGACCTGCAAATAGGAGTCGACCAAACTCGTTCTGCTCCTTTTCTGGAATAGTACAATGAATAGAGTCAACATTCTGTGTATAAGTCTATTAGTAATCGAGTTGATCTAACTCGATTGATTCCAGTTTAGAGCAAAAAGACACTATGCTGACTATTGAAAACCAAGTGCCGGAACAATGGTACTCGGTTTCGTGTTTTAAAAGGCTGACCGAGTGTTTTCTCGTTCAAGCGTTCTCCATACTGTAGTCCGGTGTGGATCTGTGTCTCAACCAAATCTCTTCTCTAGTTAGGCTTTTGTAGTCCTCCTGAGTTGCCATTTCTATCCTACCCATAGATCTATTCTTCCATCTGGGGTGATTGAGAAAATCCATAGCAGGACCCAATTGTGATAGGTCGGGCTGCTCAATTACACTTCAAGTTTGAAAGCATTTCCATAGTTCCAAAGATGCCACCAATCTGATCCACTTAAGCAATTAAAATCTACATCATCCTCTGAGCTGCATCAATTTCCACTGTGGATTACATAATCATTATCTGTTAACAGTGAGCCAGAGGATAACACAAGCGACACCCTAATATTTATCTAACCTCCTAAGGCCAATTTAGACGAACAACAATCGACCCTTGTGCAATCGCCCATATTCAAACGGTTAAGCCTTGCCGCACATATGTAGTCAACTCAATTACTGTGCATCATCAACACATTCA
Organism: Cheilosia scutellata; assembly: GCA_955612985.1. Lineage (NCBI taxonomy): Eukaryota > Metazoa > Arthropoda > Insecta > Diptera > Syrphidae > Cheilosia > Cheilosia scutellata. Next base: position 143,378,889 of record OY015311.1, read on the forward strand.
CAGTTACTGAGACGCCATCTCTTACATGACTTTGCGTAATCTCTAATTAAGAATAACAAAAGAGCCTTCCAGCTGCAGCCTTCAGCAGCAGAGAGTAGTACTCCTCCCAAAATAATTACCTCCCATTGATTACAAAGCAATTTACAAAATCCTTGCGTCACTATTGAGCATTATTTACTCGTAATTTGAGAACCTCCGTCCACACAATGCAGAGAGACAGTCAGACATAGAATTCAATTCAATCAGTCAATCATATTGGGGAGAACGGAGGTATACAGATAGAATATATTGAATCTTCCAAGTAGGTAGGTATAGGGGCGCAGATGCATCGTAATTGACCCCCCCGCCCCAGCCCAGCCATCGCTGTAATGAAAGAAATATCGAAATACTCGTAATAAGCGCATTAAACTGTACAATGTGTACAACAACAGTCGAGTTAATTGTTGTCCTCTGACAGTGATGTATGAATGCATTCGAACACATTTATTTCGTGTGTTGCATTCTTATGTCGTACTCCGTAAAGCGCGATGACTTGGTAAAAGACTGCTACAAGCAACAGGCACCAATCGATCGATGATGATGATGATGACGAAGATTGATTGAATATTAATTCTGACGACGAATGCTGTTGGGTAAAGTTTTCGTAAACAACGCGCGTTAGATTGACAGGAGGCGGAGACCCGTACCGCACATACCAACGGCCCACATCAAAGCGGATACAAATGCATTCTTATGCAGATGCCATCTGATTGATGTTGTTTTGTAAATAGACAATTTGCCATGGGAATACGCGAAATGGAATTGTGATTATAAGCCGACAGTATAGTACTAATTAAGTCAAATAGATACTCGTACATGCAAGTAAGATGGCCGATTGACAGATATCACTTGATGTCGTTTTCGTTTAATGAGAGTTTATGATTATTATTCGGGGACTGTAATTGTAATTGTGCCTCCCGGATGTGTCAATACCAATCAAAAATACAGCGCATCTGTGAAGCAAGGTTTTGGGATTCGAAGAAACTCTTGGTTGCAGCATTACATTTTTTGGAAAATACTTTTCCCGAAAAGGGCGAACTTATAACTCTTCAGCAGCTCCCAGAGATGCTTGCAGGTAGGTGTTACTTCTGCACGTTTACGGATGGGTCAAGTTACGCCAAACGTTTCAAGCTCTTTACCAAAACGCGACAAGTACTTGTAGTGCAAGTGAATCTCTACAGCTGTAACACATAACAGAAAATTACAAGTTCAATGGTGAGACTATTACCACGTCTGGACAAATTCAACAGGCGCACTTGTAAGACTTGTCGAGTTGTGCTAAAGCACCATGCCAAAAATGGTCGGTGAGATCCACGGTATGATATTGGACGATCGGTGAGTGAGGTGCGCGAACTTAAAGAGGCTGCAGACTTATCACATGAAAAATATATTCGTGAGATGTTTGCTCACAATTGACAACAAACACAATCGTTTGATAACTTCAAAGTGTGTTTGGCTATGTTCAACAACAATCCGATCGAAATTTTTTCACAAAACACACCAGAGACTAAGGAATAGACGAGACTGTCGGCCAAGGCAAGATCATGACGACAGTTTTTTGGGATGCACGCGGTTTCATTCACAATAGTTACCTTGGAAAGGGTAAAATGATCACAAGATATGTGGAATCAATTCGACGCGGATTTAAAGCACAAGCGACTGCATTTGACGAGGAAAGAAGTTCTCTTTCATAAGTCCGCGTAGTCGCAATAGCAAAATTGCATGAATTGCTTCCTTATTTAGCATATTTTCAAGATTTAACCCCCTGCGACTATTTTCTGTTTCCAAACATGAAGAAATGGATCGGTGGTAATTTGTGTCGAATGAAGAGGTACTCGATGACACAAAAGCATATTTCGAAAACCTCGAGAAATCATATTAATTTGAAGGCATTCAAAATTTCCAGAAATGTTGGACGAAGATAGAATGAGACTGTGTTAAAAAATAAAACGTTTTTTGCCGAATATAGTGGCTTTATTTTTAATTTTCGAAGACTTATTGAGCGACCCTTGTATTGTTGCAAGTTGTAGTCCTCTGGAAATATGCCTTCAGAAAGCTCTTTGACTAATTGATCTACATTCTAAAGAAGCTTTTACGGCATGAAGCTCAAAAGAAAATTCGCGAAATTCAACTATTAAACGGCACAGTAAAGTCGCGTATTAAAAAATATGTCAAATGACACAGAAGAACAAATTATTGGCTAAATCTTCTATATATATAAAAATGAGTTCTAAAATGTGTTCGGATACGTATAACTTGAAAACCACCGACTCTATTGAGCCCATATTTACAGATAATCTTAGGTATTAGCCCAGGAGTGCACTGAAGGAGATTGGTCAAAATTGGACAAAGGGGCGTGGCACCTAACATACAAAAAAAACACTCAAAATCGTATATCTCGAAAACTGCCAAATAGATTAAGCTCAAATTTACAAATAATCTTAGGTATTGGCCCAGAAGTGCTCCTTTGGAGATTGGTCAAAATTGGACAAAGGGCGTGGCACCGCCCATACAAAAAAAACATTCAAAATCTCATATCTCGAAAACTGCCAAATCGATTGAGTTGAAACTTACAGACAGTCCTAGGTATTGGCCCAGGAGTGTTGCTGTGCAGATTGGTTAAAATTGGACAAAGGGCGTGGCACCGCCCATACAAAAAAAACATTCAAAATCTTATATCTCGAAAACCGCCGAATCGATTGAGTTGAAACTTATAGACAGTCCTAGGTATTGGCCCAGGAGTGTTGCTGTAAAGATTGGTCAAAATTGGACAAAGGGTGTTGCACCGCTCATACAAAAAAAAACATTCAAAATATTATATCTCGAAAACTGCCAAATAGATTAAGCTCAAATTTACAAATAATCTTAGGTATTGGCCCAGAAGTGTTCCTTTGGAGATTGTTCAAAATTGGACAAAGGGCGTGGCACCTCCCATACTAAAAAAACTATGAAAGTTTGATCAAAATTGGACAAAGGAGCGTGGTACCTACCGTATAAAAAAATATACATTTTAAATCCTATTTCTCGACACCCATGGGAGCTAAAGTGGGTGGGATTGGAAAACGGGCCATGGCACCACCCTTACAACAAAGTTATTTAAATCACGATATCTGAACATTGCCTGATTGAAGCATTTTACAAAACCTGGCGGGACTGGACAAAAGGGCGTGACACCTCCCATAACAAAAAAAAAATATCTAACGTTATTCTTCGACAGTCATGGGAAAAAATTTGTCTAGACAATACAAACGTCCGAGGAAATATCGGTCAAAGCACACGGAATCAGTCTGGACACATCGGTTAAATAAAAATGAAATGAAAATGTACGAGCAGGCAAAACAACGTTTACCGGGTCCGCTAGTAAATTATACAATTATTTTACGCTATACAATATGACGTTTCGAAAAGCTGTTAATTACTTGTATTTATTCGATATTTGAATGACAATTAAATGTTGAAAGAGGAGTTACCATTTTGGCAAGAACTAAAAACGATATTATAAATCAAATTTGTGTCGAAAGCTTACAGGGTTTCTTGTACGGATGGTGCTACTGCTACACTCGGTTCCCGCTCTGGTTTTGCAGCTTTGATTAAAATAAATCCGACGTACTTCATCGTCGAGCATTGGGTGGCAAAACGCTCCCGGAATGCAACCTTATTGGGATTAACAGACACCAGTCACACAAATTGTTCGCACAAATAAATAAATCAAGCCTCCAGCTGTAAATGTCACTAAATATAAAGTTGAAAGCCATGAGTATTCATAAACTGATCCGCAATCCTTTCACGGTGCATGATAAAATTCAAGAAGCGTTGCTTGAATTGCAATTCTTGAAGTTTTTAAAAGCCAAAAAGCCCCTAAGATTCGAGTATACAGCTTATTTCGATGGTGACACCTACAGACAGTGAGCATCAAAAGTAAGTGAACACCAATGACATTTTAAGTTATTTTTAGGGTCTTAAAACATGTCTAAAAAACCAACACATCTACCTACTGTAAAGAGTAAAATATAAAATATGATTTTACAAATATTTAAAAAAAAAAATGTTTGCGAACTTTTAACGCTACCTGTACCTTTATCTTATCCGTCGTTGGAGTTTATACTTTTTGAGATGTAGAGTATACTTTTTTCTAAAAGTAAGTACTATGCGATCTGTAAAATCAATGGTTTGAATTTTGGCAAAAAAAAAATTAAAATGTAGACAGAATAAATGGCAAACTTTACAACTTACACCTTTATTTCCCGATTACATTCTGTTTATAGAATTAAAATAAATATTTTCGTTTTTACCTTTTGAACTCGTCAGACTTTGTCCAATGTTATTCCAAAAATTTAGTCGACATCCGAAGACTTTCATTTCCTTGACACGTTCCTTCATGTTGCCCAGTACACTGGTCTCCGTTAAACTGACACAGGGAATCATTTAAAATGATTCTTCTTCCGACGGGCAACACGCAATGGCAATTTACCAAATTACTACTTTTGCGAATGGAATTTAATTTTTTTTTTAACACTTGTTTCACAATTTTACTCTACCAAAATGCCACACGTTGAGTCGATTAAATAACTTCATCGAGTTTAACTAAGACGACTCCTAAGAAGGGGAAAAAAATAAAAAAATATTGTAAAAATAATAATTCTTATAACATTTGCAGAAATTCCCATCAATTAAAGTCAAATTGCAATTTTTCGAATAAAATTTTCCTTTCACATACGACGATGAGTGGTGGTAATTTAATTTGTTTAAATGTTAATCACACTTTGAGTGCGGCAATGCAATTTAACAGTTACAACTTTTGTTGGTAACTATAATGAGCGTTTGGATTTTTATTGAATTTTAATATCCAACAACATTCTATTCCGGTTTTGTTCGTTAAGTTTATTAGATTTTCCGATGCGTTATCTCTTGTAAAAAAGAATTATAAACAAATGAGAGTTGACTAATGATTTACACTCTTGCTAATTAAGATGCCGGTTATAGCCTGGTTATTTGTTAGGTTTGGAGTTAATTATTGACCATTCCATGTTTCCAAGGTGGATTCATAAGCACGTTATTAGCGCGTTTCATTTATGGTTTTGCTGGGTGAAGTGGTTTTTCTTAATTCTCTTTCAATTGGAATGTGTTTCTTGTTTTACTTGTATGTTGGTGTAATTAACACTTTTGATACGTGATCAGGAGATTAAAATTGTTCTTGTATTAGTCAGTTATATTTTTGAAAATTTGACTCCATTCTGCAATTTTTAAAAATAAAAAAAGGGGGGGGGGGGCGAACGTCTGAACTGAAAAGTTGTCTTCAATAGTTCAGACAGCAATCCATATCCCAGTTTGTAACCACTATATCCAACAAATTTTCATCTGGAATTGAGTTCAGTTTGAAGAATTTTTAGTAGAACCGCTCATCTTTTTCTGAGCAAGAAGACTTAGGGCAGTTGGAAATTAGTTAAAAATTGGCCCGTACGTACATTGTTTTACTTAATGAAAATTAAAGAAATTGCAAAATAGTTATGTCTGACAGTGAAGCAGCGATCAAGCCATTTATGTCAGAATGGAGTGCAATGAGGCAGTGTACATAGTAACTCTTCAGCAAGTCATGGGCCAGCAGAATTATAAAATGACAATTGATCCGTGGAATGGAGGATCGTTCAATAAAAAAGTACAAACCAAATATTGTCGCATTTTTATTTCAGATTCGTCTTCCTTTTTTTCGGCCTATTTGAACCGTCTGTCGAGGTCGAAATAAAGTAGGTACTAGATAAAAATTGAATTATCAAAATTGTCGCATTTTATTTCGGATTCGTTTTCTTTTTTTTTCGGCCTAACAAGAAAAAGCTGTCGATGTTTTTCTTTTGCACGAAACGAAAACGGCTTTCGTTTTTGAAGTTACATGAAGAAAAAAAACGAAAAAGTCCATGAAATAGCTTTGGTACATGAAGACATGTGTCTTTGGGGTGAGAATGCAACTTTGTAGCCTACCCCCGACGAACGAATAGGGAGATTCTATACAGGATGGCCCGGTTTGGGATAGAAATACATGAAATAGCTTTCGTTTTTTTTGGTCGTTGCGAAAATTACTTTCGTTTTCGAGAGTACATGAAGACATGTGTCTTTGGGGTGAGAATGCAACTTTGTAGCCTACCCCCGACGAACGAATAGGGAGATTCTATACAGGATGGCCCGGTTTGGGATAGAAATACATACATGAAATAGCTTTCGTTTTTTTTTTTGTCGTTGCGAAAATTACTTTCGTTTTCGAGGGTACATGAAGACATGTGTCTTTGGGGTGAGAATGCAACTTTGTAGCCTACCCCCGACGAACGAATAGGGAGATTCTATACAGGATGGCCCGGTTTGGGATAGAAATACATGAAATAGCTTTGGTTTTTTTTTTGTCGTTGCGAAAATTACTTTCGTTTTCGAGGGTACATGAAGACATGTGTCTTTGGGGTGAGAATGCAACTTTGTAGCCTACCCCCGACGAAAGAATAGGGAGATTCTATACAGGATGGCCCGGTTTGGGATAGAAATACATGAAATAGCTTTCGTTTTTTTTTGTCGTTGCGAAAATTACTTTCGTTTTCGAGGGTACATGAAGACATGTGTCTTTGGAGTGAGAATGCAACTTTGTAGCCTACCCCCGACGAACGAATAGGGAGATTCTATACAGGATGGCCCGGTTTGGGATAGAAATACATGAAATAGCTTTCGTTTTTTTTTGTCGTTGCGAAAATTACTTTCGTTTTCGAGGGTACATGAAGACATGTGTCTTTGGGGTGAGAATGCAACTTTGTAGCCTACCCCCGACGAACGAATAGGGAGATTCTATACAGGATGGCCCGGTTTGGGATAGAAATACATGAAATAGCTTTGGTTTTTTTTTTGTCGTTGCGAAAATTACTTTCGTTTTCGAGGGTACATGAAGACATGTGTCTTTGGGGTGAGAATGCAACTTTGTAGCCTACCCCCGACGAACGAATAGGGAGATTCTATACAGGATGGCCCGGTTTGGGATAGAAATACATGAAATAGCTTTGGTTTTTTTTGTCGTTGCGAAAATTACTTTCGTTTTCGAGGGTACATGAAGACATGTGTCTTTGGAGTGAGAATGCAACTTTGTAGCCTACCCCCGACGAACGAATAGGGAGATTCTATACAGGATGGCCCGGTTTGGGATAGAAATACATGTGGGGGAACTTGAGAACAATGAGGCAGTGATAGCTTCAATCTTGCAATCTTCACGACGTTCTACGCGCAAACACACGTCTGCCTTGGACTTTCCAATCCTTCAGTGAAACGACTTCTTCATGATTACCTTTACTACAATCCGTACAACTATACCATGTTCAGAACGATCTCCCAATATGCCCAATTGCAACTCCGCGATTATGTCAATCGTTCAAGGACCCTACAAGACCTGAAGGCCGATACTGGTAAGGGTCTTTATGAGTGTATGGGCGATTTACACAAAACTGTGTAAAACAAATCTTTAGGTATATGAACCTACACTATTTACAAGAATTCTGATTCATAAAATGGGTTTTATTGGGTCTTGAAAAAAGTAAAGTTATCTTGCTGCACCATGTACTACGACTGACAAATCTATTCGAATGAGTCGGTGTTCGGTTCTTGTATGCGGTCTGTGACAAAATCGTTTATACAAATCGAGGATAAGTTGATTGTAAAATATGAAGTAAAACTTATTCATATTCATTGTTAGAAAATATTGTGGGTGTCAGAATTAAACCCTTTTGCCATCAACACAGGGACAAGCTCAACATTTTGAACTTTTATTAAATTCAATGGCACTATTTATACTATTTTTATCACAAACAGACTCAGTAAAGAAGTCTCTACAATGCTTCCATTGACATAAAAGACATTTATTTTCAACTTTTATGACTTTTCATATCAATGCTGCTAAGATTTATCACAACCCTGATGTGAAAGAGTTCAGCAGCTCTTCCAGAGGTGGAGTTGAAACTGAATTGCCTACCACCTATAGGGTCAACTCTCGTCCAAAATGATTACCCTGGTGATAATTTTAAACTCGCAATATAACAACTTGTCACTTAAACCATTGTGTCATAAAATGTTGATGACCTTAATCGTTCCAAATTCGTCATAGTCTTATTCCCACCTGACAGATTGTCATAAATCACTCAACCGACACAATGTAACACCAGTCGATAAAATGCAATTTACGTGTGCTTGCTATACAAAAACAAATAATTGCCGTCAATTACAAAGCCGACCTATCACCTTCGTTCCCAAAATAATTTCGACAAATTTCACAAGAAATGATTATTATGTCGCCAAAAAAATGACCTCCATTCGCGCAGACACAATTTTACAAAAAGAACTCTCTTTAAACGCTCCATTGAGTCCGTCCTACTGCGTCCTTCTGCTGCTTCTTCTGTTGAAACAATTAATAATCTCTTTTGAATCTGAGCACAAAAAAGGTCATGAATTTCGTTCCCTGCACCCTCTTACCCGATTTTCGATTCAATTTGGTCTATCCTTCAACCACCCTAATTGCGATTTTATTGTTTATTGTTTGTGGCGCGGTTTTTCGCAGTCTATTCAATACCAATCGAAAATCAAGCAAATAGATACAAAAGTATCTAACAAACGAAATTCTGTTCGTCCTACTTTTATTAAGACAGCTACTTGAAATCAAACTGACTACTGACGATAGATCGATTGCAATCTGCAATTAGATACAAAATGCCAATAAATCCAGTGGCAATAGATAGCAGCGAAACAATGCCAACTGAAGAAAGTATAGTGTCTGTGGTAATGACGGAAATAGTAGAGATGTGCGTTCTGCTGTTTGCTGGGTTTGATTGCACTCGACGATTGTTCGAATGATTGATGAAGCGACAATGTGATAAATGGCTTCTCTTAGTGCGGTGATAATTTCACGAAATCTAATTAAGAAATTCACAATATAAAAACAACGAAGGAGTTAACGATGTAATCATGGATTTATTGCGAATGAAAACGAAATGAAGTGTTAAAGTAGATCCTTGGATTACGAAGGTGCGGACAAAGCTATTTGAACGTTGTATTTATGTACATTGGAATTTATTATTTTGTTATGACTATAATAAAGTGAGCATTTTGCTGTGTGGACATTGACGCACTGACCGCAGTCACAGATCTTTCTTATGCTAATTAAAATGCATTTCATCGTTTAGACAAATTTGAATTTATTCTTTTTAAAATTTCACTTTACTCTTTTTAAGCAGATGCAAATGGAGTTGAAGCTTTGCTGTCTGTCAAATCGAGTGCAAAAAAGTTCAAAATTCATAAAAAACAACTATGCTCAAAATTCGACCACATACATTTAAACGCAGCATGCAGAACGACAAAAGAACATTCGGAGACAGAGAGTATTCTATTCGACACCGCCCTAGCCCTTTGTATGTAATTTAAAAATATATTTTGCAAATATTTTTTTTTTTTTAATTAAATTGCTTTTCGACACATCTATAATTGATAAGCTTCAATTTGGTAAAAGCGGAAATAAAATTAGTTAGCATTTAGTAGTTTAATTATGTACCACAAGATAAAGCGTCGGCGATTAATACATAATTCGTTTTCCCTGTAGGTACTATTTTTCAAATACATAAGGCACATATTTATTACCATACTTAACCAGCTGTGAGTACCTACCTAAGTACCTACCAACCCATTTTTGTGGAATAGGGCAAAACTACCTAACGTAACCAAGTCACAAGATCAGTTGAGCTACGAGCAAAGGGTCTCCTACCGTCTTTATCCAAAGCACATATTTGAAAGAGCAATTCTAAAGCAAATGACAGTCTAGAAAAGGTTCCGCCCAGCCTGGTATTCGTGGGAAGAGGAGTTGCAAAGCTGCGCTCTTTCATGTTGTTGATGATGAAATTCAAAAACAATTTTAAATATTGCTGAATTTTTCAATAACGTTCGATACGGTGGACCACAGGCTTCTCTCTGAAAAGCTGCAACATAAATTTGGATTTTGCAACAAAGCTAATGGATTTCTAATTAACGGGTCGCCAGTAATGCGTAGCAAAGGAAAATCAAAGAACATGTTTACCCGGAGCCAAGGCAAAATCCTTCCTTAAACCCTCCATCGGACTGAGGTTCTTAGAGTCATGGTGGTGTGAGCGTACAACGTAGTACCTACCTACATATTATACCTGTGCTGAAGAATAAATGGCTGACTCTGACATACTTCAGATGCCCAGGCAACGTCTTTCGTACCCATATTCCCTTATCCTGTGGTATATATCGGGTATAACAGTCGTATAAGAGTTTCTAAAGTGCAGTCTGAGAGGGTCCAAGAATGACAAAGTCATCAGGAAAGAGCAAATTCGAAGTCCAATGCACTCTGTATGTTAGTGGATTCCCATTCAAATGGGTCCGTGAAGACCGAAAGAACAAAATCGCGGATATACAAGCTACCAAAATGAGATACTTTCGTTATATTGCTGGTGTGACTCGCAGTGATCGTATAAGGTACACCAGAACATGTTAGGTTCTCAATGTCAAGCAGCTACTTCTCCGGACGGAGCAGTTCATCCTTTGAACTCGAATCCCTGACATTGGGCTTCTATGTATGCTCAGAATGAGATGGTTCGATCAAGATCTTAATCTATCCGCTTCCCGTATATGGCTTTCCCTTCATGATTTAGAGCCGGTGGTGGCGGAAGATCGAGACCCTTTTAAATGAAAATGATTTTACCCCGCGGTTTCCCTATTCAACCGATTTTTGGTTTGCACTTCAGGACCAATTTGTAAATATATGTATTCCCATTTCAAAATCTTACTGTTAAGAACATTATTCCCTTCAGTACAGACATTTGCATTTGGAACAATCCAAACACCTTTGACCTTGAGCTTAATTCCAATCGTTTTGGCGTTTCCCAAAAATAAAAAAAAAACATAAACCGCTCTCCGTATAGTTAACCTTCTCAACTTTAATATATGTAGTCTGCTTTCAAATAGCAGTTATTGTTTTTTTTTCTTTTTCTTGGGTAGGTACTGCTCCATGGAGTTTCTCAAGAGACCGCGCATATACGGCACACTTTTTTAGGCAAACAAACAAAACCTTTCCGAAAAAATGCATCCACCATCTATCTGCATGTGTGTACCCAAAAGGAGTTCCTTAGCTGACAACGAACAAACAAAAAAAAATATCTCCAGGAGGCTGTACCTCTAAAGAACCAGTTCTTCTGCCTGACAACGCATATTAATCGCAACAGCGCATGGAGTATGGAGATGGGGAACGTCGTCGCCGTCGTCGAACGCATGATCGCATGCAAGTGCAGCAGCACTCGCGCCTCTGCAACTTGTATGCCAACCGAAAAAGATACTTATTCCTCTTTCAGTGTAGCCATCTCTCGTTCCCCGCCCTTTATCTTATATCTATGTATCTTTATTTATTTATGTTTCGTTCTGTTGTGGCTGTGCAAAGTTGCGGATACTAAATTTTATGCATTCCACATACTATATGGTTATGGATATATTGGCACGTTAAAGGCCACATCTTTGAAAATGGTAATAAATTTTGAAATCTGCGCTTCAGTACCGTTAGAATTGAAGAAGATAACGACGATGCCGCTGATGATGATCATGTGGCTTGTGCTGCAGCAAAGGTATTTAAATTTATTACCACAGCGCGGCTGGCTGTAAATTAAACATAAAAACTGGGCGTGTCCAGGGCGCAACATAGAGGTAAATTCCGCTCACTGAGTTAAATTCAAGCAAACAAAATAATAAAAATAAAGTTGGAATTTTCAAATTAAGTTCGCTCACAGACAGTCAAGGTCAATTTGGGATGACATACTGCAACGTTCGGCTAGTAGAGGTGCTAATAAGATTCGCAAACAATTTGTTGCATGCAGCTACTGCTATTCTGATAATTACACACACCTAACTGGAGGGTAATAAATTTAATATTTCGCAAGACTGCTTTGTTTTGTGTTATCTGCTCACACCGGGTTTACACGATGCAGCCGCGTCCAAAATGTACGCAAGACTTGCGATGACGGGTGTTGTTTTGTGCGCTAACTAAGGTATGGTGACCCACTCGAAGTGTAATGTTCCGATTTGAATCTATGAGTGCGCTGTTGGATGGTTGTTGGAACGTGCCGATATGTAAAAGACGTGACACCATCGCAACAACGTGTGACACGTTCAGGTGGCAAAATGCGGCGCCCACTGGGCGTTAGATATACAACTCGTCGCCGCCGCCGCCGCCTGAGGTGTCGGATGATAAGCGACTATTAATAGATGTGTATTCAATTGGTTATCGTTATGGGATTGAGTTACTGCTGGAAATCAAGTTACGAAATGTCAACGAATTGGATCTAATTTTCTACTGCATTGTGCTGAATTTTCTATCACACAGTGGTTGAAATGTAAATAATCACGATTGCTAGTCCTATTGATTAAGGTTGACTATAGTACCCTTTCTATGGACCTTGGAATGGAAATGTACCACACACTTTTACCGGATGCAGTGTGCTTTATAAAAAGATACATCGTATTCGTGACCGCCTGCATGTGGTATTGGTAAACCTGGGTATATTATTAACCGAGTCGTTAGATGTAGTTTTGGTTACTTTATAAGCCATGGAACACCACGAAAAACACAAAAATATCTGTCAGCCTTAGTAAGCCGGCGAAAAGCAGTGATTATTAAATTACCTTGTGAAGGTAATAACACTCAAATGGTCTGTCTGGGCCGGCCTCTTATTTGTAGGAAGCATCCCATTAGTTTAAGACTTACAGACAAAGAAGGGAAGGATCATCGTCCAAGCTGAACAGATCATTCTGCCTGACAGCGTTTGTTGGCTGTCTCCGCCGTTTAACAGTCTGCAAAAGTGTTCTTTCCAATTCCTCAGCACCGACTGTGAATCTACTACTGTATTGCCATGCTCATCTCTGCAGGCTTCTGTTCGGGGCTTTTATCCTTGGGTGAATCGTTTTACCCTTTGGTAGACGAACATTGCCTCTACAGTAGCGTCCTTCAATTGATTCGACCGCTCGCTTCTCTTGCTCTTTCTTTTTCCTTCTGAGAAGACGGTGTTCCTCCCTTCTTTTTTGCCCGTAGAGCTCGCGGGCAGCTCTCTCAGCCGCTCTGGTTCTTGTCTAGCGGCATTCCTCATCGAACCAAGGGTTTCGTTGTGTTCGCCTAGTGAAACCCAGCACTTCGGTAGCGGCACTCCTGATGGCACACTGGCAGTGTTGACACTGATCCTCTGTACTTGATGCTGGCGATGCTGAGGATGGGCTTGCTGAGAGGTTTAGGAAGACGCGGTCGCCAAATGTTTTGGCGGTCTCTTGCGATAGTAGCCTTGCAACGTCAAACCTTCCTACTGTATCCGTACTTTGGCTACTACCAAGCAATGGTCCGAGTTTATGTTGGCCGCTCGGAACGTTCGGGCATCCAAGATAATGGAGGCATGTCTGGCGTCGATCGCAAGATGATCAATTTGGTTGACGGTTTGTGTATCTGGAGACCGCCAAGTCCCCTTGTGTATGTTGAGGTGTGGGAATCGTGTGCTGGCAATGATGAAATTTCGCCCAGCCGCAAAATCGTTGCACGTGTTGTCGTGCAGGCTGTGCTTTCCGACTGTATAGAGCCAAAGATGCCCTCCTTTCCGATTTTGGCGTTAAAGTCGCCAACAACTATCTTGACGTCGTACCTCGGGAACTTATCATACGTCTTCTCAAGAAGATTGTGGAATCCTTCTTTGGCTGAGTCGTCTTTCTCCTCTGTCGGGGCATGAGCACAGATCACCGTGATATTTTTAAATTTGGCCATGATGCGAATTGTAACTAGGCGATCGCTAACATTGCGAAATTCTAAGACTTCTTGCCTGACTCTTCCTCTAATCACAAATCCACATCCAAATAATCGCTGACTCTACTCTGTGCGGCACTCGCCGTAGTAGATGCCACAGTTTTTCATCCTTCATATGCCTTCTCCACCCCATCGCACTTCCTGGATGGCCGTAATGTCGACTTTGTACCTATCCAGGGTCTCCACAAGTTGTTCGGCTGCACGCGGTCTATTTAAGGTCCGGACATTCCACGTGCAGATCCAAAGTTCGTTATCCTTATTTCGTTTGCTGGGGTCGTTCTGACCATTAAAATAAATACTGAATACATTAGATGTCGTATCGCGATGTCAAAATTAAATTCAAACACAAATTTGTCCTCTGTTCTAAATAACGCTCGTCGAAAGATACAACATTGATCAACTGAAGAAAACTGAAGAAAACACACAACAATTCTCCTCTGAACAATCTTATATGTATAGTTCCTAGTGCAGGATCTTGATGCAGGATCTTGATGCAGGATATAGGTGAAGCGCTGTGAGAAAGCAACCATCGTCGACAATGAAATCAATGTGTTTCAACTTAGAATGTAATAGTTTGTTATCAATGCAATAGATGGCGCACGACGGATCAAAGTTTAAAATTCTTAGGACGTACATAAGTCCATAGTTTCATGCAATTACGATAATGTTTACTGGATACTTTCCTAGACTCCTGGTCTTAGAGGAATGCTGTACATTAGGTTTTGTCGAATAGAGTAATACCATTAATGCAAACGACTATTCCTGTCATACTTACGCATTCTCTATGACGTGTTTCTCTGCTTCTCTATCTTCTGAAACAAGTTTGCCTCAGCTCCTACCTCATGCAGGAGCAATGGCAATCGCCAAATTGGTTAAAATTGTGCGAAAAATTTGAGCAAAATTTGCCCCGATTCAGTTGAGACGCAAACCGTATAAAGAACAGAACCACTGCCCAATAAAGTAGACATTCAAGAACATAATCCCAAGTGAAACATACAAAAAATATATTTCTTAGACTTATCTACGATATCTATCGGACGCACAGTTTATTTAAAAGCTTTGTATCTATCTAGATACCTTCACAAAAACACGAAATGGCGCATTGCTTACCCCAATCATTTCAGGCTGTCACAACTAAACTGTGATTTGTCTTCTGTTGCCATATCCCTTAATTACTCAAGTGGTTAGCTACCCATTTCGAGGTAATTACTGTTCCCTTGTTCGCCTTTCACAAATGAAAGAAAATCATTTTTCATAAATTGACGATGAGCACACTCACATGTGAAAGTAATTACCGCCCGCCATACTCGTGCGTCTCAGCGACATTCCATATTTCCAATGAAGCAACCGAAAAAAAAACTGGAAAACCCGTTTAATAACTTCCAAATTAAGGCTCGCGTTCATGTGTCAAGAAGACCGTTTTTTTTTTTTGTGATTTTCACTTCTGTTTTGTGCATTTGCGTGCGCCCATTTATCAAAAGTGGCAAAAAAGTATGTCAAACAAGAGGAAACTGTTTCATTCTCTTTGTTTAGTCTTTTGTTCTCCGTCGACTTTTACACCCTCTGAGTACACTTTTGTTGGTTTCCAACAAAACACAGTTATTTTCCATCCAAAACACAAAGATAACGTGTGGCAGCACATGTAAAAAATTATCCACCAAATTGTTGTTCTCTGACAGAAGGCGAAACCGAAGCGACGTCATGTCAATTTGACGTGCCAATATTTACCAACTGTTACTTTCGCTTCTCGTGAGATGTGTGTTTAAGTTTTTTTTTTTTTTTTTCCCCCTCCAAAGTGACATTGGCTTTAAGTGGGTCTTTAAGGATTCAACAAACGAGGCTATTACTTTTGCTTCACTAGAATGAGGCGAACGTGTCCCAATTTCCTTTTACCATCGCATTCGAATGGAAGGAAATTTGGGTTTTTGTTCTTGTTCCGTTTACTAAACTAACCTAGAAAAAGGATTTCAGTTCCACGACGAATTTCTGATGATGATGATGATGTAGTAGGTGCGGATGATGAATAAACAGAAGATTTCTTCGTGCTCAACTCACCGGAAATAGCTAGGGCCGCAGCGCAGATTGAATGCAAATAGTAGCGGCAGGATAACTGGAGCATTTTGTACCGCACTGAAGCGTAGTCAGGCTACGGATGCATACAAAAAAAAAAAACATTTAGTTCTGTAGCTCTTTCTCTATTTGAGATTCATTTTAAATCTTTTGATGAGAATGGATCTACAAAATGGAAAGCACTTCGCGTTCTAGTTATTTCCCTGTGGGGAATTTTCCTTCCGTTTTTGTGATGTTCGCTTGTACAAAAGTATGTCCGTGAGATTGAATGGGATTGCAAGATGCTTAGGTTTTCAGGGTATCTTCGCCATAGCGAAAGGGAATATAGAAAGCGATTTAAAAATGTTCGTAGAACAAATAATAATTAACGTGAAGAGGGAATGAAAAGGTTGTGGTTTGTCCCTGCGAAAGAAGAAGTTATACGAGTACGCGGTTTATGTCCATTTGAAGGAACTCTACAGCTGGATTGAAAGGATGCATCTGATGGTTGCCTTAATTGTTCTGTACAATTTTTATAGTATTTGGAATTAAAGAGCAGAGTAGTAAATAAAAACAGTTTACCGAATGAAAATATTTTTTTAACTTCTCAGCTGCTATACCTTCTGAATGCTGAAGGGCATGATAATAAAGTTGATGATCCTATAAAGGAAACAATACTCGCCCCGATATTCAAATTAAACCGTCTTCCGCTTCCTTTCCTAATCAGATCTTACCAGAATTTAGGAAATTACGTGAACTGGTTAAAACAATTTCTGAAGCAAGGTGATTGTGAATCCTAAAATATAGACAAAGGCCAATTTGTCTGCGAGTCAATAGAGTCAACTTAAGTCAACCAAGTTAACTGGAGTCAGCCGGATTATTCAGAATTACTATTTCACAGTAGGAATACGATTTTTTTCTATTTGGCGGTGGACATCAGTTTGAGTGACTTGAATTAGTTCAGTCACTTAGAGTCAACGTTATTCAATGGAATAAACTTTAAATTCAGTCAATAAAATCAACCGAACTCCATTGCGTCCAATTACCTAAATAAGTGCTATTATATTGACTCGTAGAGTTTTCGAAAGTCACTTTTTAGCATAACTAGAGTCAGCCAAGTCAACTGAAGTCAATCCAAAAATATTGGCCTATCATTTCTTAAGAAGAGTACTTTTTCTGATGTCACTACAATGGGTGTGATTAAATCGGCCGGGGCATATGAGTTGATTAATGACTAGGTCATGTGATCCTATCCGGTAGGTGAAAATGGTTGACGGAACCAGATATGAGAGTTGTAGGTTAATGAATCAGAAGAAATATAGTATGTCTTGCACCGTTTGAGGAAACTTAGACATTTCGCGGCGTGCTTGTCGACTTCATGTATATGGACCGAGAACGGACAGTCTTTCGGTTCTGATGATACAAATGCAAGTTCCATTTATGGATTAATATTTAATACTGACTGAAGATTCCGGTTTCGCTTTAAGGACAGCAGACATCATTGACACGTGTCAAAGTAAAAAAATGCTCAATTAGCATAGCCATTTCACCATGGATAGACCTATGCCCGAACAACATTTGCAAATTATTGAATTTTATTACCAAAAATCCTGATCAGTAAAAAATGTGCTTAGAGCACCTCGTCCATTTTATGGTCGTCGTAATCGTTTATTGAGCAGGCTATTCAAGATCAAAATTACCATAGGTCTGCTGAGCAACCAGAAGCATAGCAAGAACTGACAAAGACAATACATCCACAAAAATGTACCGTTTGATGTGGTTTACCGGCCCGGTGGCATCATTGGGCCGTATTTCTTCAAAGATGATGATGCCAACAACGTTATGGTCAATGGTGCTCGCAAAATGTAAAATTGGGTTTGGTCGACAGGTGGTTTCAAAAGGACGTGGCGAAATGCCACACAGCACGCGAATCCATGGACATATTGCGAGGAGAATTTGGTGAGCAATTCATCTCACGCTTTGGACCTGTGAATTATCCGCCTAAGATCGTGAGATTTGACGCCGCTGGTCTATTTTTTGTGGGGATATGAGAAGTCTCTCATCTATACGGATAAGCCAGCAACTATTGCCGCCTTGGAAGATAACATAACTCGTGTTATTGGTGAGATGCCAGTCGATAAGTTGGTAAAAGTATGCCAAAATTGGACAATCCGGATGAACCACTTGAG
Organism: Cheilosia scutellata; assembly: GCA_955612985.1. NCBI lineage: Eukaryota > Metazoa > Arthropoda > Insecta > Diptera > Syrphidae > Cheilosia > Cheilosia scutellata. Next base: position 143,397,021 of record OY015311.1, read on the forward strand.
GCGTACTCGCGGACAACATTTACACGAAAAAAAATGAAAGTAAATGGCAAGAATTTATTTATCGACCCTAATAAAAATTTCACTGAATTTTGCAGATGTTCGTTGTTTTTTTTTTCAAATTTAAAAACCAAAAGCTTAAAAAATCACCCTTTATAATGCTCAGTTCAACTGCCGCAGAGTAGGGGCGGAGTGGTGTGAGGTACTGGGGGTAGGTATACTCTCTTTAGCAAAGGAGTGAATTGGATTGGAAGTTGCGGTTAGTTTCAGACTTGAAATCATCCAAATCAACTTAAATTTAAAGGCCAGAGTTCTAATTGAATATGAGATGCATCGATCCAAAAAGCATGCATTATCGACAAACTCTTCCAAATGCGCAGCAATGGAGGAATTGCTTCCACTTTTCGGTAAGATCACTAGTGGATCTGTTGTAATGAATACTGACGGTCAGTAAGGATATTTCATGGTTCATGATATGGGCGTAGGTACTACGGGTCGGTAATAATTGATGGCAAAAGAAAATCCGCCTATTTTAGTGACGGACGAATCAGAGTTAGTAGGTATCCGCAAATCTTGGTAGAATAAGTCTTCCTTGTCAAACCTGGTGGCTGGGGTTCCAAGATTTTTTGGCTGGAACATAATAATATATTCACTTAATGTGGATTTCGTCGATGTAGTGGACGATTTTTGGCTTTCTGACTAGATTTACAATTTGTCCTCATATAGAGTTCGCGGTGGTAGGTAAGGTATATATCATCTCCTCCAATCGACCTTCTCTCACTTCGGAGCAAAAATCCGTTGAAAAAGTATTCTTCTTGTTAAACGCACCTCGCTTAATTCGACTATTTCGCAAAGTATAAGCAGTAGTATTTTATTACTTTTTTTTACAGTAGACTGACTTCTTGAAGCAGTTATGAAGTCAGTATTTTTGAAGACCCCGCATGACTGATATTTGGGCTACCAGATAAGAGAAATGGAAAGATAGATAAATATCAAATAAGTAAGGACACTTTCAATTGAATGACTGGATATTCTTGGTAGTTATAATGTTCCGCTTATGTAAGAAACTGCGCCTACGCTCCCTATGGATCCAAGTTCTTCGCAAGCTCTGTGGTGCATTAGTAGTATTCCAGATATCGGATCACCAACTGGTTTCCATGCCAACTTGATCTCTTTTTTTTAATCTGTTTCATATTTTAGAGTCAGGCATTTTAGACCTTCGAATGGACGTTGAGTTTTCTTCCGTCACACACGCCTTCATAATCTAAATTATGGAACTACGTTCAGTTCTAAATGATGGAAAAATCGAATATGCTTGAAGTTCTTAGAGAAGACAATGGAAGTGCAACGTATCAGATTCCCCAGCCTAGATTTGAACTCGATACATCATCAAAATAACTCGATGTTATTGACCAAAATTGGAACTCGTTTTTTTAGACGAAATGACTGTGGTTCCCAAATCGACCACTGTGTGACGTCTGGCAAATAAAGCCTAAATTTCAAGAGAAATTACTATCAGGTAATAAACATTTGTTGAAAAATAAAATCCCCTGCGCCCATAGTCTCATGCATATTTAAATATATTTTTTTTATCACCTACCTAATTCTCCATAAATAAAAATTAAACAAAACACAAGTAAACAACAAAATACATTTTGCAGAAATTTATTCTCATAAATTTGCATCCGGTCCGGTACAAAGGCCTTCGTCAACGTTTCACAAATTTTTTTTTATTGCTTACCAACTTCAAATGAAATTACAACAATGCACACGACATAAACATGATAATCAACCGAGAAACACAAACATGTCCCAGCTCCGACATATTATGCACTTCATTGCCGCCACCGCCGCCGTCGGTCGGCCGTTTCTTTATTTATAACACTCATAGGGTTTTGTTTTATTTTTTTGTTGACAACTTGAAGGAATTCCTCGACTTCTCTAGAATTTTGATAAAAATCTCCTCGGCGAGTTTGGTTAGGGTCTCTGAACTGGGCTACGCGCACGCATAAGGCAAGCGCAATACAATCCAACGAAGTTCATATAGACTTTCTTTGGAACACACACCACCTGAGAGACTGTGCCACGAAAAAAAAAATTATATTTTAATATTCTTGCAATGTACCCCCAGGATTGTATACAGTAAATCCTCAAAAACACCTCTCGTAAAAGACGAAAAAAAAAATTACTAAACAAAACTACAGGTAGATCCCAAAATAGAGACCTATTAGAACGGAAAAGAAACAGGTTACCTACCAACTCTGTATCCCCGATGCACTTTACAGCTCGAGTGCTTAATCCCGAACATATAAGTCTTCGCTTCCAGGTATAGGGAATATGACCTGTTGTGGACGAAAGAAAAGTCTGATACACACAAATAACAGAAGCGATATCGAATCATGAAGTGGGGATAGGGAAATGTGATAGCCTGCCAAATCGGCAGCCAAAGTAAATCCTTGAAAGGAAAAATGCTGGAAACTCAATTCAGTACTGCATGTGATTAATGATTGGGAGTTTCCCTACGGAAGGGGGCAATTATTTTAGGCGGCGGGCATTGAAAAGTGAGTTTGTTTGGACGGAGTGAGGGCTGCATCTTTTTTCTTTCCTATTGATGGCATGCAATAAATGTCGTTTGCATGTTTGTCTGGGCTGGGCAGTCTTCTCCGTACTCTATGTGATTAAGCGATATTTTCCAGTGAATAATTTATATTGAAATTGTATGGGTAGGTGCTTTCGAGCAGACCAGGTACTCGTATATTGAATAGCAATTAACCTTGGCATAGGCTATGACATTTCTTATAAGTAGTGGTCGGAGACAATTAGCTATCTGAGAGATCACCTAAAAGATATATAATTATTAGAAGGAATGCCTGCCTACAATGTATGGTTGTATTAGAAAAATGTCCCTACAAAAAGAGCGAGTTGTTGACACTTAGTAGTGACCCAGCTAGCTGTTCAGGGTTCAACCCCCAAAATAGTCCACTTATTTTTTTTTTAATCTCACAAAGGTAAAAGTGACTATTCATTTAAGAAATAGAACAAATCTAACTTTGGATTGTGTATTCGACCCGATCCAGCCGTCCAGGGTTCAACCCCCAAAAAAAAATAAAAATAACTTCAGACGTTTTTTTAACCTCACAATTGGAAAAGTGTTAATTCCTGTAACAAAGGCAACAAATCTCACTCTCAATTCATACTCCTTTGTCCAGAAAGCATTACCCAAATCCATTAAAATGACATTAGACCACCGATAACCCTTATCCCAAACTGATAAGTGACGACAAGCACTCATCGAACCACTCGCTCGCTGTTAGGCAATCAAATATCTAAAATATTACAAAATACTTTCTCGCATTCAAATTAAGGAAATAATAAAAAAAAAAAAAATATCCAAGCTATAAAGAATTCGATAAAACAAATTAGGTGTGGTATGGTTGGTTATAGTATCTATCCGACAATACATAATATAGAAATGCATCGACCGACAATATAACGAATGTTTACAACGTCAGCCGTACAATAACAAGCGAAAGAGACCGTTTAGTGAACTCAAAACAGATGGCCATTGTTTGAGATATGAGCGAAGCTATCTGAAGGCTAATCGGCGTCATCGACTTCACGTATAGTATATGCCATCATAATTCAAGAGGCGTTTTAATTTTTCGGTTCGTTCGTGATGCATACGCGTATATTTACTGTGACAAAATAAAAAATGGTGAACAATATAATTAAAAACAAGAAATAATCGACTTGAATAATTTTAACGGACAAAATTTCGCTTTTGTCAGTGTTTGGCCGCACTAAACTGTGCTGTAAGAGCGTACGAGACGGGCTCATTTGTTTCGCGTAATATGCCACCGGCTACGTGCAAAATTGCATAACTAAAACCGAATAACAAAATGAAAGGAAACTAAATTGTTTATTTAGTATTGTTAGTTGGACGTTTGCTGTCATTAATTAATGTAACTAATGCGTCAAGTGGAAAATAATGACATTAGTCGATACGGTAACAAGTCAAGGCATCTTTGAGATGCTATCAATATGTTTGTAATGACTTGTATGACGGAATGTTAATTGGATTCGTTTTCGTTAATCTGAAATTTACGGTTATAACCCCTAATCATCATCATTTTCTATTTCTCGTCTATCCATTAGAGATTAAAGCGGGTGAATGATGCTTATACAGCCCTTCGGTATCAAATGACAATGAGAAAAGATCTTCAAATACAATTTTCACATTTAAGTTTTTACCAGAGGTAAATACACACTTTGCTCTTAGCATGGACATAAACCTAAACGAATCAAACTGATATACAGTAGAAATCGGCTATAACAATACCTGATATAGCGATGAACCGGATATAACGATATATTTTAAAAGTCCCGGCAAAACTCCGTTTAATTCAAAGTAATTTGCAATCGGTTACAACGATGCCGGATATAACGATGAAATTGGTTATAGCGATGAAAATGTACCAGATTTAAGTCTAAAAACTGTTTATAACGATAGTAAAAACTGATTTTACAGTCTACGGTTAGTCTATTGTTATTTTCATCCTGTTTCTAAAGCCGTGTATCAATTAGGTATGCTAAATAATTATCCTCGGATAATTTTCTGATACCATCGTGGTGAAAAACGAATTTTCAGATTTCAAAAAATGATCCTGCTCGGGGAGCAAGGCTAATAAAATGCCGAGGATTTAGTTCAATTGATGGTATGTAAATTTCCCGAGATCACAGTCACCGGTCCTTGGATGTTTTCACAGGTCTACAGCGTTAAAGTTAATTGAATTTTCGATTTCCATAATATATGGTAACTAAAGAGTTTGGTAAATGTTGTTTTTTGTTTGCAACAAGTATAGTGCGTGGAGGGGAGGTCGTTCTCAAGATGGTATATGGCCGCTTCAAATTAAAATTTAAATATAACTATCTTAGAAAAATATTTTACACAACCAAATGTGCAAAGAATAACAAATTTGTGATTTTGTACCTCTTTTCTTAAACTTAGATGACTTTTTTCAATAAAGTACATACTTTTTTTGTACTTTTATATTGTACCGGATATAACGATGAACCGGTTATAACGATGAAATTTTAAGGTCCCTTCGACATCGTTATAAACGATTTCTACTGTATTGGCATTTTGCATTGAGTTTTCGGGAAAGCTTGAGGACATCATGTGTGGAATGTGGTCATGGGCGATTAGCCGAAGGCGTTCCAGGTTTCACTTCCCCAAAAAGCTCTAATTATACCTTAGGGTGTTTTGGACTGTTTTCTGACCACTGAAGAAGGCCTGACAAAGATATGAAAGTATAACTGTCTTCAGAAAGCTTCTTAAGTTACGAACAAACGAATGGTAGTAGTAAGAGATTAGGTTTAAATAAATAGAGTAAATATTTGGCCCAACAGGTCTGTATAGGACTTGGCTTCTCACAACCATTTGTCTTAATATTTATTTTTCTATGGAATGGAAGGGACCTACAATTTTATACTGAATCCGAATTGAGAAGCTTTCTCAAGGCAGATATGAAGGGTGGGCCATCTAGTGGTTTCTTTTTAAATCATAGGTTTTTTAACACTGACAGCTGTGTCCCTCTCGAAATCCTGACAGAAAGTCAGTATTATACCTGAGTCGCTTTACGCTTGAACAACATTTGGAAATATTGAAAACTTATTTCCAAAGTGAGTGCTGTGTAGCCCAAGTAGTGCGTTTTTTGAAAAGAAGTTTTAGCCGAAATGAAGCACCTACCGCGGCTGCTGTAGACAAGTTTGTGCAAAAAGTTCGTGAGACTGGTATTGCCGCATCTCGGGTTCGGAAAATGTTATGCCAACAATCCTGAAACGATTCAAGCACTTATCCAAGCATCCGGAAACGATTCAAGCACTTAAGGCCAATATCATCCAAGAAATCCTTGAGCTACAGCCCGAAACCATCAACAAGGTCTTATATCCGAAAATTGGAGTGATAGAATGAGCTACTGCGAAGCCAGCCGAGGCAGCCTCTTGAATGACATTGTGTTCCATATTTAATGGAAATGTTTGCTCCTACTAATAAAGCCCTAATTACACGAAAAAATTTTAATTTTGTTCATTTTATTGCATTTTTAAAAAAAAACTTATATTTGGTCCACTCTGCATACTCTTGGTTAGTCGACGTTCGCGAGAGGTGCTGGGACTACGATCATATTAGTGCGCCAACTATTTATTTTACAGCACACTGTATAAGTCTCACTTTAATCTTAGTGTATCTTCGCTTTTTAGCAAAGACTCAAATAGTAGGAAATTCAAAGAACCTTTAACAATCTCATATACAATTTTAGATTGAAGATCAATTAATGTCATTGTTTAAAAAAAATGAAGGTTCTATAGCTCTTTAAAAAAAAGCAACCTTTTTAAGTTAAGTCAAGCAGATGAAAATGCGTAGACTTTTTGGATTAAAACAACATCGGACGCTTTGAAGGCCAGCCGGCTGCAACAGCCATATGGTGTTGGGTAGCACGCCCTCTACAAGACCAGTAGCATATGATTTATTGATACGCTAAGAAAATAGCTACTGAAATGAATTGTAGACTTCACTTTGTATAAATTTAGTACCAATGTGTGATACTTCTTCATGTATACATTTTCCTCCTTGTCATAAAAAGGAGCTTACATATTTGTCATTCAGTAACATGTAAAAATTCAATCGGGCAAAAATAATGGGAGACAACAAATTAGTTGTCTAGCACTTTGTACAAATCCACTATAATCGAATAATATGTATCGCATCATCAAGTCCTAATTTTGTCAAGTCAATATTGTAAAAATGTAAACAATTTCGTACACTACTTGGATTGTACAAAAATGAGAGAACACAAAACAAAACCTAACAACTTCCTTTCATTCCGGAAATATGTAAGCTGTCCTCTTCGATAGAAAGTGCTAAATCATTAGAACACTAAAACCATCGCACTCAAAGGATCTACAGCCTGTCGTCGAAGTCGAAATTTCTCTGTGACCAAATTCTTTTTATTTTTTCATTTTCCCGTAGCTAATTAGGGAACGCTTTCATTATAATTTACACAATATTCCAAAAAAAAAAAAAAAAAAAAACATCGAACAACCCAAAGTGTAAACGTCTCTATAAGTCCCATTCCGATGGGACATAGAATAAATCCATCAACCAACTCCCAAAAACATGCGTACCCACTTATCGCATTTAACGCATTTGATTTCAATTCGGCCGGTCATGACTTTAGATCGATATCCGATCCAAAAATAAACAATATAAAAATAATTTAACCGAATAAACACCCTAATATGGGCTGATATAGAACCATATCGATTGGATGAGCAGGCTCCTAACAAATTCAGATGTGGGAACACAATGAATTATTTATTTTTTTAATTAGAACAATTTACATGATTTGCTAGGCAAAGGAAATTTAATTAATCCTTCTAATTAATCATGAAGGAAGCAGCAATGGTTTGTTGGTTCACTGACTGTGACAATGGGTCTACATAAATGTCCATATGAATCAAAATTGTTCTGATAAATATCTTATGCATGAATTTAATTTAGATATAGATAAGTGTATAATGTGGGAACCATGGAGAAATTGTAGTCTTATCGTTTTTATTATTTTCGTGGGAGCTACAGGGGTGCCTCAGGCGACGATCATGGGACCCCATGTTTTTATTCAAAAAGATAATCGAACATCTTCAAGGGATATCGATAAAACATTTGAACATATCGATAAAATTAACTAATCGCTGATGACATAAGAATTGGATAATCGAATTTAAAGGGAATGAGAATTCAAGTGGATACTGTAGGTGGGAGGGTTTTTAAATAATTGATAAAAACAAAAAAAAAAAAAGGTAAAAAAAAAGTAGTAAAGGTTCTCTCTCGGCAGACAGCGACATAAATTCTTTAAAAAAATTGGTCCTACTGTATAGTCTTAGAAGCATTTACCATCAAAAGTCGCTTGCAGTTTTTATAGAAGTAGATACAAACAGCAGCTAGTTTAAAAAATGTAATTTAACACCTCAAAACATGCAACGAATCTTTGCAGCAAAGTTAGCAACAATTTAGACCATTGCATACTTTTGACATGACACATATTCCACATATTCAAAAACGCCGAGTCTAGCAAAATTCATCTAACTGCGACTATAAGTTTATACAAATTATCGGCTTATAGCCTATCGTACTACTAAGCGAGAGGTCGCTGGCTCAATAACACCCAAATACCAATGAAAATTTTTTTAAATGTTCCCAAAAAATTTTACTGATGACAATTTGACTTTCGAAAATGACTTCCATGGCAATGTTTATTCTATTTCCGCAACAATGAGAATTTTACCCCTCAATGCGCGAAAGAAAAGTTTAATTTCAAAAATCGGTCCGATAGTTACTTAGGCCTAGTTTCTCACAACTTTTTGTTGTGTGTCAACTTTTTTTTTGGGACGAAATGAAGGGACCAACAATTTTACGTTGTTGGCAGCTTTAGATACTTCCTGTTGTAAGGAGGCTAATAAAACTCTAAGGTTATTATAAATCAATGGTTATATTTAAAATAGAAAACAAAAACACTAGAAATCAATTTTGACATCCAACAGAAGTCGTTAACTTACAGTTTTGAAAGTTGACGAGTGTGTATGGAGCAAATCAGAAGCAAATGAATCTACCTTATAGAAGCTTGTAATAAATAATATTTTGGTGAGGGCATAATAAAATATAAAAAATGACCGAAGCTACGAACAAGACATCGCCGATGCCAAAGGCTGAAGTAGTGAAGTGCCTCACTTCTCACATGCCGGGACTATTGCACAGGTGGGAAGCCCATTAACCAAGAACGTAAAATGTATAAAAATATAAATTCAACTCAAAATGTTATGACTAGGGTCAACAACACTTCGGGTGGAATTATAGCTACTTTGAACTACACCACTCTTTCAACATCAGATTCTTTTGAGTGATTTTTTTTTGAGTTGAATTCTGACATTCTATTTTCGGGAAGACATTTTGATTGTTTCCCTCCTGTCCGAAATCGAACCTGCATTTGCTGTCAATTGTCCAAGCGACTACTAACTATACTACATACATAATTGCATTTTGTTGCGCTCCTTATAAATTTTTCCCCTCATTGTACCTACCTGATTGTGTCGTGTATGGGGGCCTTAAACAAAAATGACTCTGCAAGTTTTGAAAATGTAAACCCATTTGCGGAGCCGCAGTAGAGTATAGAGCTGCAAAGTCATGGTGAATCGCTAAGTTCTGCGGATTTGCATTATGGGTCTTTGTGGATCGCACGGGCCTTAAGGACTATTCACATGAGAGCGAACCAACGAATTGATGAAATGCGAACAAACCACTTTTGATGCATTTATTCCAGAAAATTTCAAATTTTACTATTCCAAGAGTAGGATAATCTCATCAAAATGTATTAAGCAAACAAGTTTATAAACAGTTTAAATAACAACATTTCGAATTCCAAACTTTTTGATGCGAGCGAAAACACTCTTGGCGCGAATTGTCAAAGTTAATTCGCAATCCACATGATCAAACGACGTTCCACATACGAGCGTATAAAACATTCGTTCGTTCGAACTTAACCTCAAATTAGAAATAGCTGATAGAAACTGAAAAGGCTGAAATTCGACGCGATGAAGAAAAGTCAAAACTTGCGAATATTCGTTCGTGCGTAGATAGTTGGTCGCTCTCATGTGAATGGTCCTTTAGTTTATTTTCTGAATTTTACACTAGTAGCTAGGTATGGTACGGTAAAAATCACAATAATACACCTTTTTCTTTGTTTGACTACACTTAATGGTCTGTAATTTATGAAAATAAATATCAACCGATTTACAATTCCCCAACTTAAGAATTAAAATGTTGTACTGCCTCAGGGAGACACTTTTTCGTAGATCTTTCTCGCAAGGTACTTGAAGCAGTTCAAGTAATAATCAGCTATTCTCTTTTAGAGCTTACCAACTTATCAAATGTTAATTCACACTTATACACGGCCTCTATTTATTTAAAATTGATGCACTCTCGATATTTCATGAGGCGTAGCAGTACACATTTCATTTTACTAAAGCTAAGTATCTTAACCTCCTGTTGCATTTGAAAGAAATACAATTACGTCCAAGTCAAGTACTCATTATGTACGATTGTATTATTTAATTACCATTTAAATAATCTGTCCAATTACAGTCGCATTTGTAAATAGTTAACTAATTATACCGCGATGTATATAAATCGTTTTGCGATATTAGATCTAAAAGCGATTTTCTCTCCAATGCGAAATGTGATTTCTTTGATTTGATTGTCGAAGGTCTTCAGTTGTAAGACGAGGTCAGGGAGGTCTTTTATTTTCAATTTATTTTCCCACATAACCACCACCTGACAGATTTAAGATACCTACTCGTTTGCGACAAAAGATACATATTTAGGTAGGTATACCTACGTATATGAGAGATTTTTTTTCTATGAAATACAATTCTGCTTTCTTGAGCTGAGTGTTGTAGTAATGCATTTTCCTCGAGGGTGTAGTTAATGAAAGTGCGTGTTGTTACAGATTACAGACATTTAATGGTAACCTTACGTTTTATTTCTCTGACGACGACTAATTTGTGTGTGGTCAAACAAGTAATAAAAAAGACGAAAATAAAAAAATTGTGTGTTGCTAACAAAGAGGTTTATGTCTTCCTTTTCCTTTGTGGAGATCTTATCTCGAGCATCGATTCATTGGACACCTTCACAAAAAACGGTATATTACGATACTCGTTCTAGCCTTCTTATTTTGAACCAATCTAGGTTTGCATCTTAAACATAAAATAAACCCACTACTCCAATATAATATAACACTAGTAATGGTACGCTATCATTGGCTAATTAGGTTAGGTTTAGGGGTTGATAGAGCAGGATGAACCCTACTGTACCACACTTAGGTCCTTGTGGACCCATTGTGATATCTTTTTATGGGGGTTAGCCGTTGGTGTTAGATGGTTAACGTCATGTAACTTCTTCTTGTAATTGGGTAATTTAATGTCGTTTTCGATTGGTAATCCAGAATCGTCCGGAAGCAATCCGAACGCTTCTAAAAGCGTTCGATTGGCACTCAACTGACAGTTCTTCTACTGACATAACATAAAATAAACCCACTACTCCAATATAACACTAGTAATGGTACGCTATCATTGGCTAACTAGGTTAGGTTTAGGGGTTGATAGAGCAGGATGAACCCTACTGTACCACACTTAGGTCCTTTTGTTTCCCACATCTCGAAATTTACAAGCAAGTGTGTTCAAGCAAATTGAGCATCGGGCCTCTAGTATTTTAGACATCCGGACATTCAGAGGTGACAATATCGACTCGGACTACTATCTATAATAACTGCCAAAGAATACCTGAGAATACACAACTCGTATACAGTCCAACAACGAGAAAAATACAACTCCAAAATACTGTGAGAAAATTCGACGTCGAAAGGCTGCGATTGCAAGAGACTTCCAGAGTCTTTGTCGAGACGCCACTTGACGCGACTTCATAAATAAATAAATGTATGTATGTATGTATGTATTAGAGACATTAGCACAGGCCTCGGCCCTCATTGAAGCTAAGCTCTGGGCCTCCGGGTATCGTAGAATAGCGCCAATACAAATGGACAAACTAAACCCGTAAATAAGCTGATTGAATAATTACAGAGACGTAAATATTCAAGGTTCTTACATATTACCGTTTGAACTGAGTTTTGGAACTTTCTCCTGAGGGATCTTATCAAAGTAACGCTGGACCTTTGACGATGTTATTATACCTGGTGGCACCCAGGTGTAACCCAATTGTCGTGGATCTGATTCCCATTGTATTGGCGAAATACTCTTGAAGCCGAGGCGTTCGCGAACCGATGTGACCGCTTAAGTTTCTAAACTTAAAATAACCATGTCTAACTAAATTACCTTTTCAGTAGCTTCGTACAGATATTTGATAAAAATGCACTCTTCTTGAATCTGTAATTTTATAATGGTTACATCTTGATCGTTCACCAACAGTTCGAACTTTGCACTGTTCTGCCAACTTGGCTCTTCTCTAATTCGTCCAATTTTGTGACTATCTTCAGTATACTAAAGGGGCTGGCAAGTATTATTAACTATTTAGTATTTATTAAATTGATTTGAATGATGATTTTCTTTTTGTTTAATTTTTTTCTTATCTTTGTTTATTTTTGTTTTTGATTTTATAAACTCGACTTCATAAATAAATAAATCAAAAAAAATATTAGCGAAGAGATTTTTGAAAAATTTTTTTTGCAGTCACTATTATAATTGTTTAAAAAACTTTTTGCATCAAAACATTTTTTTTTTTTGGGACCGAGGAAAAAAGTCAAAAAAGTAGACTTTTACAAAAGTTCTAAATTTTCAATGGGTACTTAATGGGTTAAGGAAAGTTTTGTATCATTCAAACAGAATTTAAATGACCTTTCCATTGATGCTAAAATTTACATGAAGTAAGTTCAAATTATGAGTAGAATTAACTTTAGTTTTGTCAAAATATTTATGCCGACCAGTGTATTTCTCCTGAATCAAGCTATTATGATTCCATGTTAAATTGTAAATATGTACAGAAAAAATGAAGACACCAAATACCCTTTCAGCATACTTTTTCAGATAATATGAATACAGAAACTAGGCGATCCGCAACCCCAATATATACTTATCTGCTGCGCATTTGGGAATAACCCCCCAGTATAAGGCCCTAAAATTGATTTTCTTTTAAGTCTGGTAGGTACACTGTCCGCACTAAAATTAAGCCCCCATCCAAATGTACCTTCATTTTCCTTAGCTTAATTTTTACATCTCAAGGGAAAGCATCGGTATTCACGTCGTAGCTTTAAATTAAAACAGGATACAATCACATGCTTCATAATTAATAATCTTTACTAGCTGACTCGATAGTTGCCTTGTCTATAAATTTCAATTTGTATATGATCGTTTTGTGAATGCAAATCTACCGTGAAGTCGCGAGTTTATACAAAAATGAAAAAAAATGCAAACACTATTTCCGCTTTTCTCGAATTTTCGAATTATCCGGGAAATTTTTCCAATATTTCTTTCGTAAAAACGTTATTTGGACTATTGCGGGAACCTGTCGTAGACATGTTGCATACGTTTATTTTGTCGTGTGCAAACTGCATTTCATGTTGAAAACTGAGCGATAGGCCTTAGTTATATGGAAGTGCATGTTAATGTTAATAAAATTTTAATTTGAATAATAATTTAAAAAGTTTGTAATGAAAATACGGGACTAATACAGGACTAAAAATTAAATACGGGACATTTGTACGTCGCGTATGTCTTTAAAAAAAAGTCGGGACAGTCGATTGAAATACAGGACTGTCCCGGGAAATACGGGACGGATGGTCACCGTAAGTATGAGCCATTCAACATTGATGATGATAGACAAGAATCCCGCAAGCTGACATTGGTCATTGGGCCATAATGAAGTACCTAAGGGTAGCCATAGCTATCTAACATTAAATCCAAAAAAGCTACTGTTGAATTGGGAGGGAGCATCATGCACTGTAAAATTTGGTCGGATAAAAGTACGAGAATGCCCCAGGAATTTATCTCATCACCGTTTTGTCCGGTCCTGATCCTCTGAACGCCGAAAGCCGATGGTCCACAATATCCGTGGTCCTTATCAGCGCGGTTTTAACCCGGGAAAATACACCAAACAAGCTACGTCCCGATAGGTCTATGCGCAATTGCTCGCATACGCTGATGACAATGATATAATATTGAAGGACCCAACGAGCTGTAAGTGGTTCATTTGTGAGTATTGACGCAGAAGCGTCTAAAATGGGACTAGAGGTGAACGAAAGCAAAACAAAATCCTGTCCACAAGGAAGGACAAGACTAGGCTCTGCGGTGAATTCCAGCAGTGACAGCACCGCCGTTGCTCCTACGGGTTTAGACGACAATTGAGTAGCGAAGCCATAAACGAGACCCTTTTCATCCCAGTGATGCTATATGGCACAGCAGCATGGACTCTGTCAAGGGCGGATGAAAACACACACAGTTGTTCAGTTCTGCGTGTAATATTTGGCCCAGTTTTTACGGGCTGGCACGTGATCCCAGCAATACGGCGCAACTCACATGCGCTCCTTTAATTATGGAATAACTGACAGAGATCTGTTTTCAAAACAAATTACCTCAAGAAATGGTAATGTCCCTTGACCTCCACGTTGTCAACTGAATTGTTAATAAAATGAACAGATATATGGCTACAAATTGACATAAAACTGTTTTCAGCAATGGTATAACAGTGAAATATTTCAGAAATTGGCGGACTAGAATAAACGCCACAGATTTGTCAGAAAACTTAAAAACAAATGTCAACTTTGGCGCTTAAATTTAAAGTCCCAGCCTCGGGTAGATTATTAAGTGCAGCCACTTAATTATCTGTCTATAATGCAGGTGTATCAGTTTACAAAAAAAAAAAAAAAACCACTACTATACCGTTGCTAATTGATTACTCGATCAAATATCGGTTACATGATCCATTATGAAATACCTACAACAAGAGATCGACTACACCGATCTCGGCCGCCACAATTGTCTGTCAAAACGCTTAAACGCTTTTCACTTTACATCACCGTCGGTACACAGCATACGTATCTGTATCTCATTGATTTATTTGCTACTTTTCACAATTCATTTGAATTTGATAAACAAAACAAAAACCAAACAACATTTCTACTTTGTTTTGCATATAAACTCTCCATCAGCCACTGGTCCACTCCACAACGCGCAGCCAAAGATAAATCTCTGCAAAACCTTAAACAGGTTTTCTGCAGCATTTTGTTTGTTGTACTCGTCGTATCTAGCAAACGGCAAAATAAATATAACGGCGCTTGGAGGGAATTCGCTCGGTGGTGTCTTTGGCTTTACTGTCATTCAAATTCGAGTGTTAGATACCCCGATACTTTCTATAAAATATTTTCGGCACGTATCGGGTATTATTGTTTTAAAAATCACTAATTTATACCACATGTCGAAAAAATGCAAATTTGACTAAACTTGAGGGGATGGGCGAAAACAAACTACACAAATAAACAAAGAAAATCGTCTATGCAAAAATATTACTTTTTATCCGAAAAGTTGCTGCTCCAGGATTTGCTGGCTCGCTATGTGTCGTCGTTATCCAAAGGCACTGATTATATAGTAGGGTAAACAATTTTTTTTTCTGCCAGGCACATTGATTTTTCTTTCTATTTCACATCGCAAGAGATTTTCTTTTTATGTTTCCCCCACAAGCACTAGGGAACAGGGATAAATCGGGATACGCGAAAAAAAAATTGGGAACCCGTCGCGAGATCACTATAGAGGCGACAACGACGGGAGTATCTTTTTAGCACCAATCAAATGAAACTACACACAACGCACTCGAGATCGGTGAGAAAAAATAACAAATAACATCGAGATGATCAAATGGTATCTCAAAGATACAGCCGAGAAGCGAATTCAAATCAATTGAATCGACAGAAAAAACAAACTAACGAAAACGATACAAGATACAAGACTTTTGAAAATATAAAACACAAAACTACGGCCGGACTTTGTACTGAAATAATAGTGCAGAAGCGTATTAAATCGAGTATCTAGATACACAACAAATCAAACGAGCGCACAACACACAATACCGATCGGTAGATCCGTCGTCTTACTCTAAGCACGTCTGGAATCAAACTGAAAAAGGTCGCTCTCCGGCGAGGCAAAGAAAAACATAGTCCGTTTGTTATTCCAGCAAGCAGCAAACAATTCCGTCCCAGCACCAGCAACAGCAGAGCAGCACCAGCACCAGGTTGATTGCGCTGTTCATGGAGACAACACATGGTCGCTGGTGGCGCAGGCTAGCAGGCTAACACAAGCTAGCGTAGTTCTTCAATGCAAAATGTGGTGCGCGACGATCAACGATGCATCTGTGGAATAAGTAGATGGTAGATACTTAATTTAGGTTTTTTTTCTGTTCTGTTTGGTGCTGGTTTTGGGATCCTCTTCTCGTTGGTTTTTGTGCTGGGTTTTGGTGGGTCTTTCAGTCTTTGGTGTCTCTTTGCTCTTCTAATTTGTTTCATTTTTTTTTTTTGCTGTTGTGTTTATTTTTGTCGTCGTTGTAGGTTCCTTTTTTGTTAGTCTCTTCTAAATTTGATTCCAGTTTTTCTTTGGCGAATACTTTGGAGGGAGGCTTTTTTGGATGCGTTTACCGATACCGATTCAGTTAACAGCAGCACGTGTAGAATTTAATTTATTTTTTAGTTGTAATTTGTGTAGGTAGGTACATACTGCACGTTAGATGTCTCGAAATGGCTAAACGTTTAGCAGATGGAATTTTCATGTTGTGTATTAGCCAAACTTAGTCAATAGGTATGTTATGTCTTCGAAATAAATGACTTTATGGATGTCAAGGTCTATTGTTGTAAGTTAGGTCACTAGACTTGAGGTTGAGTTTAAGCGGCTGAGCTTTGCTTAATTTTGGAAAATTGGTACTCATATTTAATGAAATCTGACGTCTCGTCTGTCAATTGAAAAAAGAGCAGAATTATAAATAACCCAAACAAATGGGGTACAAAATTCAATTAGCAATGAGAAAAATTAAGCAATTTCCATTTGGACGAACTTATAACCCCCTATTGATGTTGAAGCGTTATAAGTTCGCCTTTTCAGAGACACGTGCATATTTACAACTAAAAAAACAAGTTGAAGAGTTATCATGGGCCTGGCTGATTCTTTGATACCCTCCACTACAATTCATGCAAAATGTTAGGCAATTAGAGTAATTTTACGCATAGGTTTTAATATTGGTTTTGTATGGGAGGTACCAGAACCAATTGACCGATATAGCCCATTTTTAATAGTACCAATATTTTAATCAATACCTGATGGCGGTACAAATAAGTCCTCTCACAAAATTTCATTCATCTCAAACTAGGTCGATTGGATTTGACACGCTATCGTGGACACTAAAAATGATTTATTAGTATTAGCGCAAACTGAATATACCTGTGGAGGGTATAAAACAAAATTATTAAAAAAGACATAGAATACGAAAAAAATTGCTATTGTAATAGAAACGTTCTAATTTTCTTAATTTCAGCAACGAGAACCTTGTACACATTGCGTCTATCGATTCTGATATTCTTTCAATTTAAAAATGAAGCTAGCATTGACTTAAAACTGATCTAGCACTGATTTAACGTGCATTCATTTAATATCGATCCAACTAATGGAAATAATACGTCTCCACGCGAATTGTTCAAGTACAATCTGATTTACAATCATGTTCGAAATGCGTCCAACAATTTATTAATTCCTTCAACGTTTTCAGCAACAAGGGGCTGTCTTTGATCTTCCTGGTGCTGGATGATCGCGTAAATTATACGAACATTGCTCGGATACAAGCAAGTATTGAGGAAAACCTCGAAACTAGGCAGTTACACAGTTACACCTTTTTCCATATACAATTGAATTGAATTGGATCAAATGATCCACAAATACTAAATCAATCTGCTCAACGTTTTCAAGAATTGTTCCGAGAGAACAAAGAGTTTATTCACAAACTCAAAATGAGCGATGAGACCCATTTTCACTTCAATGGTGAATAAAAAAATTTCAGAAAATGGGGCAAAATCAAAAAATTATGGTTGAGCATCAAATGCACGCACTTAAATCCGCAGCATATTCCACACTATGCTCAAAAAGAATGGATCGCATTCAATACCAGGCAATTGACTTGAACAATTTTTAAGGCCAAAGGTAGAGAATAAACCAAAATTGTGGTTTCAACAAGATGAGGCCAAAGCTTACACAGCTCGTTCAACTATGGCTCTCCTAAAAGACATTTTTGGCGATCGAATAATTGTGCGTTTTTCTGATTTTAACTGGTCTCCACATTTTATTCTTTGGCTTGCCTTAAGGATAAGATGTATGCCATTGCCAATAACCCAAGAACCATGCATAAGCTTAAGGCCAATATCCGAGAAAAAGTGGTAGCCCTGGGACCTGAAATTCTAAAGCCCCATTTAGACGATCATTTCAGTTTCATTTGAGCTATCAGTTAAGCTTTCAGTAAAATGATGTCTAATTGCAGAAATTGAAGCGTTTAACTGAAACTGAAACTGATGGAATTCCCATAAGTTGTCAGTTTTAGCAGAAATACATATCTTCAAACCTTCGGTTGCTCACAAGTAAAATGAAAGCTCAACTGAATACAGGGCTGAAGTCTAAATGCACTGCCTTTTTTAACTGAACTGAAATAACTGATCGTCTTTTCAAAAAATTTGTGAACATATTTCCAAACTGTAATCTAAATTTTAAGAAATGCCAACGTTAAATAAAATCTGAAAGAACAAAAGTTATTCATTAAATAAATCAGAACGTCACTTAAGCGCCACCGTGTAGGTCCATGAGCGGGTATATAAAAATTTTAATATTTCCCAGTTATAGAAAAGTACATTTCATTTCAGTATTTAGTTGTTAAATTAATTATTTCAATGCATTTTTATATATATATAATACTAGCGGACCCCCTGCACACTTCGTAGTGCAAAATAGAAAAATAAAAAAATCAATTGCAAATTCATTTAAATCAGTGACAAAAAGTTTTTGTTGTAATGCTCTGTACACTGTACATGTTTTGTTTTTCCAGGAATCGTATTGCCTACATAGTATTCTGTCTATCAGGACAATGCATATCAATGTTACAAATTTTAAAAACGTTGGCTCCCATGACTGTCGAAGAGAAGTGAATACTCCCAGACCTAAGATTGTCCAAAAATTGTAACTCAATCGATTCGGTGATTTTCGAAATATAGGATTTTTAATGTTTTTGTTGTATGGGCGGTGCCACGCCCCTTTGTGCAATTTTGCCCAATCTTCACAGGAATACTCCCAGGACAATACCTATGATTATATGATATGATTATCTGTAAATTTAAACTCAATCAATTTGGTGGTTTTCCAAATATAAGATTTTTTAATGATTTTGTTGTATGGGTGGTGCCACGCCCCTTTGTCCAATGTTGACCAATCTTCACAGGAATACTCCTGGGCCGATACCTAAGATGGTATGTAAATTTGAATTCAATCGATTCAGTGGTTTTCGAGGAATAAGATTTTGAATGCATTTTTTGTATGGGAGCTGCCACGCCCCTATAACTCATGAACCAATACACCTACAAAGACCGTATGAACTTATAAACCATGGTATCAACGTCACCTTTCATGGGGAATTTCCAGAATCAAAATCGGTTCACGCATTACAGAGAACATTATCGACAAACACAACTGATCATGATTTTTATATATATAGAAGATAGAAGAAGAAGATGGTATCTTATAATATGGAATCTACCATTATAAGATTTTGCCTATTTTCCCTCAGAAAGTTTTGTACTTGTGTTATGTATGATGCAGACAACCTATATATCAGATATTATCATGTATTTTTTTTTAACTTAAAAATAATGTATGTAGTAGCCTAGCCTTTTTGTAAAAATGTAATTATTTATAAAAATATTTTTGACGAAGTTGGTTCATGTTAGCGTATATATAAATTTCTTCGCTCAACCTCAATAAATATACAAACTTCTGATCACAATTTTGCGGGCACACTTTCAACACAAACAAATTTCCAAAGTTATATTCTTTACCCGAAGGGTCTGCAATGGCATACATACCTGAAAAGAGAAAAAAAAAACGTATTTTAGACACGACGAACTCGCACATAAAAGTTAAAAGTGAGTCAAGCTCCAAAGAAGAAAAAAACAACTGAAAAATAATCAGGAAGTAATATTCGTTCCAACAAAAGGACACTCTAACCTACGGTCCAACTGAAGAGGTATTCCCCATTCATTCTCTGATCGAAACAAAACAAATTCAGCAATTAATGTGGTTGTACATATGCCCCAGACCTCTACTTTATCCTAGTCTTCTTCTTCTGCACACTCGTAGTCAGAGCAGAAAAACCATTAAAACAAAACCCAAGAAACCCATCAACATCAGTTAGTGTTTAGAATGAGAGAAGACGCACTTTGTTCTCCTTTGGGCACACACCAGTCCAACCAACGTGACCATCATCATTGTGAAGAACAACAACAAGACATGGAACGTTCGTCCTCACATCTCATCCTGGTCTGGTTGTCTCATGTCTGTGCTGCTGTTGCTGCTGCCAGATAACTCATTCTATCATTGAATAACCATTAAAATGCAAGTGCGGACCCACACGAAAACAAACCTAGATGAAGACACACACATACTCGTATCGGCGCTGGAAACACAACGAAGAGCTCCTTCTTTTACTATTCTCTTGAGAGGGGGTTTCTTTTATCGCAGGAACTATTAGCAACAGGTAAAATAGATTTCGTCTACGTCTTCGCTTGGGGATTCTTTGGGTTTCAGGAAACCGTATTCGGTATATCTTTGGCCATTAAACTCTGCGAAGTGATATGTACCATCTCTATGGAGTAGTTATAAAAGCCTACACATGCTGTTTTGGCTTCTTTTCGGTTAGTTATGCGAAAACAAGAACACAAAGAAATCTGAAGGAGATAATGGAGTGCCCAATACGCATATCATAAAATGAGCGCAGCTCTATATAGTGGGAAATGAATTATACTTTGGTCCTTGCTTGGGTGTGTCGGTGTGCGGCAGCAGCGAAATGTTGTAATAAACTTGTCTGGACCAGGAAGACGATGACAATACAATGTGGTGAGAAGATTATGATAATAATAATGATAGTTGTCATTTGGAGCAGTCAGGCAAAGGAGTTGTCTGCGTGGGACGGTTTTGACAAATGAGGCTAGGCAGGGAATTGGTGATGAGAATCCTTAATAGTTTCGCGGTTACCAAGCAATTTAACTTATTCGGAGGAGCGGATTGACTTCTTCAGAAGCTGTGGTTTGAAGTCGATTACGAAGAGGAATTTGTGGTCTCTGTTCATGAAAATGGAAGTAAGATATAGGGCAAATGCGATACGATGTAGATATTACATTTCAGCTTATAAATTACCAGGAATCAAATTTTTTTAAGGGAATTCCATACCCAGAAGGACTTTTTATATCTACGGGGATAAGAATATCTCTATACCAGTATTTCTTACATGCGTAATGTGGATTATTTTTATTTTCCAGAAGCAGAAACCTCGTGCTTGATGTAGTTGCAAAGAAGCTATTGACAGATAATAATGCGTTTCAAAAATCGTGTTCAACGTCAACTGACATGTTGCTTTAAGAATGTCTGAAACTCTCTAGTGTAGTGACCACGTAAACCATGATAACTTTTCTGTAAACCGAGGCTTTGTCAACCTATTTCAGTTTGAGTAGAGTAACTTATTCCAATGGCAGCATTGCTTTTGCTATTGCTATAGCTATTGTATATTAGACACCTCGAACTCAAGACGTTCGTTAGCTTCGAGTGCCTCGCACATCCAGAGCGGTTCCACTTTGGGCCCTAAAAAGCGTAATGCCAGACTGATTATCAAGAGTACCCCTCAGCTTCCCTTTTGTTAATTGTTTCTAAAAGTGCGATGTTAAACAGAACAAGAACAAGCTTCACTTTGCATTCGAGAGCCGACTTATGTTTACTTGCTGCCGCTGACATTTCTACGGGTCTACAACATACAAGTAACAAGAAATAACGGCCCTACGAACTAAATCCCAACTGGAACTAACTCTCACTAGCCAAACGAACCAAATAGGTATGCAGTGGGATTTAGTTCATGTTTGGGAGATAGTTCGTAGTTCATTATGAACAAATTCCCAATGAATTAAGTCCCAATTTGAGAAAAGTGGGATTTAGTTCAATTAACTCGACGAAAAAATAATTCTTACATACACCCAATCTCGCTCCTTATCCAAATCCAACAGTGACCTTAAGCAGGGGGGTTGCAGGGGTCAGCATGCCCCCCTTATACACATTCCACTGTGCCTAATGGGAGATCAATTACCGTAGGCAAAGTGGTATATGTATGCTTGGGTTCCCTGTTAGATTTGGAGGTTGGGAGTAACTTCATTTGGGACCTAGTTCCTAGTTTAGTTCATATGAACTAAATCTCAAATTTTCGTTTTGGCTGGAGGGAGTTAGTTCCAGTTGGAACTTAGTTCGTAGGCCCAGAAATAACAACAACTATCTGCAGTTTAGTTCTTTCGGGGGCGGTTAAGTTTAGGTCCGCCTGCCTCGAGAGAAGTCTTAAAAAACAGAAATTGCTCTTTGTCCGTCATACTTGTTTGCATTTTTTATATGAGCCTTCATTTTAGGATAGAGTTTAGAGACATTTGAAGGACATGCGATCCAAGAATAACTTAAGACCCACAGAGGTATAGTGGTTTTCCTCCTCACTCATAGAGTCTACGACTAAGATATATGTACATTGCATCACTTTATATCGGCATAAGATGTCTCGACTAAGCAAACATCAGCTTAGCACCCACTAGCCTCAAGCTAAAGTGCATACATAACAACCTCAGGTGCACTACTTCTGCGAGACCAAATCCAAAACTGACCAGTTGGTCATAGAGTAACTGCCTGCGAATCTGTAACCAGTTCTAGGCACATACCCCAAAGAGCCGCACAAAAAGAAGGCAAAAACTTTACAATAGTGAACCAAAAGTCTGCAAACGCTATAGAGACCCCTGAAAGTGTGCGCGACAAAAACCAATTCCACACACCACAAGCCCACAACAGCGCACTATACTCTCGTGCTCGTTGTTGTCATCGCCCCGTACCGACCCTTGAGGCTGATCCACCAGATCGTTAGCTGGATCGTCTGTCTATTGGGGGGCTAACACACAAGTGATCGCTTTGGGGGACTATATTATGCGCGCAACGCCAGCTAGATACTTTTTCTAGATGTAGATACTTTTTGTGTGCGTTGCGTTCCTTGGGTGGATATAAGAAATTAACATAACATGATTATGTAGATGGATGTGTAATTGTTATGAGTTATTATTCTGGCGAGGCTTTCTGAGGCGCGGTGAGGGTTTCTTTTACTTTTTTTTTTTTTTTTTATTTTCGGGTTCAGTGCGCTCCTCCTTTCGCTCGCATGACGCGTGCATTTATTCAGCTGTTTGACGAGGGGCGATATGACGAGTCAGCATATTTTTGTTAAGAATGAGGGTAGAATGAGGAAAAAAAAAGAAGGTGAAAAGGCAGCATGAAAATAAACAATAATTTCATGTCGATTCATGTTAACAACAAGAGGCACGAAAGCATGGAGCCATGCGCGCGCGAGAAACCCAGATTACGATAATAATCGTAATTGTATCGATTGGGTCGTGCCCGCCAACTCGACCCTGTGGGTTAGTTATTTTTTACTTTGCATGTTACTTTCCAAGTCTTTGGAGCATTGGAGCGCACCTGGTCAACAATGGTACAGAGGGGAGAGAGAGCTCAGACAACTCTCTGATTGTTAACGAGCTCAAAAAGATTAATGACAGTTGAGAACGTTTTTGTTGCTTGCGCTTGTGTTATCGTGGGAATATTTCAAGTCGTAAACTTGGAAGCTTCTAAATGAAAATTGGAAATCAATAAACATAAACAGGGGCTCCTGAGGTGATCTTGAACCACAGATAAGTGGGAGTTGTCGATGAGGAAATGTGTGTTAAATGCTACTGACAAGGCGGCTGTGTGTGCTTTCGTGCTCAAGTGCGGATTAGAGGTGGATTTAATTAGTAAGCCAGTTGTGAAGAGCTCAGTAATTTGTTGGAATTACTTTCAAGATCAGTGCGGTATGATAACAATAGTTTCGAAGTGCGAACGATTATAGAGAACGTGCGGCTGTATTGAAGCGCTGTTAGTCGGTTTGCTTTTTTGGAATGTGACACCAACAAGGTATAGTCTTCCGATGCGTTTCTGAAACTTCAAGATGTAACGAGGTAGTAGAAGCTCTAGGGGTTTGTTGGGTTTCACTGGTCTGAATATAAATAGATATTTTCAGCAAACGAACATGTATAACATTATAGCTGTGCCAAATGGTTGGTGAGTTACATCTGGAGAGTTGTTTTGATGCCGAAACATAGTCCCAAAGGATGCCTATTAGGGACATTTGTTGTTTATTTTTATAGCAATGGCGATAGTAGGGGAGACCGGGGCTAGTTGACTCAAAATTTACATTTTTATACCCGGTACCACACTGTGGTGAGGGTATATTCACTTTGTCATTCCATTTGTAACGCCCATAAGGAGGCGTTGTAGGTATGACAAACTATATATATTATTGATCAGCATCACTTTCTTAGTCGATCTAACGATGTCCGTCTGTCTGTCCGTCTGTCCGTCTGTCTGTCTGTCCGCACGATTACGGCCATAATTTAAGAGCTACCGACTTGAAATTTGGTATGTAAGCTTTTATCCACCAAACTGAGGCTAAGTTCGAAGATGAGCAAGATCGGATGAAAACTACTACTACCTCCCATACAAAAATATCAGATTTATATAGCTTTTTATGTTAAAAATTAAATTTAAATAGCTACAGTAAAGATAGCAAGTTTAAACTTTGCACATATTGTTTTAATAATATTTAAAAAATTTTGACAAAAAATGAGCTTGGTCGAATAAAAAGTACCCACACCTCCCATACAAATATATAATTTTTTAATACTAAAATATTTTTTTTATTTTACAATAATATAGTACCGGGTATTTGAGCTTCGGCATAGTCGAAGATAATTGTCTTACTGGTTTTCTTTTTCTCTTGAACTAAGACTGATATCAAGACAGTTAAAATATCATTAAAAAAAGCATCATTTGGTCTTTCTAAACAAAGTTATTCAATTAAATAAAAAACAACATGAGCGACATTTTTTCTTAATTTTACTAGAGCAACTCGATTGTGTCAACTAACCCCGGTACCGGGGTAAGTTGACTTACGTTATGGGGTAAGTTGACCCCGCCGTGCGAAACAGAATTCTTACAAAAAATAAAACACAAAACCACTTCTTGTGGTGGAAACAAAAAGTCACTTAATGGCCATTAACTAAAATAAGGCAAAATAATTAAATTAAAGAGGTACATACTTCTAGTGCTTAGGAAAAATCTATGATTTTAAATTAAACAAAATAAATAAATTAAAAGTCACTTCCTGTGATAAAAGAAAAAACAAAAATATCACTTATATTCTTAGTCACTAATTAAGCAAAACAATAATTATAGAGGTACTTTCAGTGCATAGGAAAATGTCAAAAATGCACTTAAACGACTTAAAATTAAACAACTAGAGTCAACTAGCCCCGAAAAAAATGAGTCAACTAACCCCGCCCGACCAGCGTTACCGATGGGCGACTTTAGTCGCCATTTGGCGACTTTTTTGATCTCTGGGCCCCTGGCGACGACTTTTCAAATATTCTCTGTTTTGGCCCCTTTTTGCAACATTGGCGACTTTCGGGCGACTATTTCCATAAAAGACATCATAAAAACTGTTGAACAACTCAAAGAAGTATTCTCTATATCCATAATTAACATTTAACAATATGATTCCACTGTCAAGTTAAGTAAGTTAAGTTAAGTTCGATTTACTTCTTGTCCCTCATTATTGCATTTTTGATTATATGCACAGGGTAAACTGAATAAAAATTGCTGAATGGAGTTTCAAATGATGAACGCTTTTTAAACTATTTTGAGGAACCAAATGTATTTTTCATGTTGTTAATATTTTTTTATCGAAAAATTCGTATAAGGAAGCGGTTTCCAATGAGCAAGATATTACCCGTCCACTGAGAATCTTACTAGTTTTAACGCAATAAATTTCTGGTCGTAAGAATTGAAAAAGCTGTCAGCCACTCACAATTGACAATTGACAGATGATTTAAAATTTGTTGCCATATTTGGCATATGCGTGCAATTACTATTCGCATTTATGGTTTGTCATCAAAAAGATGTTCGATTAATTCCGAATCACTTTCGCCGGTAGATAAATATTTCTAACAAATTAACAAATTATTCGCCTTTATCAGACTTTTTTAACACTGCAATTTATGAATTGACAAACAAAAAGGTCACATCACATACTGCACTTTACGGAAAAAAACAAAATGCAACTGTCATATTTTTCATAGACTACTACAAAAGCGGTCCTTAACTTTTTCGCTGAGAAAAATTCATCCCCACAACTTATAGTTTGACAGTCTTTCCATTCTTAATACAAAAGTAAAGAAAAACAGGTTTTGTTGAAAATACATCGAGTATTAAGTTTTATTTGTATAAGGCCCCTTTTTAAACTTTTGGCGACTTTTTTGTCGACGTTATCAATATGGCCATCGGTAACGCTGCGCCCGACCATCTGGCTAATAACAAGATTTTTCAGAAGCAAAAACAGAAAATAACAAAAAATAAAAGACATGCATAGACAACTAATACATATATACACTATATTCCAAAAAAAAAATCTGCGCCAGACGCTCAAAAACGGCCGAAAAGAGTAAAATAAGAGAAAACAAAAAATAAATGACATGCATAGACAACTAATACATATATACACTATATTCCAAAAAAAAATCTGCGCCAGACGCTCAAAAACGGCCGAAAATAGTAAAATAAGAGAAAACAAAAAAGTTACTTACGGTAGCAAAAAATCGTTTTTCCTAAATATTTCTTGAATGACATGCACTAGTGACGAGATACAAAAGGAGACTAAGCAGGTATCGGTATTGAATGTAAAAACAGGAATGGACATGCAATTCATCTCTTCTCTTTAAAATAAATGGCAGTGAGTCAACTTGCCCCTGAGGTCAACTAGCCCCGGCCTCCCCTACGACTGATGTTACAGGATCCCTAACATCAAATATTCTAGAAATCCCATTCGTGCTGATTAATCACATCACGAGGTTCAGCAGGGTTTAAACTCTCCTGCTAAAAGCAAGGCTTGACGATCACACGGTATATGTGAGACTTAAACAGACAATGCAGAAGAGGGATTGATGCAGCAACAAGACAAAGAATGAGGTGAAGTCACTTAAAACGTCGTCTTTAGTAGGTACAGCCAGACACAAATTATCGGACCTGCTTGCTTCTGTTACAGTGCTCTGGCACTTATAAAACGTGAACTTAGAAAATCCAGATACTGTTGTTAAAGCCCTGTAGCATTGGCATCGGTGTGCTTATTTTTGATGTTGGCTCATTGTCCATACCCTTCGGTAGAGTTTGCGAAGTTTGTTAAGCTCAAAATCGGTACGGTGTGTTTTTTCAATGACCCCCACCAACTCTCGCGAACGTCCGAAAAAACATCGAGAACTACAATAGTCCAGAGAAAGCTTTTCAGTTCAGAGTCAGACCATCGCATTCGACATAAAAGTGAAAGTTCCGTCCATTCTTCCCAAAAATAGAACTCACACAAGTGAATGGTTGACAGACGCTGTATGTCTAGGGTCCAATATGGACCTATTGCACCAATACAATATGTACTAAACATCTTTAAGCCTTTATCGTATGGTTATCAGTAGGGCAACCGGAAATATGCACTAAAAAAAACCGTTTAAAGCGCTTTAAATATGCTCTAAAAAAGGTGTTATATGCTCTAAAAATATGCTCTAAAAACTATTAAAACAACAACTTTTTTTTAATATTTTTTATTAGGTAGATAAATAAAAAGTAGAATCTGAAAAAAGAAAAAATCGTGACCTTAGAAAAAAATGATTTCTATTGTCAAAAAGTGTGATCGGATTGACTTTTGCAACTTTTTTTTAACAAAAAAAATTGATGAAAAAAGGACAAATATGCAAAAATATGCAAAAATGCTAAAATATGCCCTAAAATGCTAAAATATGCCTTAAAATGGTGAAATATGCCAAAAATATGCTCTAAAAAGTGAAATATGCCAAAATATGCATTTATACCAAAATATGCACAAATATGCCCCAACAAATAGGGCTCAAAATACTTAGTTTTGTATAAAACATATTTCTGTATATTCAAATTTCTAATAAGACCTCCCAAAAAAAAACATGCTTTTGCATGATTCTACGCCTCTGTGTACAGTTTTTGTCTATTTCAAAAGTAGACTTAAAGCCCCGGCCTTAACTCGCAATGCTTTTGCCGAATACGAATTTCCATGTAGCACAAAGAACGGACCTAATAGTTTTAATCGAGCAAATTTCAAAAACTGTCATTCCACTCAAAGTTGGGCGGCAGTCCGAGTACATCCTTGCACTAGACTTTCTGAACCAAAAAAACTCGAAACTATAGTGCTCATTATTTTCGATGTACATATCGACGTATGTCTAAAAAACACGCCATCAGAAGAACCATATTAAATGCACAGGACTTCACAGAACGACCACCACATGACATGTGTGTGCTCCTAGCCCTCTTAATTAGCTGTCAAAGGACTAGAACAGACTTTGTAAACAAAATAAATGTCGGCGCTTAACTGAGCCCAGCGACATCTAATTATAAACTATAGCGTAAACAAATTTGCTCGCTCTGTCAGTCTGACACAGAGATAAAGGAACTACAAACGCATCCGAACAAGATAAGCCTCTCGCTTCTTACGCAACTTCATGTTCCAATCTGACTCCTAATCATAATAAATCTCACCCGCCTCATCGACATCCATTTGTCAACGCTTTTCACCCAGCGTTACCCACATCAGCTTCATCACAATGAGACAGAGCCCTCGCTTTTCCAGCTAATTGCGTACATTTGGCCACTTGCGCAATTAAATTCCATTCGCCTTCAGTTTTTTTTTTTTTTTACTCATTTTCCTATATTCTCAAAGTAATTGTCTTTCAGCGTATTTTTTTCTGGATGCCTGTGTCCCTCTGTTTCGCTTTTAATTGTACACTCTGCTCACATAGCAATTACATCGCGTAATCACAACGCTGCCGTCGGGGCTTCTCGTCAGCCTTCGAGCACCACCATCACCATCATCATCATCAGCAGCAGTAACGTAGTGGAATCGCATATAGAGTGCGTTTTCAATTTATCATCCCACGCCTAGCGCTGGAAATTGAGTCGTCTCGTAACGAGTCGCCACCAGCTCCACGGCATCATCATAATCATCTGCATCTGCGTCGGCTTCGGTATCAGCATCGATGCATCCTATCGCAGTATGACTCTGGGTCTGGTTGGAGCTGACTTACTTCCCTCGGCGATATGATTCCGTCGCGTTGTCGGCCCAAAAGTTTCTTTGTCTCCGCAGGCTTACGAGAACTCGTTGTTGTTGCACCCTTATCGCATTCAAATAAAACTGCAACGTTGCTATAAATTTATGCACATATGACAGTTGACATGGGTTTTGCATTTCGCCGAATGAGCGGAGGGCGTGTAAGTACAACGACGACGATACACAAACACCAGCCACCATCAGGAGGACACAGCCAAACTATGGGAGAAGGCAGAACCTTTCTCTGCGCCATGTTGTGACCGATGCGATGGTGCAAGGAAGGCTCCTTGCAGTCGCAGTAATATTATATAGCGGTAATGTTACGTCGCGCGAGACAATTGATTAAATGTGCCCGTCATTCGATTCGATTAATTATTTGCTTTGGTTTCGATTACGCGATCGTTTGCGGGGAGCAATGGGGGAGGGGTAGGACAGGGATGATTGATAATCACATTGCGGTGCGGGTGAAGTTGCCTCTTGTGGTTTTCATCTTCAAGATGAGTTTTTCATTCTCGCTGTTGTGGTGTGTTGTTTGTTCCTTTTTTGTTCTGCTGTTGTTGTCTCGTTGTATGGAGCAGTTGGTGTCAGATGACATGCAATATGCGTTTCTGCGGTCTAAATTGATTGTGGCTTCCAATTTAATTGGAAAGTAAATATTTCATTAGTTTACAGATTTCGAAGAGGACGAGAGGGAGTATTTATTAAATTGGAAGAGAGTAGATACGAGTATATAGGGCGGAAGTGAAATCTAATTTAACATTCGTTTTACGAGGGCAATACTCGTAAGTTGGAATGGCATGGAATATTGAGTTTGACTATTACAACCGATGCAGGAATTGCAAAATCAGCTCAAACCACAATCCTCCAATTCTACAATAGAAACTAACTTCCCTTCTAAACACTACTATACCCAATGCGTTTGAATGTTTTGCGGTACATTGGCGGTATTAGGGTGCAGCCAGTGATATTCTACGATTGAAAGCCCATCGAAGTTCAAGTTAAAATCTAGCTTGGAAAGAGGTAATCAGATTTGCTTCTATCGAGGGACCTTCACAATCAGCGTACTTAAGAGCTGCAGTACTTTCTTTTGGGGTACCTATACCTATCTCAAGGGTTTATGTAAACTAGCCGGCAACGATTAGAAGGCCCAAGATTAACACTGAAATCCAAGCACCCTACAACCAACAAGTTGAAGGAATGTAAGGTACATACTTCCGAAAGTGGTAACATTTTTGTAGGTACTGTTTGTTGTTTAAACAAGGCTCCAGCTCGCGTTACAGTCATGGGAGCTGGTTACTAAACGACGATCTGAAAGGCGATGACCCATTTTCCTATGGAGTAGGTATCAAATGAAAGCTGAAATTGAGGTCGTTACATGAGTGAAATATTTCTAAAATCGTTAGTAGGCGTTTTAAGATATATTTGAGCATGTAGTTGGGAATTCCGAAAAAACTATTTCATTTCAACATAAATGTATTTTCGAAAACTGTAGGAAAATGGTGTTATTTGGTCGACTTTTGACTTTTAAATTCATTTTTATTACTTCATTATTTAACTTACATACTAGACAAAAATGACTAAATCTAATTTAAAACGAACATGTATCTTAATCTAGCTTACTGGCACTTAACGAGCACTCTAAACTTAACTATATCCTTATAACTATTGCCTTTCGGCCTTAAATCTATCAATTTTATCTATATTGCACTGTTTTTTATTTTCCAAGAAAACTTGCTAAAACTTGGACGCTTTATTATTGTGTGTTTCTTAACACAACCTAAAACTACTTAAAACTACCTAAGCTACTTAATCTAAAATTACCTATAATCAGGGTGATGAGCAATCTCTCGATTGGTCACCATCCCGATCGCGTCGATGGGCGCCTGGCAGTCGCCAACATGGTGCACACGCGCCGCCGGGACTTGAGCGAGGCCATAAGCGTCGGTCCAGTCTCGGTAGCACTCATTCATGTTGGCGAGCCCGGCCCCTCCCAAAGACCCCCTAAAATACACCTAACTAACTTACAAACTAGCTTAAAACTAAGGAGGATGTTACTTAGGTAACGCACCGACCCGGGAGAGCGTGTCTGCCCTCACCTCTTCCTCAAGCCACCAAAATTCGGTGAACTGCTTTAAAGTATCGACCGTGTCCCGATCCGCAATCGCGGTATTAAAACGGAGGAGCTCCTGAGCATTGGCGGCGTACCCGTCGTGGATGAGCCGCTTATCCCTCGCGCCGCGGTGTCTGTGGTACAATACCGGCACACCATCTTTATCTTGGACTAACCCTTTCATGTCTGCATGGAGAAATGCCTCAGGCGGGACAAAGCCAGACCGGAGCGTACTCTCGTGGTACATTAAATTCGGATAATAACCACCCGAGATCAGATTGTTAGCGTTGGCCATCGCCCTTGCAACGTGCCTTCGAATCACCTTAATTAGGAAATTGTCAATCCTATTCAATCGAGCCCCATCGTATAGGGTCTTGTTGGGATAATATTTTATGTACTCAGACTCTGGAGTTCTATACAACCCTAGGCAGGTCCTGAGACACTGTCTCTCAAACACCCGAATCTTTTCCATATAGGAAGGCGCTATATTGAACCAAATGGGACAGCCATAAGCGATGATCGGCCTTATAAGGGCCACGTAGCATATGACCTTTACTCTAGAATCAAGTTGACTGCTGCGAAACAGTCTCCTTGTCAGAGCATAAGCCCTCTTGGCCCCAGCAAGACAAGCATCTATATGTTTGTCAAAATATAGATACTGGTCGAGCCGGATGCCAAGATACCTGACCACGCTTCGCACCGCCAATGGTTGTCCATTTTGTCCAATAATGGCTAATTTTCGCCAATTTTTTTCTGGTATCCCTAGAGGCCCTAGCCAATGGAGTTCTGAACAGCATTGTTTCCGATTTTTGGAAATTGATTTTCAATTTCCAATCATCGCAATACCTCTTAATTTGATCGAAGTCACGCTGCAACAGGATGTTGATGTCCTCGACTTTTGGACCTGATCTGTACGCCACTAAATCGTCTGCGTACGCTATAGCATGTCTGAGGGAACCCACCAGATCACTCGTGTAAATATTAAACAAGATCGGAGAATTCACCGCTCCCTGTTGTAAGCCGTTTTTAATTTCGAAGACTTTGCTCGAAGTCACGTTGCCGGATTTGACTACGAACTTCTTTCCCATAAGCATGTCATAAATCATATATAGCAATGGTTTTTGCATACCCAACCTAGTCAGCTTATAAAAGAGCCCCTCCAACCATACGGTGTCGAAGGCCTTCTCAAAGTCGACCAGGCAGGCACCCGTGCATTGGTTCTTGCATTTATGCCACTGAATGTCGGACACCAATTTCGACGCGGCATGAATCGTTTCATGCCCCGCTCTAAAGCCAAACTGATTGTCCGGAATAATCTTATTTTCTTCCGCCCACTTCAAAAGAGCTCTATTAACGACCTTCTCGAATACCTTGCTAACATTCGGGAGCAAACTTATTGACCGAAGATTAGCCGGGTTGGTCCTATCTTTATCCCGTTTGGGGATAGGGTGTACCACCGCCATTTTCCACTGCACTGGATAATATGCATTATTCAGCGCATTGTTAAATAGCGTGGCGAAGATCTCAATCGCTTCTAGAGGCAGGTGTCTTAATACGACGTTTGGGACACCGTCTACTCCCGCCGATTTTTTATTTTTAAGTGACTCAAAGATACACAAGAGTTCATCTTTGCTCACGAACAACTGGGGATTTGTCCTTTCATCGGCGATTATGCCGTTTGCAAGGTTGTCGTCATTGAACACGGTGAAATCGTTGTTCTCGGATCGCCAATTCTGAAGTTCGGTGCGAAGATAAAAGTGGTTCAGAAAGGCCCTCTCTTCAAGATCGTGATTACGGCGAACTGGGTTGTTCACAGTATACACGGTCTCGAAGAAAGCGCCCACCAAATCCACTCTCTCCTGTGGGTCTTCGACCACGTAAAAACCGTCGTTCGAGTCGGCACTTTCCGGACTTATGCCAGCAGTCAGTAGTGTCTGTCTGTTCTCGTTCGTCCGAGGAATTCGGACACATGAAATGTCGTTATGATCTTTCCGCCTGAACAGTTTATTTATTTGTGGGAACATGTTCGGACTACTGGATTTTATAGCCCGAATTTGATTGCCCCAATACAAATATTGGTATCCTCTGCCTAGTGTTCTGGCTGAGCTGTGTTTTTTGGTGCGTTATTTGTGCGTTTTTGCTGAGATTTTAGGCACATATTCCGGGCCTTTTTTTTTGCGCATGTTTGGTGTGTTATTTGAAGCGTTTTTAGGGACGTTTTTGGGAAAATTTTCCGTCAGAATTTGGACCGTATCGAGTTCCGTTTTCAGGCGCCTTTTTCGTGCATTTTTTGATGCGTTTTTGGAGCGATTTTCGGGGCGTATAATAGAAGACCGTTTTTTGATACGTTTTTTAGGGCGTTTTAGGCGCGTTTTGCAGTATGTTTTTAGGCACGTTTTTTGGCGCATTTTTTAGGTCGTTTTTTTTTTTGCGTTTTTGGAGTGTTTTTAGGGATTTTTTTTGTTGTGAGAAGCTAGGCCTTCCTATACGAATTTGTTGCGCGAACTAATTATTTATTTATAACTTCGCGAGCTGTCAGTGTCGCGTTTGCAAATATTGGTCAGAAGCAGCAAAAAAATGGGTTTACTCTTGAACGAGGTCCAAACCAGGTGTATGCTGTCAACAAGAAGGATCGACGAATCGGGCGAAATGTTATTATAGACTGCTATAACTTTGAGGTAGTAAGGGACTTTATCTCCCTCGGTTATAAACTCTAAAAATGGCAACACATCAGAAATCAGGCATGAAAATTATGTTTGCCAAGAAGGTAATTAAGTGGTAAGTCCTTGTCAAGAAACGCTGTTGAAATTCTATATAAGACCATCATTATTCCAGTCCTGCTATTCGTATATTTGAAACAGAACATGGACATTAGCGAAGGTGGATTAAGATACCCTTAGTCGTTTTTAACGGAAAATTCTTCGAGAGATTTTCTCTCGGTCAAGGTATTTGGAGAAGGATATTTAACAGGAGTTCGCTGTACAGTAACATTGGCCCGAAAAGTCTTCGACTCCAACACAGAAGGACTTAGTAGAGGCAAACCTCGCTTTAGGTGCCCGGCACGTGTTGCACGAGAGTGCGCACAACTAGAGGCAGTTAGACAAAAACCGAGCTAACTGGATAGGCGTATTGGTTGAGCTGAGGCCCATCAGTTAAACCCTGGAATGTAGGGCCACCTAAGTAAGCCTGTACACATTTTGATTTCAAAAACTTCGAATTTATTGACAAAGCATTTCGGTTGTATACCATCTCACGAAATCGACCATTCATAGGATATTTGTTGAATCCAAGATACCTAGATGAAGGAGCATTAGTTGTTTCATCTCAACTGCTTAAAATTACGTAGACAAGGCACCTTATATGTGAATGATATCCAGAGGCCAAATATCTCAAGAAAGTCTGAAACCATGATACCTGTTCCAGTTTTCAACAGGAAACGGGACGGTTTTTAGGTCATAATCTACACAATTTTGTTACTAAAACTCGACAGACTCTCCGATTCTCAGATTATGTGACATGCTATATACCCATTTGCTGTCAAAGATTGAAAGAACACATTACACATTATACAAAGTTCAAATTAACTCTTTCATGTTGCCCTGTTGGAGTTCGAAATTTCCCAATGGCTTTCAAATCTTCAAATGTTTAGCTCGACCCGTTTTTGTCCATTAGGCATATTTACTTGGTCCCCTTTCCCGATGTATTTCTCGACTATACTTTCGCAACACCACACAAACAGCCAAAGCCAAATCTAAGAACAATAAACATTCTATTTATAATCCCATAGCCCAGTATGGGGATACACAAAGCACTAGCAGTAGAAAAACAAACTAAAAACCAACAACTGCAAGGAGGTGTTAACGAAATCAATAAATGGAACCGTCACGCACAAAGTCCCTATGGCAAGCCTCCCTAAAACGTTGATGCTGCTGACTGCAATCAGCACCAGCAGCAGTCCGGAGGCGAAAAAGAAAAATAAATCATCTCTTCCAGCATGCAATGGTCTCTGTTCCGCTGAAACATAATATAACAAACGGGTGCCAAGAAGCTGAAGCAGTATCCATCTCCCACTAACAATTACTAAAAATATCTTCCAGCAGGGAACAACGGACGAGCACGGACTGGCAGTCGCACTCGCAAGTCGCAACTCCAAATCGGTATAAATGGTTGGGATCACTTTTGTTTAGCTGCCAGTTCTATGGGTGATTTCCTTTCTTCGGAGTTCTGGACTTGTATTTATATATGTAGGTAGCTCCGGATGGCTATATGCGATTGACGCAATAGGAATACGAAGATGGATTTTTTTCGCGTGTGTAAAGAAACAATAAACTGTATCCGCAAGAGTCTCATTTGTGTTGTGTTTGGGTATGTGTTCGACTGATGAGGAAACGCAGTACACATACACATATCACATGCACCATTCCATCAGCGAATCGGTTGACTTACCATGAAGGAGGATTAAAAATGATTTTACTGCTTTTCCGTTTCATTGGAAGCGCAGCGTATTTTTAAGTGTTTAGTTTAGGTGATGAGTGAGATTGCGTGCGAAAAGTGAGAAAATAAAAAGGAATTAGCGATACACACATAGATGGAAGTTGGAAGCTAATCATTGCTTTTGAAGGAAACCAAACGGGCAATAAAAGTCAATCCTGCGTCGCAGTTTATGGCTTTTCTTTGTCCACATTAACGCAGAGACAAAGAGAATAGGTTTTCGAACGCATTTGAACGTGACATTTAGTGCATTGTTGTCGATATAGGAGCAGTGAGTAGGCGCTCTCGGTAGAGACCTTTAATGAGGGTAAGGTATGCAGCAACTTGAATGAATATTTTCTGTTGATTTCATTTGAGATTGTTCACTAAAGAAATTGAAATAAGTGCACAAATTGAGAGAGTAGTGCCCTAAGGAGATCTAAGTTTTGAGTTACTATATCAATTTTTGCAGAGCTCGGCCTGAATTCTTCCTCATTTTATACAGACGCGTTTCTCTTTCGACTTTTAACTGAGAAGCTGTAATAACAAGTTCTACACTATTCACTTTTAAAGCCACCGAAAATAAGGTTAAAAATATCGCCCATCTAAAGATTAACTAAGACAAACAAAATGGTAATGAAACAAATTCTATTTCAATTATTGTCAGTATGTCAGTAACCTTCTTACTGTCAATGGAATCCTAAGAATCTTCACAGAGAAGAGAATTCCCAAATGGGATCTAGTAGTGTACATAGATAACGATCAAAAAAGCATCAAAACGAGCTGCTAGAGCATATAGGACTTTTAGGGCCACAGATTATAACAAAATACATTTGGAATAATGTTACTTCCGGCTAAATGTTTACCTAGTTGGACTTTCAAAGATCAATTGTCTGCTTGCATTTTCTAGACAGTAAAAATGGAATGAAAAGGAGCCCATGAAAAGAAAAGCTCTATTCATCTTCACAAATCGGAGATGGACTATATAAGCGGTGCCTAACCGAAAGAATTAAGCATGCACTGCTCTATCAGTCTTCGTAATTATAGCAGTATCGCGCAAGAAGTGGGGTTGCAGGGGGCAGCATGCCTCCCCATACATATCCCACTTTTTT
This sequence comes from Cheilosia scutellata, assembly GCA_955612985.1. Taxonomy (NCBI): domain Eukaryota; kingdom Metazoa; phylum Arthropoda; class Insecta; order Diptera; family Syrphidae; genus Cheilosia; species Cheilosia scutellata. Next base: position 143,433,844 of record OY015311.1, read on the forward strand.
TTCAACCCCCTTGCTTGGAGTCACTGTAGGATTTGGAGTGGGTGCGAGGTTTTTTGTATGTGTAAGTTCGATAAATTTCAAATAAATAACATTTTCTGACCTTTTTTCCTAAATTAGTTTGCAAATTAGGCCAGAATACGAGTTCCCTATGTTTATTGTCTGCCTTAGTTTCCAATTTACTTTCTGGAGCTTTTTCCACATCTGTCTGGCATAATTTTCTAATTTCTGGCATATTTTCCAAACAAAATTCTGATATTTTTTCCAAATTCGAAAACAAAAATATTTTTATTAATATATGTGTTTGTTGATGGGCTATAGGTCAAAAATTTAAGAAATAATGTTGGTTTGTATTTTTAAATTTGTTTATTTATGTCCAAAATATTTTTAGGCATTTTTTCCAAAAAAAATCTGGAGTAATTTCCGGGAGCCGGGATGCATTTGTTTCTCGACAATTACTCGTGGGTTTTCTGAACCCCAAATGTGACAATTTTGACGATCTCAAGATGAAAATGAGCTTCATCACTGAAGATAATTTTGTTCGAAAAATTAGCATCTATATGTACATGTTGTTGTTCCAAAATCCATTCAACCAACTCTCTTCGCGCTGCATGGTCAGTAGTCTCCAGTTTTTGAGTTGGAGATTGAACTTTGTAGGTAAGCATGAAGTTTCAAGTATTTCGTGAGAATTCGCTGTAGAGAGCTTCTCGAAATGCCCAATTCTTGACTACGGTGCCGAATTAATGTTCCTGGACTGTCAGTAATACTCCCGCGAACTGTTTCGATGTTTTCTGTTGAACGACTTGTGTGTTTAAGATCACTAATTGATCCAGTTTCCCTGAATTTTTCAATTATTCTCCTCACAGTTGATGGTTTTAATTCACTATGACGGCCATATTTAGCTCGAAAACTGCGGAGTGTAGCTGACAAACCTTCATTATTTTGAAAATATTGCTCAACAATGAAACTGCTTTGTTCTTTCGTATAGCGCTCCATTTTGACTAACCCCGAACTGTCAGCTGTCACATTGTTATCTTTTTTTCCGTTGGCATCACTGTACTATTAAATGGCGCAAAATTCAAATTTTGCGTTTATTATGCTACAGCCTTTATATCATATGTAACAGCAAATACTTTCCAGAATCATTGATTATTTGTCGCCACTTTCAACTAAAAGTTTTGTAGTGTATTGGCGGTGTCCCTCAGGGATTAATATTTCTATTGAGAAAGACTTAGGTGGCGCTACAGTCCTGAGTCATCTGACATTTCTTCAGCCTTTGCCTCATTATTATTGCCGATAATCAGGTTGATACTTTTCTGTCTATCAACTAATAATTTTTCACTTAACAATTACCCATTTGTTGTTGATAACTAAAATGCTTTGTTTATCTTGACACTTCGTATTAAATAATTACTCCACAACATTCACGACAAAAAAATTAAATATTGACGCCAACTGCACATATAATGACAAGTAAGGAATTAAAATCAATTTCCCAAGCAACACAAAGCTTCCCCTATAATTATATGCATTTCGAAATAATCATCCCAACTGTTAACGAGCTTCACGTTATACCCGTATGCCCTGCCCCACGCCAAGTGTTAACTCCATAACCCACACCAATATCACATAAACTGACTGCTGACAGTGCAAGCGCACAAATCACTCACATTTCAATTATCTGGCACCAATTAGTTTGTTATACTAAATGATTTCCATGTCAAGATAAATATTTGTTTATAATATGTGCTTCACTGGTGGCTATCTTCATGTGAGACACTAACTTTGGCCGACAAGAAAAAGGGTACTAAGACCCGACGACGATACCTATATCTGTTGACTATACGAATGAACAAGGGATACCCGGATTTGCGCAGCAGCAGCAGCA